>OX465244.1:1350132-1950132 GCA_949987775.1 Aproaerema taeniolella
AGGAGACTATGAAGTTAATTTAAAGAGTTGGACAAATAACAGCACCGTGACGATTGGTAGTAAGGAGACTATGAAGTTAATTTAAAGAGTGGGACAAATAACAGCACGTGACGATTGGTAGTAAGAAGACTGTGATGTTAATTTAAAGAGTGAGCAAATAACAGCACCGTGACGATTGGTAGTAAGGACACTATGATGTTAATTTAAAGAGTGGGCAAATAACAGCACCGTGACGATTGGTAGTAAGGAGACTATGAAGTTAATTTAAAGAGTGGGCAAATAACAGCACCGTGACGATTGGTAGTAAGGAGACTATGAAGTTAATTTAAAGAGTGGGACAAATAACAGCACCGTGACGATTGGTAGTAAGGACACTATGATGTTAATTTAAAGAGTGAGCAAAAAATACAGCACCGTGACACTTAGAGGAGAGGAGGGAACGCCTTTGCCTTGCAGTGAGACAGCAATGACTTCCAGTTTCATAGGGATAATCACTCTTTAAAGTTTCATCATCATCATACTCAGACCGCTGCTGGGTATAGACCTCTTCTCTGTAGCGCCAATCGTCCCGGTCCTGTGCTAACCTCATCCATAGAGGTCCCGTCAATGTGACGACATCGTCTGACTGTCGGGCTGGTGGTCTGCCCACTGGCTTTCATCGCTCCCCTTGGCCACCTTTCTTGCCTTGGTCCACCGTCCGTCGTCCTTAAGAGACCAACTATAAATTACGTCCCACGTTAAGGGAAAGGGAGGGGGTCAACAACGTATGGGAAAGGGTCATAAGTTTCGTGACGTCACATTTTGTGGTTTGACTGTTATGAGTATCAAAACGCGTTAACTATTAACAACAAACTTAACCTCCTCAGAATAGAATATAAAAAATCTTCATTTTATAGGACACTCAGGATGCCACTTAATACAAGTCAGTCCCAAGCACTCTTTAAGTTTATTCTTTTGTTGAGACAATGAGTTTTGAGTTCTCAAAAAAAAAGTAATGCTACTTAATACTTAAGTACTTTTATTAAAAAATACTAAAAACGAAAAATATGCAAAATATGTGACTTCACACGAGGGAGTGTTACAAATGTGACCAGCTGTGGCAAGGAAGGGTTGGGGGTCAAAAAATCATGAAATTAGAGTGACGTAATTTATGGATGGCCCCTAATTCGCTAACAAGTTTAGTCACTCCATATTTTCACACTCGTATAATTTCAGGCTAAGAAAACTCTCGAAGGTCACCTCCGGTCCCACTCCGGCGAGCGCCCGTTCCATTGCTCGCTCTGTAACGCCAGCTTCGGTTACGACGCCGCATTGTATAACCACACCAGACTTGTACATCTTAACAAGGTGATTAGTTAATTACATTACAACATTGTTTAATAAACACAAGGTACTATTAGAAAACCACTAAAAAATAATAATTGCTTACGCATTAAATTATTGACAAAGTAGTTAAATAACTGACGAAATAATTAAATGAATAGTCGACTATTTAAGTTCTTTATTGACTGAGTAATTAAGTTACTTCCCATCTTGTTAAATTATTGACCAAGTAGCTATGTAATTAAATTAAATTAGGTACTAATTAATTAAAATTTTGGTATTTTAATTAACCTTTTCACCGCCAAAGTCTGATATATCAGACGATTAAGTTTCGTGTCCTCGCCGCCAAAGTCTGATATATCAGACGATTAAGTTTCGTGTCTTCGCCGCCAAAGTCTGATATATCAGACGTTTAAGTTTCGTGTCCTCGCCGCCAAAGTCTGATATATCAGACGATTAAGTTTCGTGTCCTCACCGCCAAAGTCTGATATATCAGACGATTAAGTTTCGTGTCCTCACCGCCAAAGTCTGATATATCAGACGATTAAGTTTTGTGTCCTCGCCGCCAAAGTCTGATATATCAGACGTTTAAGTTTCGTGTCCTCGCCGCCAAAGTCTGATATATCAGACGATTAAGTTTCGTGTCCTCACCGCCAAAGTCTGATATATCAGACGATTAAGTTTCGTGTCCTCACCGCCAGTCTGATATATCAGACGATTAAGTTTCGTGTCCTCGCCGCCAAAGTCTGATATATCAGACGTTTAAGTTTCGTGTCTTCGCCGCCAGTCTGATATATCAGACGTTTAAGTTTCGTGTCTTCGCCGCCAGTCTGATATATCAGACGTTTAAGTTTCGTGTCTTCGCCGCCAAAGTCTGATATATCAGACGTTTTAAGTTTCGTGTCTTCGCCGCCAGTCTGATATATCAGACGTTTAGTTTTGTGTCCTCGCCGCCAAAGTCTGATATACCAGACGTTTTAAGTTTCGTGTCCTCGCCGCCAAAGTCTGATATATCAGACGTTTAAGTTTCGTGTCTTCGCCGCCAGTCTGATATATCAGACGTTTAAGTTTCGTGTCCTCGCCGCCAAAGTCTGATACATTAGACAAAATGATTTTTTTTCACTTTAATATCGTTCACCAAGCGTTCGCCATACGCCACGACATTATTATTATTATTTTTTATGTCGTGGCGTGTTGTGGGCGTTTTTGACGAAAACTCGGCGCTAAAAGGGTTAAATTAACGACCAAACTAAACTAGTAAATTAAATTATTGACCAATATTGACCAACTTATTAAATAACTGACCGACTAATTAAATTATTAGAAAAAGCTGTCATTTGTGTTCGTTTTTCTATTTGTCTGTAGGTATACATATTTGTATATCCTGTGTACAATAAAATGTAAGAAAGTTAACTGTTTGCAACATATTTTCAGAGCGGTCGCAGTGTCACGACTGTTGCAACACGTGAAGTATGGCCGACAACGAACGCACACGAAAATGGAAGCGTCACGTGATAATAAAGTAATTTTATAAGACATCTTGTTTCATTCAATCATTCTTACTAATATTATAAATGTGAATGTAAGTTTGTTTGTTATGCTTTCACGCCAAAAATACTGAACCGATTTTTATGAAATTTAGTATAGAGATAATTAGACCTTGAGGAACATTTTATCCACAGCTGGACACGATATAACCTGTAGTCCACGCGGGCTGAAAGCTAGCCTATCTATATACAGGGAATAAGGGACAGCTTACCAAAACTGAAACCCTGACTTCTGACCAGCGTTCTGAAAGATCTTCCAGTGGAATTTTCTTCAGATTTTTTTCATATTTTCTGCTTTAAAATTAAGTGATTTATTCGAATGCACTTCATTTCTCAATAAAAAACAATCATAACAGAGTAAAACACGAAAATCAGCAATCAACATCGCATTCTGACAGCGTCGAGGTACAGTCAACAGCACAGCAGGTTACCACAAACTGTCAAATTTCCCCAATGGATAGTAAACTCTATTGCACGGAGATAACATTGAAAATCGTTCGAAGAAATTTGACAGTTTTGGATATTACAGAGATCCAGTGACTTTAACTTTAGTGGACATTTGATGTGCTGTTGACCCTGTACATACACTGCGTAGCGCTGAAGTAGGTAAATAACGGAAACTCCTTAATATGAGATTTCTGGTAAAAAATGATACAATAGACAATAACAGTTTTGGTAGATTCCACTATTTAAGTATTTGCTGTCCTTTACACCCTGTATAAACTGCTGATCCGGACTCACTGACTCATCAATGCCGGGCTCAAATCTTTTGGACCTAGAAAGCTGTAATAGTAGGTATTATTAATGCTTGTGAGGATGGCAAACTACTGGACGGATTTTGATAAAACTTTGCAGTAAAATAGCATACAAATCAAATCACACTAAGCTCCCTTGTATCGTACTTATGACTCCAGCGCCCAGTTGCAAATGTCCATTAAAGTTAAAGTCACTTTAGATATTATACAGGCACTTTCGGTCTTGTTAACGTTAACAAAGACGGCATTACATTTACAGAAGCTTTTTTTTTATCAGCCCATATACCTACGTCCCCACCGAGGGGCACGCGGGCCTCCCTTCGAAAGGTGAAGGGGATTTAGTCCACCACGCTGGCCCAAAGTGGGTTGGTGGACCGCTCGTCTTTCGAAAATGAATTTTCTCGGGCGGGCGGGTTTCATCACGATGTTTTCCTTCGCCGTTGAGCAAGTGATAATTATAAATCCGAAAAGACGAATTTAGTGGTACAGGCCCGCACCAGGATTTGAATCCGCGACCTTCTGTAACTATCTGCTTTAAACTAATGTTGACCGGGAATAGACTCTAGAACCTTCAGATCTTTATAACAGACTTTATTTTTATTGTATGTATAAATACTTACATTTAATATAATACAGTAAAATATCACAGATTTGACTTTTACCACAGTGCAGTTTTGTTTCTTGTTAAAAAAACATTTTGACATAAAAAAGTTTAAACTTTGATTTTACAAAATTGTTCACGGTAAAAACTTATTGAATCAACCGACTATAATACAGATAACCACAAACCAAAGGGTCACCTTAATTGTAGGTATGTTTTTTTGTTGTTGATTTTTTTTTTTTCAATTTTGATCAGAAATAATACGCTTTCAAACAAAAAACGAATTTAGAAAATTGGCGGAGTTATCGCGTTACAAACTTTAAAAAAATATATTCAAAA
This sequence comes from Aproaerema taeniolella, assembly GCA_949987775.1. Classification (NCBI taxonomy): domain Eukaryota; kingdom Metazoa; phylum Arthropoda; class Insecta; order Lepidoptera; family Gelechiidae; genus Aproaerema; species Aproaerema taeniolella. Next base: position 1,354,698 of record OX465244.1, read on the forward strand.
AAGACAAACAAATCGAATCGTGAACCTCATTTTTTGAAGTCGTTTTATAAGATAAAATAAATACAGGGTGTCAGCTACCTCCATAACAAATACACACATCAACGCGGTCTAGGAATATTGCACGATTTTTCATACAAAAGAGGTCTGTTTGAGAAGCTATAAAAGCATACTAGAGATACATGGAGGACTATAATTTTCAGGCGAATTTTCAATTCTAGTCAATAAATTTTGTTTTACTTGAACTTTGTGAAAACGTGACGGAAACGAAAACGAAAATGCACTTTTTGCCTGCTTTTTGTATGAAAATATTCCAATTTACACAATTGCCCACCCCAAGATGTTGGGCTACCGATTCGAAATTCGTAAAATTACTAATAACCCATGCAGAAAAAAAAAATTCTACAGAAATCTACATACTTACTCGCAAAGAGAATGTAATCACTGCGTTTTACTTACTCGTACTTATAGAAGATTAGTTACTGAATAGCACATTCCATTTAGTTACATTTGAATACACAGCGTATTAAGCTAGCTAAAACATAAAATTTTCACTAGCCCCCCCTCCCCCTGCAAAATAACCCTAGGTAAGCATACAAAATAACATTAATTATTAGTATTACAATATTTACTTTTGTTATGAAATTTTATCACTATAGGCATTAAATTTTGAACAAGAATAGAAAACAAATATCTGATAATTTGGCGAGTTCTTTTTCACTTAGTTTTTTTTTCTTACAAAGTTACATTTAAAAATTGATATGTGGTCTTAATTACAAGAGTAACAAAATATTCCAAAAAAAAAAACTGTAATGTACAGTTATCATCAAAAGTGGCTAAACATCAAAGTCCAAAAAAAGTCCCATTTTAATAGGGAATTTTTTTCAATCGTAACTTTTTTTACAGTATAATATATACAAATTGATATTTAGGAAAAATCTGGAATTTTACAGTTAAATGAATATGTTTTCTTGCATTTAAAAATTACCAGTGCATAAGACTGTTCGAGTGATCATTTAACGAAATTTTTCAATACAAATTACGGAACAAACTATTATTTATTATGAACAATCTGAAAATTTACTGTAAAATTATGCTGTACATTTAAATAAACAAACGCTACACACTCAGAGGCCCACACTAAGGTTTTTGTTGGGCTTTTCACACAAATATTTGCCCCCCCCCCCAGTTCCATAGGAAAAGTTATTTTCGGTAACCAATTCAATGTAAAAAAAGGGCAAAATAATAGATATGCTAAAAGTAATAAGACATTCTAAAATCTTTTGTTTAAGATTCTCGCGGTGAAAGTATCACTAGTTTTAAACATATTATGACCATCCGTGATTGTGGTGCTTGCCACAGCGCAGAAATATCTGATACATGCAGTGGCGTAGCTAGGTAACCAAAGGCCCTGACGCAAAAAATAAACTAGGGCCGCAACTAAACTATTTAAAATCGTTTGTTCCGTATTCGTCGTGTTCCGAATTCGACGTACTCCAGATTTGTCGTAATACAGTCGACTCCATAATAAAATTAAAAACCAAATACAAATTGTAACTTATTTTAATGAACAAAGCAAAATTATTTTATGAAAATAAAAGAAAGTATCTATTTGTTACCGTTAAAAAATACATGAGTCACGTTAATAGGTAAAAGTACATTTTTAAACCAATGACTATACGTTTTACGACAAATCTGGAGTACGATTTTCACTAGTTCAATTTATAATTTGTAAGTCAAGAGTCCGAGGGCCTCCTGATCTTGGGAGCACTCGTCTAGCCCTCCGGAAGCTATGCCACTGTACTTATTTAAAACAAAATCGTGGTTAGAACCTGTTATAATATGTATAATTCTAAAATCTAATGTCAAAGACTTAGGCTAATAACATTCTTCTTGCTTGAGGTACAATAAAATGAAACTCCCGGTAGCTTTCTTCAAGTTTTAGTAAAAATTCACTTAATACTACAACATTATTACAATGTTTCTTAATTAAGTTATTCATTAGAATACAATTGTCCATTCTGGATCAGAAATTCTGTTTGGTTGTACTTTTCATTTTATTTTTTTAATACAGGTCTAATGTTCCGTCTATAATTCCTGTTGGGGTTGGCAGAACATCATGCTTGACTCTACATTTGACGCATACTCTCAGAGTATTTATTATTAAACTAGCTTTCCGCCCGGGGCTTTGTTCCCATGGGAATTTGGGAAAATTATGTAGCCCATGTGTTAATCCAGGGTGTCAGCTACCTCCATAACAAATACACACATCAACGCGGTCTAGGGATATTGCACGATTTTTCATACAAAAGAGGTATGTTTGAGAAGCTATAAAAGCATACTAGAGATACATGGAGGACTATAATTTTCAGGCGAGCAAGTGCTAAACCTGAATTTTCAATTCTAGTCAATAAATTTTGTTTTACTTGAATTTTGTGAAAACGTGACGGAAACGAAAACGAAAATGCACTTTTTGCCTGCTTTTTGTATGAAAATATTCGAATTTACACAATTTTCTTTTCATTTTCGTCACGTTGTCACAAATTTTAAGACGCTTTGCCAACCCTAAGAGATATATTCTCATGAGATGGAATTTCGACCTGTTTTTGAATTAGTCAGATAGACGGACTCGTATATGTCCAAGCCGTTGGCCATAATCCTGAAAAGTACAACCGGCACTCGATTACATATAAATAAAGTTAAAACGACACAGGCTTTGGCTCAAAGATGAAATAATTGGTCCGTATCCTTGAGCATTATCATACAGCTCAAACAACGGAGCAGCCACGAGTTTATAGTTCTTCGGAACAGCAAATAAAGCCCGGTCTTGAAGCTGGACTAGGAAAAGGCGTTTGTGCTCCTTCGGTTTGGTAATGTGGGGGGGAATGTATGGGTATTGAGGGGGCTCGAAGTTTGGCCGCCACCAGTTTCCTGAAATCAGTAATAAAATAATTTATTATTTGTTACTGGGTTCAGCTGCCCTAGTAGTATAAGCAATGAAACTTCACTCTAATTAGAGTTGATTGCCAAGGAAATGAAAACCTTAAATGTATGAGGAGAAGGCTTGCATTTCTGTTGCATTCAATGGACGTTAACACATGATCTTGAATTGCTAAAAAGATGTCCAAATCAAAAAGTAAGAGAAATGAAAACTTCTCTTAATCCTAATAGGGTTAAAAATGTTTGTGTTGATTCGGAAGTCTATATTTTCACGAGGCAGAAATCTTATTGCATATGCTGCAGCAGCTGAAAGGTAGTTAAAAACAGTGAAAGGTAAAGGTACTTAAAAAAAGTGATCATTATAATCAGTTAAAGAGTGTTCGTTTCTCACTCTTCGCAACTACCCTTAAAGAGATACCTTTACCATTAACATACACACATAAGCTCATGTCTTTTTAAAAAGTTTTTTTTTTATGTTACAGACAATAAAATCCAGCTCGAAATTGGAAAAGTTACTAAAAGGGTTCATAAGATACAATTTCATAGAAGAAGTTGTTATCTTTATGTAACTCTGAACCATGCCTAGCAGTAGGACACTTAAAACAAGATGGTTGGTTGGTGCAGATCCAACAGCAATTCTACATTTGAGAAGATATACATATCCCTACTTAATATTATAAATGCGGAAGTAACTTTGTCTGTCTGTTATGCTTTCATGGCGAGATACTAAGCCGATTTTGATAAAATTTGGTATAGAGATAGATTAGACCTTGGGAAAGGACATAGGCTACATTTTATACCACAGCTAGACACAATATAACCAGTAGTCCATGGGGGCGGAGTCACGGACGGAAGGTCTAGTTTGATATAACTTATGAGATTTATAAAAGTGTTTCAAAAAAACCCAAAAAAAAAGATAATTCAAAATTAATTCAAATTTAGCTAATTGCGCAGCTCTATTACAAATATGACAAGTTTTTTTTGCCAGGCCATATCCGTCCCAGTCACAAGTATGTCATATTATTTGTTTGAAACTTTTATTTTGAAATTTTGAAAGCATTTCAAAAGCACTTACCAATAGTATCTTCGATGACCCAATCCTGCTTAACTCCATCTTGTCTGCCCAGCGTCTCGGTGAGCAGTCTCTTTAGACCTTCAATCTCATCCTCACCAGGGTTTAGCTCGCCTCCGGGCAGCTTGAAGAAAGCAGTGCCAAGTTGCAGCAGCAATACGTGAGGTAGACCATGCTCGTGGACTAGGAGGACACCTTCTACTGATCTGGAAACGTTAAAGGATGATGACCAAATTGGTGTGAGACCCAATCCCTCTTTTATCAAAGCTCATGTTATGTTATTCTCGATCAGGCCATGGTGCAGACATCAGAGCTCATAAGGTAGCTATATGTATAAATAAATAAATAAATTATATAAATAAATAATAGTAGATTCTTAAGACTAACAACTACACTCAGCTTCAAAAAAATCGCACCTTTTAAGAAATCTATGTTAAACATCTTTCAATCGTATTTGTAGAATAGAATCTTGTATTATGGCAATCTGCGTGATCGCAATTCTTATGAAATATTGGTAATGTTCGGTATCATTTGAAAGGTAAGGAAACAGAGAATGCAAAAACAATAATTCATTCAATGTTTTTTATTGGAACTGACAAAAATTTACAAAACAATAAAAATCCTTAAAAAACCCTAATGAAATCTGATTAATTTTTCAAAACAAAGTTGCTTAAAACTAACCTAAAACCTAGTGTTACCCCCCCTAGCCCTAATGACGTCTTCCATGCGCTCCCTCATGGATCGCACCAACTTTAGGACCTCTTCTTGAGGGATTCTGTCCCATTCCTCAATAACGGCGTCTTGGAGCTCCTGAAGAGTCGCGGGAGCGGGATCACGGGATCTAACCTTGCGTTTCAGCTGGTCCCAGAGGTGCTCTATCGGGTTCAGATCTGGACTTCTCGCTGGCCACTGCATGACAGGGATCCCAACCTCTTGAAGGTAGCCCTGCACAATTCCAGCAGTGTGCGCGCGAGCGTTATCGTGCATTAATGTGTACCCGTCGCCAATAAATCCAGCATAGGGGACCACATGTTCTTCCAGGATCTCTGTGATGTACCGGTGAGCAGTCATCGACCCTTGCCCGCGAGCACCGCCGGTCTGAGAGACGCAAGAAAGTTCAGTTTTGCCGTCGGCAGATATGCCGCCCCAGAACATGCAGGAACCGCCCCCGTATTCTACCGTCTCTTGGATGCAGGCTTGGGCAAAACGTTCCCATTGTCTTCTGTATACTCTTTTGCGTCTATCGTTGCAGAAAAGGCACACTCTCGTTTCGTCTGAGAAGAGAACAGCTCTCCATTGGTCCAGGGTCCAATTGACGTGGGCGCGAGCAAATTGCAGGCGTGCTCGCCGATGCGCTGCGGTTAATTTTGGACCCGTGGCAGGTCTTCTAGCCACAATATTTCTCTCCTTTAGTCTTCTTCTAACTGTAGAGACACTCACGGCTCTTCTACGAACTGCTTGAAGCTGCTGTTGCAACTCAACAGCATTAGAGAACCGATTTCTCAAAGACTTCGATACGACGAATCGGTCATCTCTCGCAGAAGTGCAGCGATCTCTACCAGACCCACGCCTTCGGACAAAGCCACCGGTCTGCAGGAACCGCTGGTACACTCTTCGAACAGAAAAGCGACTCAAGTGCAATTGCCGAGCAACATCACACTGACGTAGTCCTGATTGCAGTAGTGCGATAACTTGGGCGGCTTCAGCAGCAGTAGTGTCCATCTTCAAGGACGTTTTTCTGATGAAAGATATTCTTCTGTGTCTTCTTCGACTGTTGGTAGCAAATTTATCCCCCAATAAGCTGTATCGACCCTTTTATACCCAAAAAACAAAACAATACAAACAAAATTTGAAGAGGAGAATCAGTTCCATTGTCATTCACAGTGACTTAAAGTGTCAAGCTTTTTCTTTAATCAAATGAAATCGATATTTTTTTAAAGAGTTTTTATAGGGCTCTCAAATGATACCAATATTGCTACGAATAACTGCTTGTCTTAAGGATTAACCGTGCTTAAAGCCTATTTTTACGGACGTGCGATTTTTTTGAAGCCGAGTGTAGTAGATTTTGACTAACAACTTCAAAATTCATGAGATTTTTGCCAAAAATTTATTTGAATTGAATTTTGCAATAAGTAACGGAATCTGCGTGGTCGCAATTTCACCAACTTCATAATTTTTTATACCTATCTATCTATGATCACAAACTAGAGAGAGCATGCATAACCTTTTGGCAGTGCAGAAGACTCATAGGAAGAACCTGGGGTCTAGCTCCGAAAATCACGATGTGGCTATATACAGCCGTAATATGACCAATAATAACCTATGCGAGTATTGTTTGGTGGCCCAGGACCGAACTAAGTACTACGATCACCCGACTGCAACGATTCCAGAGGCTAGCCTGTACGGCAGTTACAAGTTGCATGAGAACCACACCAACAGCAGCCCTAGAAGTCATCCTAGGCCTACCGCCCCTAGACCTGTTTATACAACAGGAGGCGACGATGGCGGCGATAAGACTAAAGAAACTAGGACTGTGGGACACCTGTAAGAGCACACACATGTCTATTTTGGACAGGGCCCTGCAACATCAGCCTCTTATTGCAGCCCCGTGTGATAAGACTCCAAAATTCTATGCTTTTGAGAAAAAGTATCATATACAACTTAAGGAGGAGGAGAAAGACTACTCTGGAATCCATGAAGTCCGCATTTATACGGACGGGTCCAAAATGAAAACCGGTTCAGAAGCCGGGGTCTTCTCTCTCGATCTGAATATCCACATATCACTAGCTCTAGGGATACATGCTTCCATTTTCCAATGTGAATGCGTGGCTATCAAGGAAGCAGCTAACGCAGTTGCACGAAGGAGTATCCAAAACTACATCATTAGGATACTCTCTGATAGCGCATCAGTACTACAAGCCCTAGGAAATCACTCATATGGGAGCCCATATCACTTATCACTTATACCTATCTATTTTACCAATTTGCTACTAAGGTCTACTTTTGAAAATCGAAGGTGTAATTATTTTGTACCAAAAATCAGTGGATGCATAGTACTTTTGTTTTATCTTTTTTTAAACTTTTTTCTGAACCACAATCTACCTCTGGGGTAAGGATGTTTTAGAATATGCATCACGCTTCATGGTAAAGTAGGCTACTTTTCCAGGCAATTACACGTAAAATGGTAGAGAGTATCTAATGAAGAGTGAGTATTTAGAGGTTAGGTAGGATTACTTGAATTTGGTGCACTAACAAACACACGCTAAATGAAAATTACAGCCATATTTATATACCTAACAGTAAAACGGAGCTCTGGAGTAAATATAATGGAGAGATCAATGATTGCTTACCGTCTCATGCCAATTTTCGCGAACTCTTCCCTCATTCTTTGAAAGCGAGCTGGCACCGATGCATCCTTCTCAAACAGTGGCTCTTTTGTTCCAAATGTGTAATTAGTCAAGGGATACAGATTTATAGACCTATTTAGCGTCAGATTAGGCCCGTTTTGACTATTTTGATGCTGCATGCCCGGCCTTACTGGCCATGCCTTGTTTCCCGGCTGTCCTTGCACTGCTGCCATTTCGAACTTATTAATTCACAGTTAAGAAGGTAAATTTAAGTTTATAGCACTGATTGTACACAATTAACGCGAAAATACCATTTAAAACTAATCAATCAAATTTTTCGCGAAGCTAAACAACCGGCGGCCATCATTAATTAAGTGATGTTGCTGAAGCTTCTAACTTTTATTCGATATACGGTTTTTTAAATCGATATTGATTGACCGGTATGTTATAGCATTTCGAGAATGTAGAGAGTTCTTAATGATCAAACGTCAATTTTGGTTTGTGTAATTTTTTGTAAACAAAAGTGCATTTTTCGTTAATTTTTCCTAGTTTTTAAGGTCTTACGATGTCACAGCAACTAGAATTACTAACGGAAAGTCCTTCCCAATGGATTAGTGTGTCTTTTGTTACACCAGAAATACAGAAAAAGGAGATAAAACCATTTGTTGTTCGTAAGTTCTGTTTCCGCTATTTTTCCTTGAGCTTTTGTTTATATGAGGATAAATGCTACTTTTAACTCTTTTAAAACAACTGCTGTAATTATTTAAATGTAAGTTGTATCGATACGTTTACTAGAATCAGCATAAATTTGTCATATCCCTCCAGAACTTTTTTGGTTACTTTGAACCAAAAATAATGTAACTTTAACTATTGTTACCATCACCAGTGGCACTCAAGGAGTTAGAAGGCACTCCAGACAGTAGAACGTCGAGTCTAATGAATGCTGACAAGTTTTCTGCAGTGAGAGCTGTCGTCAGACATGTCGCCAGAGCACGATCGGCTACCAAAGAACCGTGGGCTGAAGAAAATATCAGAGTGTTTCTTGAAGGACTTAAGTAAGTTTTAAAACTCTATCTGAACTTTTTGAATCTTTTGCTAATGTTAAGTTTTGCAGAGAGATCTTTCACCTTCAACAAATTTTTGTGACACATTAAGTAGCTAAGTGGGCCAAAATTACCGTTATTATAAGAATACTAGCTTTCCCGCGTGGACTACTGGTTATATCGTGCCCAACTGTGGGATAAAATGTAGCCTATGTCCTTTCCCAGGCTCTAATCTATCTCTGTACCAAATTTCATCAAAATCGGTTCAGTAGTTTAGGTGTGAAAGACAGACAGAGTTACTTTCACATTTATAATATTAGTAATGAAGTAAGGATTGTAGAAAAAAGTGTACTATTTGTATTTGAGTACATTCAAAATTTTTCCTGTGGCCTTTTCTTCATAAAATTTCTCCTTTATTTTTTTGTCTTTCACTAAAATCTTCCACTAATCAAAATTATTTTTTTCAATACATCAGCTTTAAAACTTAAAAAAAAATTGCTTTAAAATTGGTCTTTTTAAGAGCTACATTGCCACAGACACAGATAAACACATCAAACTTATAACACCCCTCTGTTTCATGGTTTAAAAAATAATAGCAAGAACCATTACAATATGTTTCAAATAATGACTTCACTCTTTCAGATTCAACCCAGAATGCATCACCGAGTTGTTACCGTTACTCTGCACGGACAAGATATATGACAGCGTACCGATTCACTTGAGAATTAAACCAGGACTTGTGAATCTAAGCTGGAAGATAGATCTGTCACTCAGGTAAAATATATGTGTATTAAAAAAACTCAATAAAAAGAAAATCCAAAATTATATTGAAAGTGTAATAGTCCCAACTCTAGTAATCAGTTAAATGGTTTGGCATCTTTCAAAGAAAGTTTCATATAATTAACATTTCATGCTTGACATATTTGAAATGGAGCTGTGCATTAATCTAAAATTTTATTAATTTTGGATATTCTTTCTTTTCAATATTTATGAAACACACTGTGGAATAGCAGTTAATTCATATCTTATCTAGCTCGATGCTGATGCTGAAATTTTTATTTATTTTTTTGCTTTCTGAGACCCAAATATCTTTTGCAATGGAAACATGACACTTTAGGCATATAACATCTTAATAGCTCAAGTTTGTGATGATTTTGAATATCAGTTGACGTAAGTTTCGAAGATGGCTGCAATTTTAAAAATGGTGGCCATACTGGATAGAGGACTGGGGAAGGTATTAGGGGAGGCCTATGCCAAACAGCAAATCAATAAACATAATGCATGCAGAATGTTATGTTTGTCGGGCGTTTTCCGCACTTAGCCACTCGATTGGGCCATTGTGCGTGATATTGTTTGGACTAGCTATTCCAGCCAGCCAATGTCCTCCCAGAAGCACGCAAAACTTGCAACGTTCCTGCATGCCTCTGATAGGGATCCCGGGTTATGCAGGATCTGTGCCCGTTGTGCTTCCACGCTGTGGCATTCTATCATAACATAACATGCGCTAGAGTCTCTTCTGTCTCCATGCAGCATGCAGAAAGGAATAACAGAAGAAATACATAATAAAAACAAATCTTATTTTGTTACAGTCAATCAAATCTCCAATCGGAAGACGACCCTCAAAAAATCAAAGACATCTTACAACAAGACACTTATATCATCTTATCTCTTTCACTCACAGATGGACAGAGCTACACATATCGTTTGCCTATAGCAAAATTCCATGAAATCAGGTATACTGTCGCTGCAGCGTTGAAAAGTATGATTGTACTAGAAAGGAGGAAATGTATGAGACGAGACTGACAGTTAAACATACGTGGGTGAGTGGAGATGTATGGTGAAAAGTGATATATGTGATAACTAGGCTCCTATGTAAAAATTAGCTTTAAAACTACCCTTATGAAGCTCTCGTAGTCCAGTAGCGCTTACTGATCTAAGGTTAAGCAACAAAGGGAACCTGATGGTTTACCAATTGGCAATTTATCATCCCGTGCGTGCTCACGTTAGTATGGCGGATTCGGCTGTTGTCGACTACAGTCGTAAAACCAAGTCAGAGGCCATTTGGCGGTTCGAAAACTCTGACATCAAGATTAGCCAAGATCCCAAATACTTGAATTTTCCTTTACGATAAGTAAGAAGACTGAGACTATTATTTTATGGAGAAAATAAGGTCGATTCGTTGCTTCATTAGGCGCTGTTTATACTCGAGCGATGACACGGCGCCACGGCCATCAAAGCAACGTAAAATGTATCTTAACACTACGGAGCAAAGGTTTTTTTGCCGAAAATAGCACGAAGAGACATCCGTCACCTGAAGACGAAGCGACGGACGAAAAAAACCTTTGCTCTGTAGCTATTAAGGTTCATTTTACGTTACTTTGACTCTCCATGCCACGTCGCTTGTAATAAACAGCGCCTTACGATGAAGGAAACAAACACATTTTCACATTTATAATGTTACTAAGCTTTTCATCATCGGCTTCACTTGCGTTGAAAAGTAGCCTATGTCATTCTCCAGCCCTCACACTATCACTGGAAAAAAATCTGTAAACATACTCAACTAATGCAGAGCATTATTGTATGAAAACAAGTATTAAAAAGATAACTTGCAAACAAAAGCAAGGACTTCATGTCTCTGGATGCAAATAACAACAAACAAATAAAAAACCTATCCCTGTTTAAATCATCACGTCCATGCGTTTCTCTGTTTCTACGTGAAGAAAGGACAAATAAACAAACACACTACTACATTTATAATATTAGTAAAAATACAAAGAAAAATTAAAATCTATTGACTTTTAGAACAGGCATTTTCATGCACAAGAATACTTTTATTAATAGCCGGTGGAAAGTGATATAAGTAATGATAAGATGAATGACGAAAGGAAAAATAGATGTCACCGTAACATTGTCAAACCCGTAAAATTGTAATTTTACTTAAGATTATAATAGCTCGGTACTTTGTGAACTATCACAATTTTTTTTACATTGACCAACTTTTTATATTGCATTAATAATGCAACCTAACCGATTCTTAAAAAGCCTAACCTAACCTATTCTAATTTTATGCAGGCGGCCATTGAATTATCGTGGAATTGCTATTTTGTTAGGCAAATTGTAATGTCGCGGGTGATTATAATTTCACTAGTAAAATCGTAATACTACAGTTTTTATAACTTTTCGGTGAGAGGTATAAATGGTGCAAAGCGGTATAAGTGAGATAATTGTGATCTATTTCGATAATAAAGGGCCGTCTGGTTCGCAACCACCACCCGAAGTCCGACGCCAAACAGCTTGCTGGGTTCCGTCGGTGCGTGGGAGTACCAGTGCCTTAATTGTCATTTTCTGGGTTAACTCGGTCCATCATCGACCTCATCTATGACCTTGGTCAAGATTTAACCCATCTCATAATAAAAAAAGAAATAATCTCTGAAAATCTAGGGAGCTACCATGGAACATTCTGCACAAAATGATTTTAACTGAAATAATTGTAAACCAAGTGCAGCAATCATTTAGTCGAAATCATTCATAGGGGGTCATCCATATATTACTTAATATGTGGACGGCCCCTAGCTCCCCTGATCCCAACTTCTATTTACATCTGTAGTCGATACTTTAGTATACAATCAAAATCATACGTCATTATTTTTATAAAAACAATTTTAACAAAAGTTACATAGTAAGAGACAGCTTAGCCAATACTTAAATGGTGATATCTACCCATAACTATGATCGGCAATAAGTAATTACTTTTTCCCGTAAATGTCAAGTTAAGGAGTTTTTGTTACTTACCTACTTTGGCGCTACGCAAAGTATCGTGAAACCGCGCCCCGCGCGCGGTCCCCCCCGCCGCGCCGCTGTCAGTATGCGATGTACAGTACAGTTACCACAAACTGTCAAATTTCCCCAATGAATAGTAAACTCTAAGGCTTGGAGATAAAATTGAAAATCGATTGAAGAAACTTGACAGTTTTGGATAGCATGATGTGCTGTTGGCCCTGTACATTGTTGGTTTTCTTGTTTTACGCTGTTATCATTGTTTTTTTATTGAAAATTTTCGTGTAAATATTAGATTTAAGAATTTAATTTAAAGCAGAAAATGTTACCAAATATAAGAATAAATTAAAATTTTCCGGAGAAAAATTACTCTGGAAAATTATTTAGAATGATGGTCTTAATTTAGGGTTTCAGTTCTTGCTTAGCTTACACCCTGTATAGTGCTTGAAGTAAGTTATTTATAGATAGTATGTGTTTAGCTTCGTCAATTATTGTGTAATATTGTTTACAACTGGCCAAACGCTATAGTTCCGTATTACAGAACGCGACTCAAATAAAACTCTGATCTATTCTTAAGTAGCAGTCGTCTTTGCCATTTGATAGTGAGAGAAATAGACAAACCAGACTTAAGTATAGATCAAGATTTGACAGACAGACAGAAAAAATATTTATTTACCGTTACATCCAGTTCACACTAGCTTATTCTAAACATAAGTATTCAATATTTGAGTCCCCTTCTGTAATACGAGCCTTAATTTTGGACAAGATCTCATTGCCAAGAACAATCTAAGTTGAACCTTAAGTGCCTTTGAATAAGGTTGCGTTCATGTTAATAGGTCTCTTCGCAAATAATTTTTAGGGAAAGAAAAATGTTCGGCGCGATTGGGACATGAACCTACGACCCCCCACAAACTGAGCTGTCGTGCCTTTAAATCATGCGGCAAAACTCATTCCCTTACTAAGCACATACGTTGTGCATGTCGGTTAGCGCCATCTGTGTCTCGTACGGAGAACTGCAGACTCATATTATTTATTCGAAGTAGATTAGGACAAGAGACGCATTTTTGAAGCATTAGAAATGAATCTTGAATTCATGCGTCGACGAAATGAAGTTCTTCTCCCTAAAAAATGTGCAAAAATTAGGGGAATAGAATTTTTGTTTCAAAAATGCATCAAAACAAAGCGCGTAGATTTAGAAAAACTCGAATTCGGCGTTGCCATAAACTTAGAAAACTTAATTAGGAGTTCGCTTTCGTTCCACGCAGAATAAATAAAAACCTTTGCCAGATTAGAAGAAACTGTAACGCCTTATTTGAGAAAAGGAACGTATTAAAAAAATATTGACAATACACTATCGTAGACAGAGAAAAGGTATAGACTGCTGGATATCTTCTTTATAAGGACAAAACTATATCAATTGCACGTGAAAAAAAGAGACAATGCCGGGCATTTTTTGTCCCTTTGTGCGTGCCGGTTTTTTCAAGGCCAGCACTTTACTGTGCTGTAACCCGTACGAATTAACTGTGCACTTCGCGCTGTACTGTTAACACATTAAAGCGCAGTACTACGGCCGACTACGGCAGTACTAATATTTTCAGTCCCTTTCGATGGCACGCTCGGCCGCAGTCTATACCTTTTCTCTGTCTACGTACACTATCGGTTTATGGACGACGGAAGGAGTTTATGCAGGAAAAATACATTGAAGACATGGCAGTATGTGTTCATAGATTCCTTAGCCTTTCCCGAAAGGGGTGCTTGTAGAATGTCATTTGGCGCGCTTTCTACTAGTAGAAAATGTAAAACGAGTGGGGTCGGACCACTCGCTGCAGAATTCAAGGAATTAATTTTGAAAATTGGTGATTCAGCGGATTCGTATGCGAATTTTATGAATTCGTAATTGGAATTTTATTATATTGTTTCAAAAACGCGTCTGAAGGGCGAAAAGGACTAGAATTTTTCTTTCCCTAAAAATTATTTGTGAATACCCTTCTACGCGAGTAATCGTTTCATGGAACTGCGTTATATTTTGCTCATTTCGCTCGTAAGTGGATAAATATTACTGTCATGAATAAATCCCAAAATAAAAATCCTTTTACGAGTCGGAAGTCTCGCTCTGGTGAACTCGCGCGGCCTCTAATGTGGACGCCGCTTTAAATTTAGATGATGTGTAAAATGTTGTTTTTACCCGACTGCGCGACACAAAGGAGGGTTATGTGTTTATCAGCCTATGTATGTATGTTTGTACCTTTGTGGCAATATTTAGACCAAACTCGTGGGCCGATTTTGATGAATGATACGTCGTTGGATTCGTCATGACAGCGCAAGTGTCATAAAAAGTATAAAATATTTGAAAAATCAAAATGGCCGATTTTGGACGCCATAATGTGATAAAGAAAAAAATTAAAATCGACGAACTATGTCAAGTGGGGTATCGTTGAATAGGTATTAAAAAATCATTGTTAGGTTTCTCATATTGTTTTTCAACCAAAATTACCGTTTAGGATCTATGACGATTTAAAGTTGGTTAGTTACGATTTTTCACTTAAATGTAGGCTTTTAATTCGGAAATTGATCAATTTTTATGCAAGTGAGATATATAATATACAGCTAATGAGAAGATCATTAAACAACTATTAAGTGTAAAATGAAATAAATTAATTTAAAAAATAAAAAACCCGACTGCGTGATAAAAACTGAAAAGAAAAAACAAGTAAGCCCAGTAGTCGAGACTTTTATTATTGAATATTATTGAATAACATAACGATTTTAACGGTCGGGACCCATAAAAAATCCGGCTTCCTAATAATGGGTCCTGATTGTTAAAATCGTTATAATATTCAATAATAAAAGTCTCGACTACTGGGCTTACTTGTTTTTTTCTTTTCAGTTTTTCTTACGCAGTCGGGTTTTTTTTATTATACACAGACATATACACGACTAGATTACGCTTGTCTTATTTTCTCTATAGAAAATTAGAAACCAAGCTGTCATTATTTTTGTACCTACTGCGACGTCACACTAGCGATTTAGTGATGGAACGGTGCTAAAGGAAGCAAATTTTGCTCCATTTTTTACATGCGAAGTACACGTCATCTAGTTGTGTCACACTTGCGTCGTCTAGTCGTGTATATGTCTGTGTTTTTATAGCAATTCAGGTGTAAAAATACCTTATTTATAAAATAAAACTTTGACTCTTTAGAGTAACTAGAATATCATTATAAAAACATATTAAATTGTTAAAAGACTAACGGTGCGTTAGATTGAAATGTTATTATTCATAGTTTATTTTTGAAATAAAACTAGAAAATTATGAATTTGTTTTTATTTATTACTTAATTTATAGATATTGGGGGACTTAAAAATAGTCAGCTAAAATGAAGGATGTGAATCAGCTCACAGAACTGAACAACTTTTCCGAAGGAACATACGGGACCATCCATAAATTACGTCACACGTTAAGGGGTGGGGAGGGGGTCGACAAAGTGTGACATTGTGTGACAAGGGGGTGGGAGGGGTCATAAGTTTCGTGACGTCACATTTCAAAATTTGTTACGAGTATAAACTATTAACCTCCTCAGTGCCAAGCACTCTTTTTTTTACGTTTTTACTTTGGTATGACAATGAGTTTTGAGTTCCCAAAAAAAAATAACAACTTGTATTAAGTCTTTTATTAGAAAATTGCAAAAAATGCAAAATATGTGACGTCACGCTAGGGAGGGGGGAGTCTTACAAATATGACCGGCTGTGACAAGGAGGGGGAGGGGGTCAAAAAATCATGAAATTCGTGTGACGTAATTCAGGTCCAAATATGAAAAAAAAATGCCTCCACAAAACTTATTGACTTATTATTCTTATTAGTATGCAAAGTAGACATTTTTATTTGAAAATTTCTTATCGGGTAGTTGTCATGAGGAAAATAACCCCCTTAAGCTTAGCTAACTGATCGAAAGACAACCCCATACTAGGTAAGAAGCGCTCGTAGCCCAGTGGCTCTCGCTGATCTCAACCGATCAGTGAGGTTAAGCAACGTACACAGAGGCAGAGAACCTGATGGGTGACCATAGTGGCAATTTATCACGAGCGTTTCCGTGCTTCGGAGGGCACGTTAAGCTGTCGGTCCCGGCTGTTGTCGATTGACTACAGTCGTTAAAACCAAGTCAGAGGCCATTGTGCGGTTTGAAAACTCTGACACCAGGGTTAGCCAAGTTCGCCACAAACTTAACTATACCTACACGATACGAATAAGACTAGGTAACCTATACCATGGACTTAGTACTTTCTCTTTTAAAGGACCAATTACTTAGAAAAATCGTATTAAGAAATATGAAACTTAACCCCATATCACTAAGGTACACTTTCGACTGCTTCTCCGACAGCCTCTATTGAAACCGAAAGGGACACCGATGTGCGAGGCGGATTGTCTCTTTCTGTTTTCTTGCCAATTTAAAAAAAACTTCATTAATCAAAAAAGTCCGGCTTTGACAATGAAGTTAATAACGAAGAAATACGTTGCATTTGAAATGAATTTCAGTTCAAATTGATGTAAATTAATTGTAATCATAATAACTTCGTCATCTTTTCCTAAATTACCAAAAGAAAACGAAAATTTTTTTCAAACCATTTATTACTACTGGCATCCCGTAAAGTGTCATCGTAATGTCATGGCGGCATGCTTTAAATCGTATAAAAATAATTCGTAACGGCAAGGATTATACCAGTTTTTTAAATTAAAATACTGACAAAATGGTAGAAAGATGTTGTGTTCACACTTGTTCAAGTGAATCGTATGGTGGATGTAACATATCTTTTCACAAGTAAGCTAAAATAATTTCTTATAAATCTATTACTATGTTATCCATGATTTCTTGTGTTTGGCGGAGAAAGGTTCTCAACAATGCTGTGCTATTTTATTGCAGAGTGCATAAAGATTCAGAACAAAGACAAAAATGGCTCAACAGTGTTGAGATTAGACAAAAGATAACAAAAGATTCCGTTGTATGCAGCCGGCACTTTGTGCCAACTTGCTTTTATGCTGGGAATTCCCGCCAGTTACTCAAAATGAACGCAATTCCTACTATTCCTCCCACGGTAAAAACTATGTACTATTGCGAAATTGTATTTTTTTGAATTCGCACACCAATACACCATAAATACACGTTACATGTCTACAAAGATCTTTTGGCCCGCGGTTTCCATGGTGACGCCTTTATTTACAATACAAGTTCTTCTAGCTACAACTGTCACCTTTGTAGACCTATAAAATACTACTTAACAGTTATAGTTTTAAATGTAAAGTCCCCACCGAGTGGCACGAGCCTCCCTCGAACAGTGAAGGGGGATTCAGGCCATAGTCCACAACACTGGCCTAAAATGCGGGTTGGTGGGTCTTTCGGAAATAACCTTTAGAGTTACGGGTTTCCTCACGATGTTTCCCTTCACCGCTGAGCAAGTGATAACTATTAAATACGAATTAAAAGACGAATGTACAGTGATACAGGCCTCAACCTGGCATCGAACCCACGACCCTCCGCTCACAGGTCCCACTCACTATCCAGGGTTAGTTTATTCCGCCCTCATTCCAAACCGCCCCCGTCCAAGTACAGTTAGCATCATCATCCTTTTCAAACTTGGAGTATTTGAAATGAAACTTCTTTGGGCGCGTTGAGAGTGAAATTTCAAAGTTGCGTCATGGTATTCAAAGTTTACCTTTAGAGAAATTTAAGACAGTAATTTAACAATGTAAAAAAAATAATTAGGCCAGGTACAAGGTTGTACCTACCTTGTAGTTTGAAAGCCTAGCGACCTTGCATTAAATCTGGTAGTTCTGATTTTTTGCTGACTTGTTTAGGATGTTACAACCTAATGAATAACCGCATATTTGGAAAATATACCTAGCCACAACGAATCGAAAAAAAGCAAGATTTTTTTAAAATGTACCTTTACCCAACACTGTGACGTCACTGGCGCGCGTTGACATCGGGTATATTTTCAAATTACTAAACGCGCGCGTAGGTATTTGAAAACATACCCGAACGCAACACTGCAACGCACTCACTCATTTAGATCAGAACGCCCGCTTAATTTTGACGAGTAACGAATTTTCATTAGGTACGTAAAAAGTTAAATAGAGTCATTAAACTTTAAGTTTCATTAAACTTAGTCTTTTAAACTTAAAGTCTCATTAAACTATAGTTCCATTAAACTAAAGTCTAATTAAACTTAAATTCCCATTATTAAACTAAAATCCCATTATACTTAAAGTCTCATTAAACTAATCCCATTAAACTAGTCACATTAAACTTAAAATCCCATTAAACTTAAAGTCCCATTAAACTAAAGTCTCATTAAACTTAAAGGCCCATTAAACTGAAAATTTAAGCTTTTTCATAAACAACTTTTATCTACCAACATTTATAATTTTCAGTACCTAGGGATAAAGGAATTTAGAAGTATATTTTGATATATTTTGCAATAACACAACACGGAATTTCCAGTTTGAAAATATACCCCGGAAACGCGTTGACGTCGGGTATATTTTTAAATCCCTAATATGGTAAAACATATTTTTAAAGTATACCTGAGCCCAACACTATAATAGACTCAGCGCCGAACGACACCATGTCAAAAAAAAATAAAAAAAGTGTTCAGTAAGTGATAGGGTACTGGTTCAGGATTTTCATTTAAAGCTAGGAGGTTCTTTTTCAACCTGTATACATATATGCTCACGTCAGTAATTCCTAAGGGGGTAGGCAGAGAATCAGTGGCTCATCTTTACCTATTTTCTTGATAAAGAAAATATTTATTACATAACTTCATCGTAACTCAACCTTGTGACATTTGAATGACCTATGGTAAGAACTAGTCACTAGTCACAATTTCTAGTTTTGATTTTTGAGCGAAACAAAATCCAAGATCGGTTTTTAATACAACATTGCAAAGTGTTTTAAATTCCAATCATGTCCAAATGATAGTATCAGGGAGATCTTTAATTTAAACTTTAGTTGATATTTTATAAAATACTCTATTTTTGAAGAAAACTACGAAAATGTGTAGCGTTCTTAAACAGCACCATCTATGGGATTTTTTTGGAAGCTTACCTCATTTTCCACTACCTCATTAAAAGTTACGTGTTAGACTCGAGTGCCACGATTTTTGACCTTGTGCTCTTTTGATTCTCTCGCTAACGCTCAGAATTCTAATTGTTGTAGCACTCGCTGCGCTTGTGATCCAATTTTAGAATCCTTCGCTTGGTCGGTCATCAAATTTGAGCACGCGGTTAAAATCAACTTTGCACTCATGTATAACAAATATCTCTCTGACTCTCATCAGCCCATACAATGTCTCCACCGAGGGGCACGATGTGTTAAGTTTACCTTGCCCAATGTTAAACAGGTTAATACCAATGTACAGGTTGAGAATGTAAAACTGGACGTTGTGGAATCTACTGTATTCTTAGGAATAACTCTTGATGCAAAGCTTCAATGGGGTCCTCATATTGATAAGTTAGCGAGCAGACTCAGTTCAGCAGCCTATGCAGTTAAACAAATCTGTCAATTATCGGACGTTGAAACCGCGAGAACCGTATATTCACTTCCACAGCCTAATGTCATATATCATTTTACTGTGGAGTACTGCTGCGGATATCAATAAGATCTTTGTTCTGCAGAAAAGGACTATTCGCACGATTTATCAAATGAGA
This sequence comes from Aproaerema taeniolella, assembly GCA_949987775.1. Taxonomy (NCBI): domain Eukaryota; kingdom Metazoa; phylum Arthropoda; class Insecta; order Lepidoptera; family Gelechiidae; genus Aproaerema; species Aproaerema taeniolella. Next base: position 1,374,573 of record OX465244.1, read on the forward strand.
CCTAGAATGTCTCTTAGACAAATATTCAAAGAAATAAATATTCTGACTTCTGCATCCCAATATATTACATGTGACAATCTTTTATATGTGAAGAAAAATGAACATCTGTTTAAGAAAAATAGCGAAAGGCACAATATAAATACTAGGACCAAGCATAAACTGGAAGTACTAGACAGTCGTCTCCACAAGGTCACGAACGAAGGTATTCAAAATTTACCTTTGGATAAATTTAAGTCAGTAATTAAACAAAAACTTTACAAAAAGGGCTATTACAAAATTTCTGATGACCTAACTGACATGGAGCCATGGGAATGACTGCTCAGCTTTAGAGTTATTTCAGAATTAGTTAAAATTAGAAAATAGGAAAATTTGTAATGCGATTAAAAAGAACACCCTCAGAGTTTCTTGCCTGTTCTTCTCTGGGGAAGACTGCATCTTTGCGAATAGGCGTAGAGTCAGTAGGGTCAATAGAACGAATGCGAATGTATGGTATGTATTTAAATCCTTTAATGTTTGTTTGTATGTATTTCATGTAATCTTGACTTGTTTTAAGTGGCATCCTAATTATCCTATAAAATAAAGATTTTTTTTATTCTATTCTATTCTATTCTATTCTGTGAAAGGGGGAATTTATTATTTAATAGTTTCTAATAAAAAATAACATAAGATCAAAATTAACTTATATATACCTATGGAACTAAACGGGCTCCTATGGAACTAAGGTCCGTTAGATAAAAATAGGAAAAACAAATTCTAAGCATAAAACTCCAATTTTACAAAAATCCAATATGGATTGCTTGGGGAAAATGTTTTCATGGGAAAAGTTTTGAAATTAAGTTAAAAGCATGTTTTAATGATTTGATTATAAGATGAGACGAAAGGTGAGTTTTTGTTTTATTTTTTCGCAACCTAACTACACAACTTTGTGCCGTGTGGTGATCGGCTTAGAATAACACCACCCCATTTCTTTCCGTGGATGTCGTAAGAGGCGATTAAGGAAACACAAATGAGACCTGCCTCCTAGTAATCCATCTCAGGCAGCAACACCTCATTTTTTCTGAATCTGAGGTGTCGTCCTATGGTCTCATGCGGTGTGGTAGGCTCTGTAAAGGGCCGCCTGGTTCGCGACCACCCTCCTACCGAAGTCCGACGCCAAACAGCTTGCTGTGTTCCGTCGGTGCGTGGGAGTACCGGTGCCTTATAGGCGTTTTCTGGGTTAACTCGCTCCATCGTCGACCTCATCTATGACCTTGGTCAAGATTGAGGTCAAGTGTTAACCCATCTTATAATTTAAAAAAAAACATTCCCGATGTCCACTACTCTGTGTCCTCCTTGTATATTATCATACAATTTGGTGTTTCATAACAAAAATGTAGTAACGTAAATGTTGCTGATGGTTTGTTATATAAAAATAAAATTACAGGAAAACTTCTATCCTTAAATGGAAGCCTGTATTTGTCTGTTACGTATACTTTGCACTCCCAAAAAAATATATAATAATACGAGTAATCGCATTGTCACCCTACTAGAACGAGACGTTCTGCCTCGTTGCTCTATCTCTTCTTCGGCCCGCGTTTGAGCTCGAAGATTTCTATCCTGATGTATTAGATCCATGACCTATACAGATATGTGACAGATGGATTGTCTAGGATGCATCTGCCACGCACACTGAATGATTGCCTGTTTTAACATTATGTCACATTTGCATAGTGTAATAGGTGGCGCTGAACGCTAATCGAAAAACAGTAAAAATTAGGAATGAAACAGAAAACAGGGACATCAATGTGAAAACAGCAAATCTACTGTTAAAACAGTGGGGTTGGTAACACTGATTATGTGAGTGTTTGTGCAAAAAGGGACTTCAATGGAAAATAATTGATTTCGAGTAAATCGCGTTTGAAGTTTCCAGTCGATAATTATTTTATATGAGTTTTGTCTCGAGCGCGCTCACTAAAAAATCCACAAAAAAAAACTATGGCACTTAAAAATATTGTGATTAGACCAAAACAAAGCTGAAAGACCACAGAAATAAAATTAATGAAAAAACAAACAGTTTCCAATCCCTTCAGGAGGTTTACCATGATCGCTTAGCGCGATCCAATTTAGGACCTAAACAAGTCTGCAACGCTTATTCGTACCATGATGGCTTAAAAGCGATTCAATTTTGGCGCTGTTGCGATTCAAAGGCAGACCAGCGACAGTTTATGTAGACATTTAAAATGGACCATAGACAACCGAGAAGTTCAAAAGCAGCGGCATCATGGTACCATTTTAAAAAACATTCCAATTGCGAAGCAGTTCAAAGTTGGATCCTAAACAGAAATGCTTTTAAACGATCGTGGTAGGTACCCAGGTCTCTTTAGCGTAACCACTCACATATTTCAAAAAAGGTGAAGTTTCTCAATTCGACTATGTTTTGTGATTTGAAAGTCAATGAAACGAAAAAGCGACAGTAAAAAGAGACATTCATAAGATTTAACATGGAAGAAAATGAGATGGTACGTTTGTTTGTTTCTACCACGTGTGAATTGCATGCATACATGTTTTTTTTGTATGTTAGTTATACGATGACTCCACCAATGGACGCCCGATTAAAAAATCTATGAACTTAACCTTTTTAGCGACAAGAGTTTTCGTCAAAAACGTTCACCACACGCCACGACATTAAAAAATAATTATTGATGTCGTGGCGTTCACCACACGCCACGACATTAATAATTAGAAAAAATACAGTTAAATTGGTAATATATCAGACTTTGGCGGCGAGACACGAAACTTAAGGCGACTACAGCACCTAAATTATGATTCAGCACTTTTGGTTCGATAGAAAAAGCTCACAAAGTCACCTCTAAATACCCAATATTGTGTATCTTACTCGTATAAGCTGTAAAAACGATAGTAAAATGCACACAGGAACTTGAATTTGCTATCAAAATGTTCGTGATTGAACACTCTCGATAAGTAGTTAACGCATTTTTCGATTTAAGCTGTTACCTTTCCATAAATCTCATTTTTCTAACTTTCGAACATGTTTTTACGCACGCACGCTTTCATAGTCCGTAAACTTCGTGTATCGACACTGTTCGCACTGCCGGCCCAGGCCTGTTGAGAGACGGAGATGGCACTATTCCTATGTGTGCTGCCTTTATCGGGTGCTGTAGTCGCCTTAAACGTCTGATATATCAGAACTTGGCGGTGAAAAGGTTAATACTGGTTAAAGTCATTATTTAATTAAATTATCCTCAGTTTGTAAGTGCGTCTTCATATGGAGAGCTTGAAGGCTTTTACGCTGTGAAAGAAAGAGATATTGAGTTTAGGAATTAGGATTACATACACAGGGTGTAGCTGTCCAGCTTAGCAAATACTTCCACCATTAGGAAGCTTCCCATAACTATGATCGGTTATTTTACAATTAATCTTTTTTTCGCGGAAATGTCAAGCTAAGGAGTTTTCGTTAACTTACTTTGGCGCTACGCAATGTACCGTCCCCCGCGCCGGCCGCGCTACTTTGATGTAAATACATTGCCGATTTTTACGCTATTTCGTGTTTTACGCTATTATTACTGTTTTTTTAATTAAAAAATGGAGTGCAAGTATTCGAATATTAAAACTAATGAAAAAAATTGGTTGCCTGTAAAGTCGGTATACGGGCGAAAGTTTTACGTGACAACGACTTTGAGTGGTAAAATAATTTTAATGTGAATATTCATTCGTATAGTAGGAAGAAGGATGAAATAATAGTCTGTCTCTCTCGCTCTTAGGCGGGCTAACCATGCCCGAGTGGAAGGGACGCGTGCCTCTCACTCGCTCTCATTGTGAGCGCATAACGTGAGCGGAGCGTAACGCAGTTTCTTGAAGTGTCACCCGGCAAACCAATTTATAAGACGTTGTCACGTCAAAAATAGGTTTTCCTGAAGAAAATTCCATTGGAAACTCAGTCAGAATAATGGTCTGCATTCAGGCTTTTATTTTTTGCTAAGCTGTCCCGTCCCTTACACCCTGTGTTTAAAATTATTTCTTGTAGGTAAATATACAGGGCTTTAGGTAAATCTCTTTCAACCTCTCGGGTGCTAAATCAGTCCATGAAACTGAACAACTTCCCCAAGGAACATAGGTCAAATACGAAAAAAAAATGTGATCTCCCATACAAAATGAAGTTTGAAGAAGTTTGCATGGAACTCAACATTTTTTTTTCGTATTTTGACCTATGTTTCTTGGGGAAGTTGTTCAGTTTCATGGACTGATTTACCTAAAGCCCTGTAAATTTAGGACGCATTCGTAGCCCAGTGGCGCTCACTGATCTCAACCGATCAGTGAGGTCAAGCAACGTACACGGAGGCAGGGAACCTGATGGGTGACCAAAGTGGCAATTTATCACTAGCGTTTCCGTGCTTCGGAGGACACGTTAAGCTGTCGGCCCCGGCTGTTGTCGATTGACTACAGTCGTTAAAACCAAGTCAGAGGCCATTGTGCGGTTTGAAAACTCTGACACCAGGGTTAGCCAAGTTCGCCACACACTTGACTATACCTACAAGTTTACTAAGAAGAAGTTTACTTACAGTAAACGTTTGATCACAGATGGTGCAGTGGTACTGTGAGCTGAGGGTTGTAGGTTGTGTTCCCGGCTGCTGTCCAGACTGCTCTGGGGTTTCAGTGATGTTTCTAAAACCAAATTACTTTATTTTATAAACTAGCTTCCCACGCGGGACTTCGTTCCCGTGAGAATTTCGGGATTGAATATTGCACATAAATGTTTCTCTTAAATCACTCCGTTCTGAAAGGCGACAGCAAATTTAATGAATGAATGAATTGTTTATTTCTGCACACAAAAAACTTACATTACTACATTATATTAAATTAATTGATTTAAGAGGATCGTCTTAGTTGTTTTTCATTCTGTCTCGATGTCGACCACCGGCCTCAGACTTGTGCGAAAGGGACAATTGCAGCATTCCGGCGAAATGCCGAGTTTTATTTCTAAAAATATGAGTTTAGGCGTCAATGAATTCCTACCCAAAAAACTTAATGAAATCGTACGTTTTTGGTCTCTGTCGATTTGTAAGCGTATGAACGAGGTTTGTACATTTTATTTTTTTCCAAAATTGTTCTTAGTTTTTCAACAGTCACCTCTTAAATGTTGATAATTTTTTTGGCGAAAAATGCTGACTTTTAGTCTCAAATATCTTTTTGTTTACTAAAAATGTCACAAAAATCAAAACGTACGGACCTAGTTGTTGGTGTTCCTCATACTATACCTAAATTTCCCAGGGATCCGTTGACGTTTAGGGGATGGAATCCATTGACGTCGTTTGTATGGGAAAAAACACTGAGACGATCCTCTTAAGAATTGAAATTATAAATTAAAGCATATAAAAAATAAATAAAAAAAAGTAGATGATTAATCTTACATACGTAAATAAAATAAAACAGAGATAAATGTTCTACAGAAACAGGCCGTAGCTCAGTGACAATTTTGCCGCTGGATGCAACAAAGCACTGATTTTCAGCTACCGCCTGCGAGGTGTGCCGAGTGCGAGTGTGGTCGGTGTTGTGTAATGTGTTGTGAAAGTGATAGTGTGCTTATGTAGAGATATGTTTATCTCTACATAAGCACACAGAACCAATGGCGACACTTTTGTAGTATTTATGTAGAGATACCTCAACTACACCCTCTTGCCAAAGGACATCAAAATCCGACCCGGCAGTTTTGAGAAATAATTTAGAATAAGTTTCTAATTTTTATTTTATTTAATACACATTCTGACACGTTTTACGAATTATAAGACTCGTTACTTTGTTTCACGATGAACTCGGCGGGGTTAAGTCGCAAAATGTCCATTTTCGTTTTATTTTAATTTTATACTCATAAAAAAAACAGAAAATACAAATTCACCTCAATAATTGTGGATCTTTATGTCGTCTCGCTTTTTTATAGTGAAGTTGAAGATTATACTGAAAAAAAAAGATAAAAAAGTTCTAGTACACTCAAGAGCACGTCAAGCTTGACACTTTGGACTTTGGACCGGCCCTGCATTGTATGGCGCGCAGTATAAATCAGAGCTCAGCTTAAACTGGTAGTGTAAAGCGTGACCTGCTCTTGACTGTACAACTTCATAATGTACATACAGCAGCACGTCAGGTTACCCATTTGCACTACGAAAGCCAGCGCTATTACGAGTGAGATAACGGCGACTTCAAGGTCAATATGTATAGCCTGATGTGCTGCCATGTGTACATCAAACTTCATTAATATAGTATCAAATATAGTATCAAAATTATAGTATCAAATCATTTATTCATAATTATTGTTTACAAATAAAACTTAAGGCTAAGCATTATTAATTTAGAACGAAAATAACATAGGTGCCTGAACTAGGTTAACATAATACCTGTATCTCAGGCAAAAAGGGATCTTTTTTTTTTATAATGATTAAAAAAATATTTAATATTCATAAAAAAACATTGGCAATTGGAACCAGGTTTCAGCTGCTTTCAGAACCGGGTACCGAAAATCTGGAAGCGATCACGGTTTTACATGACCTAGAGGTGTCGTCCTATGGTCTCATGCTGTGTGGTAGGCTAAAAGGCCGTCTGGTTTACGACCACCCTATGCCAAATAGCTTGCTGTGTTTCGCCTCTTGATTGGCATTTTCTGGGTTAATTTGCTCCATCGTTGACCTTATGTATGACCTTGGTCAAGATTGAGGTCAAGAGTTAACCCATTTCATGTTCTGTCAGTGTGTGGGAGTATTAGTCTCCTTAATAGGCATTTTCTGGGTTAACTCGCTCCATCGTCGACCTCATCTATGATCTATAACCTTAGTCAAGAACTAACCATTCTCATTCTACTAATAATAGGTCTTTACCTATGAAATTGCTGATTTTTTCTCAAGCTTTATTTTATTCATAATTTATTTGATTGAACAGCTATTATTAAAATTGTTTTTTATTTAAAACCTTGGCCATATAACGGAGATATTGAGTCAAATTAATACATATTTACTTCAGATCTATTTGCTGAAAAAGAAGCTCAAATATAGCTCGTTTCATCCGTTGCCCGTTTCATTGCTTATTTTTGCTGTACCGTTGTTACAGTTACAACTTTCAATAAAGTAAGTATGATGAAAATTAACTTAATGTTGTCCAAACCTTCCCACAAAATTTTGCTAAATTTGTATTTCGCATTCCCGAGAAAAATAAAAAAAATGTTAGTATGGAAAATTCAGTTTTCCAAAAATATTGTATGAAAAACGGCAATTTCATAGGTAAAGACCTAATATTAAATGCGAAAGTTTTTGAGGATGTATGGATGTTTGTTGCTCCTTTACACTCAAACGGCTGGACCAATTTTGATATAATTTGGTATGGAGGTAGCTGACACCCTGGATTAACAGGCTACACAATTTTCCCGATTACTACGGGAACTAAATATGTAATAAAAATAAATAGCCGACTCACGTAGCATTTGAACCGTACATCGCACTCGACGCAGTAGTAGTCGGAGCGGTCGTGTACGGTCCGCACGTGTGTCTCCAGTAGCGACGGGTAGATGAACTTCAGCCCGCACTGCTTGCATTGGAGCGCTTTGTGCTTGTCGTGTCGGCTGACAAAAATGTACATTTATTTAAATAAAACAATGGGCCTTTTTGTGTGTGTGTGTGTGTGTATGATGTATCACTCACGTGACATGCACCCGCAATGCCTCCACACTCCGACACAGTGTGCCGCAGCGGGGCCGCGGGCACTCGTACCGGCACGTGTGTGTGTGTGTGTGTGTATGATGTATCACTCACGTGACATGCACCCGCAATGCCTCCACACTCCGACACAGTGTGCCGCAGCGGGGCCGCGGGCACTCGTACCGGCACGTGTGTGTGTGTGTGTGTGTATGATGTATCACTCACGTGACATGCACCCGCAATGCCTCCACACTCCGACACAGTGTGCCGCAGCGGGGCCGCGGGCACTCGTACCGGCACGTGTGTGTGTGTGTGTGTATGATGTATCACTCACGTGACATGCACCCGCAATGCCTCCACACTCCGACACAGTGTGCCGCAGCGGGGCCGCGGGCACTCGTACCGGCACGTGTGTGTGTGTGTGTGTGTATGATGTATCACTCACGTGACATGCACCCGCAATGCCTCCACACTCCGACACAGTGTGCCGCAGCGGGGCCGCGGGCACTCGTACCGGCACGTGTGTGTGTGTGTGTGTGTATGATGTATCACTCACGTGACATGCACCCGCAATGCCTCCACACTCCGACACAGTGTGCCGCAGCGGGGCCGCGGGCACTCGTACCGGCACGTGTGTGTGTGTGTGTGTGTATGATGTATCACTCACGTGACATGCACCCGCAATGCCTCCACACTCCGACACAGTGTGCCGCAGCGGGGCCGCGGGCACTCGTACCGGCACGTGTGTGTGTGTGTGTGTGTATGATGTATCACTCACGTGACATGCACCCGCAATGCCTCCACACTCCGACACAGTGTGCCGCAGCGGGGCCGCGGGCACTCGTACCGGCACGTGTGTGTGTGTGTGTGTGTATGATGTATCACTCACGTGACATGCACCCGCAATGCCTCCACACTCCGACACAGTGTGCCGCAGCGGGGCCGCGGGCACTCGTACCGGCACGTGTGTGTGTGTGTGTGTGTGTATGATGTATCACTCACGTGACATGCACCCGCAATGCCTCCACACTCCGACACAGTGTGCCGCAGCGGGGCCGCGGGCACTCGTACCGGCACGTGTGTGTGTGTGTGTGTGTATGATGTATCACTCACGTGACATGCACCCGCAATGCCTCCACACTCCGACACAGTGTGCCGCAGCGGGGCCGCGGGCACTCGTACCGGCACGTGTGTGTGTGTGTGTGTGTATGATGTATCACTCACGTGACATGCACCCGCAATGCCTCCACACTCCGACACAGTGTGCCGCAGCGGGGCCGCGGGCACTCGTACCGGCACGTGTGTGTGTGTGTGTGTGTATGATGTATCACTCACGTGACATGCACCCGCAATGCCTCCACACTCCGACACAGTGTGCCGCAGCGGGGCCGCGGGCACTCGTACCGGCACGTGTGTGTGTGTGTGTGTGTATGATGTATCACTCACGTGACATGCACCCGCAATGCCTCCACACTCCGACACAGTGTGCCGCAGCGGGGCCGCGGGCACTCGTACCGGCACGTGTGTGTGTGTGTGTGTATGATGTATCACTCACGTGACATGCACCCGCAATGCCTCCACACTCCGACACAGTGTGCCGCAGCGGGGCCGCGGGCACTCGTACCGGCACGTGTGTGTGTGTGTGTGTGTATGATGTATCACTCACGTGACATGCACCCGCAATGCCTCCACACTCCGACACAGTGTGCCGCAGCGGGGCCGCGGGCACTCGTACCGGCACGTGTGTGTGTGTGTGTGTGTATGATGTATCACTCACGTGACATGCACCCGCAATGCCTCCACACTCCGACACAGTGTGCCGCAGCGGGGCCGCGGGCACTCGTACCGGCACGTGTGTGTGTGTGTGTGTGTATGATGTATCACTCACGTGACATGCACCCGCAATGCCTCCACACTCCGACACAGTGTGCCGCAGCGGGGCCGCGGGCACTCGTACCGGCACGTGTGTGTGTGTGTGTGTATGATGTATCACTCACGTGACATGCACCCGCAATGCCTCCACACTCCGACACAGTGTGCCGCAGCGGGGCCGCGGGCACTCGTACCGGCACGTGTGTGTGTGTGTGTGTGTATGATGTATCACTCACGTGACATGCACCCGCAATGCCTCCACACTCCGACACAGTGTGCCGCAGCGGGGCCGCGGGCACTCGTACCGGCACGTGTGTGTGTGTGTGTGTGTATGATGTATCACTCACGTGACATGCACCCGCAATGCCTCCACACTCCGACACAGTGTGCCGCAGCGGGGCCGCGGGCACTCGTACCGGCACGTGTGTGTGTGTGTGTGTGTATGATGTATCACTCACGTGACATGCACCCGCAATGCCTCCACACTCCGACACAGTGTGCCGCAGCGGGGCCGCGGGCACTCGTACCGGCACGTGTGTGTGTGTGTGTGTGTATGATGTATCACTCACGTGACATGCACCCGCAATGCCTCCACACTCCGACACAGTGTGCCGCAGCGGGGCCGCGGGCACTCGTACCGGCACGTGTGTGTGTGTGTGTGTGTATGATGTATCACTCACGTGACATGCACCCGCAATGCCTCCACACTCCGACACAGTGTGCCGCAGCGGGGCCGCGGGCACTCGTACCGGCACGTGTGTGTGTGTGTGTGTGTATGATGTATCACTCACGTGACATGCACCCGCAATGCCTCCACACTCCGACACAGTGTGCCGCAGCGGGGCCGCGGGCACTCGTACCGGCACGTGTGTGTGTGTGTGTGTGTATGATGTATCACTCACGTGACATGCACCCGCAATGCCTCCACACTCCGACACAGTGTGCCGCAGCGGGGCCGCGGGCACTCGTACCGGCACGTGTGTGTGTGTGTGTGTGTATGATGTATCACTCACGTGACATGCACCCGCAATGCCTCCACACTCCGACACAGTGTGCCGCAGCGGGGCCGCGGGCACTCGTACCGGCACGTGTGTGTGTGTGTGTGTGTATGATGTATCACTCACGTGACATGCACCCGCAATGCCTCCACACTCCGACACAGTGTGCCGCAGCGGGGCCGCGGGCACTCGTACCGCGCGCGCACCACGTGGGATACGCGCACGTGGCGCTGCATTACTGTACGTTTACTGTAAACAACAGTACACCTATACATATACAGGGTGTAAGAATCATCTTCGCCCTTGGGCTAGATTGTGGTCAAGAGCGAACCCATTCGTTATAAAAATTAAATAAAACCATTGTATTAGCAGATTTACTAGCGTATGCAACTCTACTGTAACATGGAGCTGAGGCAAAGCCCATTCACTAGCACTGTACATGATTCTCTCTCTCTAACATGTCTGTATCACCATATACATGGTGTAAAGGACAGCTTAGCAAATACTTAAATGATGGTATCTATCTACCCTTACTACTATGGACAACAAATAATTATTTCATCCTTCATGCTCGGGAAAGACTTCTTACCTCTCTAAAAACAGGGATGTAAGTAGACTATAACACACTTATAAATCAAAACAGGGATGTCAAGATCTGCCTATACAAATAGTTGGAATAAAATCTTCATGCTGAATAATTACGATTTTAAATGTCGCGTTCATGTTTCGATTTTAAAAATAGAACGGCGGGTTTTGTCTTATTTGCAAAAAAAACAACTTATTTTTCCATTACTTACAATTGTTTTATTTACCTCGCATGGAGGATGAAAAGCAAAGTGTTTACCTCGGGTGGAAGTATCAATAACACCCTTGTGTAACAATCTACTATTTGTTCCCGGTAACGCCAACTGGAGTTCTCGTTATTTACCTACTTTGACGCTACGCAATGTAACGCGAAACCGTGTATCCTGCGCGGTCCTCTCTGTCAGAATGCGATGTAGATTGCTGATAGTCGTATTATACTCTTTTATTATGTTTTTTTATCGCGAGATGGAATGTATTCGAATAATCTAATTTTGAAGCAGAAAATATTAAAAAAAAAACGATAATATTGTTGAGGAAAATTCCACTGGAAAATCATTCAGAATGTTGTTTTGAAATCAGAGTTTCAGTTTTTGCTAAGTTGTCCATAACACCCTGTATGTGTTACCTACAAATTAATATAGTATCCAATATGGACCATGTTCTAGGGCACTGCAATTAAAAGAAGTTAACTATAATTCTATTCATTTAAAATTTGTGAGATAAATTATGTGAGTGTGTGTGTGTGTGAGGGAAAGAGAGAGTGTATATTTTGTATGTGTAAAAGATGGCTTAGCAAAAATTCAGGCTATTATTCTAAATGGTTTTTCAGTTGAATTTTCATCAGGAAAAATAGGTAAATAACGAAAACTTCTTAACTTGACGATTCCGGGTAAAAATAAGTGTTGGTGAAAAATGATTTAAGTTACGTTTAATCTCATCTCATTTGATTGAAAGCTTGTTATTACTTTTAATTTTTTCTATTTTGTAACTTTTACTGTAAAATCTATATACTTAAAACAAAGTAAAATATTTAACAAAGTAAAAAGTAAAATATTTGGTGGGGGGACTTTGTTTTATATCCTTACTTCCTTACTAATATTATAAATGCAAAAGTTACTCTGTCTGTCTGTCCGTCTTTCACGCCTAAACTACTGAACCGTTTTTGATGAAATTTGGTACAGAGATAGATTAGAGCCTGGGAAAGGACATAGGCTACATTTTATCTCACAGTTGGGCACGATATAACCTGTAGCGGGCGGAAAGCTAGTACATAGTATAAAGCAAACAAAGTACATAATATAAACAAAGCTAGTAACCAAATATTTTTTAAGGAAAGAAAAAATATGTTCGGCGCGATTGGGACTTGAACCCACTGAGCTATCGCACCTGTATCCTGCACGATAGCTCAGTTGTTTAGAGCAGCAGGAGATCTAATACTAGGGTCGTGGATTCAAGTGCCATTCGCGCCGAACTTTTTTTTTCCCCAAAAATGTTGTGAATCTCCTTTAAAACGCTTACCCGTTTTAAAAATTACTAAAATGAAAAAAAAAAATACTAGACTAACTTGGTGGTAAAGTGGCAATGCTGGCATGTGTACTGTGGCGGGTGCGCGGAGTGTGACGTGGCGTGGTGCTCTAGCAGGTGCTGACGCGACAGACGCACCGCGCCGCACACCTTGCATTGATACCTGCCACCATACAGGATACCACTAATATGGGGGTAACTTTAACCTTTTGAACGCCAAGTCATATTACGAAAGTCTTCTTCTTATCGTATAGACGTAGTCAAGTGTGTGACGAAGTTAGCTAAGCCTGGTGCCAGAGTTTTCAAATGCCTCTGACTTAGTTTTAACGACTGTAGTCAATCGACAACAGCCGGGACTGACAGCTTAACGTGCCCTCCAAAGCAAAGAAACGCTCGTGATAGATTGCCAGTTTGGTCACTCACCAGGTTCCCAGCCTCTGTGTTCGTTGCTTAACCTCACTGATTGGTTCAGATCAGCGAGCGCCATTGGGCTTCGAGCGATTCAGAAAGTGATGCTTCCACACGACACCATTACATGACATTCTTAACTTTTGTTCGGTCGTAATGCCTTTACTTTAGCTACTGTTATTACAGTTCATTATCGCTTAAAACTCGATGAATTACTCGTTGTGATATCCCGATATGGCGTATGTGGCACGATTTCCCGTTGTCGGCTGTGACCGTCTTTGGCGTTCAAAAGGTTAAATTAGTTAGCGAAACTTTAGGAGGTGATTCTTTTCGTGAAATTGAACAAAAACCCAAATGAAATTAAAGAAAAATGTCGACTTCTCGTACACTTACTAAGGCAATCAGACGCTCAGTTTTTTTTTTATTTTACGCCCTATGTTCTTTGGGGAAAGTTTAAATTCTTCTTTTTATTTAACTATAAATGGAGCAGAAACTGGATAGTAGCGCTTCCTCTCTCAGCAGCGGAAGAGTTTTTCTTTTACTCCTAGTCCAGTAAGGAAGTATAACAAAATCTAATCTCGTGTTAACAAATATACAAGCATCATTCATACGTCATTTATATAACAGATATAAGTATTGTACACTCATTGAGATTGAGCTTATTTTTGACCGCTCCAAGAGTTGGGGGCCTGGAGAGCTGTAACACAGGTTTCTACCTAGTACAGACTCCAGTCTCACACAAAGGTGCTCCTAGGTTGTACTCAATCAATTGCTTTAGATATAAGTATAAGGAAGACTGCACCTTTGCGAATAGGCGTAGAGTCAGTAGGATCAGAGGTACGAATGCGTATGTATGTATTTAAATCGTTTAATGTATGTTTGTATGTATTTCATTGTAATCTTGACTTGTTTTAAGTGACATCCTGAATGTCCTATAAAATAAAGATTTTTCTATTCTATTCTATTCTATGTTTAACCTTTGTTGTATTTTGAGAAAAATAAACAAACATTATTATTATTATTATACAATATGTAGCATTTTTTCACTTTAGCACATCTCCCTCCCACGTACATGGTACGATATCCATATCTAATTTGAAATGGATCCCCCATTTATGAAATTGTTACCTAGTTGTATGTGATTTAATATGTCCTCGTAAAGAAACGATGCTCTTGCAGTATTGCGAACATAAGTCGCATTTGTAATCACCTTTATCCTGAAACAAAAAAAACTATAAATAATAACATCCTACTAGTACCTATTATACAATGTATACATGCGAAAGTTTGTGAGGATGCATGGATGTTTGTTACTCTTTCACGCTCAAACGGGTAGACCAATTTTGATAAAATTTTATATGAACGTAGCTCACACCCTGGACTAACACATAGACTACATAATTTTCCCAAATTGTCACGGGAACGAAGTCCTGGGCGGAAAGCTAGAGCAACAATAAATTTAAAAAAAATAGTCAAATTGAGCACCTCTTCCTTTTCTTTGACCGACCGAGGGGCACGGGCTTCCCTTCGAAACACGAAGGGGATTTAGGCCATAGTCCACCACGCTGGCCTAATGCGGGTTAGTGGACCGCTTGTCTTTCGAAAATGAATTTTCTTGGACGGGCGGGTTTCATCACGATGTTTTCCTTTACCGTTAAGCAAGTGATAATAAGATATCTGTAATTAAATCCGAAAAGACGAATTTAGTGGTACAGGCCCGCACCAGGACTTGAACCCGCAACCTTCCGATTACAAGTCTGGCTCATTACCAACTGGGCTATCACTGAGAAAAATATTACAAAACGATAGTGTTGTTTGATATGTCGAAAGTGATATACCTAGTTCAGTTAAAGAGATTATTTTTTCATTTTCAAAGCTCTTTATCTCCGAAAGTATATACCTTTCGACATTTTATCCAACAACACTTTCGTTTTGTAATATTTTTCTCAATCGATTGCCGCAAGTTTCATCAGTAGCCGCCAACATTTCATGTCTCCATAGTGGGGCTCCTTCGGATGATCACCTTCAAGTTTAAGCATACCAGGCTTCATATAAATATGTTCGATGGTCTTTAGAGTTACCTTAGAGTGCGCCTTGTCAATATGAGTCATGAGTACATCTTCGAAATTGAACCCTTTTACACAAAGTTCGCATTTGTACAAGGAACGCTTGTACTTGTTACTGTTGGCCCGTTCGCGCATCTCCTGTAACACCTGTAAAAACCGGCCAAGTGCGAGTCACATCTCACATGCTGAGGGTTCTGTACGCCCTGTAAGGGGTAGATCAGGAAGAAAAAAGAAAAAAAAATAGGTTGCCTGGAAGATTTTGCGCTTTTTTTTACCAGCCCATATATATATATACGTCCCCACCGAGGGGCACGGGCCTCCCTTCGAAACGCGAGGGGGTTTTTAGGCCTTAGTCCACCACGCTGACCCAATGCGGGTTAGTGAATCGCTCGTCTTTCGAAAATGAATTTTCTTGGACGGGCGGGTTTCATCACGATGTTTTCCTTCACTGTTGAGCAAGTGATAATTAGAAATCCGTCCATAAATCCGAAAAGACGTATTTAGTGGTACAGGCCCGCACCAGGATTTGAACCTGCAACCTTCCAATTACAAGTCTGGCTCATTACTAACTGGACTATCGCCGCAATCACCGCGAGATTGCGCTTAGTGTTAATAATAATAATTTTCTTTATTAGATTAGACTAGATTCATTTATTTCAAATTATCAATTCCATACTGTGATCGTCAAAATTCCTATAATTAATATAATAAGTATAAAAATAACATTAAATCTACATTAAGTAGATGTTTTCGATCTAATATGTCAAAGATGAATACAAAAATGACAAAAAATTAAAGAATTAAAATATAGCAAGATAAAAAATAAATCGTCGAACGTAAATATCAAACAATATCAATAACATTTATACCTACAATTTACAATGTCACAATGCGTTAGTAACAATGGTGGCTTAGAAGTATGTTAGTAGTGTTAGTTCATAAAATCAAATAAATCATGTCACATGTCACAATAATCATTACCTTATTTACGATCACCACACGGCAGAAAAATTAAATCAAGAAAAATCAAAAATCGGAAAAAAAATCATGTGGTAATCGGTTGAGAATACCGCCACCTCTTTCCGTGGGTGTCGTAAGAGGCGTGTAAGGAAACTCAAATGAGACCTGCCTCCTAGTAATCCATCTTAGGCAACGACACCTCAGTTTGTTTTGAATCTGAGGTGACGTCCTATGGTCTCATGCGGTGTGGTAGGCTCTGTGAAGGGCCATCTAGTTCGCGACCACCCTCCTACCGAAGTCCGACGCCAAACAGCTTGCTGTGTTCCGTCAGTGCGTGGAAGTACCAGTGCCTTAATTGGAATTTTCTGGGTTAACACGCTCCATCGTCGACCTCATCTATTACCTTGGTCAAGATTGGGGTCAAGAGTTAAACCATCTCATAGTAAAAAAAACTATTATTTAACGGCAACCATCATCCAGTGCCTTTGGCTGAGGCCGTCCGGTCTGGCTACAATCATTTTCAGAATGCTGTTGTTACTGTTACGTAAGTGCTGCATCAATGAGACCGACTTTTAACGCATGATGGCGTGAAAGTTAAGGCCAGCAAAGGACATCATTCACAGCCCGTACAAAAAATACCAAAATTTTTAAAGTGGCGGCCAAAAAAGGTAAAATTATTATTTCGAAAGAACATATTATTGTAAACATTTTTAGTACGATAGCTAAGCTGTACGACCATTACTAGATTTATTCTTGACACTTATAAATCTGGATTTTAAATGTTCCGGCCATAGAAAATAGTGTTTCGATAGATTGTGATACAAAACATTTTTCATATTAGGTTAAAGGTTTAATTCTAGATTTAAAAATGCATTCTTAAAAATCTAGATTTTAATCTTAGAAAAGGAAAATCCGTAAAGGTCGTACAGCTTAGCTGTCATAATATAAAATGTTAAGAATAATGTTTCCTTTTGAAATAATGACTACTTTTTTTGGCCGCCACTTTTAAATTTTGGTACGTTTTGAATGATGTCCTTTAAAAATGTATATGTCTTCAACTATGAAATTGCCGTTTTGCAGTTTCTAGCAGATGAACCAAGAAATAAACCAACCTGTTCCTTAGTTAATTTAATGACCAGATATTCCTCAGTCTCCTGCACCATTCTAGAAGTAAACCCTTCTCGTATCTTCTTCATCCTTTTATTTTTTTTGTCTTGTTTTACTTTTACTGAATCTTTATCAGATCTTGTATTTACGTCTTCATTTTTAATCTAAAATTTAAAAGATAAGCACTGAATAAAAAATGTTACTCAGGGGTAATGTAACATTCTACTGGTGAAAGAATTTTTGAAATCGGTCTGGTAGTTTTTGAGTTTATTTGTTACAAACATATAAAACTACAAATCTTTCCTCTGTATAATATTAGTATAGATTCGTTTTTGCTTGGCACGCACTCCACTAACCCGCAATGGGCCAGCGTGGTGGACTACAGCCTTAATTCCCTCCGTGTTTCGAAGGGAGGTCTGTGCCCCTCGGTGGGATCTATATGGGCTGATAAGAAAAAGTGCCTTACCTTAAATTTTGTCTTCTTTTTTTTTCTTTTCTCTTTTATCTCAGATTCATCGCATAACTTACTCAACATCATAAGAGGTAAGTCATCATCCGAGCATCCCTTTTCATCATCGAAACATTTTTTATCATCAAATTCATCAAAATTGGTTTCATCCATTGTGTTATTGTCATCGGAATTTGTGCTGTAGATATCATTTTCAGTTTTTATTTTAAATTCTTGGCCTGTAAATGATTCTTGGTCTTGGTCTGGGCCTAAATAATATGTTTTAGGTATAGTTGAAATCATTTCATGGGTTAGTGTGAAAAATGTTGAGTCCTGTAAATGCCAGGAGATTTTTAAAATTATTTGCGTTCAATGATACATTTCGTGAATAGAACTTGTATCATTTTTCACAGAAAGTAATGTATGTATATATTTTTTATTATAAAGGATGTCTCTGGTAACTAAAAAATCTGAAAGTAGTTTACTAAGAATCGAAAGTACTATCTTTTGAAATGATTTTCATCTTGGGTAGGTAATATTTTTTCGACTTTAGCATTCTTCAAAATTTTAATTTTTTTAAAAATGTTGTCATAAATTAGACAACTACTTGGCGAATTTTAATAAAAGTACCTACACTATTATCACATTTTTCCATCAGAAAACGGAAGAGCTTCATACAAAGGAGAACTTAGGGTGGGCTTTCAGGATGTAACATCTAATAATCTTACCGCTTTGCTATCACCATCAAGCAACTGTTGAGCATTTTGACATTGTTTTAAAAATTTATCATATTTCCTGAGTAGATGGCCACAGAATTGACATATGGTCATGTTTTGCTCTATTTTCTGGAAGTGCTTCTGAAATAAAGAATTGAGTACCTACATAATTTAGGATAGTAATGGTAAACGGAGTTTAAGCAACAGATATTGCAGTCTAATTTTGAGGGGTGACCATATAGTGTCACCTCTGTGCTTCGAAAAGTATATTAATAGATAGATTGTATATTAATCTTTCATTTATTTTAACGGCCGGTTTGGTAGACTGGTAGCGGCTCTCCCTCTTGATCGACCGGTCGTGGGTTTGATTCCCAGTTGGGGCAAATACCTATTTGTGTAAAAAGCAGATGTTTGTTCGATCCGTTGGTCATGTTAGGGGTTCGTATCTGTGGGGGGGGTACCCACGACACAAAGGAAAACCAAAATGTGTCGTTGACTCCTTGGAATGCTTTTAATCTAGGTCTCTAAGCAGTAAGTAATATTTGCAAGATGTAATATTCTATGAAATAGTGGCACAAAACATTTATTTTAATGTTGAAAAATAGCTTACCAACGTTACGTTTTGATAGCATTTTACTTCGCTTACAGACATGGACCGAGTATTTACTGTGGTAAGACATACTCGACATATTATTGGGATACTTGGATCAGCAAAATGAAAGCTACTTTCATTCATTTTGCGAGATAAATTTCAAGAAAAAGAAAATTTTATTTTACAATAAACAATACCAGACCAGACATCTGCAGCTGTCAAGTATTTGTCAACAAAACGTCAAAAAAGTAGAGATGGGTAATTCAATCGATTCTTCGAGTACGGGTAGAGTACGACTATATGATTGATAGCTAGAGGTGTTTGTATTTAAATAAAAAACCGATAATGGCTCTGTCCTTTGCAAAGGTCCTTTGCCTATGGCCTATCCTGATTGATAAAAAATAAGACTACCACTAAATTTTTAAAAATTGCGCGATTTTTACACCATCTCTGCACTGGTCTCTGCCTACCCCAATGAGACAAAGGCATAGCTTATGTCTGTATGTGTAGGTATATGTTTTACACAATCACCATACCATATCCTATTGATCGTCATATCATAGCTCGCTCCGGTCGGGTAGGGTCATATTGTAGGTACTCGTCTGCATTGTGTACAAACTTTAAAATAACCAATTCCCAAAATGACTGATTTCCGGTTTGTCGTTGTGAAATAATGTCTTAACATCATTATTGCTGACAGTTGTAGTACAGTTTGTTTGAAATATGCAGTGCAGAGTTTATTAATGTCATTATTATTTATTACTAAGTATATTTTTTTATCTAAGTCAGTAAATTTTGCGTAAATAATAGGAATAACCATCAACAATTATTTAATTGGTAGGTAATGCAAACATTATTGCTTTGTAACCCGCACCACATACATAATATGTTTCTCTCTTGCCATCTTTAAGGTAGGCTGGAAGAGATCCCTTCAGGGATAAGTCCGCCTTTGCACATCTATGTATCTTTTGTATTATAAATAAGTAACTAATAACATAAAAAAAATACTTACTAAAATTTAAGTAATAAAATAAGCGCCCAGAGACCGTCCAAGACGATGGCGCAACGTCGCGCAAGACCGCAATCAAAAAGAGGCTTTTGCCCAGCAGTGGGACAATTAAAGCTACCAGAAAGAAAATTAGGTACTCAAATACTTTTTAGGGTTCCTACCTCGAAAGGAAAAAACGGAACCATTATAGGTTCACTTTGTTGTCTGTCCGTCCGTCCGTCTTCCAAGACCCGCGGAAAGTTTTTCACCACAGCGTGCGTCGTTTCAACGTCATTCGAAACTACCTACGTAAGGGACCCGTATGAAATCTAGGGGAGCCCTAAGAAAGGATTTTTCGAAACTCACCCTCTAAGGGGGTGAATCGGGGGTTCAAAGTTTGCACGGAGAAAACAATTTTTTTGGACATTTTGACTCAAAACTTCGTAAGGAAATACCTTGAAGTAAATAAACGGACACGTATTTCGCGATTTTTCGAAAATAAAAGATTTAGAGAACGAAATGGGCGACAAAAAAGTTTTTTGCGCGAGCGAAGCCGAGGGAAAAGGCTAGTAAGTTATAAACGTATGAAGTTTGTTTTTATTTCTGAAAAGAAAAATGTTATTTTTTAGTTGAATAATTTTAAACAATAAATTTAGTTTGCATCAGTACCACAATTTGACAGTATCATCTTTGACATTATTTCCCAGCGACAAATCGGAAATCAGTCATTTTGGGAACTGGTTATTTTAAAGTTTGTACACAATGTAGACGAGTAGGTACAATATGACCCCCGTACCTACCCGTCCGGAGCGTCATTAGCTTACTAATATTATAAAATGTGAATGTAAGTTTGTTTCTTGTTACGCTTTCACGCCTAAACTACAGAACCGATTTTGATGAAATTTGGTATAAAGATAAATTAGACCTTGAGGAATGACATAGGCTACATTCTATCCCACAGCTGGGCACAATATAATTTGTAATCTGTAGTGGAAAGCAAGTAAGTATTATGAAACAAATTCCCCGGCCGCTTCTATCCTTCTGTTTGAAAGCGATAAACTCAAAAACGACAGAATAGATTTTCATACGGTTTTCACCACTAGACTGAGCGGTTCAAGAGGAAGGTTTATGTTTTTTATCCAGAAATTCCCACGGGATCGTTCCCGGGCGGGAAGCTAGTTTTATCTATTTTAGGTCACTGAGTCTTAAGACCACTCAAAAATACATACATTAAATCTTTTTTTTTTTATATTATAAGATGGGTTAACTCTTGACCTCAATCTTGACCATAAGGTCAAAGATGAGGTCGACGATGGAGCGAGTTAACCCAGAAAATGCCTATACAGGCACTGGTACTCCCACGCACCGACGGAACACAGCAAGCTGTTTGGCGTCGGACTTCGGTAGGAGGGTGGTCGCGAACCAGACGGCCCTTTACAGAGCCTACCACACCGCATGAGACCATAGGACGACACCTCAGATTCAGAAAAAAATGAAGTGTCGTTGCCTGGGATGGATTAATAGGAAGCAGGTCTCATTTGTGTCTCCTTAGTCGCCTCTTACGACACCCACGGAAAGAGATGGGGTGGTGTTATTCTCAACCGATCACCACACGGTTAAAAACTTAAATACTTAAAATAATTAAAACTTAAATAAGTGTAAACATTTCTCAGAAACAGCTGCTCAAGCATAACGTGTTTGCGGTGAAATGCCCCGCGGTCAAATATAAAACAAAAGGGTCGAAATGACACGCCAGAGGACGAGCAAGCCTTAGCGCGGTGCCTTCGCACGTATAGTAACTATTCATCTGTGCCCTCGCGCAATCAAGGTTGCGCCGGCTGACGGCGTGAGCCGGAGACTCGGAGTTCGATGAAGGAAAGAAACACCAATGAAGCAGGACTGGAGCGTTAATTGAATGACATCAATCACTTATTGATGTAATTCATGTGATGCCGTGTAAGTCCCCGGCAGAGTAGAATAGGACCACCCTCTTTCTTACCGAGGTGTCGTACAAGGCGACCAAGGTAAATATGCAAGCAAGTTCATCTGCACACAGAGAAGGAAAACTCTGCAATTAAGTATATTCAAACCCTCGCCAACCCGTCTGCCAAGCGTGGTGAGTGTGGCATTTACCCCTCATGTTATTGAGGGAGGCCCTGCCCCACCAGTGGGGACGTATATGGGCTGATGAAGTGAATCACTTATTATCTTATTATTTAAACTTTTAACTCATTTATCAAATGCATAAAACAGTATGTTAGTACAGTAGGTTAGTATGAGTAGGCGTGCGCCCACGACGGAAATTCAGTTATTCTGTTGGGTCTGTCATCTCAGCGAATGACGGCAAGAAGCGTTTAATTTCAAATTTAGATTAGGAATGCTATAAGTGAAGAGTAAAAATATCGCAAAAAGAGACTGGAGAAGGAGGATGAAGACGAGGCGCTTGCTGCCTCGTTACAAGGTGAAGTGTCACCGTCATCTGAGTGGCGTGACTCGCGAGTTTGTCGCGGGCCGTGCTAGCTATGCTGACCACTTGAAAGCAAGATGAAATGCCTATGATATCGATTTCTATAACCTTACTAGCTTTCCGCCCGCGGCTCCGCCCGCGTCCTGACTTTTTTTTAAATAAAAAGTATCCTATAAACCTCACGGAGCCCGAGACCTTTCCAACGAATGCAAAACCGTGGAAATCGGTTCGTGCGTTCTGGAGTTATAGCGTCAGGAAGGAAAACCCGACTTATTTTTATATAGTAGACTAGCTTTCCGCCCGCAGCTCCGCCCGCGTCCCAATTTTTTTTTTAATAAAAAGTATCCTATAAACCTCACGGAGCCCGAGACCTTTCCAACGAATGCAAAACAGTGGAAATCGGTTCGTGCGTTCTGGAGTTATAGCCTGGAATTATTTTATATAGTATTTAGTATTTAAGTTTAGTAAATATTCGTGTCGGGGCAAATATTTGTGTAAAAAGCAGATGTTTGTTCTCGAGTCATGACTCGATGTTCGGTCTCGCGGTTTTCGTGTCTGCCTTTCTTTATGTGTTCCAAGGGACCCCCGTCACCGGTCACAAGAGAAAACTTTAATGTGGGCCTTTGAGTGTGTAACGTTTATTATTATTATTATTATTTATTATAGTTTTTTTTAATTATAAGATGGGTTAAGGTCAAAGATAAGGTCGACGATGGAGCGAGTTAACCCAGAAAATGCCTATAAGACACTGGTACTCCTACGCACCGACGGAACACAGCAAGCTGTCTGGCGTCGGACTTCAGTAGGAGGGTTGACAACCCTACTATCTACCACACCGCATGAGACCATAGGACGACACCTCAGATTCAGAAAAAAATGAAGTGTCGTTGCCTGGGATGGATTACTAGGAGGCAGGTCTCATTTGTGTTTCCTTAGTCGCCTCTTACGACACCCACGGAAAGAAATGGGGTGGTGTTATTCTCAACCGATCACCACACGGCATGAACTATAGTTTCAGATTAAGATTAATAATTAATTGTGAGTTGAATTCTTTGGTAACATATTCTCAGAGCCAATTCGCTGGTAGGACGTCCATTGGGGATTTACAATACAATACAATACACTTTATTGCACAATTAAAAACAACGATGCAAGGTTTACAAATGAAATTAGCATTAGTACAATATAGGCGACCTTATCGCTTTAAGTTATTTCTCCTAGGTAACCCTTGAATGTCTCTTAGACCGATGCTGGTGTTGAGCTCATTCGTCATATTTTTGCGGCCTGGGAGGACTCGCAAGATGCTCTTGGAGTCTTCTGTGTTTTTGGAGTCTTCACACAAGGGAAAACCTTACTGTGGGCTTTTGAGTGTATGGCGAGTTAATTATTTATGTTATGTGTCATAAAACGTATTTTTCTTAGCACTTGGGTCCCGTTTCTCATTCGCGGTACGTACGTATGACCATCATCCAGGATTTGACAGCTCAAGTACACACATCAACGCGGTCTAGGGATCATAAAAAATAGGTCTGTTTGAGAAGCTATAAAAGCATACTCGAGATACATGGAGCGCTATAATTTTCAGACGAGCAAGTGCTAAACCTGGATTTTCAATTCTAGTCTTTAAATTTTGAACCATATTGATCACGTCAGATTTCAAACAAGGAAAACCGCATCAAAATCGGTCCCTTCGTTTAGGAGCTACGATACCACAGACAGACACACAGTTAGACAGATATTATACACGTCAGACTTATAACACCCTTCTTTTTTTGGCGAAGGTTAAAAACAGGAGCAATTACAGTTTTAAGCCTGTTTTATTCAAGTTGTTAAAAGTTGGCTTCGGGTAGTTGATTCATTCGATAACGTATTACGTACACTGTAGTGTCAGTTTTATAATGGCATGTGCAGTGACGGATTACGACTACTTGATGCCCTATGCAATCCATGCCTGTGGGCCCCCCTATCCGTATGTCAACTAGAATCGGTCTATAAACCTTTACCGCTTAAAAACATTCATCATATCAGCCTATTGCAGTCCACTGCTGAACATAGGCCTCCCCCAAGGTGCGCCACTTTGCACGATTCTCCGCTGTTTTCATCCAGCCACTACCCGCTACCTTCTTTAGGTCATCTGACCATCTGGCTGGGGGGCGTCCTACACTACGTTTGCCAAGACGTGGTCTCCATTCGAGAACCTGTCTACTCAACGCTCGTCGGTTCTGCAACAGACATGGACAGCCCACTGCCACTTCAGCTTGCTACACTTTTGGATTATATCTATCACTCCTGTTTTCTGTCGGATAACCTAAAAACATTAGTTTTTTGTAAAATAAGATGATGAGATGTAACTGGGTTAACTCGCTGGGTCGACCTCATCTCTGACCTTGGTCCAGATTGAGGTCAAGAGTTAACCAATCTCATAATAATAAAAAGAGCCCCACGTAAAGGCTTGCTTGGCGTTGTCAATGTTGATATTTTGACAATGACGTCGTGTTCGAGTTGTAGATCTGAGCCGTTTACCCGACAGACGTTGTCCTGTATTAAATTTTCTAATGCTCGTCTCAACTTTAAAGAACCTTCTCCTGACAATAATAAACCCAACAAAAATATTAATTTTTATTTACATAGATTCAAAGTCACCCCTATTTCTTCAGTTTGATTAAAATAATCAGAAGTTGGCAAAGTAATGTTTTATTTGTTTTAAATAGATAATGAGTTTGCTCTTGACCACAATCTAGCCCAGGGGCGGAGATGTGGTCGAGGATGTAGCAAGCTCACCCAGAAGATGCATATTCACTCGAACTTTAAAGAGATTCGGGTTATATGTGCCCGGAAATACAGACGCAGGCCGAGAATTCCATTCCTTAGCGGTGCGCAATATAAAAGATGAAGAAAAGCGCTCAGACGGATCCGAGGAATCCCCACAAGGTAAGGGTGGTAAGTACCCAGCGGTGCGTCTAGACGTCCGGTAGAAGAAAGGGGCAGGCGGAATGAGCTCATGCAGCTCATGAGCACACTCCAGAAGTACATCTTTCAAAAAACACACAGGCAAGCTACTTTGCGTCTATGAGCCAGGTGGACGCCATTTTTCAAAGAACTGAATTGACGTCTCGGCGTACCCTCCGAAGCATGGGAATCGGGAACGCTTGTGACACTATGACACTATGAGAGTCGATTGGTCACTTATCAAGGTGAAACTGTCATTCAACTCTTGACTCCGGAGACACACATGTTTTAAAACAAATATTTTCCACACTTTCTTAATCAAACCATTTACAAATCATTTACTCTTGCATTGTTCTTTTAAATTGTTGTTATTGTTAAATATGTTTTTATTATATCACATGTCAATTAATTACTTTTATTTTATTTAAATATTTGAACAGGTTCGGTGTTCTTTCGTATATAAGGGCTTGGGAAGTCGGTTTATGATATCAGTTCCCTGGTTTCGTCCTGGTCGTCCATTGAAAAAGAAAAAAAATGAACAGCTTCTTGATCTTCTTGGTAAGTCTTTATTGAATTAAATTGAAATTATTTATTTCAAATAAATTACATCTCTAAAAACAAATTTCATTACATTTCAAAAAATTTAATAGAAGTCAAATATTATAAAATGTCAACTATATACAATGCAATACAAAATACTTTATTGCACGCACCAACATTATAGAATAATAGGTACACAGAGGTTCTATATGTAGGGAGAAAGGATAGCTCTGGCCCCCGATTCGATGGAATGGTCGCCATTTTATCCGTTCAGGTGGCGAAATTGAGAACTATCCAAAGTTCATACGGCTACTTTGACTGGTGGCGCCACCGCCAACTGAATTTTAAGTTGCTAAGTAGTTTGCAATTTTACGTTCGGTAGGCGGACGCGCTGCTGGTCGGGGTGGTTGTCAGCAAGTATATGAAATTAAATAGTTCTCAATTTTGCCACCTGAATAGATAAAACGGCCGCCATTCCATCGACACATAACTGAATTTACAATATCGGGGCCCTGGCTTGTAGTTCAACCCTTCGCTGCAACATGGGCGAGTTTTTTAAACCCTTTACAACAATTCGGCCTGTCATACTAAAATTGCTCAAGTTGTACGGAGAAGCGAAAATTTGTTTAGGTTAAACTAACCTTTTCGCAAATTAATTTAAAGTCATTTTATATTGAGTAGCCTTGACTCCGAATCAACCCTTCCAGGGTTCGATTCCCAGTCAGGGTAATATAATTACCGTGAAAAACGAATGTTTAATCTTGTATGTGGCTATGATAGTATCCAGAAGACCCACGATATCAGGGAATATCTTACTAACTATGCCTTTAAGTGTGTGGCGGTAAATAAGGTGGCCAATTTTGCTATATATCTGTGCCCCAACACGTTACAGCAATAATTTATATACTATTTAATTTAAAAGTAATTTTCAATTTTTACATCACCACAAAATCTGCAATCATTACAAGTTTTCATGAGTAAATGAGTCGACATAAATCCTGGAGGTGGTTCCATTTCATGCAAGGTACTCGAGGGCTCGCTTAACGGGAACGCAACGCTACTGTTCACCTTCTCAATAGGTAACTGTAGCTTATTATATGCTGGTGCTGGTAAGTGAGGAACGCCCAACGAAATAACATAACAATAACAATGACTGCATACTTTTTTTTTTGTTAAATTTATCCCTTTCGGGAAAGGCAAAGGAAACTATCTCCATACAGCCATGTCTTCAGTGAAAAATCTTCTTTCTTCAACTTAACCTAAGTCCTAAGCTCCTCAAGTTCTGCGTAAAACCGGGTAGCGTCTGTTTTACGTAAACTGGCGGCGAGAAGCACAACCGCGAGGATCTTTGTCGGTACCAAACGGAGCAGAAACACTGTTATCACTTGAATTTTTCATCACTACACGAATTTTAGTCAATTTACTGCATAATACACTATCACTATTACACACTAAACAACTTTTTCAAGCCGAAAACGAAAATTCAATTGACAAAGCAACCGCTCACGCCGAGTTCCCGCCAAAGACCTCATGACTGCATACGAGTAACTAGTCAAATGACAAACAGACAAATGACATAGAATCGGCATAAAGTATGGCCATCTAAAGAGATGACCTAAAAATATACCGATCCAATCTTCATGGACCAGGTAAACACTCGCACCACGGACATTTTATTTCAGTACGAACTCCATGGTGAATGATAGAAAAAAGTAGTTGTCACTAGTTCTCGCCATTTTCAAGTAGTTTCCCGTCGTTATTGTCCTTTTTTTATTCACTTGTTTCCGCTGCTTTAACAGTTATTTAAGTAATCGTGCTAAAAATCATTAATTATCAAAAGATTTTTAACATAAATATCATCCGTGTAATAGCACATAGTCTGGGGCAAGAATAGACCAAATATTTTACATCCTTTTTTTTATTTTCAGGCTGTGGCGTTGGCTGCTCAACAAGCACCGAGTAAGTACTCGACCCTCATATATTTAAATTAAAGCTAAGCTAATACACTACAAACCATATCAAACCGACTGTTTTACGATTACAAACCACCACACGATTTAAGCCGTGTGGTGATCGGTTAAGAATAACACCACCCCATCTCTTTCCGTGGGTGTCGTAAGAGGCGACTAAGGAAACTCAAATGAAACCTTAATCCATATTAGGCAACGACACCTCAGTTTGTTTTGAATGTGGTCTCATGCGGTGTGGTAGGCTCTGTAAAGGGTCGACTGGCTCGCGACCACCCTCCTACCGAAGTCCGACGCCAAACAGCTTGCTGCTGTGTTCTGTCGGTGCGTGGGAGTACCAGTGCCTTAATTGGCATTTTCTGGGTTAACTCGCTCCATTGTCGACTTCATCTATGACCTTTTTTCTATCTTTTTTTATCATAACGAATCTTTCCACGCTGGACTGGGAGTGAAAGAAAAACTTAGAATGTGCCAGCTGCCTGCTCTTCCCAGTCATACTGTAAAAATAAGTAAGTGGGACGTGAGGGTCTTGCTGTATCATTGGTGAAAGGCTGACCACCTCTCACCATTACACAACATGTTCCATCTAATAACCCTCACCATTTGTGTCAAACGTGGCATTAAGTGGTTTTCTAGAAACACTGATGCTCTGCCTACCCCGTTAGGGATTACAGGCGTGAGCGTATGTATGTATGTATCTCTATCATAACGAATGAGCTTTCTCTTGATAATAGGTCTCCACCTGTGTCTCTATTGCCGTTTTTCATACAATATTTTTGGAAAACTGAATTTTTCATACTAACGTTTTTGGATTTTTCTCGGGAATACGAAATCTAAATTTAACAAAAATTTGTGAGAAGGTTTAGATAACATTAAGTTAATTTGCTTCACACTTAGTTCATTGAAAGTTATAATTGTAACAAAGTTATAGCAAAAAAAAGCAATGAAACGGGTAATAGATGAAACGAGCTATATTTGAGCTTCACTTTCAGTGAATAGATCCAATGTAAAAAAATATTAATTTTATTCAAAATCTCCGTTATATGGCCAAGATTTCAAATAAAAAACTATTTTAGTAATAGCTGTTCAATCAAATAAATTATGGACAAAATAAAGCTTGAGCAACAATCGGCAATTTCATAGGTAAAGACCTATTATTTGACACATTTGACACACATCCATACATTTATCGCGTATAAAGGCGCGGATCCAGCGCGGCGCACGGCGAGGCTACGCACGTGGGTTAAGGTTAAGCTTCGCTTTGCAAGAAAATGTATGTGATTGGGCCCACTGCGACCCACGACCACGCTACGCATGAAATGACGTCATCGATACACGCGTAGCTTGCTGGAATATGTTGCCCACGTAGCTCAACGCCATGCACGCTGTGCATGCGGCACACGTTAGCATTAGCACTCAGTGAGTTTGACATTAAGGCTCAAATAAGTTTTGATCTAATCCACGTAGCTAAAATCGTGGGTTTCAATTCGTGTATGGCGTGTACTGCAGTGGAAACGTAGACCCACGTTGACAAACAAATGAATCCACGCAGCTCAAATGCGCCGCGTGGCCGTGCACATCCTGCGCCGCGGTGTCTGGAAGTTGTTACATGAAGTATGAGCGTAGTGGTGATAGCTTGTCAGTCTACAGCAAAACCGTCGCGCCTCACTTTTTCTGAGAAACCTGAGAAAGGAGAATGGGTAATTTTGTATGCACCCAAAAACAAAAATTTTACTGTAGCACATGGTCTGTGTTGTGTTTTATTGCCTTAGTGTAGTAATTTAATTAGTCTAAGAAGCAGGTTTGAATTCCATTGTAGAAAAAAGATACAAAGTATTTTATCTGAGTTACATAGCTATTTTATCATTATATTGGCTGTTAATCACTGAATATTGATTTTTATGAGTACTGAAAGTGATAGCAACAGAATATATTTACAATAATAATAATTATTTATTATACTTAGCTATTGGAGAAATATTTTTTTGCCTCAAAATAACTTTTTTCTCCAATGGAATTCAGATGTGCCGCCTTAGAATAAATTAAACTACTCCACAAGAGCAATGATTTCCAATATAGGTCATAATGCTACAATCAACTTTGTATTTGGGTACACTGTTACCCATTCTCCTTTGACAGTTGGCATATTCTGAGTTTTTCTTGCACACTGACTCCAGAGTTAATCCATAGTCAGTTTTATTTGATTTTAACGTTTGTTTATTTTTTACAGCCTCGCTTGCCGTACCCTTCTACCCATTCCCACCATCACCATTAGTCGACCTTAACGGAAATCAATATCAAGCCACGTACCAAACCGCCTTAGGCGGTAAGGGCATCAGACAGAACGCAAACTCACAGCAAAGCGGTAGCCAGAACAGCTATGGCTTTGGCCCCTTCCCAGATTATGGCTACTACCCTGATTTTGGCTACTACCCAGGATATGGCAGCAACCCAGCAGCGTACTTAAACGGGGATCAAACCCAAATTACCAATCAAATAGCTCAAGGAGATGGACCAATCGGCCAAAGCTCCTCAAGTGGTCAATTTGGTAGTCAAAATGCTGATAACAGTGGATTCGGTTTTGGCGGATTTCCAGGAAATGTTGGCGCAAATCAACTGGACGCAAATCAACTACAATTAACCTCCCAGTACGCAGTTGGCGGTAATGCTCCGATCGAACAAAACAGCGACAGTTCGCAATACGGCAACCAAGGTGTTTATAATGGTTTTCCCTTTTATCGTCCTTTCCCAATATATTATTATTAATGTTTTTGTATTTAGAATTTTTAAAAACTTTTAACCTTTTTTTTGTTTGTTAAAAAAGAGATTTTGTTTGTTAAAAAAGAGATTTTGACTAAAATGTTTTGGACTCGTTTTTCTGTATCGAAATTTTGTGTTTTATACAATAAATGTTTTTGGCTATATTTCGGTTTATTATTTTATTTCATAGTTACATCAATAAATATACAGGGTGTACGGGACAGCTTAGCAAATAAGCTGTTCCCGCGTCCCGCGCCGCTGTCAGAATGCGATGTTCATTGCTGGTATTGTATTGTATTGCACATCAAACAAAATAAATACATTTAAAACAAAAGAGATAAATATTAAATAAATTTAAGTTACAAAGGCGGACTTATCCCACAAGGGGATCTCTTCCAGTCAACCTACGAGAAAGCAAGAGGATTCATGATACGTAGGCGTACAACAGGAAAATAGTAGAGGCAGAATAGGTATTGAATATTATCATGGAAATAGATAAATACATATAATGTAGTATCCAAAAATATTTAAATAAATACATTAATATAGTATAGATATATACATAATATAAACATATACATATAATATTATGAGAGAGGAATAGTCTTAACGCTGTTATAAGAATTTTTTTATTGGAAAGTAGTGTATTAGAATACATTATTTAATTTAAAACAAAAAAAAATTTTGAGGAAAATTCCAGAGGAAAATCATTTAGAATGTTGGTCTGAGTTCAGGGTTTCAGTATTTGCTAGGCCGTCCCATACAACCTATCTGCAGTGTACACGCGGCAGCACATCAAGCTATACATGTCGACTTTGTAGTCGCCCTCATCTTGTTCGTAATGCAAATGGATCACCTGACGTGCTGCTGTCTGTACCTCCAAGGTTCGGTTAACTAGATCGATAGTATCCATTGACCTACAATAAACAGCTACACTTCCAATCGCGCTCAAAACGTGTCCGCGGCAAATGAATGTCCATCATCACAGCGACTGGGCATTCTTTTTTGTTAGGTTTTCTCACTCTTTCATTCTTTTGTTCAGTTCTTTTATCCTGCTCACTCATCCGACAGTTCGTTCGAAAGCTCGGACAGTTTCGTTTTTTTTCTTTGGCGGGAATTTAAACCGATAGGCGCAATTGTCGAAAAGAAATTTTTAAAAATTGTTTTTTCATAGTTTGCATTATAGTTTAGATTATTGTATATAGTAAAGTTTGTGTAAAAGTGATTGTGTAAATAGTGATATGGTCGGAAACGAGGGCGGGGGAGGCAATCCCCCGGCCCACCCCAATAAAAGGCCTAGGCCTCAGGACAAGGGAGGTAGTATGGACTCAAGTGGCGGCGGCGGTGAGGACAAATCAATTTATTTGCCTTATTTTAAGCCAAATTATAAAAGACTATACCCGGAAAACTCTTTTCTTGAAAAATATAATTTGAAAGCATATATTCCCGCAGCTCAAATTGAGAAAACCGGTATTATCAGGTTTGTACCGGCAAACATTTCAAATAAAGAACTTTACTCGAAGCTTTCATCAACATATGAGGTTATTGCAGTGAGGCGTTTTAGTAAGAAAGTCGGTCAGGAACGAGTGCCTTTACAGACAGTAAGTGTAACTTTCCTATCCAATTCCTTGCCAGAAGAGGTACACTATGACCTCTTCTCATACAGGGTATTTGACTACGTACCTCCACTACTGCAATGTTTTAAATGTTTTAAATATAACCACTCGGCCAAAGTTTGCAACGGTAGGCAGCGCTGCAGTTGTTGTGCCGGTGACCATTCATACAAAGACTGTGACAAACCCGATGAGCTCTGCTGCGTTAACTGTAGTGGACCTCATTTGGCAATATCCAAAATGTGCCCAATTAAGATAAAGAAATTAGCTGAGAAAAAAAATAAAATTACATACTCCAGCGTTGCTGCTACAAAACTGCAGATAAACGAGGAAAACTTTCCTCCTCTTGTAAATACAAACAAAACTGTTGTAAATAAAAATTTAATAAATAAAACCACTTTTAAAAAAACTGTAAATAGTAATACAAAAAATGAAGATACAACTAAAAATACACCCAAGCCTGTTATGCCAAAATCTTTGTCTGTCAGCGACATCAAAACTCAACTGCTTAACAATAACGATTTAGCAATGGCTGTTGTTCGCACTTTGGTCGATCTGGCGAATAAAGGTGATGAAATCCCAATCACCACCGCAACCATTAAAGACATGCTTTTTAAAAACCTAAATTAATAATTATGGATAATATTATAATAACTCCTACCCACATTCGTTTAGCACAATTTAACATAGAAAGTTATTATAGTAAAAAACCTTTGCTCATAAAGTTTTTGCAGGAAAAAAATATTGATATCTGTCTTCTAAATGAAACTTGGATTAAAGACAGTAGACCATTTTCAAATATTCCATGTTATAATATGTATTTTAAAAATGCTAATAATGATCACGGAGGAGTAGCAATTTTAATTAAAAACTCATTTAAACACCATTCTATTCACACTAGATTTTATCAGGATATTCAAAATGTTGCTATATCATTGGAGACTGAAAGAGGTCTTATATCTATTTTATGTGTTTATAGCCCACCTGCTAATGGACACATTAGAATACAAAGATTACAAAATATTATTAGGGATTTGCCCAAACCTTTAATTGTATCAGGGGATTTTAATGCTCACCATATCGCTTTTGGTTGTGTCGCTACCAAAGGACGTGGTAACGACCTATATGAAGTAATAGATAATTCTGATATGTGTATTTTGAATACTGGTGCGCCTACAACTGTAACTCGTCCAAACAGAAATCCCTCAGCTATTGACATCACCTTTGTTAGTCCAGAGCTCGCACCACTATGCGAATGGTCAGTTCATGATGACGCTATGGGAAGTTATCATCTACCTACTATAACGGATTTAACTATTTCTCCAATTAGATATCAATATAATGAACCAGTTGATAGATTTATTTATAATAAAGCGGATTGGAAGAAGTTCTATGACCTTTCAAATTCAATTTTTGAAAATCTAATAGTGGATGATGATAGAGACCCTAGTCAACTATACAAAGATTTTTGTGATAGGCTTGAAGAGTTAAAACTAGCATGTATTCCAAAATTTACCAAAATCTCATCAAGTTTACTGAGACCACCATGCGTTTGGTGGAATGAAGAGTGTCAGAATAGCGTTATTAGATCATATGAGGCCCTTAAGGCTTACAGACGGGATCCTACTATGGAAAATTATATTACCTATAAGAAACTAGACGCCTTAAAGAAACGCACTTTATCTGAGCAAAGAAAAGACAGCTGGAGGAACGTATGTGCTTCTTTTAGCCGAACCACTCCAATTAGTAAAGTCTGGAATTATATTAAAATTTTTAAAGGTACATTTTCTAGATCTAAAAATAAATCTGATGAATTCATTTCACCACTCCTAAGTAAATTGTCAGATAATGGTGGCTCTAGTGATGTTGATGAAAGCTTATTTCTCTTAAATAACAATTTAGATAAGTCTAAATCTCTCCTAAATGCTTTTCCGTGGCAGGAATTTTTGTTAAGTCTTGAATCAAGGAGAGACACTACCCCTGGCCTCGACGACATTCCATATCTATTAATTAAAAAACTACATGTTTCAGGACAAAAAACTTTGTTAAATATCTTTAATAGTCTTTGGGAAAACTTAATTATACCGGAGTCTTGGAAAACCCAATGTGTCATTCCAATATTGAAGCCCGAAAAACCCCCTAGTGATCCAAATTCTTATCGCCCAATTTCATTGTCTTCATGCATTGGCAAATTATTTGAAAATATGGTTAAAAATAGATTAGATTGGTTCGCTGAAGTTAATAATCTGGTTCCACATATTCAATTTGGATTCCGACGTGGTAAAAGCTGTGCAGACAGTTTCATCTCTCTTGTACATGACCTGAAACATGCAAAAAATAATAATTTAAACGCTGTTTGTACATTTTTAGATGTTCAAGGAGCCTTCGACAATGTTGATCCAGGAGTACTAGTTAAAATTTTCTTTGAATTAGGATTGCCTGGTAAACTGTGTAAATGGTTGTATATATTTTTAACTAATAGGACTTTGTACATAAAACACAATAACATTTTGCATGGCCCCAGAATGGTGTCTAAAGGCACCATGCAAGGTGCTACCTTATCACCTCTTTTATATAATTTGTACACTTGTCAAATTTTAAAATATGTAAATAATAACAATGTAAATATCCTCCAATTTGCCGACGATGTAGTCATTTATAATGTACATGTTAATTTAGATACAGCAAAACGTCTGAATAATATTGCCCTTGATGAATTACACTCCTTTTATAATGGTAAACTCAAATTAAATATTAATGCAAGTAAGAGTTCAGTTCTTATATTAAGTAAATCTTCTTCTAATATTAGTATCAAATATAATAATAGTTCCATCAACGAAGTTGATCATAAAAAGTTTCTGGGTGTGATTATTGACAATAAACTAACATTTGAAAAACATGTAAATCACATTTCTAAGAATTGTTTAAAAGGATTAAATATTATGAGATGTTTGGCTGGAGTTTCATGGGGCGCCAACCCTGTAGTTCTGAGTTTGCTGTACAAATCTTTAGTACGTAGTCATTTTGATTATAGTCAGATGGCATATATGAATAGTGTACATGTTCACAAACTCGATAAACTGCAAAATAAAGCATTGAGGATAATCTCTGGAGCCATGTGCTCAACACCCATCAGGGCGTTAGAAGTTGAAACCAATATTATGCCTTTATCAATAAGGAGGTTAGAATTGACCATGAGATACTTTTTAAAATTGTTATCGTCAAAGAACAGTTTTGTTATTAACAAAATTATACGTGGTCCAATTAACGCTAGAGATGAGCTTGTTAGAGCAAACAACTTAAGTTTAGGTATAATTCCGGGGTTATCAGAGATGCTTTCTTATGCATATCATAAATACCAAAACATAATTTTAAACTATTCTCATTGGCCCTGTTATAGTGGTTCATATAAAAGTAAATTATTGGAAGTTGAAGTTTGTAATAACACAGTAAAAGATAATTTTGACTTTATGGAATATATAGATGGTATACCTAATGTTTATAAGTTATATACAGATGGCAGTAAAAGTGAGGAATGGGTTCGTAGTGCAATCTACGACCCAGTTAAAAGTTTCATGCAAAGTTATAGGTTAGATAATACATGTACTATTTTCACAGCAGAAACTTATGCTGTTCTTAGAGCATTACAATACATTAAAAATGTAAATGATAGCAATAATTTTATAGTGTTTACTGATTCTTTAAGTTTGATTCATTGTCTTAAAAAATTGCAATTTAGTTATAAGACGAATTACTTAATTTACTCAATAAGAGAACTTCTTTATTTTTTTGAACTTAAGAAGGTTAGAATTTCCTTTAAGTGGATTCCATCACATAAGAACATTTTAGGAAATGAAGTTGTAGATAGGATAGCGTATCATGGCACCAATGAAATTGATGTATGTTCTATTGTTAAGATTCCAATGACCGACTTTCATCATACAATCAGATTGGAAATGAGACAGCTATGGAAGGAGGTTTGGAAATTAGATCAGCAGACTAAAGGAAAGTGGTATGGTTCGCTGCAAACTGATTTACCTGCTAAGCCGTGGTATGCGCATGTGAGATACAAACATGCCAGCCGTGATTTTATTACAACAATAAACAGATTGAGATTTGGCCATCACAAGACACCTGCACACCTCGCAAGACTTAAAATTATTCAAAGTAATAACTGCCCACACTGCAACAGTAATGACGTTTGTGACATTGAACATTTGTTTTTTACGTGCCGTCAGTTTTCAATAGAAAGACTAGTGCTTGCAAGTGAAATTGGTGAATTTGTGCAAATTAATTCCTCCCGCCGCTTAGAAGAATTGCTACTGAACAATAACTGTCTGTTTCCACTGTATAATTTTGTAAAGAACACTATCAAGAACTTATAAAATGTGAAATTAAATCAAGTGGTCTAATACAAAATAGGACTTGGCTTAAAGGACTCGCATCCAGGCCATAAATGTTCAAAAAAAAAAATCGGACAGTTTCTGGATGACGTTTCTTTGAGATTGAGTATCTAGTTGTTTTATTGTATATCAATGATAGTGTAAGAGAGGGGACAATTCCAGATATCAGTGGCGGCGTAAGGGGGGGGGGGGGGCAGTAGGGGCGGTACGCTCCGGGTGCCAAGCATCAAGGGGTGACAACGGAATGCCAACTCAGTAGCTACTCGCGCATCTGCACGACCAGTGTTGCCAACTAGACTGATACGAAATGTGCTAAAGTGCTACTTAAAAAATGCCAAAAATATGCTAGCTTTTTTTATTGAGTTTTGTAATATTGGATAAAGTGCTAAAATAAAATTCTTATTTAATTTTACATTTAAATCAACAGTAACAGTGACCGGAGACATATGATTCAGACTCTCAGGTGAAGATAAAATTTATTCAGATTATAGTATTTGTCGTTTTATTTTGAGGGTGCTCAATAGAAAATCGCCCCGGGTGTCAACCCATGTTACGTCGCCACTGCCAGATATCTGATAAAGACAGTCGGTCTCAGTTTTATAGATATTAGAGTTTATTATACAGGGTTTTTATTTTACAAGCTTTTATTTGACTTCCCCTGTTAGTATGTGTGGGACAAATCTTGCAAGTTAAGTTTGATCCATTTCCCGGTTCCCGATTGAGCTGAAATTTTGCATGCATATGTATAACGCGGGACAAAGCAATATTATGATGACAGGGAGCTGATAATAATAAATATGAGTTTTTTATGAGTTTTATATGTCAGAAAAGCTCGTTTTTAAAAAAGGTTTTTTAATTTAAAAAAAAATGCTTTATTTGTCTCCGGTCACTTTCAAATAAAGCATCATTTGGTTTTGTTTAAAACTAAGTGTTGGGGTCTCCTAGTAGACGAAAAATCGCCCGTGTCAGGAGGCTCCGCTCTTCCATACAATATTAAACAAGTAGGTAAAACAAATAAATGAAACAAATAAAGTGAGCGGGTGCCTGTGCTTGTGTGTGTGTGTGTGAGTGTGTGTGTGGGTGTGTATGTGTGAACGTGTGTGCATGTGTGTGTGTGTGTGTGTATGTGTGTAAGTGTAGGTTTATGAAAGTATTAACATATGTGATCCAGAAGGGTCTCAGTTTCTTCGTAAGATTTGCTTTTTAACCATTTTGTAACAATTTCCGAACATTCGTAGTATAATTTGTAATATATGTAATATTTAAGTCTTTATTTAATTTATTATATAGGAACGAAGATCTATTTTTAAACTGTTTACTTGCAAATGAAGTTCTGCATATTACGTTTGGAGCTACCTGGTGTTTAACTCTCTTATTTCTATAGCCTGCGTCATAAGGCAACAACTTGTGCGTTTTTAATATTATTTGTTTTATATATAATTTTCTAACAGTTAAAAGGTCACTAAGTTGATAAAGGCTTTCAGTAGGAAAACGAATCCTTTTGAAGTACATGACCTTTATCAATGCCCGCTGTGCCCGTTCGAGGCCCAGTAGACGTGTCTTAGCTGCACCACTCCAGATGGAAATGCAGTACGTTAAAACGGATTGAACCAGGGATATGTAGATGTTGGTTAAGATCATGTTACTTTGCTTGTTAGTAGGCTTTTCAGGTACTATATGTCTCAAGGTCTTGAAAATCCACATAAGCTTTCTGACTCTACCAATAACATTTTCAAGGTGTGGATACCAAGTTAGAAGCTCATCAAGCTGGACACCCAAATATTTTGTTTTATCTACTTTGTCAATAGTTGGGCAACTACACGATTTATTGCCAGCAATACCACAAGAGTGTATAATCAAATTCATGTTTATCGTGGGCTGTGCTTTGCGCGACATGCTGAAACAAACATAATGTGTCTTGCTGGTATTAAGGGTCAGAAGATTAAGTCTGAGCCACATAGCAATCTGAACCATCCCCTTTTCAGCACCAGTTTCAACTTCCTCCCATGAATCACCAGCGAAGACAACGGCTGTATCATCGGCAAATGAGAAAATATTAGTATTTGGTATGTTCATAGCACAGAGATCATTAATGTACGCTAGAAAAAGCGTGGGACCTAGCACACTTCCCTGAGGAACACCGTAGGATACATCCGCATCCTCACTGGTGTATTGATCCAATTTAACCCTTTGTTTCCTGTTAGAAAGGTAGCTTGTAAACAATGAGAGAGGATTCTCCCTAACTCCTCCCTTTTTTAGTTTATGTAGAAGAATGGGAACAGAGACGGTGTCAAAAGCCTTTTTTAGATCCAAAAAAACAGCCAAACATTTTTTATTTTTGTCGATTTTGTCTACTACAAGGGAAGTGAAAGCAATCAAAGCGTCTTCAGTAGATCTACCCTGTCTAAAACCGAACTGTCTAGATGAAAGTAAATTAAATTTCGAGTAATAGTTAAGTAGTCTTGTATTAAGCAACTTTTCCAAGGTCTTAGATATCACGGGTAAGACTGAGATGGGCCTATAGTTCCTGACATCGTTTTTGTCCCCACCCTTGTACACGGGGGTAATAAGGGATTTCTTCAGAAAATCAGGGAAAACACCACGATCAAAGCAGGTATTAAATAGGTGAGATAAAATGGGTGTGACCTCTTTAGAAATATATTTTAAAAATTTCGTAGAGATATTATCCCAACCAGGTGCACTGTCAGATTTTAAGCCTATAAAGATATTATGTACTTCATGAAATATGACTGTATTTCATAGGGTGTATTAGAGGGAATTTTCAATGCTAGTTCTTTACCTACGTTAGCAAAGTAATTATTTATAAAATTAGCTGATTCTACAAGATTAATTTTGATGTTTAATAATTCTGAATTTAATTTGTTTGATTTATTAGAATATGTTAACATTTTAATATTATTCCAAAGTAATTTATTATTGTGGAGTGAATTGTCCGAAAGATCACGGTCATACTTTCTTTTCTGTTTTTTAATTATACTTTTACAATAATTTCTGTAACGGATATACTTAGGTTAATTTTAGTTATAGTTATTTTTACAAATAGATTCGCTCTTGACCACAATCTAGCTCAGCTCTACCACATACGCGAAGCTGATGCTGATTGAATGAATGATGTACGGACGACCGCACATCAAGTTACCACACGCGTGCACTCTGTGCTGTTGTGATAAGAGCGGTATTGCAATGAAAATGGAGTAACCTGATGAGCTGGCCTCTGTACATTGCTGTGTTTGGTTCATGTCGTTAATCAAGGTCTCCTTTTGAAGAAGAAATCGGCAATCATTCGTTCACCCAGCATCAGCTTCCTATTTTGTGTTTTCTTAAATAAAAAAAACCTCAAAAACTTAAATAATGCTCTATTTTATTTAATTAGACTGTACTTTAAACAAAACAACGATATCAAACATTCAAACCACTTCACTTACGCATAAATTGTAACCCGACACAGTTAGACAAAAAAAACGATGACATGACAGCTGTGACAATATTAGCCAAACATGTAAACGTAAACAAACAATCAAGAAAATATTGAAAAGAATAAAATATTTTTAACAAAAAAATTTACCCGCCTTCAAAAAGGGCGAAATAATCTTTTAAAGCTATGTTCACGAGTAAGTAGTGGTTACGGATAAAACAGCAAATAGGTGAATTCAAAACGGAATATGGTAAATAGAGAGGATTTTTTTTTTACGTCTGCGCCGAACAATTACTCGCATGGCATAACTATCTTAGTATTTATACTGCCAAAACAAGCTTGTGCGAATACTTATTTCATTAAACTAGGTCCTGTTGAAACCGGCGCCGATGTCAAAAAAAAAATTCCTCTCTATTTACCATATTCCTCTATGAATTCACCTATT
The DNA here is from genome assembly GCA_949987775.1 of Aproaerema taeniolella. Classification (NCBI taxonomy): domain Eukaryota; kingdom Metazoa; phylum Arthropoda; class Insecta; order Lepidoptera; family Gelechiidae; genus Aproaerema; species Aproaerema taeniolella. The sequence goes on from OX465244.1 coordinate 1,415,096, forward strand.
TACTGTTTTATCCGTAACCACTACTTACTCGTGAACATAGCTTTAAAAGATTATTTCACCCTTTTTGAAGGCGGGTCAATTTTTTTGTTAAAAATATTTTATTTTATTCTTTTTAAAGGTTATCATTTATCATTCATATAACTCCCTCGTAGATCCATACTTAATATTATAAATGCGGAAGTAACTCTGTCTGTCTGTCACTCCGTCTTTCACGCCTAAACTACTGAACCGATTTTGATGAAATCTGGTACAGAGATAGATTAGAGCCTGGGAAAGGACATAGGCTACATTTTATCCCACAGTTGGGCACGATATAACCTGTAGTCCACGCGGGTGGAAAGCTAGTTTATTAAAAAGCACTAAATCACTCGAGATTAAAGAGAGATATAGTGATCAATTACTTTCACCTTACGTAAAGATATGAGGTGGTGATATTCATAACCAGTCCAAGATGGCAAGAAAGATACGGGGTAGTACAATTCTCAAACCGATCGCCAGATGGCATGAAAAATATGGGGTGGTGGGTGATATTATCAACCGATTACCAGACAGCAGGGAAGATGTGTGGTGGTAATATACGCTACTGGTCACTAAACGGTAGATCCCCACAAAGGAGCCCCAAAAAACAACTTAAAAGTCTCAGGGAACTACTTCGTTTTTGCTTCGTTTACATTGATGACCTATTATCATCCACATAATTATATGACCGTAAATTTCAGTTTTTTTTTATTTTTGACCTAAACTTTTGAAGCGATTTCGATAAAATTTGTATGGGACCAATCTGGAAGTAGATGCTTCCGAACTAAAAAAAAATTTTTGAAATCGGTTTACAAATGACGGAGTTTTGAGGTAACAAACATAAAATAATAATAATAATATAAAAAAAATCACCCGAATTGAGAACCTCCTTTTTTTAAAGTCGGTTAAAAATAGTGTAAAAGAAAAATTGGGTTTGAAGAAAAACCCTACAAGCCTATCGCCCACAAAATACAGCATAACCCTCGCATCCCCGTGTGGTGATCGGTTGAGAATAACACCACCCCATCTCTTTCCGTGGGTGTCGTAAAAGGCGACTAAGGAAACACAAATGAGACCTGCCTCCTAGTAATCCATCCCAGGCAACTACACTTCATTTTTTTCTGGATCTGAGGTGTCGTCCTATGGTCTCATGCGGTGTGGTAGGCTCTGTAAAGGGCCGTCTGGTTCGCGACCACCCTCCTACCGAAGTCCGACGCCAAACAGCTTGCTGTGTTCCGTCGGTGCGTAGGAGTACCAGTGCCTTTATAGGCATTTTCTGGGTTAACTCGCTCCATCGTCGACCTCATCTTTGACCTTATGGTCAAGATTGAGGTCAAGAGATAACCCATTTTATAATTTAAAAAAAAACCCACTTACTGACTTACTTTTTTTTTACCAGCCCGTATGACGCATACGGGGGCCTCCCTTCGAAACACGAAGGGGACTTAGGCCATAGTCAATAGTAAGAATGTCAAGCTAGTGTAACCTATACAAGAAGGATATTCTCCCCTTGCAGGTCGTGAAGTAATCTGTAAACTGTAAAACTGTAAAAAATCTTTATTTAACTGTAAGTTATGTAACAATACAATGAATTCTGAAGCCTGTGGTAGTAAAAAAACTGTGCTACAGACTTCAGAAACTTCCCAACTATTGTTATACAGATTAATTAATCAAATCAAATTATTAATAATTTACGAAAGATATAAACTAATTATACTAAATAAACTAAGGGTTAGACGTGCCTTAGTTTATCCCCCCAGGTCAAATGATAACCAGATTTGATTTAAACCACAAGACCCAGGATTCTCGTTACGGTTGCAAGAACAGCCTGATAGTGTATTTGTCTGAGCTGAAGACGATGTTGTAAAAATTGTACTGTATAGCGTAGGTAAGGTAAAGTAAGCGTGTGAGAACAAAAAAAGGAAAAAGTGAAAAACTTACATTTTGATGTCCGTCGTTACACGATAATACATTATTATATTTATTCACGAAAAATAAATGACACGTCTAACAAATATTCACTAATTTCAAATTGTTATCTTATAATGAATGGATTATTCTGCCAATGGCCGTGATATTTTCCTCAAAAATAACGTTTACACTCCAAAAATCTTTAGTAGAATGAATTGACAACTTCAATCCCAAACAAAAAGCAAAAATGGAAAGTTCTAAAATTTTAAAATCTATTGAATAAAAAAGAAAACTAGACTGGAAAGAAAGAATAAAAAAGATCGCAAGCAGAAATGCTGCAATACATACATACATACGCTCACGCCCATAATCCCTCATGGGGTAGGCAGAGCATCAGTGGTTCTAAAACCACATGATGCCACGTTTGACACAAATTGTGAGGGTTAACAGATGGAACAAGTTGCATAATGGTGAGAGGTGGTCAGCCTGTCGCCCATTATACAGCAAAAGCCTCGCATCCCTCTTACAGACTTTTACTGTATACCTTGGAAGAGTAGGTAGCTGGCACATTCTAAGTTTTTTTATTGGTGATTAATTTTATTCACTATGCTATTGGTGATTAATTTAATTAGTAAGCAAAAATCAGCCCAGGAACTGGACCACTTTCCGAGTTAACATTGATTCAATTTTTTTTTTAAATAGCCTCTATACAACTTGTACTAGGTATTAGCGCTCGTAGCCCAGTGACTCTCGCTGATCTCAACCGATCAGTGAGGTTAAGCAACGTACACAGAGGCAGGTAACCTGATGGGTGACCAAAGTGGCAATTTGGTTACCCATCACGAGCGTTTCCGTGTTTTCGAGGGCACGATAGCACGAATGCGTATGTATGTATTTAAATCCTTTAATGTTTGTTTGTATGTATTTCATGTAATCTTGACTTATTTTAAGTGGCATCCTGAATGTCCTATAAAATAAAGATTTTTTTCTATTCTATTCTATTCTATTCGTTAAGCTGTCGGTCCCGGCTGTTGTCGATTGACTACAGTCGTTAAAACCAAGTCAGAGGCCATTGTGCGGTTTGAAAACTCTGACACCAGGGTTAGTCAAGTTCGCCACACACTTGACTATACCTACACGATAAGAAGAAGAAGAAGTATTAGCTGATTTGCCTTTGGATGGAATATTGAAATTACTTTGAGAATTTCTTATGGGGCGAATCACTCCTGAATTTTGTCGCTAACTGAGAGTCACTTAGAACACAATCAATTTGAGGCGCATTTGCTATTTAAAAAAAAAACAGAAATTGGCTAAGTCACGATTGATTGGACGCCATTTTTTAACCGACTTCAAAAAAGGAGGAGGTTTCTCAATTCGACCGTTTTTTTTATTTTATGTATGTCCGCGGATAACTTCGTCGTTTATGAACCGATTTTGATTATTCTTTTTTGTTGGAAAGGGAGTATCCCAAGAGTGGTCCCATGGTAAGGAAACCAGGATCTGATGGTGGAATCCTGAAGAAATTGAGGGAAACTCTCGAAAGAATTGTCTTGGGATTGAAGTCGGTGACTCTTACGTTTTTGACGTGGAAAATTATTTAACGAATTAAAGAAGCATGGAAACCGGGAATGCTTCTAGTGACAAATATTGACACTATGAGGGTCGATTGGTCACTTATCAAGGTGAAATTGTCATTCAACTCTTGACCCCCGAGGACACACATGTTTTAAAACAAATATTTTCCACATTTTCTTAACAAACAACACACACATAACTTCTCTTGCATTATTATTTTTATTTGTTGTTATGTTTTTTATTATATCACATGGCACTTAATCACTTTTATTTTTTTTAAATATTTGAACAGGTTCGGTGTTCTTTCGTATATAAGGGCCTGGAAAGTCGGTTATGATATCAATTCCCTGGTTTCGACTCGGTGGTCCATTGAAAAGGAAAAAAAATGAAAAGCTTCTTGATCTTCTTGGTAAGTCCTTATTGGGGTGTTTTTTTAATTATAAGATGGGTTAACTCTTGACCTCAATCTTGACCATAAAGGTCAAAGATGAGGTCGACGATGGAGCGAATTAACCCAGAAAATGCCTATAAAGGCACTGGTACTCCCACGCACCGACGGAACACAGCAAGCTGTTTGGCGTCGGACTTCGGTAGGAGGGTGGTCGCGAACCAGACGGCCCTTTACAGAGCCTACCACACCGCATGAGACCATAGGACGACACCTTAGATTCAGAAAAAAATAAGTGTCGTTGCCTGGGATGGATTACTAGGAGGCAGGTCTCATTTGTGTTTCCTTAGTCGCCTCTTACGATACCCACGGAAAGAAATGGGTGTTATTCTTGACCGATCACCACACGGTGTGTGGGTAATAACATCTTAGTGCTCAGAAATTGTCATCCTCACCCACTAGTGGGCACCCTGCTATTCAACTACAAACAGTTAAGGGTACCTACTACAAACTACAACCCGTGACGGGTTTCTTTATTTGTTTTTTTTATTAACACTTCATTTTGCATTATTATGCCTTATTATAATTTACATGTTTCATACTTATTTTACATTTTAACAGATGTAAAATAAGTATACTGGAGAGTTTATACTATCAATTTGAGTTTACAATAAGTACATATAAAGATACTAAAATATAAATACAATTATACTTGACTAACTTTCCGCCCGCGGCTCCGCCCGCGTGGACTACACTTTATAGGTATTGTGCCCAACTGTGGGATAAAATGTAGCCTATGTCCTTTCCCAGGCTTTAATCTATCTCTGTACCAAATTTATTCCTTTAAAAATTAATAACTTTTTAAAGGAATTAATTTTTACTTTTTTTATATATTGTAGACTTAAATTTTAACCTATAGTACATTTGTCGTTTTAAAAACGGCAAAACATTTTTTTCATAACATTGAACAAAAACATTGTGCAAAATTTTCCCTGGGGAATCCACTTGAAATACGAAACACAACAATTCGGCCTGTCATGACTCAAGTTGTTCGGAGAAACGAAAATTTTTTTTCGTATTTAATTTTCGACCTATTTTTTTTCGTATTTAATTTTCGACCTATTTTTCTTGGAGCAAGTTGTTCAGTTTAGTTTATTCAATCATTTTCGCAAATTAATTTAGTCACTTAATAATGAGTAGACTTGCCTCAGAATCAACGCTTCCAGGGTTCGATTCCCAGGGTAATAATCAGCGTGAAAAACAGTTTTTTTTTAAATTTAGTTTAACATCTCCAACAGTGGATTCATTTTACAACATAAAAAAACTTTCACAAACAAAATAGTAAATGCTCCGATAATTATAGGAGAACACAACATTCCTAAAGATGACTCGCTTTAATCTTGTATGTCGCTATGATTGTATCCCGAAGGACCCACGATATCATGGAAATCTTACTAACTATGGGCCTTTAAGTGTGTGGCGGTAAATATACTTTTTTTTCTTCTTTTCAGTCTGTGGCGTTGGCTGCTCAAGCAGCACCGTGTAAGTATTCGACCCTCATATTCAAATTAAAGTTAAGCTAATACACTACGATCCATATCAAACCGACTGTTTTACGATTACAAACCAACAATTCTGTTGAATTAACTTGCTTACCATCCTTTTTCTATCTTTTTATCATAACAATGAGCTTTCTCTTGATATTTGACACATATTCATATATTTTACGGCTATAATAGCCACACATTCTTTAAGTTATTACATGAAATGAAATATAACCCTCGCGCCTCACTTTTTCTGAGAAACCTGAGTGACAGTTGGCATATTCTGAGTTTTTCTTTCACACTGATTCCAGAGTCAGTTCATAGTTACATTTGATTTTAGCTTTTGTTTATTTTTTACAGTCTTGCCATATCCATACCCTTACTACGGCTCATACTCACCAGACTTCATTGTCGGAACGCAAACTCAAGGCACGTACCAAACCGCCTTAGGCGGTTATGACAACAACCAGAACGCAAACTCACAGCAATCTGGCTACCAGAGCGTCTATGGCTCCAACCCAGTATATGGCTATGGCTCCTACCCAGTATATGGCTATGGCCCAGGATATGGCAGCAATCAACCAGCGTACTTAAACGCGTATCAAACCCAATTTACCGTGCAAAAGGCCGTAGGTGGTGGAAAAAACACCCAAAACTCCGTATCTAATCAGAATGGTGGTCAAAATGTTGACAAAGGTTATTATTACCCTTATTACCCTTACCCTGGCCCTGTGGTATATTAATTTTATTTTAAATTTTTATAACTTTTAACTAATTTTTTTTATATTTATTCAACCTCTCTTTTAACGATTTTGTTTCTAAATTATTTTGACTAAAATATTTGGACTCGATTTTCTGAATTGAAATTTTGTGTTTTATACAATAAATGTTTTTGGCTATATTTCCGTTTATTATTTTATTTCATAGTTACATCAATAAATAAACAGGGTGTAAGGGACAGCTTAGCAAATCAGCTGTTCTCGCGCCCCGCGCCGCTGTGTCAGAATGCGATGTACAGTCAACAGCACATCAGGTTACCACAAACTGTCAAATTTCCCCAATGGATAGTAAACTCTAATGCTTGGAGATAAAGTTGAAAAACGATCGATGAAATTTGACAGTTTTGGATAGCGTGATGTGCTGTTGACCCTGTACTATCACGTTCATATATGGAGGCATAGTCAATACAAAATGCAGAAAACAAGTCGCTTGCGGCTGCTCGTATACCCACACATGGACACAAATGACGTATACCGCATACCCCACTACGCTTGTTGCTCTGGTAACAAGCATAATTTCACGACCTAAAGCATAAGCCTTGGTGGCGCAGCGGTAACACCGTCTGCCTGCTGTAGCGAAGTGCGGGTTCGAGCCCAACTGTCGCCTAATAGCTACGACGTTTTATTCGATACGTTTTGGTTTTCAAACATTTGTATAGTCATAGACCATACCATACAAAAATTAAATGCAATGAAGTTAGTTTAGATTCGTTCGGTTCGGTGTTCATGAGCAACCTGTTTGTCATTGCTAGATCATTAGCGAAGGTGCTCGTGTGTTCTTACCGTATCGGCAGTTTACTGTGATTTCTTTTTTCGACATGCATACAAATACATATAAGTTTGCAGGAGTAGCAGCGTATTGTTGCGCTGCACAATATAGAATATAATATATAGCAAATTTCTAATAAAACCGGTCTTACTGTGAGTATCATTATGTTTACTTAACCCTTTTAGCGCCAAGAGTTTTCGTCAGAAACGCCCACCACACGCCGCGACATCAAATTTTTTTTTTAATGTCGTGGTGCATGGCGAACGCTTGGTGAACGATATTAAAGTAAAGAAAATAGTATTTTTTTTGTCTGATTGACTTTTGCGGCGAGGGCACGAAACTGAAACGTCTGATATATCAGACTTTGGCGGTGAACAGGTTAATATTAACTGTTTTTAAATTTATAATTTATCTTGAGAACGTAAACTTGTCATCTAAATAACTTAACTATTGTAATCCATTTTAATAGTGGTGCATAGTTTTTGTTCCTTATTATATTAATCTTGTTATTTTGGTTTTAGTGGAGTAACGTGCAATGTTGGGTGAATCGTTACAGAATGAGGGTAACTTGTGATCTTGGCCGCCCAGTGTACGCTCGCGACTTATCAATGAATGGCAGCGTATGGTGCAAATGTATAAAGATAATGGATTCAAACGGAAGATAAATGGAGTTCATCGATTCTAAGTCTTAACAACAATGCGGGTTGGTGGACCGCTCGTCTTTTGAAAATGAATTTTTGTTTTCCTTCACCGTTGAACAAGTGATAATTAGAAATCCGTACATAAATCCGAAAAGACGAATTTAGTGGTACAGCCCCGCACCAGGATTTGAACCCGCAACCTTCACCAGGATTTTTACCAACTGGGCTATCACCCCGTTAGAATGCGAATGAGTTAGAATGTGCATCGCTTTTACAGTATGACAGGGAAGAATAGGCAGCTGGCATATTCTTTGTTTTTCTTTTACTCCCACTCCAGCATGAGGGGAATTTTCAGCTGCTTAAAATCGTCCCTTCTCTGATACCATCGATCTAGTTAACCGAACCTTGGAGGCATAGACAGCAGCACGTCAGGCGATCCATTTGCATTACGAAAGCCGGCGCTATTACGAACAAGATGAGGGCGACTACAAAGTCGACATGTATAGCTTGATGTGCTGCCGCGTGTACACTACAGATAGGGTGTATGGGACAGCTTAGCAAAAACTGAAACCCTGAACTCAGACCATCATTCTGAATGATATTCATGTGGAATTTTCCTCAATTTTTTTTAAGTTTTTCTATGTAAATATTTCAATATTCTGCTTTAAAATTAAATTATGTAATCTAATACACTCTATTTTCAAATAAGGAAAACCAGCAATGTACAGTGGCGTTCATTAATGGAGTCATAGTTAAACCACTTAGCGCGTTGCAATATCTTTTACCTCGATGAGGTGTGCACCTACCACTCACTCTCACCAATCACCCTAAGGTAGACTGGTAGATAATACCAGTGGGCATTAAGTCCGCCCTTGTACTTTTAGTGCATTAAGTTAAATAAATAAAAATAAATAAAATAGGGACTATGTTCCTCGAACATAGTTCAAAGGATTTCTCACTCACACAAGCTTATAGCCTCTCTAAGAACATCATTTTGCTTAGCGACATCTCTTGGCTCCTCGGTGAAGTTTTTGTAGGACACATTCATCCAACATTGCACGGTCCTCCACTCACCGCTGCTGTTGAGTCGTATCAAACAATCCGTAATGTAAGCATGACGTAGTGTATCTTTATTTTGTCGATCTTACTAACGTTATGTATGGTCCAGCGCAGGGGTTCCCAAACTTATTAGTGCTGTGACTCCCTTGGGTCTTGGCTATTGTTTTACGACGCCCCTCAACGTAGTCTACAAAAATACTAACGAATTTTTGTAGGTAGGTACTACTCTAGTAACAGGCAATCAGGAAAACACGAATTTGCAAATTATTTTTTTATATAATGGGAACATAGAAAAAACATGAATAATAATAAAAAGAGATATATATAAACTGGCTGGCTCCTAATGAGATTGATGTGCTTGTTTTTCTGAGCATAGTTTTTGAAAACGGGGCTCCAGTTTGGAAATGGCCAGTCTCATTTCTTTCTCTACGTCTATTTTAGATCTGTACTTGTTCTTTATTACTGCAACTGCAGAAAAACCTGTTTCACACAAGTATGAAGTCGCAAATGGTAATAAAACCTTTAAAGCTGCAGTTCTCATGGCATGATATTCTTGAGATACTGAGCTCCAGAATTCAAACAGTTTATCTTTGGCGTATTCAAGCTTTAGGTTGGAATCACAGGACAATTCTATCAATTGTTCTTCTTCCTCTGTTGAAAGTGTCGATGGTGTGGGTGACTGGAAAGGGTTTCTGACCCAGTCGTATTGCTGCAGATTATCGGGAAAATATTTTTGAAAGTGTTCGTTTAATGAAAGCAAGTGCTGTGTAAAGATTGATTTTAAAGTAGGGTCAAGGATTTTTATCGATGGACAGAATGCGCGCGGCGCTCACTCAACTTAGCCGCATCGACGTATCGACACGCGACGCCCCTGGGATACTGTCGCGACGCCCCAGGGCGTCGCGACTCACAGTTAGGGAACCCCTGGTCCAGCGGATAAGCACTGTCCTAGTAGGGTGAAATGTTTACGGTTCTAATCCCAGCCGAGTAGTTTCTTTTTGTAGTTTTTTTTATTATTTAAAGCATTAACAACGATTTTCACACATAATAGTACATTAATAATAATAATGTTACATTATTGTATCAGTGATAAAGTATTTGAATAAAACAAATATGAAATTCGATTAGGTAATTTTATTTCCTAGTAACAAAACCACTTTTTTTCTGCAACTTGATCACTTACAGTTTTATTAAAGTTATTATAGCTCAAGAATTCGTTTTCGTGAAGAAAAGAGTATTGAAGCTAAACCTCAACAAAAAATAATATTCAACTTGCACTACAAGTCAGTAGATAGATAGATTATAATAACAAAAGAATAAGTTATAGATAAATATCACAATTTCACACATAACAATATTTAATAAAACTTCTCAAGACTTAGAATCGATGAACTCCATTTATCTTCCGTATGAATCCATTATCTTCATACATTTGCACCATACGCTGCCATTCATTGATAAGTCGCGAGCGTACACTGGGCGGCCAAGATCACAAGTTACCCTCATTCTGTAACGATTCACCCAACATTGCACGGTACTCCACTAAAACCAAAAATAACAAGATTAATATAATGAGGAACAAAAACTCTGCACCACTATTAAAATGCATTACAATAGTAAAGTTATTTAGATGACAAGTTTACGTTCTCAAGATAAATTATAAATTTAAAAACAGTTAATATTAAGTAAACATTATGATACTCACAGTAAGACCGGTTTCATTAGCAATTTGCTTTATATTATATTCTATATTGTGCAGCGCAACAATACGCTGCTACTCCTGCAAACTTATATGTATTTGTATGCATGTCGAAAAAAGAAATATCAGTAAACTGCCGATACGGTAAGAACACACGAGCACCTTCGCTAATGATCTAGCAATGACAAACAGGTTGCTCATGAACACCGAACCGAACGAATCTAAACTATTCAATTCAATTCAATTCAATTCAATTCATTTATTCAAGTAAATACAGACAAAATGATATCATGACAGGCTCGGGGCCCAAATCGATAGCATTATTAATTTCACAGGTTTTTAACACAACATATAAAACATATTTTAAGTTGTCACAATTTTCAAAAAGGAACGTTTAATAATATCTAATAAATAAAAAAGAATGTCTAATAAATAAAAAAGAATGTCTAATAAATGTCAAAAAAATAAAAATTTGTCAAAAAATTTACATAAAATGTCAAAAAATATATTATTACTCATTTAAAATCACTTAGTCAGATAACTTAAAATAAAACTAGAAATTTTGGTTAGAGGGGTAAAGAACAAATCTATTTCGTCATATTTGGATACTTCATTCAGTATGTACAGCGCCTCCGTAACGGGAGCATGCATTAATATGTTGGTCCTACTCGGAGGGACTCTAAAAACGCGAGAACTAACTTCATTGCATTCAATTTTTGTATGGTATGGTCTATGACTATACAAATGTTTGAAAACCAAAACGTATCTAATAAAACGTCGTAGCTATTAGGCGACAGTTGGGCTCGAACCTGCGCTTCGCTACAGCAGGCAGACGGTGTTACCGCTGCGCCACCAAGGCTTATGCTTTAGGTCGTGAAATTATGCTTGTTATCAGAGCAACAAGCGTGGTGGGGTATGCGGTATACGTCATTTGTGTCCATGTGTGGGTATACGAGCAGCCGCAAGCGACTTGTTGTCTGCATTTTGTATTGACTATGCCTCCATATATGAACGTGATAGTACAGGGTCAACAGCACATCATGCTATCCAAAACTGTCAAATTTCATCGATCGTTTTAAAACTTTATCTCCAAGCATTAGAGTTTACTATCCATTGGGAAAATTTGACAGTTTGTGGTAACCTGATGTGCTGTTGACTGTACATCGCATTCTGACACAGCGGCGCGGGGCGCGAGAACAGCTGATTTGCTAAGCTGTCCCTTACACCCTGTTTATTTATTGATGTAACTATGAAATAAAATAATAAACGGAAATATAGCCAAAAACATTTATTATATAAAACACAAAATTTCGATTCAGAAAATCGAGTCCAAATATTTTAGTCAAAATAATTTAGAAACAAAATCGTTAAAAGAGAGGTTGAATAAATATTAAAAAAATTAGTTAAAAGTTATAAAAATTTAAAATAAAATTAATATACCACAGGGCCAGGGTAAGGGTAATAAGGGTAATAATAACCTTTGTCAACATTTTGACCACCATTCTGATTAGATACGGAGTTTTGGTTGTTTTTTCCACCACCTACGGCCTTTTGCACGGTAAATTGAGTTTGATACGCGTTTAAGTACGCTGGTTGATTGCTGCCATATCCTGGGCCATAGCCATATACTGGGTAGGAGCCATAGCCATATACTGGGTTGGAGCCATAGACGCTCTGGTAGCCAGATTGCTGTGAGTCTGCGTTCTGGTTGTTGTCATAACCGCCTAAGGCGGTTTGGTACGTGCCTTGAGTTTGCGTTCCGACAATGAAGTCTGGTGAGTATGAGCCGTAGTAAGGGTATGGATATGGCAAGACTGTAAAAAATAAACAAAAGCTAAAATCAAATGTAACTATGAACTGACTCTGGAATCAGTGTGCAAGAAAAACTCAGAATATGCCAACTGTCACTCAGGTTTCTCAGAAAAAGTGAGGCGCGAGGGTTATATTTCATTTCATGTAATAACTTAAAGAATGTGTGGCTATTATAGCCGTAAAATATATGAATATGTGTCAAATATCAAGAGAAAGCTCATTGTTATGATAAAAAGATAGAAAAAGGATGGTAAGCAAGTTAATTCAACAAAATTGTTGGTTTGTAATCGTAAAACAGTCGGTTTGATATGAATCGTAGTGTATTAGCTTAGCTTTAATTTGAATATGAGGGTCGAATACTTACACGGTGCTGCTTGAGCAGCCAACGCCACAGACTGAAAAGAAGAAAAAAAAAGTATATTTACCGCCACACACTTAAAGGCCCATAGTTAGTAAGATTTCCATGATATCGTGGGTCCTTCGGGATACAATCATAGCGACATACAAGATTAAAGCGAGTCATCTTTAGGAATGTTGTGTTCTCCTATAATTATCGGAGCATTTACTATTTTGTTTGTGAAAGTTTTTTTATGTTGTAGAATGACTCGACTGTTGGAGATGTTAAACTAAATTTAAAAAAAAAAATGTTTTTCACGCTGATTATTACCCTGGGAATCGAACCCTGGAAGCGTTGATTCAGAGGCAAGTCTACTCATTATTAAGTGACTAAATTAATTTGCGAAAATGATTGAATAAACTAAACTGAACAACTTGCTCCAAGGAAAATAGGTCGAAAATTAAATACAAAAAAAAAATTCGTTTCTCCGAACAACTTGAGTCATGATAGGCCGAATTGTTGTGTTTCGTATTTCAAGTAGATTCCCCAGGGAAAATTTTGCACAATGTTTTTGTTCAATGTTAGGAAACAAATGTTTTGACGTTTTTAAAACGACAAATGTACTATAGGTTAAAAAAGTCTACAATATATAAAAAAAAAAAAAAAATAATTCCTTTAAAAAGTTATTAATTTTTAAAGGAATAGATTTGGTACAGAGATAGATAAAAGCCTGGGAAAGGACATAGGCTACATTTTATCCCACAGTTGGGCACAATACCTGTAACATGCAGTCCACGCGGGCGGAGCCGCGGGCGGAAAGTTAGTCAAGTATAATTGTATTTATATTTTAGTATCTTTATATGTACTTATTGTAAACTCAAATGGAGAGTATAAACTCTCCAGTATACTTATTTTACATCTGTTAAAATATAAAATAAGTATGAAACATGTAAATTATAATAAGGCATAATAATGCAAAATGAAGTGTTAATAAAAAAAACAAATAAAGAAACCCGTCACGGGTTGTAGTTTGTAGTAGGTACCCTTAACTGTTTGTAGTTGAATAGCAGGGTGCCCACTAGTGGGTGAGGATGACAATTTCTGAGCACTAAGATGTTATTACCCACACACCGTGTGGTGATCGGTCAAGAATAACACCCATTTCTTTCCGTGGGTATCGTAAGAGGCGACTAAGGAAACACAAATGAGACCTGCCTCCTAGTAATCCATCCCAGGCAACGACACTTATTTTTTTCTGAATCTAAGGTGTCGTCCTATGGTCTCATGCGGTGTGGTAGGCTCTGTAAAGGGCCGTCTGGTTCGCGACCACCCTCCTACCGAAGTCCGACGCCAAACAGCTTGCTGTGTTCCGTCGGTGCGTGGGAGTACCAGTGCCTTTATAGGCATTTTCTGGGTTAATTCGCTCCATCGTCGACCTCATCTTTGACCTTTATGGTCAAGATTGAGGTCAAGAGTTAACCCATCTTATAATTAAAAAAACACCCCAATAAAGACTTACCAAGAAGATCAAGAAGCTTTTCATTTTTTTTCCTTTTCAATGGACCACCGAGTCGAAACCAGGGAATTGATATCATAACCGACTTTCCAGGCCCTTATATACGAAAGAACACCGAACCTGTTCAAATATTTAAAAAAAATAAAAGTGATTAAGTGCCATGTGATATAATAAAAAACATATTCAACAATAACAACAAATAAAAATAATATTGCAAGAGAAGTTATGTGTGCGTTGTTTGTTAAGAAAATGTGGAAAATATTTGTTTTAAAACATGTGTGTCCTCGGGGGTCAAGAGTTGAATGACAATTTCACCTTGATAAGTGACCAATCGACCCTCATAGTGTCAATTTGTCACTAGAAGCGTTTCCGGTTTCCATGCTTCTTTAATTCGTTAAAAATTGGCGTCCGATCAATCGTGACTTTGCCAATTTCTGTTTTTTTTTAAATAGCAAATGGAACTAGATTGTGGTCGCTCTTGACCACAATCTAGCCCAGGTGCGAAGATGAGGTCGGAGATGTAGCAAGCTCACTTAGGAGATGCCTATTCGTTCGACCTTTAAAGAGAGACGCAGGCAGAGAATTTAATTTTAATTAAAAAAAAAGATATAGAAAACGAAAACCAAAAACAATAAAAAATCTGAAAAATTATTTTTGGACTTGTAAAAATATTACTCTTATTTCCTTCTTGTGATATAGTTGATTTAATTGAAATTATAAGAAAAAAATATATACAAAAACGTACCCGCAACAGGCTTCGTCATAACTAAAAACTAGGACAAAATTAATCAGCAACATGCTTCGTCAGCCCCGAACAAAAAAAAACCTAAAAATATACAAAGGTAAACCCTAGTCAAAAAAGCCCCACTAAGTTCACCCCGCTCAAAGGTTCCCATGTACTGGCCACATTGCCGCGCTGTATGACCAGTGAAATCCTTTGAGCAAGGTAGGTACGCCTCAAATTGATTGTGTTTTAGAACACACATAGGTGACTCTCAGTTAGCGACCAAATTCAGGAGTGATTCGCCCCATAAGAAATTCTCAGAGTAATTTCGATATTCCATCCAAAGGCAAATCAGCTAATACTTCTTCTTATCGTGTAGGTGTAGTCAAGTGTGTGGCGAACTTGACTAACCCTGGTGTCAGAGTTTTCAAACTGCACAATGGCCTCTGACTTGGTTTTAACGACTGTAGTCAATCAACAACAGCCGGGACCGACAGCTTAACGAGGGCACGGAAACACGGAAACGCTCGTGATAAATTGCCACTTTGGTCACCCATCAGGTTCCCTGCCTCTGTGTACGTTGCTTAACCTCACTGATCGGTTGAGATCAGCGAGAGTCACTGGGCTGCGAGCGCTAATACCTAGCACAAGTTGTATATAGAGGCTATTTAAAAAAAAAAATTGAATCCATGTTTCCTCGGGAAAGTGGTCCAGTTCCTGGGCTGATTTTTGCTTACTAATTAAATTAATCACCAATAGCATAGTGAATAAAATTAATCTATACTAATATTATAAAGAGGAAAGATTTGATTGTTTGTTTGTTTGTTTGTTTGTTTGTTTGTTTGCATCGAATAGGCTCCGAAACTACTGGACCGATTTGAAAAATTCTTTCACCATTAGAAAGCTACATTATCCCCGATGGACATAGGCTATATTATATTTTCAAAAAAATTAGGGATCCTTACTGAAACTCAAATAATGTAACCCAAGGTGTAAAAAAATTACCTAAAATATTCATTACATTGCGTGCGCTGCGTAAACTATTGATGATAGAATAAAATAATGTACTACGACTTTGCAGAACACATAAATATTTACAAAAAGTGTCGCGACAGCATACGTCTAACTATTGTAGTTATGCCACAATATGTGTTCTTTTATTTTAAAAATTTAATTGAAATGCCGCCCGCTATAAAATGCTCTTTATTTGTATCTTGGTATTAATCCTTATCAAAATAAATTACTTCATATTCAAGTCTACTTCAATATCTTTATAATACTTTTTGAATTATGCAATTTGGAAATTCCATTCAAACGATATCACGAGTTTAAAAATGTAAGTATTAGAAAAAAGTTTCGTGGTCGCCGCTCATCCTGCTCAGCTAGCTAGCTAGGCAGCACCTTATGCGATGTAGGCGTCACTGGGGTACGGGCCGTACGGGCGGGGAGTCAATGTCAAGAAATGAAAAAAAAAACTTCAGAAAGTTTAATAATATGTTATAAAATCAATCAATATCTATAGTTGTGTATGCTGTATGACAGCAATGCAGACTGCTTTTCCAGTCTCGGTGGACATTCCCTCTACTGGTAGTTTAGGTCCGTATTACCTAAATTACCAAGCTTGATATATACTTAAGTATTGATTGTCTCTTTCTTTCACTATCAAAATGACAAAGACGACTGCTGCTTAAGTATAGATCAGTCTGAGTCGCGTTCTATAATACGGACCTTAGATGCACAAGCACATTGCATAAGTGCTCAGAGCATTTCAAGCAATTAGAATACCCTCTTCGTATATGATAAATACTTCAATAAGGCTACCTATATGCTATTTTAGGTTTCAAACATTTATTTATTCATAACTTAATTGAAAGACTTAAATTTAATATCTTAGGTAATAAGCATAGCCAAATAGATTAATCTGGATTAGCAAATATTCGTCTGTTAAAAAGGTGTTTTATCTATGTAACAAACATGATTATTCTATTCAGCTTACGTCTTTAGTAAGTAAGTAATTCAAATCAAAAAGTTGTACTATTATAGCACCATTGTATTCTATGTAAGTATACCTTTCTGCAGCTTTCTATGTAATACTTATCAATGTCAAGTGTATAAGATCTCAACTTTTATTTGCTTAGTTAGGAATCATCAAAATGGCGATGAACTTTACATCACTAAGAAAGGATTTTTCTAAATTCTACCCTAAGGGGGTGAAATGGGGGTTCAAAGTTTGTATGGAGAAGACAATTTTTTTGCACATTTTGACTCAAAACTTCGTCAAGATATACCTCGAAGCAAATAAACGGACACGTGTTTCGCTATTTTTTCAAAAATCATCCCCTAAAGGGTCAAGAATGAAACGGGTGACTAAAAGAGTTCTTTGCGCGAGCGAAGCCGCGGGGGAAAGCTAGTCACCAATAAAAAACTTAGAATGTGCCAGCTACCTACTCTTCCCAGGTATACAGTAAACGTCTGTAAGAAGGATGCGAGGGTTTTGCTGTATAATGTGCGAAAGGCTGACAACCTCTCACCATTATGCAACTTTTTCCATCTGATAACCCTCACAATTTGTGTCAAACGTGGCATCATGTGGTTTTAGAATCACTGATGCTCTGCCTACCCCATGAGGGATTATGGGCGTGAGCGTATGTATGTATGTATTGCAGCATTTCTGCTTGCGATCTTTTTTATGTTTACTAATTCTTTCCAGTCTAGTTTTCTTTTTTATTCAATAGATTTTAAAATTTTAGAACTTTCTCCATTTTTGTTTTTTGTTTGGGATTAAAGTTGTCAATTCATTTTACTAAAGATTTTTGGAGTGTAAACGTTATTTTTGAGGAAAATATCACGACCATTGGCAGAATAATCCATTCATTATAAGATAACAATTTGAAATTAGTGAATATTTGTTAGCCGTGTCATTTTTTTTTCGTGAATAAATATAATATATGTATTATCGTGTAACGACGGACATCAAAATGAAAGTTTTTCACTTTTTCCTTTTTTTGTTCTCACACGCTTACTTTACCTTACCTACGCTATACAGTACAATTTTTACTGTATAGCGTAGGTAAGGTAAAGAAGGTAGTTGTTTTTTGGGGCTCCTTTGTGGGGATCTACCGTTTAGTGACCGGTAGCGTATATTACCACCACACATCTTCCCTGCTGTCTGGTAATCGGTTGATATGTATGTATGTATGTATGTATGTAGAATAGTAAAGTCATCAATATCAAGTAAAGAAACCCTTACTGGTTGTAGTACGTCAGTGCCTCGTCCGTTGATCAGCAGGGTGCACCGCTAGCAGGGGAAGGTGATGATTTTGGAGCACTATATTGGGTGACTTTTAATTAGTGATCATGCCGTGTGGTGATCGGTTGAGAATAACATCACCCCATCTCTTTCCGTGGGTGTCGTAAGAGACGACTAAGGAAACACAAATGAGACAGACCTTCAGTAATCCATCTTAGGCAATGACATCTCAGTTTGTTTTGAATCTGAGGTGGCGTCCTATGGTCTCATGCGGTGTGGTAGGCTCTGCAAAGGGCCGTCTGGTTCGCAACCACCCTCCTACCGAAGTGCGACGCCAAACAGCTTACTGTGTTCCGTCGATGCGTGGGAGTAACAGTGCCTTATAGGAATTTTCTGGGTTAACTCGCTCCATCGTCGACTTCATCTATAACCTTGGTTCAGCCCACGAAACTGAACAACTTTCAAAATTTTCGATTCTCCATACAAATTGTGCTATCAGCCTATTTGCCTTTGTATGGCAGTCAATATATATTTTTTTAAATTCCTTGTAGGTGCCTCAGGAAAAGTTGTTCAGTTTTAAGGGAGAATCACCCCCTAAAGTTACTCTAACTGATTTAAAATCACCCATGATATGACAACACCCATCCTCGTTACAGGGAAACTCTTACACTACGGATATCAAATGAACGGCACGGCACGGCACGGCAATTCAAAATTGTGGAGCTCCACACCCAAAAGTCATATTTCAACTTCAGGTGAAAATTAAACTGAGTATGAGAATCGGTAGTCAAGGATAAATCCTATAACTTTACAACGTAAAACCACACCAAAAAGTCATACATACAAAGTTACAGGCCAGGAGGTTTACCATGATCGCTTAGCGCGATCCAATTTAGGACCTAAACAAGTCTGCAACGCTTATTCGTACCATGATGGCTTATAAGCGATTCAATTTTGACGCTGTTGCGATTCAAAGGCAGACCAGCGACAATTTATGTAGACATTTAAAATGGACCATAGACAACCAAGCAGTTCAAAAGCAGCGCCATCATGGTAACATTTAAAAAAACATTCCAATTGCGAAGTAGTTCAAAGTTGGATTCTAAACAGAAATGCTTTTAAACGACCGTGGTAGGTCGTACGGAATATTTAACCATTCTTCACCTTGGGATAAAAATGTTTTGGCGTTTTTTGAAGAATCGTTTTCAAATGGAAATATAACCTTGTGTGGTGCTCCACAATTTGAATTACCATTGCCCACTATGTTCTCAGCTTCTAGTATTACTATTACATAGGAGGCAATGGTAATACAATGCATGCCGTTTTCGAATTATAAAAAGGCCTAATGGATGATAACAGGTCCCTGATTCTGTAACTTCAGTTGTGTGTCGATGGAGCTTAATATGCCATCCGAAGCACGGAAACTTAACCTCACTGATCAGTTGAGATCAGCGAACGCCACTGGACTAGGACCGCTTACGTAACGACAGCAACATTTAAAAACTCCCTCTCCCTAACTATACAGTAGCTTCTAGTACTTTATAGCGAGGGAGAGTTAAAAACGTTACGGTCGTTACAGGGCCCCGATTCTGTAACTTAAGTTGTGTGTCGATGGAATGAAGGCCATTGTAGCCACTGGTATAGTTTAAAATTTAATATTTTCAATTCATTTGGCAACTTCTTAAAAATTCTAACAGACATTCTAACAACTTTTATCATATTTTAGAGTTTGTGACTTCAAGAAAAGTGAGTAAGTGCCGTGTCATGAATAAATGTATTTCTCTCTCTCTCTCTCTCTAATTTTTGGAAGTACCTTAAGAACCTGATAGCTGAAAATTGGCCGTCGGCCCAGGTTAGCTGGTATTCATACATTACTAGTACGTACTAGCACTACTATTTCCCACACATTTGGTTTATTGGAAAATAAGTAAGGTCTGGCGGCCCTGGGATCTCCGTCTATAGACTCTTCGCCTATTATACTACCCACTGAGTCTCACTCACTAAAACTTAAACGCAAGTTCACTAGTGCGAATGCGTTGCTCACCCTGATGCTTAAGATACTGGCATGTATGTGTTGGAATCTAGCACTAGGGGCGCAGCGGGCACTTATCAGGAGCAAACCGAAAAAATAATAGTCCTGCCTGGTCTGGCCACTCTTGCGCCCCCCAGAGTCTACGGCCTGTGCGTGGGCACCGGTGGTACCGCCCTATTTACGGCACTGAGTATAGGCTCCGATATCACGAAAAAGTGCGATCCCCTTACATCTCCGAGAGTTGTGAAGATATGATGTTCAAATAAAGGCTCAAAACATGCGTAGAGCTGTAAGGTGGAAAAATAATTATTTGAGAAAGTCAAAAACGAAAAAAGTTATAGCCGAATGGTGAAAAAAAAGTTTATTTCCCAATTTTTGATTTTGGCGCCTGATATTTCGGAAACGAAGAAATTAATAAATTCCAAACACAAAAAATAAAACAAAATTGACTAAATATAAAACACACATAATCGCTAAAGCACATACATAGACATAACATACACTACACATACACACAATCTTCCACAATATAGAACTTGAACTTTCTCTCTCTTACACACACTCACACAAATTGATCTCACTAATTTTAAGCGACTAGAATAGGTTTCGCAGTGCCCTAGAACAGGGTCCGTATTGGATACTTTATTAAATTGTAACACCTGGGCCTCGATTCTGTAACTCCAGTTGGATGTCGATAGGGTTTCAGTTGAGTTTCGATAGGGTTAAAGTTGTGTCTCAGAAGTGTGTCAGTGGAGTGTAAGCTGAATGAACACCTTAATGACTTCCAAATGGAAAACTTATCGTTCAAAATCCATTGTCTATGTCAACCGATCGTTTCTCAATGATTTCTCAATAAAACACTGACTTGATATAAGTTGTATGATAGGTCATTGCCATATAAGTATTATTTCATTTCATAAACATAGAAATAAGTTGAAGTCATGTTAATGCACCACTGACATAAAGATGTCTATGACATGCACAGTTATTATTTCTATGTCTATGACTACTTTACAACAAATCTTTCGAAACTTCACTGACCTCTATACATGTATATACTTTGTATAGAATTACAGGTGATTGAGGACTTTTGGTTTAGAAAGTGGTATTCAACTTATTTCTATGTATATGATGTACCCAGTATAAAACTCTGAAATGTTAATGGATACGAGAAAAGAGGAAATTTTAAAATCTCTAAGGAACACCATTGATGAAAAATTGCTTGCTTGTTTGGTCTTTAGATCAATTCTTGTTTTTATATATTAAATGAAATTAAACTTAGGTTAGGTTAGGTTCTCACGGGCTGAAAAGAAGCACGATTGGTGTTCTTGAGGAAATAGGGCAGGTCTGCAGATTCTCTTTCTGCATACCGACCCATTTGCCTGCTGGACGAGGCCGGAAAACTATTCGAAAGAATTATTTCCTCTGGTTCAGTATGCACTTGTGGAGCGTCGGCCCCAACCTGTCGAATGACCAGTTCAGTTTCCGACAGTCACGCTCGACGTGGACGCGATTGCGGCAAGTCTTCATATCAACAACGCCTTTAACTCGTTACCTGGAGGACGATAAGGGAGGTACTGGTTTACCATCAGGTACCTTCCTACCTGTAGCGCCTGGTTGAAAGCTACTTGCAGGACAAGTGCATAAAGTTTAATGGTCGAGATGGAGTTCTTTATCAGAGGAAGATGACGTGTGGGGTACCGTAGCATAAACGTGCTACTGTAGAACTTCGAATATTTTAAAATTACATGATTTATTTCTTCAGTTATCGTATTTTCCGTGGACTATAATGCCTATTAGCAAATTACCACAAACCAAAACGTCACTAATTATTTTGATGCCGTTTTGGTTTGTAAGTAATTTTTGTTTTTGTAAAAAAAAAATTAAAAGTACTAGTAATTTTCGAAAAGGAGTATATTTTTTTCGAAGAACAAACATTAAATAAAAACTAGTCAAGTGCAAGTCAGACTCGCGCACGAAGGGTTCCGTACTATTACTTATAAAACAGGCAAGTGCGAGTCGGACTCTATAAACACCATTAACTCTATAAAAGCGGCAAAAAAATCACGTTTGTTGTATGGGAGCCCCCTTAAATATTTAATTTATTCTAGTTTTTAGTATTAAATACTAAAAACAACAAATTTTGTTGTTATAGGGCCAATGAAAAAACATCATCTGCGAAAATTTCAACTGTCTAACTATCACGGTTCACGAGATACAGCCTGGTGACAGACGAACGAACGGACGGACGGACAGTGGAGGCTTAGTAATAGGGTCCAGTTTTTTCCCTTTGGGTACGGAACCCTAAAAAACTTAGTCATATTGAGAACTTCCTCCTTTTTTAAGTCGGTTGAAAAGTGGTACTTATGGTATGGTAAAAGCCGAAACATCTCTGACTCTATTTTGGAATTTTATGTTTTAGAAAATTTTATTTTCTGGAGTTTCTACAGAAGTAAGAACGAAGTTTCAAGTACTTGCTGAACAGTAAGATTGTATTAAGGTTGTATAATTTTACCATAATATTACTAGCAATTTACGGCCGGTTTGGTCGAGTGGTAGTGGCACTGCCTCTTGATCGACGGGTCCTGGGTTCGAATCCCAGTTGGGGCAAATATTTGTGTTAAAAGCAGATGTTTATTGTCGGGTCGTGGGTGTTTGTGTCTGTCTTTATAAGGGGTTCCGAGGGACCCACGACACAAGAGAAAACCTTAATGTGGCCCTTTGAGTGTATGGCGTTTTATTTATTTATAATTTATGAAACCAAGATTATGAAATCAGGTACTGTCTAGAATCCCCAGGGATTGTTTGTATAAAAGCTCTGGAATAGTCAAATAGAGTATGGAATGAGATTATGTAGTATACACTACACATACACAGTGTTTTAGGTATCGTATACAGTCCCGGAACAGCAACAAGCAATGTATGCAGGTTTCCATTGATTGTAAATATAAGGGCAGATAACATTCAGAATACCTAACTACTGGGTGAAAGGATCAGAAAAACGAATAATCCTTATGCTTTGCATGTTTGGAATTTATTAGATTAGGAATCATTATTAAATTACTACTGCAAAGCTATGCTCAATTGTACTTTTTGTAGATATTCCGATATTATTTCATTTTCATGAAAAAAATCAACTTTTTGAATGACCTCTCCTTGCCTGATGTGCAGATTCAATTCTTGTCCCTATTTACAAGTTTAAACCCTCGGCTCACACCTGGAATAAAAGTTGCAATTTATAAAAGTAATTCATATAAATAATTTACAGCATGCTGAGCTATTTCCAATATGTAAGCCAGCTGGGTCAGATGGTCACTGGTCAGCTAAGACTCTCGTCGTAGTTAGGTATGAAACAGATAAACGCTAAGTGGTCATCACTTCTTCAAGAATTCAAATATAAGAAATACGATGCACCTATTTTTTTGCTGTGTTTTCCAAAAAACATAATATTATGTTTTTCTCAAGCGTCACACAGGTTATGAGGGCAAAGAGATAAGCGTGAACCACGAGTAATTCGTGATTTTGTAAAGATAAAGACTAAAAAATTAAAAGAGCAATTTTTGTGATAAAAACCATTGAAGTATTATGTACTATGATAAAAACTAAAAAGACTGACCTGCAGCAGCTGATACCCGTAATCCGTTCAAAAGTACAATATTTGAAGCCTGTTTCCAAGCTTTTACTTATTTCTGACCTGGTTTTTAAAAGCTTTCGGTATATTTTATGTTAGATATATAACAATAATAAAGAAATTGAAATTCTATCCAATTGAAAAACATGTAAAAAGAAGCAAGTCTCGCAATATGCTCGCACTGCGTTTCTCTGCTAAAAAAGGTTGTGGGATATAATTTTTGAAGTGAAAACTTCATTAGCGGCGTTGTGCACTTTGAAGTATGGGTAAAAATGTTAAACTCGCGTCAGGACACGTGACTGACACGTGACCCTGATCGAAAATTCGTAAGGCGGAGAATAAATATAGGAAATTAAAACTACAAGTCAAGGTTTCATCCGGTGTCAGCATAGAAAAAATAAAATAAAATATTAATGCACTACGTTAATGTTCAAGTTTTCACTTCTGCCGGCACTCCCGGAGTGCAACCCGTTGTTTTTTTTTATTAAGAATGGGTTCGCTCTTGACTACAATCTAGCTCAGGGCAAAGATGTGGTCGAGGATGTAGCGAACTCACTCAGAAGAAGCCTATTCACTCGTACTTTAAAGATATTCGGGTTGTATGAGCTCAAAAATACAGACGCCGGCAGAGAATTCCACTCCTTGGCAGTGCGCAATACAAAAGATAATCCCTTAGGAAAACTATAAAATCTCCTAAGTATATATTTCTTAAATTTTTCTGCTGTAACATTAAATTACTTATTTAAATACACTTCTATTTTTCCAATTAGAAATAAGAATAGCAGCTCAAAATACGAAAATCAGATGAAGTAAGATTTATCATGTTTTGCATTAATATTTATTTTAATACTCAATGAAATAGTTCAGAGTGTAACAAGGAATTTTTTTTACATAAGTTTTTTTGAGTTATAAAATAAGTTATATTTTCTAAAACAGTTAGCCCCAATGCAACACAATACAATAATTTTTATTGTACACCAAAAAATATAAGTATATCAAAGAATCCATTTATCAGCCGTTTTGATTTATTTCTTCCAGGCAACAAACTGAACCATTACAGATATTTTTAAAAGCTATTCAGTGATATTTTAGGGCAGGTTTAAAAAATGAAGTTCGATACAGACAGTCGAGTTCAACACGGTGTGTGATAGTTTTTTGACAGGTACTTACGAACACTTATAACCCATATAAAATTTATTGAAGTGGTTAACGTTACATTCGCACTTCGAAAATGTCCTGAATGGGCTCCGAGAAAAAATGGGGTACTATGCCTTTTTTGTTTGTTTTTGCTCTACTTGGGAAGGACGCACTACCGAGCCCCCAGATGATAATTACATCATGGCAAGTCACTGACAGTGATTACTTCTGAGTGGCATTGACGTTTCGAAAATTTTTACGTATTGTCTTTGAATAACGTGACTCTGGCTGGAAATCGTCACCATTTTCTCAAACTATTGAGAGACGATTGAGATTGCAACGATAATCATTTGGACGGCACTGTGAGACCACTGATCTCATAATGCCGTCAGAGTGTCGATAGGGTTTCGGTGTAATGACAATGACTGATTTTTACAGAATCGCTAGCCTGTATGTAAAACCTATGGATGCAATAAAATATTGAGTATTGAGTACCTATTAAAAATTTGAGAAAAATTCCTCTGTATAATTTAGTCAGCTACAATTTGAGCCTTATACAAAGACAATTAAGGATTCGCCCTGCTTTTTGAAAAAAGTCAAAAAGTCAGAACGACATTTATTCGAATTCCGTAGTCATTTCCAATGTGCTCGATAGTCATGTGAAGCACGAAATCTGTGATTTTTTTCCAAAATAAAATCAAAGTCTAGTTTATTGTAACACAGGTAAAAACAAAGATTACTATGTCAAGTTCTTAAGCACAGCTGTGTTTCGCCATACTGGCATACAATATTTACTTAAGTAGTAACTTATTGTACAGGGACAACGGCACATCATGCTATCCAAATTTTCAATTTTATCTCCAAGGAAATTTGACAGTTTGTGGTAAACTGATGTGCTGTTAAATGTACATATCACTTATCTTACTATAGAGGACTTCGACAGAGTAGTCTTCAAAGTATTCATTTACTTTATAAAAAACTAGCATTTTGCCCGGGACTTCGTTCCAGTGGGATTTTTTTTGTCAATTTTCCAATGTTTTTAATAGTTATTTTGCTATTCGGGACGGATACAAAAATACAACAAATCAAAAACCATGAAAATCGGGCCAGCCGTTCTCGAATTACAAAAAATACTTAAACCTCATTGATAAAATGAAAAAAATGAAAAATGTTACATTTCTGTAACACTAAAGCCTTAACGTTGGGGGTCTCCATTTAAGCGAACATAGCCTAACCCGACTTCGTTTTGTATATTAAGATTTATGACTAACAGATAAATAATGGAGCTCCTGTTCAGCTCTGATGAGAAATAGTTCTAATACTTTTAAAAAAATTGCAAAATATAGCAAGCCGAATTGCAATTACATATTTGGTTATTGTGAAAACTTAAACAAGTGTGTGTTTGGGGTGGTTCATAAGATGCGTCACCCACAAATGCACCTTCTTAGACCCCGCTCCCCCTCTGCCACGCACGTTACGTCACATTTTCTGTGACTCGGTAGAATAGAAATATCAGGTCCATGGACCCCCTAATGTGTAAATACACACATCAACACGGTCTAGGGATATTGCACGATTTTTCATACAAAAGAGGTCTGTTTGAGAAGCTATAATAGCATACTCAAGATACATGGAGGGCTATAATTTTCAGACGAGCAAGTGCTAAACCTAAATTTTCAATTCTAGTCGATAAATTTTGTTTTACTTGAAATTTGTGAAAACGTGACAAAAATGAAAAAAATCGACCATTTTCATACAAAAAGCAGGCAAAAAGTGCATTTTCGTTGTCGTTTCCGTCACGTTTTCACAAATTTCAAGTAAAAAAAATTATTGACTAGAATTGAAAATTAAAGTCTAGCACTTACTCGTCTGAAAATTATAGCTCTCCATGTATCTTGAGTATGCTTTAATAGCTTCCCAAACAGGCCCCTTTTGTATGAAAAATCTTGCAATATCCCTAGACCGTGTTGATGTGTACCTATCTACCTATATTATGTCGCGAAAGGCAGACAGACCTACCCGCATACATGCATGACACATTCATATTTGTAGGTAGTAATTACATACACGTTAGTTAAACATTATTTATTGTAAGTCCTGTAGTATTACATCTAGGCTGTAGGACTTTAGGTCGCGAAACTTATTAATATCGGCAGCATTAGCCCACAGTAAAATGCCAGCCATATGACATTATACTATGGAAGTAACGGACAGTTGATGTATTTTTAAACAGCTTAAGCTGCTGAACTTAGTCTGCTCGCTAACTCATCAATATGAGGACCCCCTTGAAGCTTTGCATTAAGAATGATATTTAATTGTACAGTAGATTCTACAACTTTCAGTTTTTCGTTCTTAACCCGTATATTAGTATTAACCTGTTTAACGTTGGCAAGAGAAATTTAACGCATTTTGTTTTTTTCTCGTTCAAGAGTAGGTTATTTACACTGAACTGTTCAACTACCTTAAACATCGTAGTATTCACATCGTCATAATCAAAGTCATATATTTTCACTCTGAATAAGAGTGATGTGTCATCCATCTGCAAATAATACGATCTCGTGGGCTAAAATTCAACCCTGTGGGACGCCCATACAGACTGTGGACCCAGGTGACCTAGTGCCGTTAACTTCAACCTTCTGGATCCGATTACTCAAGTAAGATTCCAGAAGCCTAAGTGCGTCTGCGTTTATTTTTATGTGATGTAGTTTTCTGATTAGAGTCTTATAATGAACACAGTCGAAAGCCTTGGACAAATCCCAGAAGACTCCAAGAGCATCATGTGAATCCTCCCAGGCCTCAAAAATGTAACGAATGAGCTCAACACTGGCATCGGTTGTTGAGCGACCCCACATGAATCCAAATTGATTAATATTCATAAGGTTATTAGCGTAGAAGTGACTGGTTATTTGACCAAGCATAATTTTTACATCTTGCTAAGTGCTAAGTCAATACTAGAGTTTAAAGTAGACATTACCCCTCGTTACCGAGGATTCTAGCCTTAAGGTTCTAGAACCCTCGACAAACTCAGAAACCCTGACGGAGAAGGAAGGTGGTGAGGAATGAAGGAATGAAGGTGTATAACAGGAATTTATTTAAAACGAATCAACTATATTTACAAGTAGGGATCAGCCTCCCTGCACTATGGCTCACTATGAATAATGAAGTGAAGGCGAAAAGTGATATAAAAGGTGTTTAGAAAGGCACGGACTGGAGCCCTGAGAGAAGGAGCGCCGC
Source organism: Aproaerema taeniolella (assembly GCA_949987775.1). NCBI lineage: Eukaryota > Metazoa > Arthropoda > Insecta > Lepidoptera > Gelechiidae > Aproaerema > Aproaerema taeniolella. The sequence goes on from OX465244.1 coordinate 1,443,152, forward strand.
AGGTCCTGGTCAGCTTCAGGGTAGCTTGATGCTGCAGAGGTGCTGTGTATTCAGCGCAGTTGTCTGGAGAAGTTCCCGAAGCGGCTGCCGCTGGCGAGACGTAGTAGTCTTCTTCTAGTCTTCTTCTTCTCTTCTTCTTCTCATCGTGTAGGTATAGTCAAGTGTGTGGCGAACTTGGCTAACCCTGGTTGTCAGAGTTTTCAAACCGCAAAATGGCCTCTTGTATTCAATCGACAACAGCTGGGACTGACAGCTTAATATGCCATCCGAGCACGGAAACTTAACCTCACTGATCGGTTTAAAGCAACATTTAAAAACTCCTTCTCTCTCGCTATACAGTAGCTTCTAGTACTTTATAGCGAGGGAGAGTTAAAAACTTTACTGTCGTTACGGGGCACTGATTCTCTAACTTAAGTTGTGTGTCGATGGAACGGAGGAAATTTTGTCTGTTCAGGTGGCGAAATTCAGACCTATTTAATTTTCATATACATGCTGACAACCACCCCGACCAGCAGCACCACCGCCAACCGAACGTAAAGTTACAAACTACCTAGCAACTGAAAATTCAGTTAGAGGTGGCGCCACCAGTTAAAGCAGCCGTCATTAGATGTATGAATTTGAATAACTGAACGGATAAAATGGTGACCATTCGACACACCACTGAAGTTACAGAATCGGGGCCCTGAATACTGAGGAAGGACTTATTTTGGCCTTAGAGCGTGTTTAGGTTTACGCAATTGAGGGCCCCGCGCAAAGGCTAATAGCTCGCCCTCTTAGACTGAGATCCCAGGGCCGCCAGACCTTACTTATTTTCTCATAAATCAAATGTGTGGGAAATAGTAGTGCTAGTATGTACTAGTGACGTATGAATACCAGCTAGCCTGGGCCGACGGCCAATTTTCAGCTACCAGGTTCTGAAGGCACTTACAAAAATTACTCACTTGTCTTGAAGTCTGGGTGCTGTCTTATAGAATATAATTAAGTAAAATAAAATTAAGTAAATTAATTATGTTAAGGTGTTTCACTGGAAATTTTTCTTGTAACTAAAGTGTCAACTTAAAACTAACTGTTTATTAGGATTAGTCACCTCAGCGATACCTGTTTCTACCCGTGAGGATCTGTAATTGGCTTATTGTTTTTAAAATGTTGAACAATGTGTTTATTATAAGCTGTTGAACCTCCATTTAAATAAATATAAAAATTAATGATCAACATCGCCAGACACTCGCCGTCGGCTGTAATTTCTACTACCTAGACACTTTACAGTTCGCAAGTAAATTATGCGATTATACCTACAATCTGACCCGTGATTTTTTATATGATGTTCAAGGAACTGTGACAATATTTTTTGTAGCACCCAGACTTCAAGACAAGTGAGTAATTTTTGTAAGTACTTTCAGAACCTGGTAGGTAGCTGAAAATTGGCCATCGGTCCAGGTTAGCTGCTATTCAAACGTTACTAGTACGTACTAGCGCTACTATTTCCCACACATTTGGTTAATGATAATGAGAAAACAAGTGAAGTCTGGCGGCCCTGGGATCTCAGTCTATCTGGCGTTGTCAATGTTGACATTTTGACATAGGACCGCGGCGCATTCCGCTCGCTATCACCATCGTACTCGAGCTGCTGGTCCTGCGAGGTTATTGGTGTTTTACAAATACCTATCCCTGAATTATACATTTTATATCTATAAAACTGATACCTACAAATAATTAAGGTAAGAAAAATGTTCGGCATGAATGGGACTTGAACCCACGACCCCAGGATTAGAGCTGGTGCTCTAACCAACTGAGCTATCATGCTTTAAAGCGGCCTGGAGCCGTGGGATCAAGTCCCATGCGCACCGAACAAGTTTCTTTGCCTAAAATTATTTGTGAAGAATATTCCTCATGCGTTTTAAAAATACTAAACTGACACCAGATTATTCATTATTGATTACTAGCTTTCCGCCCGCGGTGCCGCCCGCGTTGGCTACAGTAGTGCCCAACTGTGGGATAAAATGTAGCCTATGTCCTTTCCAAGGCTCTAATCTATCTCTGTACCAAATTTAATCAAAATCAATGTAGTAGCTTAGGCGTGAAAGACGTAAAGACAGACAGAGTTACTTTCGCATTTATAATATTAGTAAGGATTCACTAGCATCCCGCTCGGGACTTCGTTCCCGTGGGAATTCGGGAAAAGTATGTAGCCTGTGTTACTCAGGGATAATGTAGCATCCTAATGGTGAAAGAGTTTTTGAAATCGGTCCAGTAGTTTTAAAGTTTATTTGTTACATACATAAATACAAACCTTTCCTCTTTATAATATTAAATTATAGATAGTATAGATTTGTATGCTATTTTTGTGTCTGTTTTATATTGTGAATAAATTTCTTTTTCTTTCTTTCTTACCTACTTAGAACAGGCCCTTTTCTGATATTGTCGTTCTAGTTAACCAAACTTTGGAGGTACAAACAGCAGCACGTCAGGTGATCCATTTCCATTACGAGATTAAAGCGACGTCAAACATGTCAGCTTGATGAACTGCCGTGTGTAAAATGCATTCACATTTATTGAAATAAGTATAAAATAAAATAAACACCGAAATATAGCCAAAAACATTTATTAAATAAAATTTAAAATTTCGTTACCAAAAAAGATTAGAAAACATTTCAGTCAAAATAATTTAGGCATAAAAAGTGAAAAGTTTGAATAAATACAAAAATAATTTACAAGAAAAACGAAAATTCAAAAAAAATTACGCAACACGTAATATTGCATCTATTATGCATTTTGACCACCGCTCTGGTATAAATTGCCTACTTGCGTAAGTGGGCCTCTAACATATTTAGCACTTTGGTCAGATGCTTGCACCTGAGCACCATAAAATCTCTGTGGGCCGAAGTAGCCTCCATAATAGAAAGGATTGAAGCCATAAACACTTTGGTAGCCGTTTTGGTATAGGTTTCCGAATTGGTCGACTGGCCCTTTACTGAAAGCGACGTTCTGGTTGTTAAATTGGCCTTGTTGTCCGCTTACATAAGTGCCACTATTTCCTGGAAATCCTCCGAATCCACCGTTGCTGGCATATTGACCACCAAACTGATCCAATTGGCCGGTTTGGCGAACTGGTCTATTAGCACCATAGACATTTTGGTTATTAATTTGGGCTTGTAACCCGTCTATGTACGTTGGATTGCTGCCATATCCTGGGTAGAATGAGCCATAGTATGGACCAAAGCCTGAGTAGTAAGGGCCGCTGTTCACGTTCTGGCTACCGAATTGGCGTAGGTATGCGTCCTGATTGGCTGCGCCTACCTTGTAGGCGTTCTGGAACGAGCCTTGATATTGCTGACCATTTAATCTTGATGAGTATGGATTGTAGAGAGGTATAAGTGGATATACATCAGGCGCATCTGTAAAAAAATAATATTAAAATCAGATCTAATTGACTTTAGATGATCCCAGAAGGGATCAGTGTGAAAAAAACAGTCATAAAATACTGTACTTAGCTTCTAGTAAGCACCACACTACCAGGCTTTTGCTACAGGCTCACATCCGATCACCACTACGCTCGTATTAATTTAACTAGCTTTTCGCTCGGGACTTCGTCCCCGTAAGAATTTTTTCGTCAATTTCCCAATGTTTTTAATTGTTATTCTGCTATTCAGGATGGAGACAAATACAACAAATCAAAAACCATGAAAATCGTTCCAGCCGTTCTCGAGTTCAAACAAAACTGAGTTTGTTTTATGTATTACCACGCCACGCTTTGTTTTTAACTACCACGCTGGACTAGGAGTGAAACAAAAATGTACCAGCTACCAACTCTTTCAAGGCATAGGTAGATAGATAGATAGATAGATAGATAGATAGAAATTCTTTATTGCACACAGTCACAAAAAAAGTTTTACATACTTAATTAAACAAAAGTGCGCAAAGGCGGCCTTATCGCTAAGAGCAATCTCTTCCAGGCAACCCTTGTTTCAGGGACAACTTTACGAAGTCGAGAGTAGTGCAGAGTAATACTTATAGAAAATATTAGACTACTGGAATAGAATAATTATGTATATAGGCTATAACATATAAATAGACAATGTGTACATAAATAAATAAATAACTACATATACCACATGATATATACATATATGTTCATCTAATGACCCTCATAATGTATGTAAAATGTGGCATCAAGCGGTGATAGCCCAGTTGGTAATGAGCCAGACTTGTAATCCGAAGGTCGCGGGTTCAAATCCTGGTGCGGGCCTGTACCACTAAATTCGTCTTTTTGGATTTATGTACGGATTTCTAATTATCACTTGCTCAACGGTGAAGGAAAACATCGTGATGAAACCCGCTCGTACAAGAAAATTCATTTTCGAAAGACGAATGGTCCACCAACCCGCATTGGGCCAGCGTGGTGGATTATGGCCTAAATCCCCTTCGTGTTTCGAAGGGAGGCCCGTGCCCCTCGATGGGGACGTATATGGGCTGGTAAGAGTGGCATCAAGTGGTACAGACAGCTGCAGAGATACCTGACCACCCCTATCTAAATATATAAAAGGAGAAACTGACTGACATATCAACGCACAGCCTAAACGGCTAAACGTAGGCACTTGAAATTTGGAAGGGACGTAGCTTAGGTACCGTAGAGGTGCATTAAGAAAGGAATTCCCGAAATTCCCACGGGAACGGGAATTAGCGGGAAAATCCTTTTGTATGAAAAATCTAAACCGCTTAAGTTAGACGCTTGAAATTTGGCATGCAGGTACCTTAGTAAACTTAAAGCTTAGTTGCAACAGGATATTGCAAAATTACCACGGGAACGGGAGTTAGCGGGAAAAAACTTTTGTGTGTAAAAATCTCACAATATGACCTGTAGTCAAGCTATACCGGATAAAGATGAAGTTGTCTATAAAAAAACAAAGTTTTAAAATCGTGATTAAGCGTAATTGTTTAGTTGACAAAACTATATTAATATACAAAATATCATTGAAATACCTACAACATTTCGTAAAATAACTTCATCCTTATTTCATAGGGGTTGTCAGGTACCTCTGCAGCTGTCTGTACTAGAACCACTAATGTCCTGCCTACCCCAATAGGGATATCCTAATACATTCTAGGAGAAAATGTATGGATGTGTGTCAAATATGAGCGAATAAATGAAAAAAATGGGTTGTTGTCAAGTGGTTCTTGATTGAAGTTACTTACATGGTGGTGCAGAAGGGCCAATTGCTGTAAAGAAAGTATAATTATTTAGTAATAATACAAAAAATATTTTTTTTAAATAAAATAGTAGAACAGGCTTCTATGTGTTCGCTGAGAAAAAAAAATGGGACTACAAAACTACCAGAAAGTATTGTTATTACAGAAATTGAGCGAATGAATGAAAAAAAAAAAAATAGAACCAACTTTTTTATTTTATTTTATTTGAAATTTTTATTTTTCCATTTTTAGTGCAAATTATAACCTCTTCATTTTTCGAAGTCGGTTAATAAAACGAAGTGTTAGCTTTGAAAAGTTCAAGCGAATTTTTGATTTTTATGTTACATAAGGAAACACAAATGAGACCTGCCTCCTAGTAATCCATCCCAGGCAACGACACTTCATTTTTTTCTTAATCTGAGGTCTCGTCCTATGGTCTCATGCGGTGTGGTAGGCTCTGTAAAGGACCGTCTGGTTCGCGACCACCCTCCTACCAAGGTCCGACGCGTGGGAGTGCCAGTGCCTTTACAGGCATTTTCTGGGTTAACTCGCTCCATCGTCGATCTCATCAAGATTGAGGTCAAGAGTTAACCCATCTTATAATAAAAAAACAATTAAAAAAAATTAAATAGTAGAACAGGCCTCTATGTGTTCGCTGAGAAAAAAAAGTAGGACTACAAGACTACCAGAAAGTATTGTTATTCCAGAAATTAAGCGAATGAATGAAAAAAAAAACTTTTGAAAAAATAGAACCAACTTCAAAAAAGCGAAAAATAAATACAATATCATTTGATGTGCTATATAGTACCTATCTACTGAGCTGTTTGAAGTCGGTGTGAAGGTGGCCTATTAAACTTAATTTTCTTGGCACCGACTTCAAACAGCTCAATAGGTGGGTACTACGAGTACATAGCACATCAAATGATATTGTATTTATTTTTCGCTTTTTTGAAGTTGGTTCTATTTTTTTTTTAAGTTTTTATTTTTCCATTTTTAGTGCAAATTATAACCTCTTCATTTTTTGAAGTCGGTTAATAAAACGAAGTGTTAGCTTTGAAAAGTTCAAGCGAATTTTTGATTTTTATTTTACATACATACAGTTTAAACTGAGAACCCCCCTTTTTTGCAGTCGGTTAAAATATTAAACCTTCTCCTAAATGTAACAAATACTTTTCTGAAAACCGCATCAAAATCAGATAACAAACGCGAGATAATGGTGGATCCCTCGGATCTGCACTGAGAGCTTTTCATCATCTTTTATATTGCGCACTGCCAAGGAATGGAACTCCCTGCCTGCGTCTGTATTTCCGAGCTCATATGACCCGCACCTCTTTAAAGTTCGAGTGAATAGGCATTTTTTTGGGTGAGCTTGCTACATCCTCGACCGCAACTTCGCCCTTGTGCTAGATTGTGGTCAAGAGCAACCCCATTATTAATAAAAAACAAAAACAAAATTAAGCTACTTACGTGCTGGTGCGGAAGGGCCAATTGCCACGACTGCTGTAAAGAAAGTATAATTATTAGTAACTAGCTTTTTCCCGCGGCTTTGCTCGCGCAAAGAACTCTTTTATTCACCCATTTCATTTCCTAAGGTGAGGATTTTCTAAACTTCGCAAAACATTATTTGCTTCAAGGTATATTTGACGAAGTTTCCAGTTAAAATGTAAAAAATGTTTTCTCCATACAAACTTTGAACCCCATTTTTTTCTTAATCTATTTCACCCCTCTAGGGATTTTCGAAACATCCTTTTTTAGTGATTGCCTACGTCATAACTACTGGCCCAACTTGTTTTTTTATTTTCAGTTATATATAATTATGAACCTTAAAACAATGATATAAGACCCACTTTATGAGCAAATGTGTTGAAAATACATTTTTTTTAGCTATTAAATTTTAGAAATGTTATGTCTACGTACTACAAATGATGTAACTACTACAATTTTATATGGATGTCTCTTAAAGCACAAGATTTTTGGTTACTTTTACGAGATTTTTTTCTCTTTTACGAGTCAACAGCTTCGTCCGCACGTATACCGTCCCAAGGTTCAGGCACTGGTACTCCTACGCACCGACGGAACACTGCAAGCTGTTTGGCGTCGGACTTCGATAGGAGAGTGGTTGTGAACCAGACGGCCCCACACAGATCCTAACCACACCGCATGGGACCATAGAACGACACCCAAAAAAAAAGTAAAAAAAAAAGATCTGTCTGTACAGTTTCGCACAAATTCTGCAATCAGCTGAATTGTGTAAAGCTGTCGGTCCCTGGCTGTTGTCGATTGGTTACAGTCGTTAAAACCAAGTCAGAGGCCATTATGCGGTTTGAAAACTCTGACCCCAGGGTAAGCCAAGTTCGCCACACACTTGATTATACCTATACGATAATAAGAAGGAGAAGACAGTTTATCTACATGAATGTTTTTTTATGGAAACAAGTTGGAAGCAAGTTTTTTAACAGCATTGTTGGTTGTAATCATATAGGATAGTTGGTTTTGAATGGATCTTAGTGCATTTTAGATTAGTTTAAATTTAAATATGAGGGTTGGATACTTACGTGATGTTGCTTGAGCAGCCAACGCTAGAGACTGAAAAAAAAAACGTTTACCATCACACACTCAAAAGTCCACGGTCAGGTTTTCCCTGGTATTGTTGGTCCCTCGGGACGCAGAAATGGGCAAAGAACACCCAGACCCAAGATTAAACATCTGCTTTTCATATTGGCCCGACCTAGAATCGAAGTGGGATGCGAGGGTTTTGCTGTATAATGGGCGAAAGGCTGACCATGACCACCTCTCACCATTATGCAACTTGTTCGATCTGATAGACCTCACAATTTATGTGAGGTAGTTCGCTAGAACCACTGATGCTCTGCCTACCCCGTTAGGGATTATAGGCGAGAGCGTATGTATGTTGGCCGCCCTTGCACACCTTTGTTTGTAAGTTTGTATTGTGTGTTTTGTCTTTGTATGCATTAAGGCGACTACAGCACCCGATAAAGGCAGCACACATAGGAATAGTGCCATCTCCGTCTCTCAACAGGCCTGGGCCGGCAGTGCGAACAGTGTCGATACAGGAAGTTTTCGGACTATGAAAGCGTGCGTGCGTAAAAACATGTTCGAAAGTTAGAAAAATTAGATTTATGGAAAGGTAACAGCTTAAATCGAAAAATGCGTTAACTACTTATCGAGAGTGTTCAATCACGAACATTTTGATAGCAAATTCAAGTTCCTGTGTGTATTTTACTATCGTTTTTACAGCTTAAAAGATACACAATATTGGGTATTTAGAGGTGACTTTGTGAGCTTTTTCTATCGAACCAAAAGTGCTGAATCATGTTTTCAGCAAACTATTTATCTAGTTTATGTCCTGAATATTACTGCAGTATTTTTTTCTTCGATTTAATGCAGTGCGCCATCCTTATCTACGCATCATATAATCGTAATTTAGGTGCTGTAGTCGCCTTAAAGTAATTATGTACCTGTTTATCTATCCATCTAGAATCGAACCAAGAAACCGTTAATTCAGAGGTAAGGCTACTATACACCGGGCTAAGCCGTTTGTTTTGTTAGTTGACTTTTAAAAAATAGTTTAAGTTGCCTCACAATACTAAACTGAAAAAATTCCCTAGAGAATATAGGTCGGAATATAAAAAAAACATTTCGCCACTCCAGACAACTGGAGCGACTAGTATGACAGGTCGAAATTTTGTTTTTTGTACCCGTCGTGTGCTTGTTTAGGCCGCGTGCGATACAAATCTCGTACATCATGTTTTCAAAAAGCACGCGAAAGTTTAAAGTCCATGAAACTGAACACCATGAAACTGATCAACTTTCCCCAAGGAAAATTCTTACCGCTAATCTTTCTTCAGTGTTTTTTTTAAAACAACACTGCTTGAGAAAGTAACTTTTCCGTTTTCAAAACGGCGAATGTATAGAATAATTGCTCATCTAATAAATAATTTTATTTGTAAACAATCATTAATTCCTTTGCAAAATTGCGTCTACATTCGTGAATTTACCAATGTCTGAGTATTTTTATTACAATCAAAACAGAGTGGGCAATATAAAATAAACAAAAAACCCTTTCAACCTTCGCGTGCTTTTTGAACACATGGTGTATGAGATTTGTATCGCACGCGGCGTAAACAAGCACGCGACGGGTTAATACGTCAGAGCTTCGTCCGTTGATCAGCAGGGCGCACAGGTGAGGATGACAATTTTGGAGTACTAAGGTCTGTATTACAGAACGCCACTCAGAATCTAATCTATACTTGAGTAGCAGTCGTCTTTGTCAATTTGATAGTAAGAGAAAGAGACAGTCAATACTAAAGTATAGATCAAAATTTGAGTCTCCTTCTGTAATGCAGGCCTAAGATTTTATGACTCTTACACCCTGGGCCTTTTTACGGCAAAATTGTATTACCATTGCCTCCTATGTAATAGTAATACTAGAAGCTGAGAACATACGGGGCAATGGTAATTCAAATTTTGAAGTACCGTGCCGTGCCGTTCGAATTATAAAAAGGCCCAACCATAAACAGACTTACCAAGAAAACCAAGAACCTCTTCATCATCACCAAGTCGAAACCAGGGAACTGACAACATTACCGTTTATCCAGGCCCTTATATACGAAAGCACACCGAACTTATTTGAATAATAAAGAAATAAAAGTACAAGACCAGCAATTAAGTGTCATGTGATAAATTAAAAACATAATAAAAATGCATAAAATTAAAAAAAACAATGGAACTGTAACTAATTACTTGTAAATTGTTTGATTGAAAAATGTAAACAATATTTGTTTCAAAACAATTGTGTCCCCCGCTTAGAGTTGAGTGACATCAATTTCACCTTGATAGGTGACTAATTGACCATCATAGGGTCAATTTGTCACAAGCGTCCCCGGTTCCCATGCTTCGGAAGGCGAACTGTGGATTTCATGCAAGATCTGAAAACTCTTATTCTTCGCTTCAGAAAGCTAGGGTTAGAGGTCAATTCAAACAAGTGCGAGTTCTTCTCCTGCAGCGCAGAATCTCGTGGTTATTTTCCTTCTTTCTGTTCTCTGTTTCTTGGCCTCAGGGAATTATCAACTTAGTCATTCAACCTCTTAGGATCTCCTATTTATCTGGATGCTATCCCTAAGGCTTTTGAACTTAAAGGCAACTTCTCGTAACTGCTCGGAAAGGCTTAAGATTCTTTCTGCCCACGACATAAAGATTCTCCAGCCTTTCTCGAGCAGTTACGTTTGCCCAAACTCACATATTTCTTGCGCACCGTGCCAACCTGGTTATTCCCCGGTCATTTTGACTCTTTTGACACCAGCACGATGAGGGAGCCGGTTGAAAGGGTTTTAAACGTCTCCCCAGTGGAGTCTTGCTTCGCTCCCTATTTGGAATGGGGATTGGGCATACAAAGTTCACGGGATGTGAGCCAGCCAGCTTTCTTGGCTTCGTCGTGTGGGGTGGTAGACCTTGTCACTACTATTTTGTGACAAGGCGTGCGTGGCTTACGTGTCGAATGCCTTGATGGGTTGGACGGAGCTCAACCCGAGCGCGGGTTTGCCTGAAAACCAGGACCAGGAGGTAGGGGTTAAAGAGAGTGTTAGAGTCTTTGCAGCCCTTCGTAAGCGCGAGATGTACTCCGCGCTGGTCAATTACTCGTTTGTTCCCTTGGCAGTTGAGACAACTGGTTTCTGGGGCATTGAGGCTAAAGCGCTTGTCTGGGAATTGGGAAGCAGACTGCGAGACGGGTCATGATTGTTGCTCCGGAGCATTCCTGGTGCAAAGGTTGTCCCTTGCGATTCAGGATTCAGTGCGGCAACGCGGCCAGCGTTATGGGAACCTTTGCCCCGGAATGAAACGGGGTGGCTTGTTTGACCAAGTTAGACAAATTGTAATTTACACCTAATAACTAAGATTTATCTAATGACTAAGATTTAAGACCAAGATTATAATTAGTTTGTAATTTTTTTGGTCATTTAAGTATGTCTGGTGTAAATTACAATTTGTCTATTAGAAATTCATTTATCAGCAAGATATCACCATATAAGTATTTGCTGAGCTGTCCTTATACCCAGTATTATTTTCCACTGATGATGTTTGATTCGTATTATTTTATATTATATCTTCTAAGCTTCACCCGATGCCGGGTAATGTTGTATTGTGACAAGTTTTATAATATTTTTTTGTTTAGTGTTAAGTTTTCCTTTTATTTTGTACGAAATCCGAAATGTATTGAAACACTATTTTCTATGGCCGGAACATTTAAAATCCAGATTTATAAGTGTCAAGAACAAATCTAGTAATGGTCGTACAGCTGAGCTATCATACTAAAAAAAATTAAGAATAATATGTTCTTTCGAAATAATGAATTTATCTTTTTGGCCGCCACTTTAAAAATTTTGGTATTTTTTGTATGGGCCGTGAATGATGTCCTTTGTTGTGTTGTTTGTTGTTCTTTTAATTTTTTGATTGTCAAAGTAAAAAAATTGCTTTATTTCATAGAACATACATAATATTATCTACACTAATATTATAAAGAGGAAAGATTTGTATTTTTGTACGTAACGAATAAACTTAAAACTACTGTACCGATTTCAAAAATTCTTTCGACATTAGAATGCTATAATTACCTGAGTATCATAGGCTACATAATTTTCCCGAATTCCCACGTAAACGAAGTCCCCGGCGGAATGTTAGTATTCTACATATTACAAAAAGAACCCCACCCCTACTTCTGGTCACGCGATAACTTGAGAACGGCTCGACCGATTTGAATGATCTTTTTTATGTTGTGTTCCATTTTGTCACGCACGACCAGGTTTATATTTGAAAAAAAAATGAAAATCCACCGGGACAGTTCCCACGGGAACAAAGTCGCGGGCGGACAGCTAGTTTAAAATAAGTCAAAAGTAGCGAACTCCGTAAGCATTTTTTAATGTCCAATATGTAACCAAAACGGTGATAGCCCAGTTGGTAATGAGCCAGACTTGTAATCCGAAGGTTGCGGATTCAAATCCTGATGCGGGCCTGTACCACTAAATTCGTCTTTTCAGATTTATGTACGGATTTGTAGTTATTACTTGCTCAACAGCGAAGGAAAACATCGTGATGAAACCCGTCCAAGAAAGTTTATTTTCGAAAGACCAGCGGTCCACCAACCCGCATTGATGGGCCGGCGTGTTGGACTATGGCCTAAATCCCCTTCGTGTTTCGAAGGTCCTTGTCCCTCGGTGGGGATGTATATAGGCTGATAAAAAAAATGTAGCCAGAAACTTTTAAGTACCTAAGTCTGTAAATATAAAAAAAATGTGTCTGTGATCTATGATTCATAAGGGCTTTAAACTCTGTATGAAAGTCACCTTCTGTATTTAACAATACGATAAGTATTTTATTGAAAAGCTATTATTTACGTTTTATTTACGTATCTAGACATCAAAGAATGAATAGTTAATAGAACTATGTTTATTTAGTACACCTGTTGTCTTATAAAGAAAATACGTAATTAAAATGAAAAAATAACATTATTATGCATATTAAGGTTTTTTTCGTCATTCAGGGTATGGGACCTATGTATACAGGGTGTTGTAGAAATCAACGTTAAGTCTATCTCTTTAAAGTTCTAGTGAATAGGCATCTTCTGGGAGAGCTTGCTTTTTTTATTTATTATTGTAAGATGGGTTAACTCTTGACCTAAATCTTGACCAAGGTCATAGATGAGGTCGACGATGGAGCGAATATAAGGCACTGGTACTCCTACGCACCGAAGGAACACAGCAAGCTGTTTGGCGTCGGACTTCGGTAAGAGGGTGGTCGCGAACCAGACGGCCCTTCACAGAACCTACCACACCGCACGAGACCATAGGACGACACCTCAGATTCAGAACAAATTGAGGTGACGTTGCCTGGGGTGGATTAATAGGAGGCAGGTCTCATTTGTGTTTCCTTAGACGCCTGTTATGACACCCACGGAAAGAAATGGGGTGTTGTTATTCTCAACCGATCACCGCAAACCCATTATGTATAAAAAAAACCGGCCTAGAGCGTGTCGGGCCACGCGCATTGTAGGGTTCCGTAGCAGCATGGTTCAAATATGCAGCTGGCTTCTTAATTCTACGACCGCTATAAATGTCTGAAAACAAGGTCACAAAGAAAGAAAGTAACTAAAGGAGTTATGAATTCCAGCGCCACAAGGATTTTTTTTGTTTTTGTTTTTTTAGTGACAATATATTTGTCAGGAATAAAATCGAGCATCTGCTAAAATAATAACCTACACCTGAAATGTTAATATGTTACAGCTTGGCTTTCAACCGCGCCATTTTGGATATGGTTAAACTTCGTCGTAAATGCTACCCTCGTGAATTATTCCACATTTTTCTCATTATAAAAATTAATGTTTCGCAAACGGATTAACAGACCCGTATTTTTTTGTTTTATATCGTTTCATATAAAAATTTCAAGCTGGATCGTCTGAAGCATGAAAGTAAATCAAAATTTTTGTATGAAAAAAATAACACCGTTCAATTGACCAGAAACTTGGCAATAGTATTCTTCAACACAATTTGTGACACCTGTGTTTCTGCGTTTTACAAAATTCATTCACTAGGACGTTAAAAAGGGGTATCAAACTCTGAAAATTTTGGAAAAAAAAACATTTTTTTCCTCCTTAGTTACGTTCCATCAACGTTACTGACACCGTAACAAAAATTTGCGTACAGATTAAAAAGTCACCCTGTATTTAAAAACTGTTAGCTTAACTACGTGGGATTAATATATATTGTACTAGTTTACAATAGATATAGGTACATATTAACTGCAGCTGTTTACAATTATGTGAATAAATATTTGAACACCCTATATATTTTATGGTTTGTAAATAAACGTCAGAAAAATGAGTATATAAGGCGCACTTTTTTGCTAATTATCAATTAAGTGTGCTCCCACAAGCAACATGAGATCGTTCGTGGTGGTCGCTGTAAGTATTTATAAATTGCTAGCTTTTCGCCCGGGACTTCGTTCCCATGGGAATCCAGGAAAATTATGTAGCCTATGTTACTCAGGGATAATGTAGCATCCTAATGGTTAAATAATTTTTGAAATCGGTCCAGTAGTTTTTAAGTTTATTCGTTACATACAAAAATACAAATCTTTCTCCTTTAAAATGTTTTTCGGCGGCATTGGCGTATCTTGAGTTATTTTTCAGGGGGAGCCAAAGCCCACCCGTCACTTCCCTCCTATATAAGCCTATGTCAGCCGGGGAATTGTTCCTGTAGGAATTAGAGAAAATTATGTACCTAGCCTATGTGTTATTCTGATGTCTAAGCCAGATAATATACAGGGCTTTAGGTATCTTTCTTTCAACCTCTCGGGTGGTTAATCAGTCCATGAAACTTAACAACTTCCCCAAGGAACATAGGTCAAAATATTTGCGGTCTTAGGTCGCGGGTTCAAAACACTAGGATTTGAACCCGCGACCTTCTAATTACAAGTCTGGCTCATTACCAACTGGGCTATCACTGCTTCAATTTACGTATTTATAATATATTAGCTTTCCGCCCGGGACTTCGTTCCCGTGGAAACCCGGAAAATTACGATGGTACGATGTCTAACTACCTACAACAATTCATTTAAAGATGGAGACATATTTTGCTGGAAGCGGCACAAATATTGCTCGATGTTCTCTCTGGAAAAACATCTACTTCCACTTAATTGACAATCACACTAAATAAGACCCGGGAGGTAAAGACAATTATATACAGCTTTACACACACTCTCACACACATGAACTCACACAAACGCACACCCACACACATATATACTCTTTTATTACTTTTTACATCAAGTTGTTGTTAAGATTGAAAAAGTTTTATTGAGAAATCTTTTAATTGGCGAATGCAATGTGTTATCTATCTATATAAATAAAAATGAATTGTTGTTCGTTAGTCTGATTAAAACTCGAGAACGGCTGGGCCGATTTGGCTAATTTTAGTCTTGAAATATTCGTGGAAGTCCAGGGAAGGTTTAAAAGGTGAGAAAATATGGAAAAAAGGCGTAACGAAGTTGGCCGGGCCAGCTAGTGAAGAATATTTACCTAGTGTAATGCTGTAAGATATCCTAAATTAATAAAATAAAATAAATAAAATTATGTAGCATATGTCACTCTGGAATAATGTAGCATTCTAATGGTGAAAGAATACGGATGTTGACAATTTTTTTTATTGTTTATCTTAAAAAGGAACTGAATCCAAAACCCAAAACCGAAATAATTTTTGAAAACTATTGAGAAATAAAAAAGTTACAAGCTATTAAATTTCAGATGAGGGGGAAACTGTCAAACAACGAAAAAGAGATGCACTTACAGGCATGTGACGTCACCGCCATTTGTTTGCGTAGGTAAAAACGAGATAGCTAGCTCTCCCCACAAAACGAGATAGCTTAGTCCTTACGATAATATAAATGCCAATAACTTGTTCATTTATAATCCAATTTTAATGCTGTTTACAGATATTAATATATTTCTAGCATTATTTTTTGTTTCACATACAATAATTCATAAAATCAAACACTGTCAGCACGTGTTTAACCGTGTGGTGATCGGTTGAGAATAACACCACCCCATCTCTTTCCGTGGGTGTCGTAAGAGACGACTAAGGAAACACAAATCAGACCTGCCTCCTAGTAATCCATCCCAGGCAACGACACTTCATTTTTTTCTGAATCTGAGGTGTCGTCCTATGGTCTCATGCGTTGTGGTAGGCTCTGCAAAGGGCCGTCTGGTTCGCGACCACCCTCCTACCGAAGTCTGACGCCAAACAGCTTGCTGTGTTCCGTCCGTTAACTCGCTCCATCGTCGACCTCATCTTTTACCTTATGGTCAAGATTGAGGTCAAGAGTTAACCCATCTTATAATAAAAAAAAAACATCCCTATTGTTGAAATCGGTCCAGTAGTTTTTGAGTCTATTCGTTACATACAAAATACAACTCTTACCTCTTTATAATATTAGTGTAGACTAGCATCCCGCTCAGGATTTCGTTCCCGTGGTAATTCGGGAAAATTATGTAGCCTATGTTACTTAGGGATAATGTAGCATCCTAATGGTGAAAGAATTTGAAATTGGTCAAGCAGTTTTTAAGTTTATTCGTTACATACAAAAATACTACAACTCTCTCCTCTTTATAATATTAGTATAGATATATACTAATATTATAAAGAGGAGAGACGGCCGGTTTGGTCGAGTGGTAGTGACGCTGCCTCTTGATCAGCGGGTCCTGGGTTCGATCCCACGTCGGGGCAAACACTTGTGTAAAAAGCAGATGTTTGTTCTCGGGTCATGGGTGTATGTGTCTGTCTTTGTGTCTTCCAAGGGACCCACGACACAAGGGAAAACCTTAGTGTGGGCCTTTGAGTGTGTAGCGTTTATTTATTTATTTATTATTAAAAAGGATTTAAAGATCTTCTGGTCTTATATACACAACCGGAAAGATAACAACGGAATTCCCAACACCTTGAAATATAAAAATACTGAGTCTGAAAATCCTGAAAAAATTTGCAACCTTTTCTCTGACTTCTTCAGTTCTGTGTACGAGTCAAGTAATATCGAAAGTTTTAACTTTGACTCCACCACCGATGCATCAAACGATAATAGTGCTTGCAATTTTATCCTCAGTAATATTACCATTCCTCAAAATGATGTCATCAGAGCGTTAAAACATCTTGATGTGACAAAGGGAGCTGGGCCTGATAATATTCCCCCCTTTTTCTTAAAACACACTGCTGAAAGTGTAAGTCCAGCTTTGGCTATTTTATTTAACAGATGCATTTCTGAAGGCACCGTCCCCAAAATTTGGAAATCAGCTAACATTGTGCCAATTTATAAGAGTGGTCCAAGGTCTGAAGTCGTAAACTATCGCCCTATCTCATTACTGTCCACCTTGTCGAAGGTTTTGGAGAGATTGGTGCATGACGCAATCTATCCTAGCCTACATAATATCATTCTTCCCAATCAACACGGCTTTGTTAAAAAACGTTCAACAACTACCAATCTACTAATATATACTAATTTCATCTTCGAATGTTTAGATAACAATGTACAGGTGGATGCAGTGTACACGGATTTCTGCAAGGCTTTCGACAAGGTCGACCACTTGATGCTGCTGAAAAAGCTTTCATTTAATGGCATCCGCGGCAATTTGTTGCGGTGGTTTGCGTCTTATATCACCAATAGAACTCAAAAAGTTGTAATAAAAGGGTTTGTCTCAAATGAAATACCTGTGTCTTCCGGCGTACCCCAAGGTTCTATACTCGGACCTTTATTATTCATATTATTCATCAACGATATAGATACATGCTTTCAAAACTGCGACTTCTTGCTTTATGCAGACGACCTAAAAGTATATAAAGCCATCGTAGACATCGATGACTGTCTCAAATTGCAAGAGGACCTAGATCGGCTACATGCCTATTGTAATACCAACAAGTTACAACTAAGTATTTCTAAATGCAAATCCATAACTTTTACAAAAAAAGTTAAAATCCACAAATTTCAGTACTCTTTGAATGACTCAGTTTTGGAAAACGTCCCCGTAATCCGTGATTTAGGAGTTTTACTCGATTCTAAACTGCATCTACATCATCATATCGACCACATCACTGGCAAAGCGTTCAAACTATATGGCTTCGTGATGAGAATGAGCACAGATTTCAAAAAACCTAGCACTTTTCTTTACCTTTACAAAACTCTCATAAGATCGCAACTAGAATACGCGACAGCCATATGGAATCCATTTTACGACAAACACAATAAACAAATCGAAAAAGTTCAACGTAAGTTCCTCCGCTCAATAAACTACAAATTCTTCCATAGCAAATCTTCTTATGAGAACTTACTTATTAAATTTAATCTGGTATCACTAAACTCTCGTAGGAATATGTTGGACGCCATGATTCTGTATGACATAGTGCACAATATGTTCGATTGTAACATGCTAACTAACAGTGTTTATTATAAACTACCGAGCGGTTCTCAACGCATCCGTGATAAATACCCCCATGAACTCTTCTCTCTCAGAAGAATCAGAACTAATGCCGGTGCGCGGGCTCCTCTCTACAGGCTTATGAAATTCTATAACGAGCACCTGCTCGAGCTTGACTTGTTTGCGCTTTCTAAAAACTCTTATAAAAATAAAGTTAAGCTTGTTTGCTCAAACAAAACTGATACCTAATTTTAAGTTGATGCCTTGCCCATTGAATTAATTTCGATCCCAAGATTACTATAATGTGTCGCAGGGCTGGGCAAGGTATCTAATAAACTGAGATAATACAAGTATAAATATACACACACACACACACTCACACACACGCACACACAAACACACATATACATATATATACATACACTTCATTGCTCCCTCTCAAACTCATTGCTTATTTTTGTTTTTATTGCTCATATGAATGTTTTATTATTATATTGTTATCACAATACGTAACTTCTATCATTCTAGTTTACAACTTGTTACCATAAATTATCCTTAAAGTATGTTTGTTTATAACGTGATAATGTGTTGATGCACATGATCTGTTCTACCTCTTTTTTATATAATTACCACGAGGATTACGTAGCTGGTTATACGATTACCAAACCCGTTGTTTCTATATAAGTTTAGTACATAAGCTTCATTGTATAACTGTTTGTAATCCCAAATAAAATAAAATAAAAATAAAATAAAATAAAATAAAAATTATTTATCACCCATACTACTACCTTTGCTTAGTTTGGGGTAGATAGCGCTGTTTGAATCGTCCAAGGATAGGTGTTAATTTTGTTAAGTTATATTTTATATGTATGTTAGTCTGTAAGGTAATCGCTCCATTGTCGACCTCATCTTTGAATTTTATGGTCAAGATTGAGGTCAAGAGTTAACCCCTCTTATAATAATTAAAAAAAAAAATTCTATGGGCCTAGTTGCCTGAAAATAAATGATTTTTTATATATTTATTTATTAATTTTTTTTCCAGCTTTTGGCTGTCGCCTGTCGCGTATCTGCTAAACCAACTTTCGGATCCCGTAAGTAAAAGTCAAACATTTGATTGTATCATGAGTTTTTACAATGATGTTACAAATAATTTTCCTCGTTAAAAAAACTTGTGAGTCACCGACTTCAATCCCAACAACAGTTCGCACAAAGTAGATAACTAATATTTTTTGCAGATTACAATGCCTATTCGCAGATAACCACAAACGAAAATGTCACTCATTTATTTAGATGATGTTCTGGTTTGTAGTATTTTTTGTTATTGTTGATTTTTTTTAAAGCGCTGAATTAGTTTCGATAAAATTTATATGGGACCGCCTCTGGAGTATACTCTTTTAAAAAAAAGTATTTTGAAAATCGTTCCATAATTGGCGGAGAAATCGGAGAACATAGATAAAAAATATATATATGTCACCGGAAAATAATAAGAATCGTAAGTTGATCAACTTTCGAGGTAGTTTATTAACTATCGGAAAATCATACACGGCAGTTGAAATGTGTTATTTAACGTAGGTATACATTTCTGTAATTGATCAATTTACGGCGTCTCGCGGTAAAATGATCCGACGAACGCGAGGTGTACGCTGATTGGTTAAAAACGCGAGCTGTACCCGGATTGGTTGAATGTCTCACTTGGAACTGCGACAAGTAGGTTTGTTAGTAGCCGAACCCAACCAACCCGATAAATGTTGGTCGGGTTAGGTTAGAACTGCGATCCCCAACGCACGAGCCGAGCAAGCGTGCCGCGACAGCGGCCGGCGAAGTGCCAGAAATGACTCGACTGTGGTTGCGTTAAGCAGTTGTCGCATCGGCCAATCTGAGAACAGTGTGTTACATTATTACGGATGTCAGTTTAACGTAAAAATGTACACTGAGCAGCGATTGGTCCATTCGTGTATGATTTAACGTTCGTGGCAAAATCGTTAGTTGATAAACTTACATTCAGGCAGCGTAAGTTGATCAACTAGCTAAAATTTATTTTCCACTGCTGTGTATGATTTTCCGATAGTTGATAAACTAGGTACTTTGAAAATTGATCAACTCACGATTCTTATTATTTTCCGGCGACATATACATACAGTCGAATGTAGAACCTCCGTTATATATCGGTATGTTTTTATAATGTTTTTGAAAAAGCTTTGTTTGATTTCAGTTGCCAGCATCCAACTTCCTATTTTGAGTAGTAAGTGTCCATCCATACACTCACGCTTATAATCCGTGTCGAGTTAGGCAGAGCACCATAATATATGTATATATAAATACAAGGTGTTTCAAAAAAACCCAAAATTTATTTTTAAAAGTGAAATAGTCGCAACTCTAGTAATCAGTTGCACGGTTTGACATCTACAAAATGAAAGTTTCATATAATTAATATGACATACTTGTCATATTTGTAATAGAGCTGTGTAATAAGCTAAATTTTAATTAATTTTGAATTTTTTTTTTGAAACACCTTGTATATATATATATATATATATATAGAAATATATACAAACTGTAAATCTGCAAGGTTGCCATATTCACAGGAGCAAATATACAGCTGATATAGAGTTGAAATCAATAATAATATAAAAACCTAAATTTTGACAATTTAATTTTTTTTTTTTTTTTATCGACAACTCGCGTGCACATCATTAATTCATCGAAACTAAGTGCACATCACTAAAATAACATGGCACAGATGCGATAATGTTGGGGTATTCTCAGTGCAGTACATTTTTTATTTCAGCTTAGGTGGGTTATTCTCTAAAGCTCAAAACAAAATCTTGTTTTATTTGTTTATAGTTAAATGTTCCGTTTTCGGTATTATCGAATAAAGTTGGTACCATACCATACTATTCCATCATTAAATATGGAACCTTGCAGATTTACACCCTGTATATATGGTTCTGAAACCATTTGACAACACATTTGACATATTTTCTGAGGATCACAAGATGGAATATGAGTATAGTGGTGATAAGTTGCCAGCCTTTCGCCCATGATACAGCAAGACCCTCGCCTCCCACTTCTACAGTATGCCTGGGAAGGGTTGGCTGCTGGCACATTCTAAGGCCCGTGTTCACCAAAAATTTAACCAACGATTAGCAGCTAACCAGAGATTTGACAATGTCATTTTCATATATTTTTTTTGACATTTTGTCTGATTAGCTTCTAACCGCGGATTAACCGTTGGTTATATTTTTGGTGAACACGGGACTTAGTTTTTCTTTCACTCCTAGTTCAGCGTGGAAAATAATAAGTTTCTGCTGATTTTTTGTGACTTAAAAAAAAAGTTTATTGCACGTTCGGCTTGCTGCACGACCGAGCGAAAATGTGGTCGAGAATGTAGCAAGCTCACCCAGAACATGCCTATTTACACGAACATAAAGAATGGCGAAGTCACCAGTATTAAGTGTTGTAATGTCATGCCAGCGTCTCGTCCGTTGCTCACCTTGTTATGAAAAACTCATTTTTTTTCAGAGGCATCTACGGGTGGGGGTCCCGCTGCGGGGGGTGACATCATTAGTGGCTCAAGTGCTGGTAGCAGCGCCGGCGGAAGCGCCCCTGGTAAGTAAATGGTGTAACTTGATTTTTATTTTATCAGCCCATAAACGTCCCCACCGAGGGGCACGGGCCTCCCTTCGAAACACGAAGGGGATTTAGGCCATAGTCCACCACGCTGGCCCAATGCGGGTTGGTGAACCGCGCTCGTCTTTCGAAATGAAATTTCTTGGTTTCATCACGATGTTTTCCTTCACCGTTGAGCAAGTGATAATTAGAAATCCGTACATAAATCCGAAAAGACGAATTTATTGGTACAGGCCCGCACAAGGATTTGAATCTGCGACCTTCGGATTACAAGTCTGGCTCATTACCAAGGGCTATCATGAAACTTTATGAATTGATATATGGAGTATTTATTTTTCTGTTTCAGTTTTTAGTGTAGTTGCTCCGATTTTGAGCGGTAAGTTTGCTTCTATCTTCTAGTCCATACTTAATATTATAAATGTGAAAGTAACTCTGTCTGTCTGTCTGTCCGTCTTTCACGCCTAAGCGTGGAGTCAGGAGGGTCAAAAGAACGAATGCGTATGTAAGTATTTAAATCATTTAATGTATGTTTGTATGTATTTCATTGTAATCTTGAATTGTTTTAAGTGGCATCCTGAATGTCCTATAAAATAAAGATTTTTTTCTATTTTATTCTATTCTAAACTACTAAACCGATTTTGATGAAATTTGGTACAGAGATAGATTAGAGCCTGGGAAAGGACATATGCTACATTTTATCCCACAGTTGGGCACGATATAACCTGTAGTCTACGCGGGCGGAGCCGCTGGTGGAAAGCTAGTATTGTCCATAAATGTGAGTTGTTAAGCAAAAAAGGACCTAAACGGAATGTGCCTTTTTATAATTTAAAAACGGCACAGCAAAATTAAACTATCATTGCCTCAAAATTTTTTAAAATTTGTATGAAGACCAGCAATTTAATTTTTGTGAGTGATTACACAAAAAGGGAGCTCAAGGGAAAATAATTGATTTCGAGTAAATCGCTTTTAAAGTTTCGAGTCTAAATGAGTTTCGCCTCTGCCTCGGCTCCCTAAAAAATCCATTTAAAAACTACGGCACCTAAAAATATTCTGATTAGACTAAAACAAAGCTGAAGGGAAAAACCAAAGAAAAAATATTCATGAAAAACAATTGGGCCTTTTTATAATTCGAACACGGCACGGCCGGCATGTCAAAATTTGAATCTAGTATGTAGGAGGCAATGGTAGTACAATTTTGTCGTGCCGTTTTCGAATTATAAAAGTCCCATTATGTCAATAAAAGTCCCATTATTGGGAGGTTTTCTTTTTGGGTATTAAAAAAAAAGTAGTTCCCCAGAGCTCTCTAGATGGCGCTGAACTGACTGCGTTACTAGGTGCCAAAGCCAAAAGGATTGGAGAAAAACATTGCATCAAATATTCTGTTCGTTTGCTTTGGCTTTCGATCATCCTAGTTTTCTCGCGCTTGGTTATAATTCAGTTTAGTTTGTTCGTTGTTTTCGTAAAATCGTCTAATTACGCGTGGTAGATGTGATATTGATGTGATATGACAATAACGTTTCGTTTTATGATCTCAAAATTACGTTCAAGTGAATTAATCAAAAATAATGTAACGTTCCGTTCCATGCAGTAACGTACCTAGTTTAGCACCATCTATCCGGCGACTAGGGTAAAATTAAAAATAAATAAAAAGAAAATCCCTCATTAGAAAATAAATTCAGTATGATTGAGTTAAAAAGAAAAAAGAGAGCGGTGACAGTCCAGTGGATAGTGAGCCAGACCTGTAAGCAGAAGGTCGTGGGTTCGATTCCCGGTGCGGGCCTGTACCACTAAATTCGTCTTCTTGCTCAGCGGTGAAGGAAAACATCGTGATGAAACCCGTGTGTCTAAGGAAATTTCTTTCCGAAATACGCGCGGTCCACCAAACCCCATTGGGCTAGCGTGGTGGACTATGGCCTGGATCCCCTTTGTGCCCCTCAAAGGGAGGCTCGTGCCCCTCGGTGGGGACATTTGTGGGCCTAGTGAGAGAGTTAAAAAGAGCAATCCTCGGAGTTTCTTGAGCTTCATTTCGTTTCATTTCTTTTTCATTTAATTTCTTTTCATTTCATTTCATTCTTTTCTGAGGAAAGCACTTTTGCGAATAGGTACAAAGTTAAAAATGCTTCTGTAATTCACTACTTTGAGTAATTTTAAGTAACATTCTGAATGTTCTATGAAATAAAGCTACATATTTTTGACTTTGACTTTAACTAGTGATTTAAGAAAAAACTTTAGGGCCATGAGTGCGGGGTGTTAATTTTTTTGTTTTTCAGGGGTGGACACAGGTGGAGGCCCCTTCGCAGGTGGCAACATCATAGGAAGCGGTGAGTAAAAAGGCATTTTGAACTAATACAAAAAAAAATTGACGTGAGGCGTGTCGTAGATACGGAAGTTTTACATATACATGGTGTAAGACACTAGACTTCAAAGCAATTATAATGACAACAGAAAACTCATATCAAAAACAAAATAACTTAACAAAATATATACAAAAATGACGTGTTCCAAAGAGATTACGACACTTGGGAACGCTAGTTGTGATCCTGTTTGAAAAAATAAATTTAGTATCACTACTTGCCAACAGATGACACCACTTACAATTAGCAAAGCGCCCGCTTGAAGCGAAATGGCGTTAATGGCTCTACTATTGTTACATTTGCCCTAATAATTAATTAAGTATGCCAATTAGCTTAATGTTGTTCAAACTTACCCCCCTAAATTTGTCAAAATTGGACTTCTCGTTCCAGAGAAAAAGAAAATGTTTGTTATGAAAAACAGCTTTCCTAAAGAATTTGTATGGACATTGGCAATTTATTATTTTAACTCTAATTAATATTTGAAACTCTAATATTGCCAATCCTTACTAATATTATAAATGCAAAAGTAACTCTGTCTGTCTGTCTGTCCGTCTTTCACGCCTAAACTACAAAACTGATTGTGATGAAATTTGGTACAGAGATAGATTAGAGCTTGAGAAAGGACATAGGCTACATTTTATCCCACGGTCGCGGGTGGAAAGCTAGTATACTATAAACGAAGGGACGGAAATCATATTATGAAGCACTGGAAAAATCGCTTTCTCATCACGAGAACTGGACTTCATAAGTCTAGATTATTATGGATTTGTTGTTTTATCACCAACAGATACAAGCGGAGGAAGCAAAGGGGGATGTAGCGAAGGAAGCAGTGGAGGAAACAGTGGAGGAAGCAGTGGAGGAGGAAGCGACGGAGGAAGCAGCGGAGGAAGCAGTGGAGGAAGCAGCGGAGGAAGCAGTGGAGGAAGCAGTGGAGGAAGCAGTGGAGGAGGAAGTGACGGAGGAAGCAGTGGAGGAAGCAGTGGAGGAAGCAGTGGAGGAAGCAGTGGAGGAGGAAACGACGGAGGAAGCAGCGGAGGAAGCAGTGGAGGAAGCAGCGGAGGAAGCAGCGGAGGAAGCAGTGGAGGAAGCAGTGGAGGAGGAAGCCACGGAGGAAGCAGTGGAGGAGGAAGCGACGGAGGAAGCAGTGGAGGAGGAAGCCACGGAGGAAGCAGCGGAGGAAGCAGTGGAGGAGGAAGCGACGGAGGAAGCAGTGGAGGAAGCAGCGGAGGAGGAAGCGACGGAGGAAGCAGCGGAGGAAGCAGTGGAGGAGGAAGCAACGGAGGAAGCAGTGGAGGAAGCAGTGGAGGAGGAAGCGACGGAGGAAGCAGCGGCGGAAGCATTGGAGGAGGAAGTGACGGAGGAAGCAGCGGAGGAAGCAGCGGAGGAAGCAGTGGAGGAGGAAGCGACGGAGGAAGCAGTGGAGGAGGAAGCCACGGAGGAAGCAGTGGAGGAAGCAGTGGAGGAAGCAGTGGAGGAAGCAGTGGAGGAGGAAGCGACGGAGGAAGCAGCGGAGGAAGCAGTGGAGGAAGCAGCGGAGGAAGCAGCGGAGGAAGCAGTGGAGGAAGCAGTGGAGGAGGAAGCCACGGAGGAAGCAGTGGAGGAGGAAGCGACGGAGGAAGCAGTGGAGGAAGCAGTGGAGGAGGAAGCGACGGAGGAAGCAGCGGAGGAAGCAGTGGAGGAGGAAGTGACGGAGGAAGCAGCGGAGGAAGCAGTGGAGGAAGCAGTGGAGGAAGCAGTGGTGGAGGAAGCCACGGAGGAAGCAGTGGAGGAAGCAGTGGAGGAAGCAGTGGAGGAGGAAGCGACGGAGGAAGCAGCGGAGGAAGCAGTGGAGGAGGAAGTGACGGAGGAAGCAGCGGAGGAAGCAGTGGAGGAAGCAGTGGTGGAGGAAGCCACGGAGGGAGCAGTGGAGGAAGCAGTGGAGGAAGCAGTGGAGGAAGCAGTGGAGGAGGAAGCGACGGAGGAAGCAGCGGAGGAAGCAGTGGAGGAAGCAGTGGTGGAGGAAGCCACGGAGGAAGCAGTGGAGGAAGCAGTGGAGGAAGCAGTGGAGGAGGAAGCGACGGAGGAAGCAGCGGAGGAAGCAGTGGAGGAGGAAGTGACGGAGGAAGCAGCGGAGGAAGCAGTGGAGGAAGCAGTGGAGGAAGCAGTGGTGGAGGAAGCCACGGAGGAAGCAGTGGAGGAAGCAGTGGAGGAGGAAGCGACGGAGGAAGCAGCGGAGGAAGCAGTGGAGGAGGAAGTGACGGAGGAAGCAGCGGAGGAAGCAGTGGAGGAAGCAGTGGAGGAAGCAGTGGTGGAGGAAGCCACGGAGGGAGCAGTGGAGGAAGCAGTGGAGGAAGCAGTGGAGGAAGCAGTGGAGGAGGAAGCGACGGAGGAAGCAGTGGAGGAGGAAGCGACGGAGGAAGCAGCGGAGGAAGCAGTGGAGGAGGAAGCGACGGAGGAAGCAGCGGAGGAAGCAGTGGAGGAGGAAGTGACGGAGGAAGCAGCGGAGGAGGAAGCGGCGGAGGAAGCAGTGGAGGAAGCAGTGGAGGAAGCAGTGGAGGAGGAAGCGACGGAGGAAGCAGCGGAGGAAGCAGTGGAGGAGGAAGTGACGGAGGAAGCAGCGGAGGAAGCAGTGGAGGAAGCAGTGGAGGAAGCAGTGGTGGAGGAAGCCACGGAGGAAGCAGTGGAGGAAGCAGTGGAGGAAGCAGTGGAGGAGGAAGCAGCGGAGGAGGAAGCGACGGAGGAAGCAGCGGAGGAAGCAGTGGTGGAGGAAGCCACGGAGGAAGCAGTGGAGGAAGCAGTGGAGGAAGCAGTGGAGGAGGAAGTGACGGAGGAAGCAGCGGAGGAAGCAGTGGAGGAAGCAGTGGAGGAAGCAGCGGAGGAAGCGACGGAGGAAGCAGTGGAGGAGGAAGCGACGGAGGAAGCAGCGGAGGAAGCAGCGGAGGAGGAACCCCGTGTCCTCCTGGAGGAACCCCGCCAAGCACCGGAGGACCTCTACCAGGCGCCGGAGGACCTCTGCCAGGCGCCGGGGGACTTCCAGGCGTCGGAGGACCACCGCCAGGCGTCGGGGGACTTCCAGGTGTCGGAGGGCATCCGCCAGGCGCCGGGGGACTTCCAGGCGTCGGAGGGCCTCCACCAAGCACTGGTGGTATTAATCCTCCGTGTTGTACCGGAGGTAAATAGTTTTCCCCTTCCTTCCTTTTCGTGTAGGTATAGTCAACTTGGCTAACCCTGGTGTCAGAGTTTTCAAACCGCTAAATGGCCTCTGACTTAGTTCTAACGACTGTAGTCAATCTACAACAACCGGAAACGACAGCTAGTTCGGGGGCAAATAGTTTTGATTTTTTGATATTCTACAGCACTTTTAACGGTAACCTGAAGTTAAATAATTAAAAGTTTCAGTAATCATAATCAGTAATTACCCCGCTAAGGTGTTGCTAACCCGCCAAGGGTTGCCCGTGTTATAAAGTTAATTAATAAAAAAAAAAAACTGAAAAGAAAAAACAAGTAAGTCCAGTAGTCGTTTTAACAATCGGGACTCATTATTAGGGAGCCGGATTTTTGATGGGTCCCGGCTGTTAAAATCGTTATGTTATTAAATAATATTCAATAACAAAAGTCTCGACTTGTTTTTCTTTTCAGGTTTTTTTATTTTTAAAATTAATTTATTTTATTTTACACTTTTTAGTTAGGGTTTGATATTTATATTTATTTATTGATTTTCTCACTAGCTGTATACTTATCTCACTTGCATAAATATTGAAAAATTTCTGAAATAAAAGCATATTTAAGTGAAAATCGTCACTAACCAACTTTTAATCGTTATAGATCCTGAATGGTAATTCTGATTGAAGAACGATATGAAAAACCTATAAATTATTTTGAATACCTATTCCATACCCCACTTTATCTTTTTCACATTATGGCGTCGAAAATGGCGATTTTTCCAAATTTATATACTTTCTATGACATTCGCGCCGTGACGAATCCAACAACTTAGCATTTATCAAAATCGGCCCACGCGTTTGGTTCAAATAGTGCCACAAAGGTACAAATCCACATACATACATAGGCTGATAAACACATTACCCTCCTTTGCGTCGCGCAGTCGGGTAAAAAGGGCTTTAATTTTTATAAATACTATCCATTGCCTCTTTTATTTATCCCTTTAAGTAAAGGAATCCATAACATGTTATTTTTTAATCAGTACGCAATTTTTTTGTACGTAACCTCTATGAAAGGTTAACAGACCCGGTCTTTTTGTTTTATATCGTTTCATACAAAAAATTAAAGTTAGATCGTCTGAAGCATGAAAATAAATCATTGTTTGGAAAAACGGGTACGTATTACAATACCGAAGTAAAGAAAACTGAATTTCATAAGACCTATGGACGAAAGACCGAAAATTATATGGCCGAATGTTTATTTGACCGAAAGTTTGAAATCCCGAAGGTTGAAATACCTATGACTAAGAACCCCGAAGGCTAAAATACCGAAGATTGAAATACCGAAGGCTAAAATCTCGAAGGCTATAATACCGAAAACTAAAATAACGAATTTTAGTTTTCGGTTTATGGATATCCTGTCCATAAAGTTTTCAATAGTAAAAATTTTTTATTTTGTCTGTTTATATGACAAACGGAACTGCGACGAGTAGGTTTGTTAGTAGCCTTAGTTAGTTGGGTTTGGTTAGAACTGCGACCCCAACGCACGAGCTGAAGTGCCAGAAACGAAGAGGCCGGCGAAGTGCCAGAAACGACTGTGGTTGCATTTCAATTTTTAGTATTTTGAACATCGATGTTTTTAAACATAGGTATTTCGTGTATTGGTATTTTGAACAGTCGGTCATTTAAATATCGGTACTATATGTTAGTTATATCGTACATCGGCATTCCAACCGTTCGGTATTTCAACTTTCGATGTTTTAAGCGTAGGGTTTTCAACCATCGGTATTTTGAATTTTCGGTATTGTAATACGTACCCGGAAAAACAATTACATCTTCCATTTGACTTGAAACTTGGTAACTTTTCAACACAATTTGTGACACCCGTGTTCCCTCTAAGGCGTTAAAAAGGGGGTATCAAAATCTGAAAATGTTGTAAAAAAAATATTTTCCTCCTTATTTACGTTCTATCAACGTTACTGACACCGTAAAAAAAATTGCGTACTGATTAAAAAGTCACCCTGTCTTGTATATTACATTTCATACAAGTATGTATTTGTATTTTTATGTTCTAAGTATTTTGATTTTTATGGTCGCGCGCTTGTTTACGGCGTGTGCAATACAAATCTTGCACCTACGGGTGTGCAAGAATGGCGCAAAGGGGCCTATTTTAAACATGTGCCTATTTTTTTATCGCCATTATGATTGCTGATTTCGATCAACTGTCAAATAGAAGCTCAGTGAGCTAGACGCTGCCTTTCCTCTGCAAATAGAGGCTCAAATTCACAAAATTTTTTAGGGAAAGATAAAATGTTCCCCGCGAATAGGACTTGAACCCACGACCCCAGGATTAGATCTCCCGGTGCTCTAACCAACTGAGCTATCGTTCCTTCAAGTCTAGCAGCGAAACTCATTCCCTTATAAGCACATTACGCCGTGCGTGTAGGTTAGTGCCATCTGTGTCTCGTACGGAGAACTATAAACTCATACCATTTGTTGCAAAGTAAATTCGATGGCCGGTTTGTTCGAGTGATAGTGGGAGTGGTATTTATTTATTTATATTTATTTAAAAAAATATATGACAAGGGCGAAACTTACCAGGCGAGACACGGGAGACGCTAACCTATACATACGACGTAATGTGCTATAGTAAGCGAATGATAAATTTTACCGCTTAAGGCGACTACAGCACCCGATAAAGGCAGCACACATAGGAATAGTGCCATCTCCGTCTCTCAACAGGCCTGGGCCGGCAGTGCGAACAGTGTCGATACACGAAGTTTACGGACTATGAAAGCGTGCGTGCGTAAAAACATGTTCGAAAGTTAGAAAAATGAGATTTATGGAAAGTTTTGTAACAGCTTAAATCGAAAAATGTGTTAACTACTTATCGAGAGTGTTCAACCACGAACATTTTGATAGCAAATTCAAGTTCCTGTGTACATTTTACTATAGCTTAAAAGATAGACAATATTGGTATTTAGAGGTGACTTTGTGAGCTTTTTCTATCGAACCAAAAGGGCTGAATCATGTTTTTAGCGAACTACTTATCTAGTTTATGTCCTGAATATTACCGTAGTATTTTTTTTCTTCGATTTAATACAGTGCGTCATGCTTATCTACGCATTATAAAATCGTAATTTAGGTGCTGTAGTCGCCTTAACCTTCAAGTTCATAGCTCAGTTGGTTAGAGCACCAGGAGTTCTAATCCTGGGGTCGTGGGTTCAATTCCCATCGCGCTGAACATTTTTCTTTCTCTAAATATTATTTTTAAATGTCCCTCACGCGGGTAAGCGTTATAAAAATACTAGGTTTAAATTCAACCGGAAAGTTTGTGTTATAATATGTTTTAAACTTGCATTTTTTTCCAGGTCCTACAACTGTGGTTAAAAACGCAAAAACCAATCAAAATTTGCAATCAACGGCTTCTGCTGGACCTGGTGGCATCGCTAACCCAGTAAATAGTCAAGTAGCTGGCATCGTTCAATAAACAACGAAATTTAGTTTAATAAAATCCAATGTCTAAACATCGCGACAATGTCTAAACATAAATATTTTTGTGACAAAGCGGTATAGCAAGAACAGTTGAAAATAGAAAATAAGAAAAAAATTAACGAACTTTAAAAAAAAAGAGCAACCCTTGAGTTTCTTGTCTGTTCTTCTCGGGGGAAGACTGCACCTATGCGAACAGATATTAGACTTAAAAAAACCGAATTTTATTGACTAATTTTATACAACATTTAAAGTTCACTGTAATAATCAGGGAGCGGAATCTAATAGCAAAACAATTGAAATGTAATAAAGATGGGACATTGTTTTGTATCGACTTTTCCAAGCTATCGATACTTTAGTATTTTTACTCAACTTAGAATTTTTTTATTCTACTTTGAATTCCTAAGTTTTTGAACGATTTTGGTCAACTTTCTATAGGAATTATGATCCTGAAGAGTTTGTAAATGAAGTGGGCTCGTTTTATTATAATATTATGGTCACGGCAGCACAACTTCATCTGAATAATAAATAAATTTGTATAATAATGAATAATAATAATGAATAATAAATAAATTTGATGTTATAATGAATAATAAATAAATTTGATGTTTGATTTTTTGAAACATTTACCATAGGATCGAAAAGCGTCGAAAAGCGCGTAAGCAAACGGAAAACAAGTGTTCATAAAGCAAAACTCCACTTAGTTATCGATAGTCTGTTTAGTCGATAAAAAGCAATGCCCCATCTCTATTACATTTCAATTGTTTTGCTATTAGATTCCGCTCCCTGGTAATAATGTATAAAGATTTTGATTTCAATTGTTTCTGTCATACATAACACAATATGTGTTGTAATAAATAAACATGTTAAGAGGCCTTCAAAAGTTTTGAATAAAATTTTTTGCAGCGTAAAATTGTGTTTTTTTTATTTAATTTGTATTTTGTTTTCAATAATCTCATAGTTTCTAAGCAAAGGGCTCAGTTGATTTTGTATGAAGGCTGGCAAACTTAGCGATTTTTTGTTTAACATTGCGGCCACCCATGAAACTTGCATTAATCGATAGTTAAAACCATTAGAAACTTACTCCCACCATGCGAGCATATACTTCTTATAGCTCTGACAATCCACTCTGGACGCCCAGTGAAGACAAGCCAGAGGCGAGAGTCTTGCAGCCCTCGGGGCTTACTGTTATTTTTATGTTTGAGTCTCAAGTGTGCACACTATATATTGGTGCTACCAGCTGTACAGTCAAGAGTAGGTCACGCTTTACACTACCAGTTTAAGCTGAGCTCTGGTTTATACTGCGCGCCATACAATGCAGGGCCGGTCCAAAGTCTAAAGTGTCGAGCTTGACGTGCTCTTGAGTGTACAAAACAATATACTTAATTACACAACTAGCTTTCCTCTCGCGGCTCCGCCCGCGTGGATTACAGGTTATATTGTGCCCAACTGTGGTATAATCCGTGCCTATATCCGTTCCCAGGCTCTTATCTATCTCTGTACCAAATTTCATCAAAATCGGTTCAGTAGTTTAGGCGTGAAAGACAGACAGACAGACAGAGTTCTTTCGCATTTATAATATTAGTAATAAACGCTTTTAATAATAAACGCTACACACTCAAAGGCCCACACTAAGGTTTTCCCTTGTGTCGTGGGTCCCTTGGAACACACAAAGACAGACACATACCACCATGACCCGAGAACAAACATCTGCTTTTTACACAAATGTTTGCCCCGACTGGGGATCGAACCCAGGACCCGCCGATCAAGAGGCAGCGTCACTACCACTCGACCAAACCGGCCGTCAAGTAAGGAAGTAAGGATTAAAAAAAAAACAATAATAATTGCTCAACGGTGAAGGAAAACATCGTGATGAAACTCAAAGAAAATTCATTTTCGAAAGACGAGCGATCCACCAACCCGCATTACACCAGCGTGGTTGGACTATGGACTAAATCCCCTTCGTGTTTCGAAGGGAGGCCCGTGTCCCTCGGTGGGGACGTATATGGGCTGGTAAGAATACAAGGCTGACAAATAACATCAGCGTAATGGTAGGCGACTTTAACGGCGTATATCTTGGAAACGTGACACTTTTTGGGAAAATTATGTGGCCTTTGTGTTTATCCAGGGTGTCAGCTACCTCCACACCAAATTTTATGAAAGTTGCTGCAGCCGCTTGAGAGTGAAAAAGTTACAAACATCTGTTGGGTTTTTGTAAGCAGGAACAGGGTAAATGAGGAGAACCAGATTTTCTGAGGCACATTTCTATTTCGTCACAATTAATTACAAAATTACATTCAAAATGAGTGACCTGCGTGGCGGGCGAGAGACGACTGACGTCACCTCGCCCAACTCTACTGGAAGTGGCAAATATGCTGAATTTATAAAACGAATCATGTGTCCCTACACATCCATGCATACAAACTTTGGTGTTTATAATATTAGTATGGATAAGGATAGTAAATCTAAATTAGCTTAAATTTAATTATCAATTAGATAGATAGATAAAACGTTTATTTGTGTGCACATAAACACTCAAAATATTTACAAAATCAATACATATAAAAATAAAAATAAAGAAAAAAGAAGAATAACTTTCTTCCTAGCGCTTAGTCCCGTTTCTCATTCGGGGTACGCTTGACCATGATCCAGGATTTGACAGGTCCAGACATTACAGTGGAGCGACCGACATCTGACCTCCGTGACCCTGCTAACAGGGGAACCTGACTTGATTGGATCATGGTTTTAGTCTCCTGAACGTGTAGGTTTCCTCACGATGTTTTCCCTCACCGTAAGAGCATCAGTTAGTGTGCAACTAATGGACATAACTCAGAAAACGAGTCATTGGTACACGACGGCACTGAGGAACGAGTCCGACCCTCTAGCTGTTAGACCACCGACGCTCTCAAAAAAAAGAAGAATAAAAATCAAACAACAAATAATATAAGAATATGAAACAGAAGGGTGAAAATTAAAAATGTAGACGATGGAACTGTTGCTTTAATTTTACATAATTGGAATTGGACATAGATTTTAATTAGCAAGTAGTCACAATTAGAATAAGCACAAAAATGAGCTGCAGTCGCTTTAAATAGAGGCCCTCGCCACTCGTTCGCCATAGTATCGGCGAACGAGGTGGGGCGCGTTTGGCGGCAAAGCTCGGCATTGGCTGGCTGTGGCGGCGTTGGTGGATGGCTACGGTAGATGGCGTTACAAATAACAATAAATATATTTTTTTAAAACTACTCATAAATAAGACATTGTGAATGTGTGAGCAACAGTGTTAGGTCGTAGCTTAGCAAATGTTTTGCCTTTTGGCAAAACACTGATATTCAGGGCGTTTATTCCTCTAATCAATGGTGTCTCAATGGTGGTTGAATGACATGGTGATCATTTTATCCGTTCAGGTGGCAAAAATCTAATCATCCGATGTAGCTATTGCTGCAGAGTTTGAAAAGTTTTTCACTGACATTCCAGTCTTTTCTATTCGGTCATTCTCGAACCCGCTCTCGCTGAATCATTACTCAAGCAAAATATAGACGAAAGTAAGGTTCCTTCAAGTTTTTCACACATTAGAATTGTTGAAATTTGTAAAAATTTTAAAATGTTAAACATTAGGGAGTGTGCCCATGAGCTGCACGAGCTCATTCCGCCTGCCCCTTTCTTTTACCGGACATCCAGACGCACTGTGGGGTACCACCAGTGGCGTAGGTAGGTAACTAAGGGCCCTGGGGCAAATCAAAAAATGGGGCCTCATTGTTATCTAAACTGGTTAGATTTTATCAAGTAAAAATATCAAGTACTAGCTTTTCCCCGCGGCTTCGCTCGTACAAAAATATATCTTGACTCGAAATCACAATAAAACACACATCGATGAATAATAAAACGCACATATCAGGATTCGAGGGCCCCCCTGAGCTGAAGGGCCCGGGTACTGCCCCGCCTAGCCCCTAAATAGCTACGCTACTGGGTACCACCCTTACCTTGTCGAAATTCCTCGAATCCGTACTGAGCGCTTCTGTTCATCTTTTATACTGCGCACCGCTAAGGAATGGAATTCTCTGTCTGCGTCTGTATTTTCGGTCTTATATAACCCGAGTCTCTTTAGAGTTCGAGTGAATAGGCATCTTCTGGGTGAGCTTGCTACATCCTCGACCACATCTTCGCCCCTGGACTAGATTGTGGTCAAAAGAAAACCCATTCGTTATAAAAATAAAATAAAAACATGAAAAAGACTGCGGCGGACCTTGATGGTCTTTCAGTAAAGGTAATAAATTGCATTGATTGTATTGCCCCGCATCTAGCATTTATTTTCAATAACTGTGTCGATGATGGTGTGTTTCCTGATTTGATGAAACATAGTAAAGTAATTCCTCTGTTTAAAGCTGGTAATAAAAGACTGATTTCAATACTACCAGTACTTAGCAAGATTTTTGAAAAAACAGAAATCCTTAGTCAAATAACCACTCACTTTGACGCTAATAACCTTATGAATATTAATCAATTTGGATTCACGCGGGTTAGCTCAACAACCAATTATGTGATTTGTCCAAGGCTTTCGATTGTGTTCATTATGAAACTCTGATCAGAAAATTACATCATTATGGCATAAGAGGAGACGCACTTAAGCTTCTGGAATCTTACCTGAGTAATAGGATCCAGAAGGTTAAGGTTAACGGTACATACTAGATCACCTGGGTCCTCAGTCTGTATGGGCATCCCACAGGGTTCAATCCTAGGACCATTCCTGTTTCTCGTTTACATTAATGACTTACCTTTTCTTGTTAAAGACGCTCATGAGATCGTATTATTTGCAGATGACACATCACTCATATTTAAAGTGAAGAGGTACGACTCTGATTATGCCGGTGTGAATACTGCGATCTCTAAGGTAGTTGAATGGTTTACTGTAAATAACCTTCTTTTGAACGAGAAAAAAACCAAATGTGTAAAATTTACCTTGCCCAATGTTAAACAGGTAAAGACCAATGTACAGGTTAGGAATGAAAAACTGGAAGTTGTGGAATCTACTGTATTCTTAGGAATAACTCTTGATGCAAAGCTTCAATGGGGTCCTCATATAGATAAGTTAGCTAACAGACTCAGTTCAGCAGCCTACGCAGTTAAAAAAGCTCTCCTTCATGACTGTCTCTAGCACAAACGTCGGGAACCGCACCACAAATGCTTTGAAAATAGCATGGTGATGCGATTCCAACGGTTTCACTCTCTGGAGACCTAAGGGAACTTTTGTCTTCTGCCATATGTGGTCGACAACGACGTCTTGCACCTCAGTGCTGTAGTGCAGTCGCGACAAGTACACAGGCGTGCTCGGAGCTACAGTTGGCTTATACAGTTGGCTACAGTTGGATTATAGAGTTGGCAGTGTTGCTGCTGATTGGGGCGGCTGTCATTAAGTGTATGGGTTCTCAGTAGTTCTCATCTTCATTCGCCTGAAAGGATAAAACTTAAAAATTTTAAATTACCACTCCTTCTACTCAAAAACTCAATGGGTTGACTGGAAGAAATCCCCTTCTTCTTTGACGTATACTGGCCACCTTATGTCCGACAGCTTTGACATGTGTCAACGATTTGACTTTTGGGCTTTTCAAATAAACACATGAATTAACAATTAGTTATTATTTTACGTATATAATATTTTGGCGACGATGTCGTCCACGGAATTAAAAAAGTTAAAGAAAACCCGCGCTTCTTTACGGGGATTACTTACGAAACTAGAAAATTACCTGAACACAGAAGAAAACATTCAATATGAAGAAACAGAGTCGAGAATTGAATCACTACAAAACACCCTGACAAGCTTAAGAAATATTCAACACAATATCGAATTAGAGATTGCAGATGATCAGTTAGAGAGCGAGATGGAAAACAGGTACGATTTCGAGGAAAAATCCACAATCCTCAAAACCAAACTTTTGATTTTACAAAACAGACTTCGCCAACCTATTCTATCTCCTCGAACGCCATCATCACAATGTACTCATATTCAACAAGAACGAACCCCAAAAATTAATTTTCAACCTCTACAAGAAAAGGAAACATTCAAGAACTTCACTAAAAGACTGACAGTATTATTTTTACCAAACAAAATAACAGATGCTAAAATGAAAGTATACACACTTCTCTCTGCGTTACCACCAGATTTACACGAAAAGCTGCATGATCTGTGCTCACCCGAAGATCCATTAGATATGCACTTTTCAGACCTTACTGAGTTACTAGACGAATACGTTGACCCTAAACCAAGCTTGTGGGCCTTACAAAATAAATTTATTTCACGACAACAACGAATTGACGAAACAGTAGCAATGTACGCGGCAGAACTAAAGAAACTTTCCTCAAATTGCGAATTCAAATGCCAACACTGTAAAAAGTCAACATTAGAAAGTTTCTTATCATTGCAATTTATACGAGGCTTGAAAGACACCGATATCAGAACAAAAATTTTACAAGAACGGGACTCCCCATCCTTTACTAAACTCATTCAAATCGCTACATCCATGGAAATGGGAAAATCTGAAAACATAACAATATCTACAGACGTAAATAAGCATTCAGATACCAACAAAATTTCTAGAGAAACGAAACCACGCGACTCACAACCGTCAACTTCATCTCATGCTAATCAGAGACAACAAAAAGCACCAATCACTGCAAAAGACTTGCGAGGGAAATGCTTCCGATGTGGAAAAGATGACCACCGTTCAAATGAGTGTGGTGCTATTAAAACCACTTGCCTGAAATGCAATAAAACTGGGCATTTAGCTCGCGTGTGCCTTCAAAGAAACCAGAATACGTATCATTTAAACAATAGTGATAACACTGTAACGGACAGTGATGACAGCACGGGAGAAATTCACTTAATTAAAAGCGAAATTTCAGAAAAATTTATGATTCCGATTACGGTAGAGAACAGATTGATTAATATGGAGTTTGATACAGGAGCGACCCTATCATCTATGTCACTTAAATTGTACAAAAACTTGAATATTCCAAACAAAATATTTAAAACAGACATGAAACTAAGAACCTACACGGGTGAGATTATTAAACCGGTAGGAACAGCATTCGTTAAATGCACTTACAAAAACCAGACTTTTAATGGAAAATTGTACATAATAAAAAAAGACGTAGATCCAATATTTGGAAGAAGTTGGATGAAAGAAATAACAGTGCATTTAGCATATACGAACAATACAAACGGCTGAACAATCCTCGAGACTTGACAAATTGTTGAACGAATATTTAAATACGGTATTTAGATCTGATTTAGGAAAGATACCTAACTATCAAGCCCATCTGAATCTTAAGGAAAATACCCAACCAATATTTATAAAACCACGTCGTATACCTTACGCGCTAAAGGAGAAGGTTGATAAAGAAATAGAACAACTTTGTGCAGAAGGAGTCATTACCAAAGTCGACCACTCAGAATGGGGCACTCCAATTGTACCGATTGTGAAACCGAATGGTAGTATACGTTTATGTGCAGATTATAAAGTAACCCTTAACAAAGTTATCCTAGATGAAAAATATCCGATTCCTATAATAGAAGACATATTCGCAGAAATGAGCGGAGGCAAATATTTCTGTACCTTAGATATCACACAAGCCTACCTCAATTTAGTAATGGATGACGAAAGTGCCATGTTACAAACACTGAGCACTCACAAAGGCACATATAAAGTTAATCGCTTGATGTTTGGTGTCAAGGTGGCACCAAGTCTATGACAGAAGTTCATGGATCAACTTCTTCTTGGAGTAGATGGAGTTAAATGTTTTTTCGATGATATTATCATCCAGGGATCAACGGAAAATCAACTCTTATCTCGACTTCAACAAGTACTACAAAAAATGCAAGAAAGTAACCTTCGTGTCAACAAAGAAAAATGTCATTTTTTAAAACGTAGTATTAACTATCTTGGGCATACAATCGATGAAAACGGTTTACATAAAAACAAAGATAAAGTAAAAGCTATAATTAACGCAGAAAGACCTACCAACACAAATGAACTACGGACCTTTCTTGGAATGGCAAACTATTACAACAAATTCATACCGAATCTCGCGTCCTTGACAAATCCTTTAAACGAATTCTTAAAAAAGGAGAATAAATTTTCTTGGACTTCCAACTGTGAAAATAGCTTTAACAAAATAAAAAAAGAAATTTCAAGCGATAGAGTTCTTATTCACTTTGATCCGAACAAACCACTGATAATCGCAACTGATGCGTCACCGACGGGTCTAGGAGCTGTTCTATCACATAAACTACCGGATGGCTCAGAAAGACCAATTGCCTTCGCTTCAAGAACGTTATCCGCAAGTGAAAGAAAATACTGTCAAATAGATAAAGAAGCTACCGCCATCTACTGGGGCATTAAAAAATTCTTTCAGTATTGCTATGGACGAAATTTCACACTGATTACGGACCATAAGCCCCTTACATCGATTTTTCAGCCACATCGAACACTTCCAGCACTTAGCACGATGCGTTTATTCCATTGCGCACATTTTCTATCTGGTTTTGATTACAACGTTGAATACAGAGCAGCATCGAAACATTCAAATGCAGATTACTTATCCAGATTCCCAGTAGACAAAACAGCAGAAACTTCGAAAGACCAACACTACGCGTTTCAACGTGGACAAATAAACATATTAGATATCCGACCTAATATTATTGCCAGAGAAACAAAGAAAGATCAAGAGTTAAATATACTAATAGAAGCCTTAAAATCTGGAAACTCATTACGTCAGTATGGTTACAATGATAATGAATACACTCTTCAAGATGATTGCTTACTTAAAGGAACCAGAGTAGTTGTACCCCAGAGTCTGCGCAAACCAGTGCTCGAAGAACTACATTCCGGCCACATCGGTATTGTTAAGATGAAAGCACTCGCTCGCAGTTATATTTATTGGAAAAATATAGATAACGATATTAAGAACGTTGTACAATCCTGCAGAGCTTGCCGACTGCAACAAAATGAGGCACCGAAAGCACCGCCCCATCATTGGGAGAAACCAAGTGAACCTTGGCAAAGACTACATGTTGATTTTGCGGGGCCTATTCAAGGACATCAACTCTTTATAGTAGTAGATGCTTTCACTAAGTGGGTCGAAGTTTACCCCACAAAAACCACGACCAGTTCGTGGTGCATCAAAACACTGAAAGAACTGTTTGTAACATTTGGCACACCTTACATACTAGTATCAGACAATGGACGTCAATTTGTTTCACAAGAGTTTCAAAATTACCTGTCTCATTCTGGAATGAAATGAAAATTTATTTATTTCTAGAAGTAATTTTTACATTTTCACTTGAGGCCAGCCCAGTAAGCATTAATAGCATTGAGCAGTAAGCACAGCCAGCAGTAAGCATTGAGGCCAGCCAGTAACCTAACCTAACCTAACCCATAAAACATCCGCCCCATACCATCCAGCCACCAACGGGCAAGCTGAACGTTTCATGCAAACAATTAAAAGATCTTTACGCGCAATGGAGGGGGAGAGGGGTAACGGTAACCTTACAGACAAACTTCTAGTCCTTAAGTCTCGACTAAGACGTACCCCAGGATCGGACAGTCTGTCACCCTTCGAACGCATGTTCGGTCGAGAAGTCAGGACGGGACTGCACGTAATGTTCCGCAAACCGACGGCTTCCGCTTCTCGTCCTGAAGACACGACGTTGTCAGCCATCCGCTCGTTCGCTCCAGGCAACCGAGTCCAGGCCAGAGCATATGCAGACCCGAGACAGAGGTGGGAGTTTGGGACCGTGTTTCGGAGGCTAGGGCGTTTGCACTACGAGGTACAGACGGATGCAGGCGCTACATGGCGCAGACATGTGGACCAGCTCCTCCCAGCTACAGGAGTGCACAGCCAGGAATAGCGGCGGAGGACTGATGTATACTGGCCACCTTATGTCCGACAGCTTTAACATGTGTCAACGATTTGACTTTTGGGCTTTTCAAATAAACACATGAATTAACAATTAGTTATTATTTTACGTATATAATATTCTTCTTAGCGAATCGATGGCAAGTAGTCGTTATAATGTTGTGGCCCAGAACGTAGCCACCTGGACGGCGGATGGAGTAGCGTCCAATAAATCTTTTTGCGTGCAGGTGGTAGGGCACGCACTGCATGATGTTAGGTGGGCCATAGTTTGCACCTCTCCACACATACAACCTAAGTCCGCGTCTCCGGAAATCCCCTTGTGGGGTAAATCCGTCTTTGTACTGTTTTTATTATATTGTGTCTTGTGTAATTTATGCTCATGTACAGTCAACGGCACATGAGGTTACCACAAATTGTCAAATTAACTCAATGGATCGTAAACTCTTATCTCGTACTTGGAGATAAAATTGTAAATCGATTGAAGAAATTTGACAGTTTAGGATAGCATGATGTGCTGTTGTCCCTGTACGATAAAGAATAAATACATACATACATACAATGTTGTAACACTCCTGAGATTCACAGCTCTTAAACTTTTAAACTGTTGAACAAATTTTAATAAAGTTTGTCTCAAACCATTTCGATCACTTCAGCTTTCAATTTAAAAAAAACCCGCATCAAAATCGGTCTATTTTGTTTAGGAGCTACGATGCCACAGACAGACGGGGGGGGGGGGGGGGGGTTTAGGAGGATCTATCTTCTTTTTTTTTCCGATACTAGATATTTTACGACGTCTCATGCAGGGAGATAATCATGATTTTGAAAATTTCGGGGAGGGGTTAGAGCCCTCAAACCCCCCCTAGCTACCCGTTGAAACAGCTTGAAAATTCTGCAAAATAATATTAAATACTAATTAATAAGATAATAAGTAATGTTATTTACCGATTTACGAGTATTTGCGCAGGTGTCTTCCAGTTTCATTGTCTGACTGTTTACAGCAAATGATATATAGGCTCAATATACATGGCGTAAGGGCCAGCTTAGCAAAAAATGAAACCCTGAACTTAGGCCATCAATCTGAATGATTTTCCAGAGGAATTTTCTCCTAGATTTTTTTAAAATATTTTCTGTTATAAAATTAAATAATTTATTCTCATACATTCAACTTTACAATTAAAAACATTGATAACAGCGTAAAACACGAAAACCAGCAATCTGTGTACATCGCATTCTGTCAGAGGGGGATCGCGAGCGGGCCACAGTTTTGCAGTGCATTGCGTGGCACTAAAGTAGGTAACTAGAGAAAACTGCTAACTTCACGTTTTAGGAAAAAAAAAATTACTTATGGTCAATCATAGTTACGAGTAGATTCCACCGTTTAATTATTTGCTCTCCGCTATAAATATAAGCTGTCGATCCCCGCTGTTGTCGATTGACTACAGTCGTTAAATCCAAGTCAGAGACCATTGTGCGGTTTGAAAACTCTGACATCAGGGTTAGATAGATAGAAAATGCTTTATTTCGGCGTACAACACAGACATCACAATACAGAAAAACAGAAGAAACACAGAAGACACTTAACAGACACAAAGACAAAAACAAATTAAAGGCAAATTAAAGAAATAACAAAAAACATTTACAAACATAAAACAAAGTGCTGCACTGTGCTGCCTGTGTTAGCCAAGTTCGCCACACACTTGACTATAAATACCTACACGATAAGAAGAATATTATTTACTAAGCTGTCCCTTATACCCTTTATTATCTTATGGTATGATTATATGGGATTTCAATAACAGTAACTTAGTGGCACTCTCCACAAAAACATGAAGTTGCTATTTGTTTTTTTAGTACTGGTAAGTCTTGTTTCCTTTTTCTTTTTCAAAAGTCAAAACTGCTAATGTAATTCACTATTTTGCTGAAGTAAATATATCACTGTGTTGACATGTTCAAGAAACATAATATATGTTCAATGAAATAAACACTTTTGAGTTTGAGAGTTTGATTTGAGAGTAAATGTGTATTGGAGAAGCAAGAAGATTATAAACAATATGTTTTATTAATTCAAAAACGTTGGGATACCGGGAGCGATCGTCTTTTGTTTTTTTTTTGAGATCGTCTTTTTTTAGTTTTCAATTCCCCCTATTTTTAACCGACTTCAAAAAAGGAGGAGGTTCTGTGTTCGACTGTATGTATTTTTTTAAATGTATTTTCCCCGATTTCTCCGCCAATTATGGACCGATTTTAAAAATTCTTTTTTGCTCGAAAGTGTATGGTCCATTTTAGAACAAAAAAGATTATGGTCCCAGAAATGGTCCCATATAAATTTTAATGAAAAAGATACAGTGCTTTTAAAAAAAATCAACAAAAACAAAAAAAATACTACAAACCAGAACATCATCTAAATAAATGAGTGACATTTTCGTTTGTAGTTATCTGCTAATAGGCATTGTAGTCTGCAAAAAATACTAGTTATCTACTTCGTGCAAACTTTTGTTGGGATTGAAATCGGTGACTCATACGTTTTTTTAACGTTGAAAATTATTTACAATCATTTGAAAATTATTTTGTAAACTAGGTTTGATTTTATTAATACATGGGGGCCGTTCATAAAATACGTCACACCAAATTTCGCTTTTTGGGACCCCAACCCTACCTCGTCACGCTGTGTCACACTTTCTGCAACCCTCTCCTATGAATATTACGTCACGAAATCTAGATAAGCTGTAAATAATTTATTGCGATTATTAGTACATAAATTATATATTTTTTAGCGTTTTCGATCCCTGCATAGAGCTTGAAAAACTACGTCGATCGCCGCTAACCACGTCAAGATCGGTTGGTTTATTTGAGAGATATCGAATTTTAGAAAATTAAAAAAAATGTTTTGTTAAATATTTACCAAACTTTTGAGCTCGAAGAGCTCAAAACATCGTAATAAACAAGCTTTGTACCACTTTTTGTTAGAAATTAGGGGGAGGTTGCAGGGATGGCCAACCGTTTAACATTTTTTTTTTCTAATATAGAAAACATTCCTAAAAAAATTGAAATGATCTATATGTAGAAAGATCTATACACTCATACCTGCAAATCAAATTACTTTTCCCCGTGTTAGAATAAATAAAATAAAAAATTATAAACTTCAAGTAAAATTATTCGGAAATTGCGAACGTAACGTTAGTTTAGCCTCCCGACCCCCCTCGTCACATCTTGTCACACCAAGCGATACCCCCTCCTCCCTTAGTGTGCGAACGTATTTTATGAACGGCTCCATGCGTTATTTTAAAGAAAAGACATCTTTTAATTTAAAATAAATACCTGAGGAACTAGTTGGCAACAATGTGGCGTTGATATAGTGACGAGTATAGAAAAAGGAGA
Source organism: Aproaerema taeniolella (assembly GCA_949987775.1). Lineage (NCBI taxonomy): Eukaryota > Metazoa > Arthropoda > Insecta > Lepidoptera > Gelechiidae > Aproaerema > Aproaerema taeniolella. The sequence continues at coordinate 1,487,221 of OX465244.1, forward strand.
AACCTAAATAGGAAAAGCGCAAAGTAGCTTGCCTGTGTATTTTATACATGTGAAACGCTTGTAGCCTAGTGGGACCCGCTGATCTGAACCAATCAGTGAGGTCGAGCAACGTCAGTGACAAAAATGGCAATGTGGTCGAGGATGAACAAGCTCACTCGGAAGATGCCTATTCACTCGAACTTAAAACTCAGGTTATATGATTACGGAAATACAGACGCTGGTAGAGAATTCCATACCTTAGCGGTGCGCAATACGAAAGATGAAGAGAAGCGCTCAGTGAGGATTCGAGACATTTCGACAAGGTAGGTGGTACCCCGCAGTGCGTCTGGATGTCCGGTAGAAGAAAGGGGCAGGCGGAATGAGCTCGTGTAGCTCATGAGCACACTCCCAGAAGTGCATCTTGTGGAAAACACATAGGCAAGCTACTTACGAGTATCTTGGTACTATTTGCATTAACTGAATGTTAAGTTGCAAGGTAGTAAGCAACCCGTCATAAGAGGCCATCCATAAATTACGTCACACGAATTTCATGATTTTTTGACCCCCTCCCCCTCCTTGTCACAGCTGGTCACATTTGTAAGACTCCCCCTTCCCTAGTGTGAGATCACATATTTTGCATTTTTCCCATTTTTTGTAATTTTCTAATAATGGCAGTACTTAATAGAGTTACATTTTTTTTTGAGAACTGAAAACTCATTGTCTCAACAAAAGAATAAACTTAAAACGAGTACTTGGGACTGAGGAGGTTAAGATTGTCATTAATAGATAACGCGTTTTGATACTCATAACACATTTTGAAATGTGACGTCACGAAACTTTATGACTCCTCCCACCCCTTGTCACACAATGTCACACTTTGTTGACCCCCTCCGCTCCCCTGAACGTGTGACGTAATTTTACTAGTTAGCAACTTACCGTACAGTTGGCGGTGGCGATGCTAATCCGGTTGTTATCAAGTGTCTGTGGTTACGATAGTGCTCAATGATTTCCACTTAAACGGATAAAATGGTCTCCACTGTCATTCCACCGCCATTTAGATGCCATTGATTAGTAGGATATTCACCCAGACCCACAAAAATAATGTTTACTATTTATTTTTTTAGGCTCTTGCAGCTGTACACAGCTTGCCACTTCGTAAGTATTGAACAAACAGACTAAATCGAAGTAAATAAAACTGAAAAGAAAAAAACAAGTAAGCCCAGTTGTCTAGACTTTTATTATTGAATATTATTGAATAACATAACGATTTTAACTATCGGGACCCATTATTAGGAAGCCGGATTTTTTATGGGTCTCGACTGATAAAATCGTTATGTTATTCAATAATATTCAATAATAAAAGTCTCAACTAATGTGCTGACTTGTTTTTTCTTTTCAGTTTTTATTACAGTCGGGTTATTTATTTTTTAAATTTTTATTTTTTATTTTACACTTTTTTAGTTAAGTCAGATATTTATAATTTTATTTATTGATCTCCTATATATATCTCACTTGCATAAATATTGAACAATTTCCAAATTAAATGCCTACATTTAAGTGAAAAATCGTACTAAACAACGATACCCCACTTGACATAGTTCCTCGATTTTCATTTTTTTCTTTTTCACATTATGGCGTCCAAAATCGGCCATTTTGATTTTCAAATTTTTTATACTTTCTATGACACTCGCGCTGTCATGACAAATCCAACGACGTATTCATCAAAATCAGCCCACGCATTTGGTCTAAATAGTGCCACAAAGATACAAACATACATACAAAGGCTGATAAACACATTACCCTCGTTTGCGTCGCGCAGTCGGGTAAAAATTCGTTATGATTTTAACTGCTACGAATTGATTCTTAATTTTCTGAAGCGCTTGTAGCTCGCTTAACCTCACACAAATCAGGCGGGACCGCCAGCTTAACATGCCCTTTGGAGCACGGGAACACTCGTGACAATTTTTCACTTACCGGCCCCTGTGTTCGTTACTTAGCCTCAATGATCGGTTTAGATCATCCACAGTGAACTTACATGAATTGCCCCATTTGTATGGACACAACCTACTCCTGTGCTGCCGACGACGCACAAACTAATCGTTTTTGAGCCTTTTTCTTTATGGTATACCTACTAGTGCCCATTAGTTCGATGTAAAATACTACAAGTTAGAACTTGTCCCGCATTGTATTATGTTAAACTTATTGTTATTAAATTAAAATACGAAAATAACAAATACAACGGTAATTGATTCCGATTTTGCATATCGCGTTAATGGGTGCCTTTACCTCCTGCCCCTGTGTTCGTTGCTTAGCCTCACTGATCGCTTTAGATCATCCACAGGGGCAGGTAACCTGATGGGTGACAAAAGGGGCGAATTGTCACGAGCGTTCCCGTGCTCTGGAGGGCACGCTAAGCTGTCGGTCCCGGCTGTTGTCTATTGACTACAGTCGTTAAACTAAATCAGAGGCAATTTTGCGGTTTCAAAACTCTGACACCTATGTTAGTCAAGTTTGCTATTTACTCGATAATAAAGAAAGGAATTCTTCAACTAGATTTTCATTTACGTCTCTTCTTGTTTTTCATTTTCAGCGTACGAATTTCCAAATGCATGGAACTATGGTTTCCCATCTAATAAACCACTGGCACCACAATACCCTGGTAATGGTAAGTTTCGCTATTTATTTAGAAAGTGTAAAACATTCAGGAAAGAAAAATAGTCGGCGTGAATGGGACCCACAACCCCAGTATTAGATCTGGTGCTCTAATTAGATCTTCGAAATTTCTGATTCATTTTATACTAAGCACATTATGTCGTGCGTGTAGGTTATCAATTTTAAAACTAGCAAACTAGGTGTACCTAGTTTGGCAAATTAAGTGTATTGGTACCAATTTTCAGTCCAAAAACTACCTTGGTTGAATCAGGCCCAGAGCGCTCGCTGATTTGAACCGTTGAGTGAGGTTAAGCAACATACTCAGGGTCACCTGTAAGTGACCATAGTTTTTAACCGACTTCAAAAAAGGAGGAGGTTTCTCAATTCGACCGTATATTTTTTTTATGTATGTCCGTGGATAACTTCGTCGTTTATGAACCGATTTTGATTATTCTTTTTTTGTTGGAAAGGGAATATCCCAAGGGTGGTCCCATGGTAAGGAAACCAGGATCTGATGGTGGAATCCTGAAGAAATTGAGGGAAACTCTCGAAAAAATTGTCTTTTTGGGATTGAAGTCGGTGACTCTTACGTTTTTGACGTGGAAAATTATAATTTATCACGAGCGTTTCTGTGCTTGTGAGAGCATGTTAAGCTGTCAGTCTCGGCTGTTGTCTATTAACTACAGTCGATAAACAGAGTCAGATGCTATTTGGTTTATACAAATGGCAGAGGCAATTTGTACAATTGGTCCAATTACAAATGGCGCTATCATCTTAAAAAGACTTGGAGCTGCCTAAATTGCAGGTGTTTTTATAACATTTTTGACACCCTGTACAAAAACTAGACTTGCAGTAATTTTAAAAATAATGAGTTTAATGGATTTTCAATACATCGGAATTAGATTTTTCGGTTTTTGATTACATGAGAAATGGAAAATAGTTCAATGTTTACTAATGAGACAGTAATTTTGAATATATTAGCAAAATATCTGGACCTCGGTGTACGAAGTATACTCCAATATTAGATTAAGCATATATCACCGCGAATTGTATTTCTCAATATTATTATGTGTTTTTATACAAAATTTCACCATGAAAAGTATGAGATAATACTCCTAAAAAAACACAAAAACAATTGAACAATGTACGTAGTCAGTTATAAAGAGTATTTCTTTAAAAAATACGGAACAAAAATTTGAGTGAACTTACTTGAATTGCCCCGTATTTGTATGGACACAACCTATTCTTGCGCTGCCGACGCACAAACTAATCCTTTTTTTCCCGTTTTCTTTATGGTATACCTACTAGTGCCCGTTAGTTCGATGTAAAATACTACAGGTTAGAACTTGTCCCGCATTGTAGGTATTATGTTAAACTTATTGTTATTAAATTAAAATAATAAAATATCAAAGACAACGGTAATTGATTCCGATTTTGCATACCGCGTTAATGGGTGCCTTTACCTCCTGCCCCTGTGTTCGTTGCTTACTGCTTAGCCTCACTGATCGGTTTAGATCATCCACAGAGGCAGGTAACCTGACGGGTGACAAAAGGGGCGAATTGTTACGAGCGTTCCCGTTCTCTGGAGGGCACGTTAAACTGTCGGTCCCGGCTGTTGTCTATTGACTGCAGTCGTTAAACTAAATTAGAGTCAATTTTGCGGTTTCAAAACTCTGACGCCTATGTTAGTCAAGTTTGCTGTTTACTCGATAATAAAGAAAGGAATTCTTCAACTAGCTTTTCATTTACGTCTCGTCTTCTTCTTCATTTTTAGTGTACGTATTTCCAAATGCATGGAACTATGGTTTCCCATCTTACACACCACTGGCACCACAATTCCCTGCTAACGGTAAGTTTCTCTATTTATTTAGAACTAGCATTCCGCTCGGGACTTCGTTCCCGTGTGAATTCGGGAAAATTATGTAGCCTATGTCCATCGGGGATAATGTAGCTTTCTAATGGTGAAAGAATTTTTCAAATCGGTCCTGTAGTTTCGGAGCCTATTCAATGCAAACAAACAAACAAACAATCGAATCTTTCCTCTTTATATAGATAGATAGATAGATATAGAAGATATAGAGATAGAAAAAGATCTATATCTTTAACGGTTTGACCTCACTCAACGGTTCAAATCAGCGAGCGCCCTGGGCCTGATTCAACCAAGGTAGTTTTTGGACTGAAAATTGGTACCAATACACTTAATTTGCCAAACTACGTACACCTAGTTTGCTAGTTTGAAAATTGATAACCTACACGCACGACATAATGTGCTTAGTATAAAATGAATAAGAAATTTCGAAGATCTATTCAGAGCACCAGATCTAATCCTGGGGTTGTGGGTCCCATTCGCGCCGAATATTTGTCTTTCCTGAATGTTTTCCACTTCTATATGAGTCGAATAGAGTCAAAGGCGGCTATCTGACATTTAAAGTAAAAATGAGCTTTGAATGTAGCAACACTCAGAATTTTGAATACTTTCTACCATTATTCACAGTTCGTATCAAATTCGGCTATTTCTTATAGAAAAACCACTTCAAAGTATGAAATCAGTTTCAAATCCGGCAATTTGTAAAATTTAACTTAAAAAAAAACTGTTGTCTAAAATAAAACAATATTGCATATTATCTATTATTGTTTCCTACTTAATTAACTAAAAGTAATATTGTTTACAATACTTATTTAAGTTTATGATGAATAATAAGTGAAAATAAGGTATTCCATACAAATAAAATTTGTATGGAATACCTTATTTTGACATTTGCCAATAATCACCCATAAGTCAGATAACCACCTTTGCTTCTATACGACTCATATCTATCTATATCTTCTATCTATCTATCTATATCTATTCTATATATAGATATAGACAATATTTAGAATAATATTTATATATAGAATAGAATAGATATAGATAGATAGAAGATATAGATAGATATAGAAGTGGAAAACATTCAGGAAAGACAAATATTCGGTGTGAATGGGACCCACAACCCCAGGATTAGATCTGGTGCTCATTAGAGCATTAGATCTCATTAGATCTTCGAAATTTCTCATTCATTTTATACTAAGCACATTATGTAGGTTATCAATTTTCAAACTAGCAAACCAGGTGTACCTAGTTTAGCAAATTAAGTGTATTGGTACCAATTTTCAGTCCAAAAACTACCTTGGTTGAATCAGGCCCAGGGCGCTCGCTGATTTGAACCGTTAAATGAGGTTAAGCAACATACTCAGGGTTACCTGTAAGTGACCATAGTTTTAATTTATCACGAGCGTTTCTGTGCTTGTGAGAGCATGTTAAGCTGTCAGTCCCGGCTGTTGTCTATTAACTACAGTCGATAAACAGAGTCAGATGCCATTTGGTTTATACAAATGGCAGAGGCAATTTGTACAATTGGTCCAATTACAAATGGCGCTATCTTCTTAAAAAGACTTGGAGCTGCTTAAGGTAAAAGCACCTATTACCGTAGTAAATTGGGGGAATTGGATATTAGATTGAAATATTATGGAATCAGGACAGTCCTCAGCAAATTAGAATAGAGTAGAAAAAATCTTTATTTTATAGGACATTCAGGATGCCACTTAAAATAAGTCAAGATTACATGAAATACATACAAACAGACATTAAAGGATTTAAATACATACTTACGCATTCGTTCTATTGACCCTACTGACTCTACGCCTATTCGCAAAGGTGCAGTCTTCCCCAGAGAAGAACAGGCAAGAAACTCTGAGGGTGCTCTTTTTAAACGCATTACAGATTTTCTTATATTTTAATTTTAACTAATTCTGAAATAACTCTAGAGCTGAGCACTTCATTCCCATGGCTGCTTGTCAGTCAGGTAATCAGAAATTATGTAATAGCTCTTTTTGCAAAGTTTTTGTTTAATACTGTCTTAAATTTATCCAAAGGTAAATTTTGAATACACATGGGAATCTTATTATAGAAACGTATACATTGACCCTTAAAAGAGTTCGTGACCTTGTGGAGACGACTGTCTAGTACATCCAGTTTATGCTTGATCCTAGTATTTATATTGTGCCTATCGCTTTTTTTCTTAAACAAATGTTCATTTTTCTTCACATACATATAAAAGATTGTCTCAGGGTTATTTATTAGGATATTTTAAAATGTTTTATAGTCTTTTTATTTCGTACTTCCAAGTCTTTTTAAGATGATAGCGCCTATCATCTTAAAAAGACTTGGAGCTGCTTATACATCACAAAAACATTCGGTTAACATTGATTTTCAACTGCCGTGGTCGATAAACTGCTCCACAACATCAACAAAGTCCAAGGTTAGTCAAGGAAAGAAGGGAACAAACAAAGAATAAAATCAGGGACTGGTGTATTGACTGGCAAGACGCATACAAGTGGGTACTCCTGCCACAGGCAAATGAACTGCCTACTAGGAACTTATTTTATTTTATTTATTTTGTTTTATTATTTTTTATTTTGTTTATTTTATATATTTGGGGAGCTTACGTTTACAACACAGAAACTTAATTAAATAACTAAGAGCTAATAACTTCCTATTCCTATTACAATATATGTATTGTAGAAAGTGTTTTTTTGGAAATAAATGTTTTTATTATTATTATTTTATACAAAGAAGGATGGCAGCTATTAAAGGCCGCCCATATAACACGTCACAGTAATAGGGCGGAAGAGGTAATGTATAAAATGTGTAAATACACGTTAAAGAGTCTTCTTCTTCTTTTCGTATTGATAGAGTACTTAAATTAGATCTGCCCAGTAATTGGCCAGTTCCGTGGCCTTTAAAGTGTAAAAGCGTTACAGAAAGTCTAAATTTTCTGTGATATAATATGTGGACGACCTCTTATGTTCTTTAGGAAGCATACAATAACTGTGTCATCCTTATTTTTATCACCTAAAATTGGTAGTTTGAGCTACGACAGAGACGACAGGCCTCTGCACACATGTTTCTTTTGTATTATTCTTTAAGAGTTTGCAATAAGAAGTTTACATACATACTCCAAAAGAAAATAAGCAATTTTTTTTCATTTTATTCCAGTTCCAAGCCAGCAACCAAACTTAACATTCAAATCAACATCCTCAAACGTGTCTACATCAAACAAATCATCAAACTCGAAAGTTAACATTCAAAAACAAGAAAATGGCAAAACAAGCAATTTACAAACCTCAAGCACAGATCTAGCCAGCTCAAATCAAGCTCGTTCTGCTGAGGTGGCAGGTAACAACGGTGACGTCACCAGCGACCTACGAGGCTCACGTTCCGATACTAATGCATCTACGAGGACCAGAGTTGATGATGCAGGTGCCTATGCTGCCGCTGATCAAGCCAGCAACTTAGGATTGTACTCGAGAAGTGATCGCACTTTCAAAGATAATGGCACTTCGAAAGTACAGCAGTCTAATGTAGGCAGTAAAGCTGCAGCGACAAGCGAGACCACTGACAACGGTACTGTGACAAGCACTAAACAGCAAACTAACACCGATGCTTTGCAAGGGAATCAGGAAACTGTAAACGGAAAGACTTCTGGCTCGGTCCAGAGAAGTAATAGCACTCAAACTGGTGGCACAAACGATTCTGACGGCAAACAAGCCGGATCAGCTACTGTCAATCAAGGCAATACCGTAAGTCAAAGAGGAGTCGGTAAAGATGGCATTTTAGTAAGTAATGCAGGCAATAGAGCTACAACTGCTGTTCAGACAACGAGAAATGGAGCTTCAGCAGTTGTGACTCAGTCTAACACAGCAACACAAGGATCGAACGACAGACAAGGAATCGGTCTTCAATCTGGAACCAATAATAAGTCCACTGGCAGTACTTCTGCAAAAAATGGTTCCACGACGAATAACCAATCAAATTTGAGCAACCAAATCGCTCAAACTGGGCCAGGTTCCTCTGCTAAACAAGTCGATACTAGTAAACAAACGAATGTGAACGATTTTGGAGTGACTACTAATGAAAGTGCAACGGGCATTGAAGCTAGTCAAGTGCCTGGTGCTTTTGATAATGCCCCTAGTGGGACGAATAGCGCCCAAAGCATATCTAGCGTTCAAGACGGACAGACATCTAGTGGAACAAGGAATACGCAAGGTAACTTTAACGGCCAAGCTGCACAAACCTCAAACGGTTCAAACAGCCTTCAAACTAGTGACAACGCTCAAGCTGGCGAGGCAAGTGGCAAATCGAGAAATAATCAACAAAACTTGACTGGTCAAACTGCTCAAGCAATAAATGATTCTAATACTGCTCAAAACAATCTAAATCGACAAGCAGCTCAAGTAAAAGGTGGGTCAAGCAGTGGTCAGAACAGTGGAAGCTCTCAAAATGCTGCAGCTGTGAACGGTTCGGGTAATGGTCAGAACAACTCAAATGGGCAAGCAGCAATAGTTAGGGGCAATTCTGATAGTGGTCAAAATAACTTAAGTGGGCAAACTGATGAAGCCGAGGATGGCTCGAATAGTGATCAGGAAAATTTAAACGGTCAGGTGGCTATCGATGATGATGATGACGTTCCACAAGAGGGCCAAGGGACTGGATTGGTTGATCCAAGTTCTCGCTAAAGGTTTTGTTCCGACTGAATTAATTTCAGCACGCTTGCATCTTCATATTTTCATTGTATTTTAAGTAAGTCTTTCATCATCATCATCTTGTTAGCCGCATAACGTTCACTGCTGGACATGGGCCTCCCCCAAGAATCTCTGTCAGTCCACCTTGTGCACTGCCTTCCGGTACGCGATCGACACTCAAGAACTTTTCTGCCCCAACGGACATCAGTCCTACGAGCAATGTCCCTGCCCACTGTCACTTAAGGTTTTCAATTCTTCAAGCTATGTCGGTGACCTTGGTTCTCCTTAATTCTGGGCGTCTGTTAAACTAATCAATAATTGGCGTCTCAATGGCGGTTAAATAAATATGGTGACCATTTTACCCGTGCAGGTGGTGAAATTCAGAACTATCGAAACCTTGTACAGTCAACAGCACATCAGGTTACCACAAACTGTCAAATTTCCCCAATGGATAGTAAACTCTATTGCTTGGAGATAAAATTGAAAATCGATTGAAGAAATTGAAGAAATGAAGATGTGCCGTTGTCCCTGTGCATTTGACGACAGCACCGCGACCAGCAGCGCCACCGCAAACCGAACATAAAGTTTTAAACTACTGAACATTCAGTTGGCGGTGGCACCACCAGTCACAGTAGCCGTCATTAGATGTATGAAAGGATAGTTCTCAATTTCGCCATCTGAACGGATAGAATGACGAACATTGTCAATCAACCGCCAGTATGACATTGGTTACTGATTTCACTATCCTGATTTGATCACGCAGAGAAACTGCCGTAAGTCATAATTATAACTGGTAACAGACATTGGTCAAAGACCATTTATCTTCAGAAACAGCTGTGAAGACGCGTTACGGATTGTACAATTATTTTATTTTTTAAATATTTTTAATTACATACATTGTATCAATTTTTTTTAAATCAGTTCATTACTTTGTTTTATTTTATTTAAGTGTCAATAAAATCTTCCTCCTTGACTAGTATTTTTTTAAACGCTTACACGCGTGAGAGATGTTCAGAAATAAAGGGGAAAGAAAAATGTTCGGCGCGAATGGGACTTGAACCCACGACCCCAGGATTAGATCTCCTGGTGCTCTAACCAACTGAGCTATCGTGCCTTCAAGCCAAGTGGCAAAATTTCTCATTCCCTTTTCGCGGCTTGACTTGAAGGCACGGTAGCTCAGTTGGTTAGAGCACCAGACGATCTAATCCTGGGGTCGTGGGTTCAAGTCCCATTCGCCCCCAACATTTTTCTTTCTCTAAAATCATTTGTCTCCTTGTCCTTTGTAGACGTTGAGGTATTGAAACTTTTTGTACAAGGATTTTTGAGGGCTGGAGATTGACATTAGCTACTATTTCACGCGAAGCTAGTTTTCAATCATGAAATAAATAAATAAACACTCTCTTTTATGGGTCAATGTATACGGTTCTATAATAAGATTCCCATGTGTATTAAAAATTTACCTTTGGATAAATTTAAGACAGTGATTAAACAAAAACTTTGCAAAAAGGGCTATTACAAAATGTCTGATTATCTTTCAGACAGGCAGCCATGGGAATGAACTGCTCAGCTCTAGAGTTATTTCAGATTTAGTTAAAATTAGTAAATAAGAAAATTTTCAACACATCTGCTCATAAAGTGGGTCTTATATCATTGTTCTAAGGTTCATAATGATATGTATTACCCAGCCCGTGAGTAATAAAAATAAAGCACAAGTACGCAATGGTTTTTTTTTCTAAATTTCAGCAAAGAGATCAGATCTTATTTTATATTTAAAATTAAGTGTAAATATTAAACTATTTGTAAATAAAAATATAATTCCACCAAATCATTTAAATTTAACAGAAAATTATCATTTATTTATGCTAAAACGTGAAAATATATAGTTAAGTATTTTTTCTATTATTTGGCTGTATAGCATCTTGTCAATGTGAATCTCATTTTGCGAGCGAAAAAAGAAAAAAATAATCGCGCCTCTTTTCAGATGTTTTCACTTGGTTTTCACAAACGGCATTTGTATTCATCAGATTGTTATTATTGTCAGAAATACAACACAAAAAAATGTCTTCTTCTAGTGCAGAACTGGAAACCTACGTGGGTACACCGCCAGAAATACTTTCCGAGGCGCAACATGCAAGTGATAGCTTGTTGCCTTCAATATCAAAGGAAAGTTTTTATTTCTTTCTTTTCTCGCAAATGTGTTGAAAAACGTCGTATGACACGCGTGCGCATTGGATATTACATTCTCGGCTCTATTGAGCCCTCGCCTTCGGCTCGGGCTCTAAACTCGCCTCTAATGTAATATCCAACTTAGCACACTTGTAGCATAATGTACTATTGTAATGCGATTTAAAAGAGCAACCTCAGAGTTTCTTGCCTGTTCTTCTCTGAGGAAGACTGCACCTTTGCGAATAGGCGTAGAGTCAGTAGGGTCAAAAGAATGAAAGCGTATGTATGTATTTAAATCGTTTAATGTATGTTTGTATGTATTTCATTGTAATCTTGACTTGTTTTAAGTGACATCCTGAATGTCCTATAAAATAAAGATTTTTCTATTCTATTCTATTATATTCTTACACACTCAACGGCTATGCTTGTTCTTGTCTGTCTTTATGTACGTTCTTAGGGACTCGCAATACAAGGGAAAACCTTATAGTGGGCGTTTGCGTGTGCCGCGTTCACTTATTTTATTGTTAAGGCCCATACCAAGTTTTTCCCTAGTGTTTTGGGTACTTTTATATTTTTTATAAATAATTACCCCGACCGGGATTCGAACTCAGGACTCATCGATTAAAAGGCAACGTCACAACCACTCGACCAAACCGACTGTCATTATTGGTTAATAAACCCCGAGCAAAAAATCAGGGAATACCACTGACGTACGACCAACACTAGCAACTGTATCTCTCACTGTCAAAGAAGACAACTGTAAAATGTGTATACCTATCGCAAGAAAGAGATGACATAACATGACATGTTGTGGTCAAAAATATCGGTCGTAGACTTCCATTCTAACTCTTGGAAAAATGGCGTCCACAATCTTGATTTTGTCAGTGCCAGAGTAAGTACGTTAATAAAGATTATAACTCTATAAAATAAAAATGTTTAACGATTTTAATAAAACATGTCTAATATTTGCTTTTTAATAAATAAAAACAGCATCCAAATCGGTTTACCCGTTTAAAAGGCGCAGACCCACCGCGGCGCAGGATGTGCACGGCCACGCGGCGCATTTTAGCGAAGTGGATTCATTTGTTTGTCAACGTGGGTCTTCGTTTCCACTGCAGTACACGCCATACACGAATTGAAACCCACGATGATCATACGTGGATTAGATCAAAATCTAATTTGAGCCTTAATGTCAAACTCACTGAGTAGATATTCACCGCAGCTAAAATGCGCCGCGTGCCAACCGCGTGCCGCATGCACAGCGTGCATGGCGTTGAGCTACGTGGGCAACATATTCGAGCAAGCCACGCGTGTATCGATGACGTCATTTCATGCGTAGCTTGGTCGTGGGTCGCAGTGTACACAATCACATACATTTTCTTGCAAAGCGAAGCTTAACCCACGTGCGTAGCCTCTCCGTGCGCCGCGGTGGGTCCGCGCCTAGCATAGCCGTCAAACTTATAAGTCTTATAACACTCTTCTTTTTGCGTCGGGGATTACAAATGGAGATTGGTGAAGCCGCTAATATCAAGTAAAGAAACCGTTTACGGGTTGTAGTACGTCAGAAACTCGTCCGTTGACTGTCACCGACTGTCACGGTTTGGTCGAGTGGTAGTGACGTTGCCTTTTAATCGATGAGTCCTGAGTTCGAATCCCAGTTGGGGTAATTATTTATAAAAAATATAAGAGTACCCAAAACACTAGGGAAAAACTTGGTATGGGCCTTAACAATAAAATATGTGAACGCGGCACACGCAAACGCCCACTATAAGGTGTTCCCTTATATTGCGAGTCCCTTGGAACATACATAAAGACAGACACGAACACCCATGACCCGAGAACAAACATAGCCGTTGAGTGTGTAGTGTTTATTTATTTATTTCATGATTGAAAACTAGCTTCCCGTGAAATAGTAGTTAATCTCAATCTCCAGTCATTATTGGTTAATAAACCCCGAGCAAAAAATCAGGGAATACTACTGACGTACGACCAATACTAGCAACTGTATCTCTCACTGTCAAAGAAGACAACTGTAAAATGTGTATATCGCAAGAAAGAGATGACATAACATGACATGTTGTGGTCAAAAATATCGGTCGTAGACTTCCATTCTAACTCTTGCGTTGGAGATTACAAATGGAGATTGGTGAAGCCGCTAATATCAAGTAAAGAAACCGTTTACGGGTTGTAGTACGTCAGAAACTCGTCCGTTGATCAGTAGGGTGCACCGCTAGCAGGTGCAGGATGATGATTTTGGAGCACTTAGATGTTATTGAATTGAATTGAAATCATTTATTATCAGGTACTAGCCCCATAGTCACAATACAAATATTATTAAAATTAAATAATAATAAATAAGAACTCAACTTAAATTAAATTAAATTCATATAAAAATAATCAAATTATATAAATAAAATAAAATAAAAATTAAATCTAAACATTAAATAAATTACTAATAATTATCAAATAAATAAAATTAACTTAAATTAAAATCTAAATTTATATGGTTACGAAACATGCAGATGCACCCAGTGAGCGACAAATGGCGAGTCCCATTTGTCTGCAATAGTGCTCAGGATGGTGTTGGGGCTACCGCGCACCCGCGCCAGTATGGCGGCGCAGCGCTTGCGCATGATGGCATGGAAGCCGCCCACCTGCGCCTCCGCGAGCCACACACTTGTCGTAGACTTACAGAATAGATGCCCAGGTCGCTCCGTTGCTCTGTTATGACGTGAAGGAAGGACAAACAAACAAAATACACTTCAGAGTCAAAAGAGCTATATTTCATAGAACATTCAGGGTGTTACTTAGACATCGACCACACAGAGACGCCTAATGTTTTAATTTCTTGAAACAAATAACTGTGTCAATGCGCTGAGGTAAGCGAGGGGCGGGGGGAAAAGGAAGAAATGCATGCTGATTGGCCGATTCAAGGTCTCAATAATCCAAGAAAGGACAAGCAGTACTTATTTGTATTTGAAAGAAAGGGATGTACTGATAAACAAATGCTTTCGTTGCGGATTCGAACCAGCGTAATTTGAGCTCTGAAAAAATTGATTCTAGACTATAATAATCTTGAAATTGGCTTACTTATGAAAATTTATGCCGTCTTTTTTGAAATTAAATGATTTGGCTACATTTCCCACAACATTTTATTGTACAGGGAGCCATGTTTCTCCTCTTTCGTATTTTATTTTGTAACAAACGTACGAGATGTACACGGGTCACGGTCACGGATGTGGTCGATAGTCGATACTAAAGCAGATTTCGCGATCGGTGTCTTAAGTAAAGACGTATAAGTCTAACGTGTTGTCAGAAAGTGTTCGCCTTGCATTAGGTAGGCGTCTGTTAGGCTGTGTGGTCGATAGTACAGGGACAACAGCACATCATGCTATCCAAAACTGTCAAATTTCTTCAATCGATTTTCTATTTAATCTCTAAGTATTAGAGTTTACAATCCAATGGGGAAATTTGACAGTTTGTGGTAACCTGATGTGCCGTTGACGTACTTAGATTATGAAGAAACTGAGTTATTGTTTCAACACTCGCAATAGCCTACTTCCCAAGTGGAAGCAGTGGCGTAGTTAGGTAACCTAAGGCTCTGGGGCAAAAAATAAACAAGGGCCCCTACAATACAATACAATACAAATATACTTTATTGCACACCAACATTACAGAACATGAGACAGAGTAAAAGTTACATTATGAACAGTAATAAAGTTAGGGTACAAAAGGCGGCCCCATTGCTAAGAAGCAATATCTTATCGGCAACCTTTGGATATGGAGAAGATGAAATTACACCATATAAGTGTGGGTGCAAAAATACATACATAAATATACTTACATAAACTCTATTACACACATACAATATACCTAACACAAATAAATACATATAATATACATAACATACACCTTACGGAAATACACAATGGAAAAGTAATAACATTCTACAGAAAGGAAAAATAATAATAACAAAAAAACTACTGAACTATTCAAAATCGTTTGTTCCGTATTCGTCGTGTTCCGAATTCGACGTACGCTAGATTTGTGGTAATCCACAAAGACGTTCGAGACTTGTTGAAAATTCCCCTGTATTTTTTCATATAAATTGCCATTATTAAAGTCGCGTTCCAGGAATCTGGTTTATTTATATTCCGAATGTGGGAGAAATTTTCACTAGTTCAATTTATAGTTTGTAAGTCAGAGTCCGAGGGGCCCCCTGAGCTTGGGGGCCCGGGGCACTGCCCGGTCTAGCCCTCCAGTAGCTACACCATTGAGTGGAAGAGATCTGTTGCGAGCGCAGTGTGAATTAACTAACGCAAACACATTCACTCACACACACACACACGCCTACACACACACTCACACAAAAACACCTATACACAAACGCAACCGACCCGAGTCTCTTTAAAGTTCGAGTGAATAGGCATCTTCTGCGTGAGCTTGCTACATCCTCGACCACATCTTCGCCCCTGGGCTAGATTGTGGTCAAGAGCAAACCCATTCGTTATAAAAAAACGCAAATAATTTACTTTGTTTATTTTTTACTTTTTTTTTTTAATAAAAATTGTAAGGTCAGGGAAGAGCGGAATCTCCCACCACAGGCGCGCTTAAAGATAGATTACTGCCATTAGTTTTGAAGCCATTTTTTGTATAAAAGAAATAAATATTTTTGTATTTTTTTTGGTAAAATAAGTCAAAGTTACATTAAAGGATTTGAATACATACATACATATTCGTTATTTTGAATCTACTGCCTACTGTCTGATACTGTCTGATACTCTACACCTATTCGCAAAGGTGCATTCTTCCCTAGAGAAGAATGGGCATGAAATAGGCACTGTCGGAAAGCTAGTCCTACTAATATCATAAATACAAAAGTTTGTAAGGACGGATTGATGTTTGTTACCCCTTCACCTTCGATCAACTATAAAGCCCTTCACGCAAAAACTACTTGACGGATTTAGATAAAACTTTGAAGAAATCAGAAATAAAAAGCTTTCACAGCAGGCTACACAACAGAACGCAAAAAAAAAGGGGAGGAGTTGCTGACGAAGCTATCACTGAGCAAATACATATAATATAGGAGAATACAGGTGAAAAAAAACCTCATAACTATATTCAAAATCCTGAACCAGTATCACTTACAGAACACTTATTTTTTCCTAAACGTAGACACCACTCGGGCGCACCCTCCGAACGCTACCCGCACCCCTCGCGTGCCTGGTGTAGGAGTAATGTCTACGTTTAGGCAAAAAATGAGCTATTCCCATTGATAAAATATTTAAGAAAAAAATTTTTTTTCATAAATGTGTTCCTTGAGTGATGCTGGTTCAGGATTTTGAATATAGCTAGGAGGTTCTTTTTGACCCTGTATATCAATCTATATTAGCCAAACCGTCATAAGATGCAGCTCAACTAGTCTATGAAATGATAATGGCTTCTCAGCAGCGCCTTTTATGAACTTTATAACAAAGAGGGTACAATGGGTTTTTAAGAAACAAAATCCAGAAAAAAATAGATTAAAAAGAAATCGCAAATTCCCACGGAAACTTAAGGCGACTACAGCACCTAAATTACGATTTTATGATGCGTAGATAAGAATGACGCACTGCACTAAATCGAAGAAAAAAAATACTACAGTAATATTGATGACATAAACTAGATAAGTAGATAGTTTGCTGAAAACATGATTCAGCACTTTTGGTTCGATAGAAAACGCTCACAAAGTCACCTCTAAATACCCAATATTGTGTATCTTTTAAGCTGTAAAAACGATAGTAAAAATGCACACAGGAACTTGAATTTGCTATCAAAATATACGTGATTGAACACTCTCGATAAGTAGTTAACGCATTTTTCGATTTAAGCTGTTACCTTTCCATAAATCTCATTTTTTTCTAACTTTCAAACATGTTTTTACGCACGCACGCTTTCATAGTCCGTAAACTTCGTGTATCGACACTGTTCGCATTGCCGGCCCAGGCCTGTTGAGAGACGGAGATGGCTTTATTCCTATGTGTGCTGCCTTTATCGGGTGCTGTAGTCGCCTTAAACTAGTTTATAATACAAGTACAGCTTTCTGCCCGCGACGACTACAGGTTATTTCGTGCCCAGCTGTGAGAAAAAATGTAGCCTATATCCTAATCTATCTCTGTACCAAAATTCATCAAAATCGGTTCAATAGTTTATGCGTGAAAGCGTAACAGCTAGACAGAGTTACTTTCGCATTTATAATATTAAGTGGGGAAGTAGGGATTGAGGGTTTGCTATAAACATTTAGGCAGACAATAAAACAATTAGGGTTAGATTAGATTAGATTAGAAAGATTAGATTTAGGGTGTTAATGTGGTTAGTGTACTGTTGAATGACATTATCTGTGTAAATCGATTCAGATCTATTACGGTGGGCCCAGGGGAGACATTTTGTGGTATTTTTGATTATTTATATGGAAAGGGGCTGTTATTATAATACAATAATAGTGGGTGTCTATTCCACTAATCAATGCGCCTTTTTATAATTCGAACGGCACGGCACGGCATGTAAAAATTTGAATTATCATTTCCCAGCATCTAGTACCACTAGTACCTACATATAAGGCAATGGTAATACAATTTTGCTGTCCCGTTTTCGAATTATAAAAAGGCCAAATGACGGTTGAACTTTTTATTATGGGAAGGGTTAACTCTTGACCTCAATCTTGCTTCACTAAGGTTAATAGGCATTTTCTGGGTTAACTCGCTCCATCGGCGACCTCATCTATGACCTTGGTCAAGATTGATGTCAAGAGTTAACCCATCTATATATATAAAAGAAAGTCGTGTTTGTTACAACACTTATAACTCGAGAACGGCTGGACCGATTTCCATGGTTTTTGATTTGTTGTATTTCTCTCCGTCCCGAATAGCAGAATAACTATTAAAAACATTGGAAAATTGACGGGGAAATTCCCACGGGAACGAAGCTAGTCTTATAATAAAAAAAAGAAGCAAGATTTAGGTCAACTATGGAGCGAGTTATTCTAGAAAATGATTATTAAGGCGTTGGTACTCCTGCGCACCGAAGGAACACAGCAAGCTGTTTGGTGTCGAACTTCGGTAGGAGAGAGGCCGCAAACCAGACACCGCATGAGATTGGACGATACCTCAGATTCAGATCAATGAGCAGTCTTTGACTAAGATGGATTGATAGGAGGCAGGTCTCACTGTGTTTCTTTAGTGTTTCCTTGAAGCCTTGAAGAGCGAGGCATTACCATCACAAGTATCTTTGGATTACTTACTGGGAAGCCCCAGCAAATAGACTGTAAAAGATTTACTGAAATAAAACATATTTTATTTATTTTATTTTATTAGTCGCCACTTACGACACCCACGGAAAGAAATTGGGTTTATTCTCAACCGATCGCCACACTGCAAAAATATGAAAAGGAGACCAATTTACCTGTTCAGATGGCAAAATACAGAACTCTATCTAAACCTCATACACTTGATGACAACCGCCCCGATCAGCAGCGCCACCGCCAACTGTACGATAAGGCGACTACAGCACCCGTTAAAGCACAGCATCCCACAGCATCCCAGCAGCCTCACCGACACCCATCTATAACTGGAAAAGCATTGAGGTACTAATTATTTCATTGTAGCACTATTTATCACTATTTCCGGAACTATTTATTGGCATATGTAAAAACGTTAAATTCCATGATGAGGCTTCTGGAGTTATGGTCACAATTTATCAACTCCTGTCCCTTTTTAAGGCGCAGGTCCAATCGTGCATGGAGTTAAGGCGACTACAGCGCCCGATAAAGGCAGCACACATAGGAATAGTGCCATCTCCGTCTCTCAACAGGCCTGGGCCGGCAGTGCGAACAGTGTCGATACACGAAGTTTACGGACTATGAAAGCGTGCGTGCGTAAAAACATGTTCGAAAGTTAGAAAAATGAGATCTATGGAAAGGTAACAACTTAAATCGAAAAATGCGTTAACTACTTATCGAGAGTGTTCAATCACGAACATTTCGATAGCAAATTCAAGTTCCTGTGTGCATTTTACTATCGTTTTTACAGCTTAAAAGATACACAATATTGGTATTTAGAGGTGACTTTGTGAGCTTTTTCTATCGAACCAGAAGTGCTGAATCATGTTTTCAGCAAACTACTTATCTAGTTTATGTCCTGAATATTACCGTAGTATTTTTTTCTTCGATTTAATGCAGTGCGTCATGCTTATCTACGCATCATAAAATCGTAATTAGGTTGCTATAACTACCTAGCAACTTAACATTCGCCCCCAGTCAAGCTAGCTGTCATCAATTGTATGAGGTTTAGTTAGTTCTAAATTTCACCACCTGAACGGATGAAGTGGTCACCATTGTCATTTCACCGCCATTGAGACGCCAGAGTCAGTGCAGCGGTTCTCAAAGTTTTTTTGCGACGGACCCCTTTTGGAACACAAAATATTTGGGAAAGCCCTTAACTAATTTATAACTAAATGAGTTGAACTGTTGATCAAGTTCCTGGCTAAAAGCTCGGGCGTTTGGAAGTAACATTTTTAGATAGAAGAATAAGTTTTTGAAGTGAAAACTTCTTTAGCGGCGTTGAGCACTTTTAGTATGGGGAAAAAATGTTAAACTCGTGATGAACTCGCGTCAGATCGTCAGATGTCACGTGACGGTGATCGTCAGATGTGATCGAAAATGCGTAGGATAGGGTTGCCACCTTTTTTGAAGAATTCTATGGGTGAGACGAAGCCGAAGGCCGAGCTCCGCGTAGGGCGAAGCCCAAAGCGTCACCAAGCATCTTACTTGGATTTTATTTGGGAGAATCGTGACGCGAAGGGCGAAGCCCGGAGCTTCGCCCTTCGCGTCACGATTCTATTTCGGTATGCCGACATGGGTGTCGTTTAATAGGTTTTCGGGGGTGCTGATTCCGAAAATGACATCCATTTTTAAATCCAATATGGCGGACATGCATTTTTTGTTAAAATCCGTCATGGGTGTCATTTCTTAGGTTTTCGGGGGTGCTTATTCCAAAAACGATATCCATTTTGAAATCCAAGATGGCGGCTGTGAAAAACAAAAAAGGCACATTTTTGAAACTTATAAAATAAGCGCACAACCGCCTCGTGACCACGCGAATGTTCAAGTTTTCACTTCTGCCGGCACTCCTGGAGTGCAACCCGTTGTTTTTTTTTATTTTATGCACGACAAGCTTTTCGCCCGGGACTTCGTTCCCGTGGGAATTCAGGAAAATTGTGTTCATCAGGGATAATGTAGGATTCTAATGGTAAAAGAATTTTTCAAATCAGTCCAGTAGTTTCGGAGCCTATTCAATGCAAACAAACAAACAAAAATCAAATCTTTCCTCTTTAATAATATTAGTATAGAATACTAAAAGAATAGTAGGTACTGAAATTACGAATTTCAGTACCTACTATTATTATTTTAGTTTTTTCGCTGAGTCTTTTTGTGGAGCACCCTTTGAGAATGCCTGAGTTAGTGGAATAGACGCGTAGTCGGTGTTAGAGAATTTAATAAATTTGAGAAAATTCCGATTTATTGTTTAATTGTTTGACATTAAGTAAAATAAAAGACTAAAATATACAAGCATTGACAAGAAAATAAAAATAATATAAAATATTTTTATTTTTATTTTAAGATGAGTTAACTCTTGACCTCAATCTTGACCATAAAGGTCAAAGATGAGGTCGACGATGGAGCGAGTTAGCCCAGAAAATGCCTATAAAGGCACTGGTACTCCCACGCACCGACGGAAGACAGTGGCGTCGGACTTCGGAAGGAGGGTGGTCGCGAACCAGACGGCCCTTTACAGAGCCTACCACACCGCATGAGACCATAGGACGACATCTCAGATTCAGAAAAAAATGAAGTGTGGTTGCCTGGGATGGATTACTAGGAGGCACGTCTCATTTGTGTTTCCTTAGTCGCCTCTTACAACACCCACGGAAAGAGATGGGGTGGTGTTATTCTCAACCGATCACCACACGGGAAAAATATTATAATTTTATAGGACATTCAGGATGTCACTTAAAACAAGTCAAGATTACAACGAAATACATAAAAAAATACATTAAACGATTTAAATACTTACATACGCATTCATTCTTTAGACCCTACTGACTCTACGCCTATTCGCAAAGGTGCAGTCTTCCTCAGAACAGGAAGAAACTCTGAGGTTGCTCTTTTAAATCGCATTACAAATTTTATTATTTACTAATTTTAACTAAATCTGAAATAACTAGCAGTGCGCAATATGAAAGATGATGAAAAGCGCTCAGTGCGAATCCGCGGGATTTCAACAAGATAGGGATGGTACCCCGCAGTGCGTCTGGACGCCCGATGGAAGAAAAGGGCTGGCGGAATGAGCTCATGCAGCTCCTGAGCACACTCCCCGAAGTAAATCTTATAAAAAACACATAGGCAAGCTACTTTGCGTCTATGAGTTCGGCTTTGGAGCTTATTTTTTACTAGCTTCCTATCGCTGATGAGTCTCCTGGTTCTGCGGTCCACCGAATCCAGTGTGGCTAGTTGGTACTTGGCCGAACCATCCCAGAGGTGGCTGCTTAAGGCGACTACAGCACCTAAATTACGATTTTATGATGCGTAGATAAGCATGACGCACTGCATTAAATCGAAGAAAAAAAATACTACGGTAATATTCAGGACATAAACTAAATAAGATGTTTGCTGAAAACTTGATTCAGCACTTTTGGTTCGATAGAAAAAGCTCACAAAGTCACCTCTAAATACTAAATATTGTGTATCTTTTAAGCTGTAAAAACGATAGTAAAATGCACACAGGAACTTGAATTTGCTATCAAAATGTTCGTGATTGAACACTCTCGATAAGTAGTTAACGCATTTTTCGATTTAAGCTGTTACCTTTCCATAAATCTCATTTTTCTAACTTTCGAACATGTTTTTACGCACGCACGCTTTCATAGTCCGTAAACTTCGTGTATCGACACTGTTCGCACTGCCGGCCCAGGCCTGTTGAGAGACGGAGATGGCACTATTCCTATGTGTGCTGCCTTTATCGGGTGCTGTAGTCGCCTTAACTCCATGCACGATCGGACCTGCGCCTTAAAAAGGGACAGGAGTTGATAAATTCGGTTAACCCGTTTGAAAATTATAAGCAATTGAATGTAAGGGGATATACATTTATTTTTATTTTAGGCCCGTATTACAGAAAGAGACTCAAGTCTTGATCTATACTTAAGTATTGATTATCTCTTTCTCTCACTATCGAAATGACAAAGATGACTGCTACTTAAGTAGGTATAGATCAGAGTCTGAGTCACGTTTTGTGATATGGACGTTAAGGTTATTTGATTTGGTCTAATACCTACCCGACAACTCAATTAAAATAAACACATTACCCTCCTTTGCGTCGCGCAGTCGGGTAATAATTAAATTATCGCTCCCCAATAGTACACAAACCCCAAATATTGTGACAACTATAATTTGATACTTGGGTACCATTTTATCTACTCTCGGGGTTAATAATAATGATTGTGGTTATTAAATAAGGCCCTCAGTCAGTTGCAAAAGCGATCGCTGATCTTAGCCGATCAGTGAGGTCAAGCAACGTATACAGAGGTAGGGAACCAGATCGGTGACCAAAGTGGCAATTTATCACGAGTGTTTCCATGCTTCCTTTGTTTTTTATTACAAAATTAAGTGTTTTTGAATAAATATTTTCATCTTAAAGCAAAAAATGTTTAAAAACATGACAAACAACAAAAAAAATGAGGGCTTCAGTTTACGCTAAGAATAGAATATAATAGAAGAAATCTTTATTTTATAGGACATTCGGGATGCCACTTACAATAAGTCAAGATTACATTTGATACATACAAACACACATTAAAGGATTTGAATACATACATTCACATTCTCTACGCCTATTCGCAAAGGTGCAGTCTTCCCCAGAGAAAAATAGGCAAGAAACCCCGAGGGTACTCTTTTAATCGCATTACAAATTTTCTTATTTTAACTAAATCTAAAATAACTCTAGAGCTGAGCAGTTCATTCCCATGGCTGTTTGTCTGTTAAATAATCAGAAATTCTGTAATAGCCCTTTTGGCAAAGTTTTTGTTTAATTACTGTCTTGAATTTGTCCAAAGGTAAATTTAGAATACCATGGAATCTTATTACAGAAACGTAATACTTACATTAAATTGACCCATAAAAGAGTTCGTGACCATGTGGAGACAACTGTCTAGTACATTCAGTATTATTTACATTGTGCCTATCACTATTTTTAACCGACTTCAAAAAACGAGGAGGTTTCTCAATTCGAACGTATTTTTTTTTATGTATGTCCTCGGATAACTTCGTCGTTTATGTACCGATTTTGATTATTATTTTTTTGTTGGAAAGGGAGTATCCCAAGAGTGGTCCCATGGTAAGGAAACCAGGATCTGATGATGGAATCCTGAAGAAATTGATGGAAACTCTCGAAAAAATTGTCTTTCCGACTAGTGTGTTCCTTAATATTATACTAGCTGACCCAACAGACGTTGTCCTGTTTTCTTTTTTTTTTCAACTTTCTTATTTTTTCTGTCATAAGATCCTTTTCCTGACAATAACAAATACAACAAAAAAATAATTAGCGAAATCGGTCCAGCCGTTCACGCGTGATGCTGTGACCAAGGGAAAAAGGGATTCATTTTTATATAATAGACTAGCTGACCCGACAGACGTTGTCTTGTTTTCTTTTTTTTTTCAACTTTCTTAATTTTTCTTTCATAAGAACCTTCTCCTGATAATAACGAACAGAACAAAAAAAGAATTAGCGAAATCGGTCCAGCCGTTCAGGCGTGATGCCGTGACCAAGGGAAATAGGGATTCATTTATATATATATATATATATATATATATATAGATAAAGAATTTTAAAGCCCTATTATTGTCAATAGATATTTACTTTTAACTATTTTTGGGATTGAAGTCGGTGACTCTTACGTTTTTGACGTGGAAAATTATTCTTAAACAAATATTCATTTTCCTTCACATGTCCTGTACAGTGTACACACTGTATAGGGCATTAACTTTGTTTATATTTCAGCCTACTTATTGACGCCAACGCAGCTACTCAAACGAACGTCAGAGTATTATTTATATTTATTTGTTTTATTTTCTATTATTTTTTAAAATCTGTTTTATTAAAAAATTACCTAAGTGTTTTTTAATAAATAATTTCATCTTAAATCATAATTTTTTTAGAAACATAACAAACAATTTAAAAATACTGAGGGCTTCAGTATGCTAAGCTGGCCTTTACACACTGTATAGGGCATGCTACTTTGTTTTTGTTTAACTACACTTCAGCTTGTTTTAATAATGTTTTGATAACAATAACGCCAGCAACTACTCAAATAAACGTCAGAATACTATTTATATTTATTTATTTCATTTTCTATTTACTCACAACAAACAAAAATATAATTAATCATTATAATGATAATAACGAAGGACAGAAAAAAAACACATCTGCAAGGGAATGTCAAGCAAATGTTACAAAGGGCATTAATTTCATTATTGTATCAAATCTTGTTAAACCAAAAAGCAACTTAAAGTCAAAATTTTACGTTAAATTCTGATGATATATTTAGGAAATGTTTCATAGATACATTACAAATAAACGAAAAACATAACCTTTGCCATAATGAACATTTTCCTATGGGTTAGTTTTCCTGTCATTCTGTTTGTTATTTCTACGTATTCTATGTATAAATACTCGAACTAAGTGTTTTTTTTTATCATTAACATTGCATCAACGCATCTAACATAACGCACAATGAAGTTGATACTTGTTTTGTTCACTGTAAGTTTAATTTCGTTGTTTTAAAACGCTTACCCGCGTGAGAGATATTCACAATAAATGTTTAGGGAAAGAAAAATGTTCGGCGCGATTGGGACTTGAACCCACGACCCAAGGATTGTCTCCTGGTGCTCTAACCAACTGAGCTATCGTGCCTTCAAGTCAAGCGGCGAAATTTCTTATTCCCTTACTAAGCACATTACGCCGTAATGTTTTTAAGTTTTTTAATCCTTGTTTCTTTTGGCTGTTACAAATATTGAATTAAGTACTTCTTTTTTCCAGCTTGTATTAATTAATATCCCCCAGGACACCGCCGGTAAGTTTTAAAATTTTTAAACTAATTTTTTTTTATATCTTTTTGCTGAACAATGTTTTAAATAGGTAGTGTTTATACAGGATTTTTTTTCACTATCCAAATTTTTCAGTCGGTGTCAGTAAAGTTGATAGAACGTAAATAATGAAGGAAATTTTTTTTTTCTAAAATTTTCTGATTTTGATACCCTTTTTAACCGTCTTAGAGGATGAATTTTGTAAAACGCAGAATAACGGGTGTCACAAATTGTGTTGAAGAGTACCATTACAAAGTTTCAAGTCAATTAAACGATTTTTTTTCCATACAAAAATTTTGATTTATTTTCATGCTTCAGACGATCTAGCTTGAAATATTTATATGAAACGTAGAAACAGAAAAAATCGGGTCTGTTAAATTTTCATAAAGTTTAAGTACAAAAAATTGGATAATGATAAAAAAATTACCCTGTATAGCTTCCATGCTGGTTTGAGAGTAAAAGAAAATCATTAAATGTGCCTACTCTTCTCAGCAATACTATAGAAGTCAGTAAGTGCGACGCCAGGGTTTTGCTGTATTGTGGGCGATAGGCTGATAACCTCTCACCACTGTACATCATGTTTCATCTAATAACCCTCAGAATTTATGTCAAACGTGGCATCAAGTGGTTTTAAATCACTGACGCTCTGCCTACCCCGATTCGGATTGTATGCGTGAGCGTATGTATGTATGTATGTATGTATGTTTATAGCGTAAATGTCAGTGGTCTAACAGCTAGCAGGTTTGACTCGTAAGCGAGAGATACCGAGTTCGATCTCTAGTGCCGCCGTGCAGAGATCAGCACGTTAGGTTACCCCAAATTAATTGAAGAACTGTTCATATCCACTCATCAATGGTAATTACCTAAAATAGCGACCAAAATGTCATTCCACCGCCATTGAGACGTCATTGTTTAGTGGAACAGTCCTCCTGGCAACTCCTGGATTAATTTTGCATCCACAGACTTGATGTCCGTGCCCTTGTCTTATTACATTTAATAATAGGTCTTTACCTATGAAATTGCCGTTTTTCATACAATATTTTTGGAAAACTAAATTTTCCATACTAACGTTTTTGGATTTTTCTCGGGAATGCGAAATACAAATTTAGCAAAACTTTGTGGGAAGGTTTTGACAACATTAAGTTCATCATACTAAGTTTATTGAAAGTTGTAACTGTAACAACGGTACAGCAAAAATAAGCAATGAAATGGGCAACGGATGAAACGAGCTATATTTGAGCTTCTTTTTCAACAAATAAATCTAAAGTAAGTATGTATTAATTTGACTCAATATCTCCGTTATATGGCCAAGGTTTTAAATAAAAACAATTTTAGTTATATCTGTTCAATCAAATAAATTATGAATAAAATAAAGCTTGAGAAAAAATCGGCAATTTCATAGGTAAAGACCTATTATGTGTTAAAAAGGTTATAAGGTCTTTACCTTTACTCTCCATATGAGTTTTCAATTAATACACTTAAAATACTAAAATATAAATATTTTTTTAAAACAGTCAATATATTTTATAAAAATAAAAACACTTTGCCATTTGCATGATCCAGGTTCGGTTTAAACCATGGTTTAAATGTACCCCGAATGAGAAACGGGACTCAGTGCTGGGAATGAATTTATAGTGTAACTGCATTCTACAGTATAACTGGGAAGAGTTGGCAGCTGACACATTCTAAGGTTTTTTTAAAAATATTTATTATAAGATGGGTTAACTCTTGACTTCAATCAATCTTGATCTCAATCTTGGTTTGATTATACTTACTCATAGCCCAGCGCAGAAACACTCTTAAAAAGGGCGTCAAATAATATAAAAAATTCGCTGTTTTTCTTTAAATCTGAAAGTCTTTTTTTTTCTAGCTGCTGGTCCACTCGATGGTAAGTCATTTTTTAAAGCTCTTTTTAACCGAAGAAAAACGGAAATTGATCCCATTAATAACCATTTAATTTTCATATACTTGCTGACAACCACCCCGACCAGCAGCGCCTCCGCCAAACGAACGTAAAGTTGCAAACTACCTGCAACTGAAAATTCAGTTGGCGGTGGCGCCACCAGTCAAAGCAGCCGTCATTAGATGTATGACATTTAAATAGTTCTCAATTTCGCCACCTGAACGGATAAAATGGCGACCTTCCATCGATAAATTAAGTTACAGAATCGATTCCCAGGCAAGCAGGCTTGGGTAGTAATAGTCACTTAGTAACTACATGAGTTTATTGAGAAACATTACTATATACAGTACACTGCAGCTCGAGTACGATGGTGACAGCGCGCGTAACGCGCCGCGGTCCTATGTCAAAATGTCAACATTGACAACGCCAGACGGCGAGTAAGTCTTTGCGCGGGGCCCTCGCGCAATGAAAGTGAAGTTTCAGCGTCAGCCGAGTGGCGCGCCGGCCGCCATCGTGCTCGAGCTGCTGGTAGGTAATAACAGAACTAATCACAATTCCGCTAAATCTAATGGGTTTTTTATAATTAGAAAACGGCACGGCAAAATTGTATTACCATTGCCTTCTATGTAATAGTAATACGAAGCTGAGAACATAGGGGGCAATGGTGATGCAAATTTTGAAGTGCCGGGCCGTGTGTTTGAATTATAAAAAGGCCCAAAAATATTGGCAAGAAAACAAAAGGCGATGATGTGAAAGTGTGAGTCGCTTGTATGAACCAGCAGGCCGAGTACGATAGTGACAGCGCCGCGACAACACCGCAGTCCTATGTCAAAATGTCAACATTGACAACGACATAGGGCGAGCAAGCGTTTGCGTGGGACCCTCGTGCAATCAAAGTGAAGTTTCAGCGTGAGCCGTGCGCGAGTTTGTCGTTATCGTGCTAGAGCTGCTGAAAGTAACAAACTCTTTTTATGGCTCAATGTATCGCTTCTATAAATAATCAGATTCCCATGTGTACAAAAACTTTGTAAAAAGAGATATTATAGAATTTCTGATTATCTATTAGACAACCATGGGAATAAATTGCTCAGCTCCAGAGTTATTCAGATATTAAGTCAATTGAAATTAGAAATAAGGAAATTTACACAGATTCAGTTAAAATGAGCGACCCTCGGAGTTTCTTGCCTATCCTTTTTCTGAGGAAGACTGCACATTTGCGAACAGGCGTAAAGTCAAAAATGCTAATGTAATTTACTATTTTGATAATGTATTTATTATGACGTTTTCAAGAAACATCTTGTATGTTCTATGAAAATAAAGCAATTTTTGACTTTTTCTGCCGTACTCAGAGACGTCAATTAAAGTTATGTACTGTTAAACTCTGATGTTGTCTCTTTCACTCTTGTTGATATAAACAAGGACAGCATGACATTTAATTACTTCTGAACTTTAATTGATGTTTCTGAGTACGGCAGTTTGACTTTGCTTTTGAGAACGACTGAACTAACCCGAAGCGATGACTGGGCCGTCGTCACGGGGCATCACTGCTCGGTGTCGTCACCAAACGTCACATAATATGTGAACGCGTTATACAGAGCTTTAGGTAAATCTCTTTCAACCTCTAAAACTGAACAACTTTCCAAGGGACATAGGTCAAAATACGGAAAAATAATTTTTGAGTTCCCATACAAACTTCATCAGCATAGAGCGCATTTTGTATGGGAGATCAAAATTTTTTTTCGTATTTGACCTATGCTCCTTTGGGAAAGTTGTTCAGTTTCATGGACTGATTTAGCACCCGAGAGGTTGGAAGAGATTTACCTAAAGTCCTGTATATGATAATTGATAACAAATATACAATCACTGAGGTCGTTGTACTGCTTGTAAAGAACTTAAATGAATTATTGTAAAAAAAAATGGAAAAAACTTCAGTTTTTTTATTTTATTTATTTTCATCGAGAATTAATACATACAGCACTAATCCATCGATACATAGAAAAAGTAAAAATTTGACACTGGCACAAGTTTTGGCAGAAATAGTTGTTTTTTTTTTGCGAAATGTTTCATAAATTTATTTCCATTATTTGTAAGTTGAGTTAAACGCGTATTTTTACTGGTCGCGCTCACGCCACGGGGCGTTACATAAAATTTCCGAGGATCGGACGTGATGGCCCAGTTCCCTGGCCTGCGCGATCCCCGGACTTCACTTTATTTGTGGAGAGATGAGAAAAGATTGGTGTGCACGGAGGAAATTGAGTGTATCGATGTGTTACGAAACATAATTTTCAGTGAACCGTGAATGTATCGTAAGGAAAGTCATCAGAATTGAGGACATATCATATTCACCAACGTAGACCAGCTTAATGAAGATTTCCATGCAAGGTTCCAGTTCCACTGCTTCGAGAATGCGTCTATGAATAGGGCTTTCCGATGTTTATACTCTGGTGGCCAAGTGTTTATTTCGGAGGCCCACCCCGTACCCTCCAGACCTTCAATTGTAAGTCCTTCACCTCTGGTGGAGGTTGTTGGGTTCTGTGATCCACTAAGTTCAACTGTAGGTCTCTGATCGTGAATGGGGCCGCAGTTGCTCGTGCTTTCAGGTCGGCTCGCCAGTAGACTTTGTGACAACGGGGGCAGACGATCAAGTAAGTTCCTCTGGCTGTATTCAAGTGACATAGTATTCTCGGCATCAGGCATAGTGGGGGAAATATCCATGCAAGGTTCCAGTTCCACTGCTTCGAGAATGCGTCTATGAATAGGGCTTTCCGATCTTGTGCATCCTCTGTTGCATACTTTGGCACTACTCTCGACCAGGCTGACGCGAACAGGTCTATCTCCGGGGTGCCCCACTTGCTGAAGATCATGTCCGTGACAGAGCTGGACAGGGACCATTCTGGAAGTTCTTGGTGTCGCGAGAGGCTGTCTGCTGTGGCATTGTATCGGCCTGGGATGTACTTCGCGTTGATCGTGATGTTTAGCTGGTCCGCGAGGAGAAATATTGTTCTCGTCATCCTTAGCAGAGTCAGTGATTTGGTCCCCTCTTGTTTCTGAAGGTAGGCCACAACAGTTCGGTTGTCGGACTGTACGAGACAAGTATGGCTTCTTAGCGTCATCTCGTTCTTTTTAAGAGTGATGTATACCGTCCATAATTCTTTTCTGTTGCAATGCCATGATTTTTGTTTGGTATTCCATTGCCCTTTTTGTTTCTCTCCGTTGATTGTCACTCCCCAACCCAGGTCTGATGCGTCTGTTGATATGAACATCGTCGCTGCTTTCGGGAAGATTGGTGAGATGTCGGACAGGTGCTTGAGCCACCATTTGCTGTCGGTAATCGTCTCTGGGGACAGGGCATACATTTTGCTTGTTGGAATTCTTTTCATTTTGTTGTTGTCTCTTTGTAGGTAGCGACAATGCAGCCTTCCGTGCGGCACAACAAATGATGCGAAAGTTAGTCGTCCTAGCAGACGTTTTGCCTCCAATCTTGATGTATTGATGCGGTTGCAGATGGACGCGTCCATGCAATTCGCAATTAAATAAAATTGATAGCAATAAATAATTGCAACTGTGTCAGCTCAGTGTAAGTTTTAAATGCTGCGTGTGAACTAAAAAACTGTGTCACCCGGTGGACTATGAAAGTGAGTAATCTGTGAGTAGCATTTAAGTATATTAATATGGATAGCCCGTTTCAACGGAGCTCTCTTATAAATAGAAGCCTTCCCCCTCAAAGATGACACGCAGCGCCTCCTGTAAATCAGCCCGAACCCGAACCAGAAAGTTCGCCCGAACCAAAACCTAGATGTGACCTAATTACGACCCCTGAGATCCAACATTGGATTACAACAATTGAGCACTCGCTTCATGCTATTTGCACAATATCTGGCGAAGGCAAGATGAATTCGGAACAAAAGCTAAAAATATGTAACATCACCAGAAATGTACTGGGAGATGTATCGCGCCTTGCAGTCCAATACCAATCCCTTGAACAGAAATATATATCAGCATGTACCAAGGTCAATACTTTGCAAGATCAAAAAGAAATATTTGACCAAATAGAAGAAATTAAAGATGACATACGAGCACTTCCTAAAACCACACCACAGACCTCATTGTCCTTTGCTGATATCCTTAAAAAAGAAAATCACAAAATTTCTATTAGACCCCCCAACACTAGCCGCATAGCTATTTATCCAGCCGATAAAGACCTATCTAGCGAGGATACTCAGAAATTAGTTCAAAAAATAATTAAGCCGGAAGAACTTAAGCTACACATACGTGGGGTCAAAAAGACGAAACATGGAGGGGTTATTATAAGTACAGACCGAAAAGATGACTTGGAGAAGTTTAAACAGTCAGCACCCCTTAGAGCATCCGGTTTCCAAGTAGAAGAGACACTGAAAAGGAGGCCAAAGATAATATTACTGGGTGTACCTAAAGATACGACCGAGAAAGAAGTGCTAGAGTGCCTCTACGAGCAAAATGTAGCCGAAAATCATCCGGAATTTACTCGAGAAAAATTCTTTAGCTCATGTAAATTTAGTCACAAATCCGGAAAGAAAGAGTCACTTACCTCTAACTACATTTTGGAAATTACCGCCCAACTCAGAAAAGTACTCATTGTAAAGGAACGAGTATTTATAAATTGGACCTCATGCCCGGTAAGAGATTTTACCATCGTTACGCGGTGCTATAATTGTCAACTTTATGGCCACTCTGAAAAATATTGCAGAGACTCTAAGCCCACGTGTGGACACTGTGGAGGTGCGGGTCATACCATCAAAGACTGTGCCCACAAATCCGAAACTGGAAAATGGGCGACCTGTAAGCGCTACAATAAATCAAGTGAACATAAAACAGGAGATGAGCTATGTCCAGCAAAAAAGAGTGCAGAAAACTGGTTCATGAGTTTTGTCGATTATGAGGGCGCCTAGAGCGCCGTACTAGTAAGTTTACCAAGCACAGTAATGAACTCAATTAACGATCTTGTTAGGGATATAGATTCGACCTGTGAATACCAGTCATCTGCCTGCGATAACGATAGTTGTGCCTCCTTGCTCTCGAAAGGTAAATATAATTTTAGTATTTTTGTACAGAATATTCGTAGTATTAATTGTAACTTCGATGGCCTATTGCCCCTGATAAGTCAAACTAAGCTAGAAATAGATTATTGTTTTAACTGAATGCTGGTTATCCTGTGCTCCTTTAGTCCCCCAACTAACAGGGTATAATGTGCACACGTCTGATAATACTAACATATTACAAAACGATGGGGTAGCGATATACTTAAATTGTAATATTTCTAATGTAACTTTTGAAGAGCCTCATATTATTGACGCAAACTGTCTGATCGCTAAGATAGGCACTGACTTAGCAATTGTAGCAATTTATCGCTCCCCATCGTACAAAAACATTAATAACTTCTCACAATCACTTAGCTGTATACTCGAAACCCTATCCACATATAAAAATGTATTCGTAGTCGGTGATATTAATATAGACATAAAAACTGGAAATGATGACAACAACTCTCTGGAGTATCTAACCCTAATGTCGTATCTAGGCTACTTGCCCACCCACCTCCTCCCTACTAGAAACAAAAATTGCCTAGATCACGTTTTTGCTAAAACCAACATACACCTAAAAACCTTAATCTTAAACACTACTTTGACTGACCACGACTCCGTACTATTGTGTTTAAAAATGAAACATGAGAGGTCTTATGCAACCACCAAATTGGTCAAGTTAAACTATGAGACTATTTCACGCGACTTAGAAAACTTAGACTTGACTTGCATATACAACATGACCGACATAAACCATGCTATGGAGTATCTTACCAATTCTATGAGAAAGATTGTGGAAAGAAATACACGGACGATTACTTTAACTCGTCGTAAAAAAATAATAAAGCCTTGGATTACACCTGGACTCTTACGTTGTATCAGAAATCGAGACAAACTACACAAAAACCTAAAGAAATCTCCTGAAAATGAAATTCTTAAAATAACTTATCTTAGATATAGAAATTTTTGCAATCATTTGTTGAAAAAGCTAAAACGTCAGTATGAAAAAACCGAGATTACAAAGGCAGGGAAAAATAAAAATAAATTATGGAAAGTAATAAAAAATGTTACAAACATGAATCGCCCCAAATCATCTGCTCAGCAACTATTAGTCAGCACGGCTACAGCTGCTCGCTCTGCAAACTCGGCAAATAATTTCTTTGTAAATATAGGTAAAAACCTCGCTGAGGCAGCTAAGTCACATATTACTCATAGTGACGCAAGCTGTGAACAACAATTCTGCTTACAGCCCTCTCAATTACATTCTTTTGGACTTTTTGATACAGACGAAAATGAGGTCGACAAAATTATTATGACACTAAGAAACGATTGTGCTACAGGTTTTGACAAAATACCCTGCTTGTTCCTAAAAACCTTTAAGAAACTTCTCGTTCCGCCCTTAACATACCTCTTTAACCGATGTTTTGAAAATGGTGTATTCCCAAATATTCTTAAGAAGGCCATTGTCCATCCCATCCATAAAAATGGAGATAAGAGCTGTGTTAATAACTATCGTCCTATCGCAATACTAATATCCATATCCAAAATCCTAGAAAGACTGGTGTACAATCGGCTTGTAAGGTTTCTGGAGAAGAACAGGCTATTGTCTGCGAGCCAGTTTGGTTTCAGAGCGGGAAGATCAACTGATGATGCAGTTAATGAGCTTTCCGACTTTGTAGTACGAAGATTGGACTCGCAAAATAGGTGCTTGGCTATTTTTCTGGACCTGGCGAAAGCTTTTGACACAGTTTCTGTTTCTATCCTACTTGACAAGTTAGAAGCCCTTGGAATTCGTGGTTTACCTCATAAACTCATAAAACACTACCTTACCAACTGAACTCAAAGAGTTAAGATTGAAAATATTACAAGTGATGAGTTACCTATTGAATATGGTGTTCCTCAGGGAAGCATATTAGGCCCATTACTATTCCTTGTATACATCAACGACCTCTGTCAAATTCCCCTATCTAATGGTAAAACCATATCCTACGCTGATGACACGGCTCTAATCTTTAGCACCCAAACCTGGACCGAAACATTTGAACAGGCACAAGCAGGATTCAATACAGTGTCTCGATGGCTAAGACAAAATTTGCTGACGCTGAATACTGACAAAACAAAATACATGACATTCTCCTACACCTCCTCCACTCAGCCCCCTCCGAACTCCTTCTCTCTGATAGCACATCAATGCTCTAATTCAACACACGGGAGCTGCCATTGTCCAGAGCTTCAGAATACTAACACTATTAAGTATCTAGGCATTATAATTGATAATCACCTCAACTTTAAAGCCCACATAGAAGCGCTTATGGCCAGAGTACGTAAACTCATATATGTATTTAAGAACCTTAGACACGCAGCAAATGGGGCACTCCTGAAGTCTGTCTATCTTGCAATATGCCAGTCTCTGCTAACATATTGTGTAACAACTTGGGGCGGCACTCATAAAAATACCCTTATAGGTCTAGAAAGAGCACAAAGAGCTATTCTTAAAGTCAGCACCTTCCGCCCCTTCCGCTACCCTACCACCGCCCTCCTAACTGAATGCCGTGTTCTCTCTGTTCGACAGCTTTTCATTTTACTAACAGTCATTAAAAAACATAAGGAAACACACTATAATCCAGCAAGCATTCAAAAACAACAAAAGGAGAGCAGATATTGTGTGTACCTCTGAATCTCTCCGAACAGCACACTCACATAGATTTTATTGCTTTCTGGGTAGTTTTCTGTTCAATAAAATTAACAACCAACTAAATATTTACATTAAAAACAAAACCGAATGTAAAAAGGCTCTACAGGATTCGCTGATGGGCCAGTCATACGCAGATACAGAGAAACTACTTTTAGTTATAAGCTAATCTTAGTTATAAATAAAAAGATTTATTAGCCAATAAGTAAAACTAGTAATACTATAAAGTTCTAATTCTAAGTTGTTATTATTTATTGTTTGTTCTATAAGAAATATTGTTAATTAAAGCACTAATTTGAATATTACTAACCCATGATACCTAAGATACAAGTAAACATTTTACTTAGTTTAGGTATCATAGAGTCCATAGAGAATAGAAGAGGGAAAATGATAGGACACCAGATGCGACACGACAACTTCTTTAAGACCATCTTGGAAGGAAAGATAGAGGGCAAGAGAGGAAGAGGAAGACCGAGAAGAACTTACATGGACCAAATAAAGGAAAAAGCTGAGGTCGTGTCGTACCAGGATGTCAAGAAACTTACACAAAATCGAACCGAATGGCGATTAATTCACAGACAAGAGCCCTGCTCTTAAATTTGAGAGAGAGGTATCATAATATAGCATACCTGACCTACTAACCATTTTGTAATATAAATTTAGCATGTAGCATTATTTAACAAGCATTTGTACTACTTAATTAAGTTGACAATTTAAAAAAAATTATCATTGTACAATTTTGTATCTAGGCTTAAGTTTTTATGAAATAAAATATCTTATCTTATCTTATGTACATTTTTGTGTGGCGAGCATTCTCGACAGCTGTTCTCTCGTTAACGCGTTTTTCTTGCTGTCGATGCTCTTCGTGTCTGCGTCTGTGTTCCAAGTTATCCCGAGGTACTCCTGTTTTTGTGATGGAATTCTGCATGTTTTCTGTGTGTTTAGCTGCCATCCAAGATAATTTAATATTTTGCGTGCCCGCAGACCCTGTGTCATTAGATGTGAGGGGTTTTGTCCCGCTAAGAGAAAGTCGTCGAGATATACTACGACGCGGATTGCCATGCTTCGCAGGATGCTCGCTATCCAGTTCGTCAGTTTGGCGAATGTCTGAGGCGCTGTTGCGAGGCCAAATGGTAAACACGTCATTTGAAAAATGTCGTTTCCCACCTTGAGCATTAGGAACCTTCTGTGCTGCTCTATTATTGGTACGTGGAAGTAGGCTTTGGAGATATCTATTTTTAGTAGGTAATCTCCTGGTTGTAGAAAATGTTGCACCTTTTGGGCGTTTATTAGCCTGAACGTTTTTGGTTTGAGAAATTTGTTGAGGGCTTTTAAATTGAAGATCTGCCGGAAGGTGCCATCTGGTTTCTTTTTTAAGAATAGGGGGGACAGGAACCCCGTTCGAGCCGATGCCGGCTCGATCGCCCCAATCGTTTGTAGGCCCCGAATTTCCGATTCCATTGCAAGGCTGGATTTTGTCTCCATTAACTTTGTATCTTGTCTGGAGAGGCACATTAAGGGGGGTTTTTAGATGAAGGGGATCCTGTATCCGTTTATTATATTTAGTAAAGTTTGATCTGCCCCCAGTTTCGTCCATTGGTCTATCTTTAGACGAAGCACCCCGGCCTGAAAACTCATATCAATATTTTTTAGTGTGTCCACCTCGTGGAGGATGTTTTATGGAATCTTGTTTATGGTTGGGTGCGGTCTTTGCTGGGCCCTTGCGTTCCACGTGGTGGTTTGTAGCGGCTGGAACTAACGGCGGTTGCTTTTTTAAATTGTATCGGTTTTTTGGGGTCATATTTTTTCCCAGGAATAAATTTATCATAACCACCTATTGCTTGAAGGTTTCTATCAGCATGTTTTCATCAAGCAGGTGCGTTGTTGATGGTGGGATGCTCTGCATCACTGCATCACATGCCTTCTCAGAGGACGAGTAATGAGACCTTCTAGCTGCTATAATTTCAGCTCGTCGACCGCAAGCGTATTGCAGCGCCTGGTCTGAAATGCGCCTGTAATTGGACTCCTTTAAAAGCACGTTTTGTTGGATGGAAGATATGACCAGCGGGTCCTTGACTTCCCTTGCCACTTGTTGCAGGCCATCTTCCAATGCTTGCCTTTCTAGCAGTAGAGCGTGTGTAAGAACACCCAGAGTTTTGTCTATTTTCAGTAAGATCTCCGGGTTACACTATTTCGGCGTGATGTTACTTAGCTGCGGGTTGATTTTGAGCGCAGTAAAAACCGGAGTCCCCTACAGCGTCTTTTTCGCTTCCTTGTACCTTAGGTTATTCCATGTGTCGGAGCCCAAGCGTTGGCACTTAGCGCCTTTTGCCACCATGTCTGCGGATGCCATTGCAATGGGGGGCTCGGCCTCTGTCGTTATTGTGTCAAAGCACAGACTCGCAATGGCTTCCTCTCTATCATGCATTGCAGATGCAGGGGCCTCTGGGCTTTTTATTTGACAGTCTTGTCCTACCTCGTCGTCGCGTTCTGACTCTACCTCTATATCAGAGTAAGTGGAGTCCGCCGTATTAGTATCAGCTGTTTGGTTTGGGGTTTCTTTTATTGAGTTGACAGCTTCGATGACTCTTTCCGCGGTATTATTGGTGGCGGCCATCATTTGCGTCATTAGAGCATTAAAAATTTCTGATTGTTTCTGGATTGCTGCGGCTACAGGGTCTACCTCTCCAGTGCTTGGAGTCTTGAGTCGCTTTCTTCTGGCTGGGGATCGAGCCGGAGGACTCGCGGAGCG
Source organism: Aproaerema taeniolella (assembly GCA_949987775.1). Classification (NCBI taxonomy): domain Eukaryota; kingdom Metazoa; phylum Arthropoda; class Insecta; order Lepidoptera; family Gelechiidae; genus Aproaerema; species Aproaerema taeniolella. The sequence continues at coordinate 1,525,159 of OX465244.1, forward strand.
TTTCTGGCCATGCCCTGGAGAGAGACCTCTTAGAAGCCCGTCTGTTTCCTCTCGGCTTAAAAGGTGTGGCTTCATAGTCCTGACAACATTCAGGATGTTTTCAACGTTTTTTCCGTGTATTTTAGCCGCCAATGCAAATGGGGCATATATCAATGCGCTTGTAAAGGGCCAGTCGAGCATTTTCAGTTTGATGGCCTTATAAACTTTTTCAGATAGTTCTTTCAACTTGAAGGCCGCTGCGATGTCCGCCGTCGGAATGGCATAGCGTAGTCTGTTAATTATTTTGGGGTCTGGTGGATCCCCTACAAGTTCTCGTATATTGATGTCCTCTATTTGCCAGTCCTTCCACTCAGGTGGCATAAACGGCAAAACGGCATCGTGCATCTGGTCAACTACATCCTTTGCAGTCGACGCTGTGGTTGCCGTGTGGAGGAGGATTTCCCGGATAGTTGGCATATTCTGTAAAGATAATACAATTTATTGCGCCGGTTCTATTATCATGTGGCTGGTGAGCTGTCGGATCGAATGATCTCAAGGGGCACAGTGGCTGCGCGGGGCCATTGATCCGACGGGCTGAGTTGGTTTGTGCCGTCGGCTCAGCTGGACCGTCTGACGGACGGGTCTCGCAAGGAACGTTAGGAGCCGACAGGTGAAACTACCCGTCGGGTCAAAATAAGACACTTAATGCGATCTTATTTGTTCCGGGTTTTGCTTTTATAGCTAGTACTGATCGTGTCTTCATCGCTAAAAGCAGGTACGCGTACAGGTGTTGTGATGCACGCTGTGCGCACATGTTTCCAAAATGAAACCACGTGTGGCCCCCGGAGGACACTTTCCATCCGTCCAGGGGCTGAAACATATTGTAGGGTCCTAAAGAAGAAAAATAAACTTACCTTAATCTTTTGCTTGTAGAACTCAACGTTAGAAGTTCACTTAAAAATTTTTGCTTTGCGAACGAGCTTACGTCGTTACTTGGGGAAAAGTCAAAGCGTACTGAAGCTCGGCGCGCGTTGGTGCCTGTTCGGAAGTGACGTCATGACAGTTTTGCCAGGCTAAGGTAGCGAATAGTTAGGGTATAGGGCGCTTGTAGGACTGAATACTTGGGGAAAAGCCGATCGTAATCTCAAGGTGGGTCAAGCGAAGGCTCGGACCTCTAAATCTTATAATTGCTAAGGCTTATGTACAGTACACCTTACATTGTTGAGATAAATAAAAATGATTATTTATTATATTATTATTATTAAAAACTAAGTAATTGTTTCGTGTTTGATTGCAGGTTTGATAAGTTCCCTCGAAGACCTGTTAGACAAAGTAAAAACACTTATCTCAGTGACGGGTCTTCCACCAGAAGTAGTGAAACCCTTGAAGGACTTGTTTACATCAGTATCAAGTTTATTAGACACAGCGAAAGGTAACCTTTTAGGCGCTTTAGGCCTTTAATACACACATACACACACAAGTTCCATCCATACAGAGTGTAAAGGACAGCTTAGCAAAAACTGAAACCCTGAATTGCTGTATCATGGGCGAAAGGCTGACCACCTCTCACCATTACACAACATGTTCCATCTAATAACCCTCTTAATTTTTGTCAAACGTGGCATAAGTGGTTTCTAGGGATTACAGGAGTGATACGTTGCGTAGCGCCAAAGTAGATAAACAACGAAAACTGATCATAGTTATGGGTAGATTCCATAAAGTATTTGCTAAGCTGTCCTTTACACCCTGTATATTACCTACGTAATCGACTATTGCAAATTTTCGTCCCGCCCTCCCTACAATCGTCCATTATCATCATAACCAAATGACACTCCCCACAGAGGCCAGCATATCGGGTTAACCCAGAACTGTTTATATCGCAACAGCACAGCGTGCACGCATGTGCACTGTAACACCTCTTCCGGGGGCAAGGAATAAAACATATAGCTCTTCTGCTAGGTGCTATATTTCCAAATAACTACCAGCACTTTTTTACACTTGTTCTTTATTATAAAAGTAGACATAGTTATTATTACTTTACAACGTTTGGGAAAGTGCTATTTGCACGCCTATGATCGCATCATACAAGAACCTATTCCGCCAGCTCTTTACGATGAATAGCGGAAGACCAGATCTTCAATCATTTCGAATGCTAACATCGAACACCATTTCAAGCCTTTTAAAATGATATTCGAATAATCTTCTTCGAAATGACCGAATGAGAAAGAAGTTGCGTTATGCCAGATCTTCCATGAAGGTCTGCATACCACAGTACTTACCAACTCATCTCGCTTGTAGTAGCGCCGGCATTCATAGTGCAAAGGGTCACCTGACGTGCTACTGTCTCTACATTGCATTGGTGGCATACTAACCGAGGTTTTACAATGAGGGAAAACATCGTGAGGAAACCTGCACTTTTTTTAATAATTAAGAATGGGTTCGCTCTTGACCACAATCTAGCTCAGGGCAAAGATGCGGTCGAGGGTGTAGCGAGCTCACCCAGAAGAAGCCTATTCACTCGTACTTTAAAGATATTCAGGTTGTATGAGCTCGGAAATACAGACGCCGGCAGAGAATTCCACTCCTTGGCAGTGCGCAATACAAAAGCGCTTTTCTTCAGCGCTCAGTACGTATCCGAGGTATCTCGACAAGATAAGGCTAGTGACATTCAGGCTAGTGAATGTGTAACCATGATCCAATCCGGCCAGGTTCCCCTGTTAGCAGGGTCTCGGAGGTCAGACGGCAGTCGCTCCACTCAAACGACTTTTATAGGGCAACTATTAAACTAATCGATGCCATCTCAATGGCGGTTGAATGATAATGGTGACCATTTTACCCATTCAGGTGGTTTACCGTGTGGTGATCGGTTGAGAAGAACACCACCCCATCTCTTTCCGTGGGTGTCGTAAGAGGCGACTAAGGATACACAAATAAGACCTGCCTCCTAGTAATCCATCCCAGGCAACGACACTTCACTTCTGAATCTGAAGTGTCATCCTATGGTCTCATGCGGTGTGGTAGGCTCTGTAAAGGGCCGCCTGGTTCGCGACCACCCTCCTACCGAAGTCCGACGCCAAACAGCTTGCTGTGTTCCGTCGGTGCGTGGGAGTACCAGTGCCTTTATAGGCATTTTCTGGGTTAACTCGCTCCATCGTCGACCTCATCTTTGACCTTTATGGTCAAGATTGAGATCAAGGGTTAACCCATCTTATAATTTAAAAAAAATTGAGAACTACTTATCGAAACCTCATACATTTGATGACACTCACCCTGACCAGCAGCGTCACCGACTATCGAACATAAAGTTGCAGTAACTTAACATTCAGTTGGCGGTGGCGCCGCCAGTCCAAGCAGCGGTCATCAAATGTATGGAATTTGGATAGTCCTCAATTTCACCACCTGAACGGATAAAATAGTGACCAACCGAGACGCCATTGTTCAGAGGAATAGCCCTCCTGGCAAATCCTGAATCATGGTTACGTAGGTACCCCGAATGAGAAACGGGAATTTATAGTGTAACTGTAGTGTAGCTGCATGAGCTCATTCCGCCTGCCCCTTTCTTCTACCGGACGTCCAGACGCACCGCCGGGTACCACCCTGTGAAGATTCCTCGGATCCGTGCTGAGCGCTTCTCTTCATAAGGAATGGAATTCTCTGCCTGCGTCTGTATTTCCGGGCACATATAACCCGAATCTCTTTAAAGTTCGAGTGAATATGCATCTTCTGGGTGAGCTTGCTACATCCTCGACCACATCTCCGCCTCTGGGCTAGATTGTGGTCAAGAGCAAACTCATTATTTGTTAAAAAAAAGAATTGTACAGTCTGCCTGGTTAGAGTTGCCAGCTGGCACATTAATAACACATTCTAAGGTTTCTCTTAAAAAGGACGTCGAAATAACAAAAATTGTCGTTGTTTTTCTCCAAATCTGAAAGTCACCTGTGTTTTTTTTTCTAGATGGTGCTGGTAATGTCGGAGGTAAGCCATATTTAATTAAAGCTCTATTTGATCACTAAGTTCATCTCTTTCTAACACTATTAGTACCTAATACACATAATATGTATACGTACCTTTTTCTTATTATAAGATGGGTCAACTCTTCACCTCAATCTTGACCAAGGTCATAGATCTACGTACATAGACCTACACTATCGGATGAACCGTAATATTACAATTTTACCAGTGAAATTATAGTCTCCCGCGATTTTGCAATTTGCTTTGTGAAACTACATAGGATGATTTAGGCTTTTTCATTAGGCTTTTGCATTAATATTTAAGAAAATGGGGCAGTTCACAAATTATCGAGACTTATAATCTTACAAAGTCAAAGTACAATATTTTACAAAGTTGCGGTGAAAACTTATATTTCAATCTCTATCTCTAAATATATAAAAGGAGAAACTGACTGACTGACATATAAACGCACAGCCTAAACGGCTAAACGTAGGCACTTGAAATTTGGAAGGGACGTAGCTTAGGTACCGTAAAGGTGCACTAAGAAACGAATTCCCGAAATTCCCACGGGAACGGGAATTAGCGGGAAAATTCTTTTGTATGAAAAATCTAAACCGCTTAAGTTAGACGCTTGAAATTTGGCATGCAGATACCTTAGTAAACTTAAAGCTTAGTTGCAACAGGATATTGCAAAATTCCCACGGGAACGTGAGGTAGCGGGAAAAAGCTTTTGTATGTAAAAATCTAAATCTTAAACTAAATCAATATTTAATAAACTAAATAAAGGTCCATTAATGGACCGTCAATAAAGTGTAATCTCTTCAAAAGAAAAAATTAACACGCAAACGAAGTTGCGGGCATCAGCTAGTCTTTTATATGTTGACAAAAATGAACATTTGTTTAAGAAAAATAGTGATAGGCATATTGTATACATACAATATGCTTTATTGCACTCCAACATGATAAGGTCCTAATTTATTAGTGACTTTCCTTCAAGGACGTTATTGTATAGGTTAATAGTATTCCAAAAAACAACATAAAATTTAATTATCTTAAAATAAAATTTAGCAAAAAAAATAAAAAATTAACTTTCCATTTAAATATAAAGGAATGGTTCTCTATCACTTGAAGCCGGCCACTCCCCGCTCGCCCGCTCTACTACTGCCATTATTATTTACGTTTGAATGGATGGGTTTATTCATCATAGTAATGAAAAAATATCATAACAAAATTTTTCAAGACCTTTTCAATTTAATATTATGCATTTGTTTTTTGACTCAAATGATATATTTTGACCTACACAAGAACGTGTTAAGAGGAAAGTCACTAATAAATTAGGACCTTATATACTAGAAGCAAGCATAAACTGTGTAACGAGGCGGCATGCGCCTCGTCTTCATCTCGTTATAACTGGATGTACTAGACAGTCGTCTCCATAAATTCTCGAAAAACGGTTTTTATTTTCACCGATTTCTCCGCCAATTATGGACCGATTTTCAAAATTCTTTTTTTTTCGAAGAGTATGCTCCACATGTGGTCCCATATAAATTTTATCGAAAATGATTCAGCGCTTTTAAAAAAATAACTAAAAACAAAAAAAAAATACTACAAACCAGAACATCATTTAAATAAATGAGTGACAGTTTCGTTTGTGGTTATCTGCTAATAGGCATTGTAGTCTGCTAAAAATACTAGTTATTTACTTTGTGCGAACTGTTGGTGGGATTGAAGTCGGTGACTCATAAATTTTTTTAACGTGGAAAATTATGTTTAGGTACAAACGTTTTTTTTATAATATGATTCCCGTGTGTAAGTAAGTATTCAAAATTTACCTGTGGAGTTTAAGACAGTAATTAAACAAAAACTTTGCAAAAAGGGCTCGTACAGAATTTCTGATTATCGATCGGACAAGCAACCATGGGAATAAACTAAATAAATACACAAAGACAAACACGGTCACCCATGAGTAAACATGAGCAAACATCTGCCTTTTCCACAAACATTTGCTTGACCGGGAGTCGACCTAGGATCCATCAACGCACACAAAGGCAGGGAACCTGATGGGTGACCAATGTGACAATTTATTCGGAGGGCACGTTAAGCGTCGCTCTCGGCTGTTGTCGATTGACGACAGCCGTTAAAACCAAGTCAGAGGCCATTATGCGGTTTGAAAACTCCGACAACAGGGTTAGCCAAGTTCGCCACATACTTGACTATATATACTTACACAACAAGAAGAAAAATAATAAATAAGACGTGCATTGGCTCGTTATGAATGATTAAATTTTATTTATGTAAATATACAAAATTTCCCAGTGATAGAACAGTTGGTAATGAGCCAGACTTGTACTCGTAATCCGAAGGTCGCGGGTTAAAATCCTGGTGCGGGCCTGTACCACTGAATTCGTCTTTTCGGATTTATGTACGGATTTCAATTTTATCACTTGCTAAACAGTGAATGAAAACATCATGATGAAACCCGCCCATCCAAGAAAAGACTTCAAAATTTTCGAAAGACGAGCGGTCCACAAACCCGCATTGGGCCAGCGTGGTGGACTATCGCCTAAATCCCTTTTGTGTTTCGAAGGGACACAAAGGGGACCCGTGCCTTTCGTTGGGGACGTATATGGGCTGTTAAGAAGATCAATCAACTTCGTGGTGTCACTTATGCTGTGTTGGTTTGCGCGCGCATCGTAAAAATTCACTCTCGCACATTTTTTCCCAAACACGCCGAAAGAAATATAACTTTAAATACAAAAAACTAATCATTTCTTGATTGCTTTACAGATACCATCGATGAACTGAAGAGTACCATCAGCGATCTTAAAGATAAGATAAAAGATGTTGCCAAGATGCTTCCACCACCGCTTAAGGATTTAGTAACCTCACTGATTTCCTCGCTGTCAGGCTTGACGGATTCATTAGATGGGTTAACTGATAGTTTAGGCGGTTAATACACACACACACACACACACAAACACACACACACACACACACACACACACACACACACACATAAATACACAAGTTCCATCCATATACAGGGTGTAAAAGACAGCTTAGCAAAAACTGAAACCCTGGGCTCAGAGCATCATTCAGAATGATTTTCCGGTGAAATTTTTCTCTGGAAAATATTCAATGTTTTTTTTTATGTTTTTAAATATTTTTTGCTTACATTTTTATTATTTAATCGAGTACACTCCATTTTGCAATAAAAAAACAATCATAACAACGTAAAACACGATAACCAGCAATGTACATCGTACTCCGATATCATTGCGGCGCGGGGGGATCGCGCGCGGGGCGCGGTTTCGCGATACGTTGCGTAGCGCTAAAGTAAGTAAATAATGAAATTTTTAAAAGAACAAACTTAGAATCTGTTCTTCTCGAGGGAAAACTGCACCTTTGTGATCAGACATAAAGAAAAAAGGTTATTGCCTTATTTTAAGCAACATTATTTCACTGATATAGCAATGATATAAAACCTAGTATATCTCTTTGCGTGACACAATCTAACATTAATTTTTTAAAGGGCTATGTAATTCAATTAAAATAAGCTTTCCGCCGGGTACTTCGTTCCCATGGGAATTCGGGATATTATGTAGCCTATGTGTAAATCCAGGGTGCAGCTGCCTCCATATCAAATTGTATCAAAATTGGTCCAGCCGTTTGAGCGTCAAGAAGTAACAAACATACACACACACTCACAAACATATATGTATCTAGTTTATAGTTACCAAATAAGTTATTTCAATAAATATTATATATATTTTCAACTTTGTTTTCTTTTGTTTTTTTATTATTATGAAATTGGTTAATTTTTGACCTCAATCTTGACCAGAGTCATAGATGAGGTCGACGATGGAGAGAGTTAAGCCAGAATATGTCATTAAGGTACTGGTACTCCCACGCACCGACGGAACACAGCAAGCTGTTTGGCTTCAGACTTCGGTAGAAAAGTGGTCGTGAACCAGACGGCCCTTTACAGAGCCTACCACACCGCATGGACCATATGGCGCCATGGACAGAAAAAAAAGATGGTTAAATGAACTTGAGATTTTTAATTCTGAAACGTAGCACACAATATACGGGGGGGTTTCGATCAGAGTGCAAGAGACAGAAATTGACAGAAAGTGACAGTGACATTGACAGATAAATGACAGCCACTGTCAAAAGCGTTTCGTTTTCCATATTTGTTTATAATTGCGTTTAGTTTACACCAACACCCGGGACTTCGTTCTCGTGGGAATTCAGGAAAATCATGTACCCTATGTCCATCACGGATAATGTAAAATTCTAATGGTGAAAGAATATTTTAAATCGGTCCAGCAGAGCCTATTCAATGCAAACAAATAATCAAATCTTTCCACTTTATAATATAAGTATAGACTAGCATTCCGCCTGGGACTTCGTTTCCGTGGGAATTCGGGAAAATTATGTAGCCTGTATTATTCAGGGATAATGTAGCTAGCATCCTAATGGTGAGAGAATTGTTTGAATTAGGTCCATTAGTTTAAAGTTTTTTCGTTACATACAAAAATACAAATCAAAATAATTTGATGATGTTTCTAAATCTACTAGATTTACCGGAATCTCGTTATGACGGTTTCTGTGACATAACTATAGCTGAGTTTGTTGTGCTATTGACGGTACCTATACACACTTCCAAGGCGATCTCCTGTTGGCATCATGCACACACATTTTACACACACCTCAACCCACTATTTCACCATATTGACACATATGTTTAATTATGTATTATATTTATTAGTAACATATGTATTTTCCATTTTTCATTACCAATATTTATTTATTCCTAAAAAATACTGTCTCGTCCACGGACGTTCGTTCGTCACTTGGTTATGGGACTCACTGAAAACCAGCGTGGTGGCTCGCGGTCTCATATCCTGATTCCCGTTTCTTTCTTTCTTTAAATCTTTCCTCTTTATAATATTAGTAAGGCTAGCATTTTCCACCGTGTGGTGATCGGTTGAGAATAACACCATCCTATCTCTTTTCGTGGGTGTCATAAGAGGCGACTAAGAAAACACAAATGAGACCTGCCTCCTAGTAATCCATCCCAGGCAACGACACCTCAGTTTGTTTTCAATATGAGATGTCGTCCTATGGTCTCATGCGGTGTGGTAGGCTCTGTAATAAGCCGTCTGGTTCGTGACCACCCTCCTGCCAAAGTCCGACGCCAAACAGCTTGCTGTGTTCCGTCGGTGCGTGGGAGTACCAGTGCCTTAATTGGCATTTTCTGGGTTAACTCGCTCCATCGTTGACCTCATCTATGACCTTGGTCAATATTGAGGTCAAGAGTTAACCCATCTCATAATAAAAAAAAGCATTCCGCGCGGGACTTTGTTCCCGTGGGAATTCGGCGAAATTATGTAGCCTATGTTACTCAGGAATAATGTAGCATCCTAATGGTGAAAGAATTTTTGAAATCGGTCCACTAGTTTTAAAGTTTATTCGTTTATACAAATCTTTCCTCTGAATAATATTAGAGTAGATAAGCCGAGTGAGTTCCCGGCAGAGTAGAATAGGACCACCTCTTTCTTACCGAGGTGTCGTACAAGGCGACTAAGGTAAATATGCAAGCAAGTTCATCTGCACACAGAGAAGGAAAACTCTGCAATTATATCAAAACCCTCGCCAACCCGTCTGCCAAGCGTGGTGAGTATGGCATTTACCTCTCATGTTATTGAGGGAGGCCCGTGCCCCAGCAGTGGGGACTTATGGGCTGATGAAGAAGAAGATAAATCAATATTGCATGCCAATGTTTGCATGCCATTTTATGGTGAAATATGCAGAACTATAATAATATTATGTATCTTCTATAAATATATAAAAGGAGAAACTGACTGACTGACATATCAACGCACAGCCTAAACGGCTAAACGTAGGCACTTGAAATTTGGAAGGGACGTAGCTTAGGTACCGTAGAGGTACACTAAGAAAGGAATTCCCTAAATTCCCACGGGAACGGGAATTAGCGGGAAAATCCTTTTGTATGAAAAATCTCGTTTCTTCCCTTTGGTACAACTGCTTGGCACAACCAGTAGTGTCAAGGGTAATTTTATTTTCCCGTGACACTACTTTCTGATTGGCTCATTGGACACATACAGCAAAATTACCCGTGATCTACCTAATTACCCATGGCACAACCTCTATACTTTAATGCCTGGTAGAATAGGTACATCATTAAACTGGCACTGCCGGTCATTGGCTGGATTAAACACATAGGTACCTAAATAATCATTATTCGATTATATAAAATCATTTACATACATCCAATAAAGGGGTGAATGTACTCATTAATACGTACAACTTTTTGTATGAGACCAACTATGAATATAATAATATTTGCTTGACGCTTGAAATTTGGCATGCAGGTACCTTAGTAAACTTAAAGCTCAGTTGCAACAGGATATTGCAAAATTCCCACGGAAACGGGAGTTAGCGGGAAAAAACTTTTGTAATCTGTTCAAAAGAAAAAACGAAGTTCCGGGCATCAGCTAGTTACCAATAAGATCCTTTGTATCATATTTCGTGCAAATAAATATCATTCATTCAATAATGCTGGACTGAGAGTAAACGTAAAACATAGAATTCACCAGTTGCCAACTGTTCCCAGACATACTGTAAAAGTTAGTAAGTAGGACGCGAGGGTTAAGCTGTATTATGGGCGAAAGGCGGACAACTTTTCACCACTATACATCATGTTTCTTTCCGCCCGGGACTTCGTTCCCGTGGGGATTCGGGAAAATTATGTACCTACCTTATGTTCATAAATGGTGAAAGAATTTTTCAAATCGGTCCAGTAGTTTCGGAGCCTATTCAATGCAAATAAACAAACAATCAAATATTTCCTCTCTAAAATATTAGTGTTGTTTGAATAGATGTAGCATCAAGTGGTTCTAGAACCACTGATGCTCTGCCTAGCCCTATAGGGAATATAGGCGTGAGCGTATGTTTGTATTTAACATAAACGATCAGTTGCATAAACGTCATTAAAGCTAAAACTTCTTTAAATGTAATGCCACAGAATAAATAATAGTACTAACGTACAGAAGTCTCACTCCCTAACAAAAGTCAACTTTAGGCATAAAAATTTGCCTACTATTGCGAGCGGCACAGGCTTGCAAGAGAAATTGAAACTTAAAGTCGGCCGCTAGCGTTCATATTCTATTGCGCACCGCCGACTCGATGCCGCGTTCGCGGAGAGCTCAGGGTTAACACTCGCCGCCGATTTAGAAGTAAAATTATTATTGAAATTAATTAAGTAAGTTATCAATGCTTATAAAATCGAGAGTAACTATAATTAGGAAGTGTAGTAAGTGTAATGCCGTCCTTTTTTGCGCGGGTGGCTGTGTCAAATGTCTAAATGTCTAAACCAACAAACTAACGGCTAATTCTGATTTTAATACATGTTGTTAAGACCACTACCCTATAGGTACACAGCACATATACACTGCGCGACGGGGACTACCAATTTCAAGACTAATAGTCTACTCAAAAAGTTCAAAAACGTGTTTTTGAGACATAATATTGCTAAAACTATGTGAATAGCTCATTTGGAATAATGTCTAGATCATTGTTCATAAAAAGTTAATTAGTGCATAAAAAATTGCAAAAGTTATAAACAAAAACACCTCACAAACATGGTGTTTGGTTTTTCGCCTATAGTTTGTAGACTATACATATTTTTAGATTTTGAAAAAAGATCCTTAAAGAAGAGGAAATTTGCTATAAATAAATTCCACTCTCGGAACTGTACAATCAAGAGCAGGTCACGCTTTACACTACTAGTTTAAGCTGAGCTCTGATTTATACTGCGCGCCATACAATGCAGGGCCGGTCCAAAGTCCAAAGTGTCAAGCTTGACGTGCTCGTGAGTGTACCTCCATTATTAATAATTTTATTTTGACGCTCAAAGTAGCTCTCCACGCGCCATTGTTACGTTGCGCGCAATCGAGTACCTTACATAAAATAATTTTTTAAAGTTATTTAAAGTAGATTGAAAAAAAGTAAAAAATTGTGGTATATTCTAAACACATGGAAAAATGTATTCCCGTTGGAATTTTTCATAAAAAATAATTTGCCAACAAAGCAGGCTATTGTTAATTAACAAAGTGTTCTCGAATTTCACTCATCATTGCAAACAATTAAAAATGTTTAAATAATTGCCGCAATTTTTTTTTGTTTCCTCGAGCTCTTTTTTTATACATGCAAAACGAAATTGCTTCATCAAAGTTTTTAAAAATGTTAATACTTTATTTATAATATTTTTTTGTTAGTTAACAAAAACAGAAAAATAAACATTTTTTTCAATTTATCATTATATTATTGTATCAGTTACATAGTGACTACTTAATAACTATAAAATATGTGATGTTTCTAGTATGTCACTGAATTTTTTCACTAGTTCTGGTAAATTTTTTGAAGTTCCCAGTTCCTTGAGCAGGTCGAGAACCGGATCTCCAAAGTTTTCAACGGTCTCTTCCAATTTTTTGACGAGATCTGTAAAACAATCAAGAAATAATTAGTTTATTTTTATATATTTTTGGTGCGTTTGGGACAAAATATGTAAGTGATGTTTACGATGCGCGCACAAACCGACACCATGAAATTGGTTGGTAAAGAAGTATAACTTCTGATGTCCATCCGCATATCAAGTTACCACAGATTGCACTGTGCTTTTGCGATAGAAACAGAATTTCTGATCTCTGTAGCTCTAGCACGATAACGACAAACTCGCGCTTGGCTCACGCTGAAACTTCACTTTGATTGCGTGAGGGCCCTGCACAAAGGCTTGCTCGCCCTATGGCGTTGTCAACGTTGACATTTTATGTACATTTGGATGTGTGGCCCTTAATCCTAGGATGAAAACTCCGAGATATTCGCTCAGTGATGGATAAAAGACTTCATATTTGCATATTGAAATCATTTGTGACGCAATAGTTCAAGAATTATTGGCAAAAAAGTATAGGCCACACATCCAAATGCCTGCGATTCTCAGTATTGAAAATAAGATTAACCGGTTGACGGAGCCCCAATTTTATCATTAACATCTACAGTGGCTCATAAAAAAATCGGTTCTGGCTATAAATCAACCCAAAAAACCTAATACTTTGGAAAATATTTACATTTATTTATGGGCCACAGGATTACGTAGGGCCCACTTCATATCTGGTAAACCAGCAGCCCGAGATAAAAATTAACGACGCTGGCTCTATCACATATAATATGTGACAGCATATAGCGGCAAAAATCTTCTTATGAAACTCTCATCAGAGAGAAAAACGTGAATCAAATTCTGAAGCATTTGGTTGTGTGGATCACGTTCAAAACCTTCTGCTTCAGCCAATACTGCGTCACATAAGTTGGGAAGGTGTTACAAATGAAGAGAATTTCCGTCACTGAAGGTGAGTATTAAAAAAAAATGCAAAACATTCAGTATTTTAGGCGTTATCAAGGTTTCACATACACACACACAGGAAATGAAAACTTTTTTTATTTAATGTTTATTGTTTTAATATTGTTATAATTAAAATTTAAAAATAGTCTTTATACACCACCTGCATCTGGAGCACGTATTATACGTCAAGTATTCTATATTTAAAAGTAAGCCATTAAAGCTTAAGGGAAATAAAATTGTATGTAACTTCCCTTGGGCATTAATGACATTTAAATATGGAACGCCAAAATTTCAACAAAAACTTCTATCAAAAATAATTTTGAAAAAAAAAACAAAGCTATTGAAGGCTTAACTTCCTTGGTCCAAGGAGATTTTAACTATAAAATTTGACACATCAAAGAGATTTTACTTTTATGAAAAATATTTAGTATAAAAACTTGGCTGTATGTCTTAGCTATTGACTTTCCTTTGCCTACGGAACTAAATATTATAAGAAAACGTCGGTGATTTTGGATCTGTGATTTTTACCGCGAATTACTAAATTGTTTGGTAAGCTTTTTAATTCAATCTAAAAAAACTCCAGTATGTAGGTAATTCCAGCGACTCTGACATAGAAACGGAGGCTCAAAACATTATTGATGGGATGAATTTAGGTGTATAAAGTAGAGTAAGCTCCTCGGGGATAAAAGTGTCTTAGTCTTGGGCAGACTTGAATCCTTCGCTTCATTCAGGATTCCTAACATAATTCTCTCGCTCCGCTCTGGAATTAACATCTTAATTCCCTCACTACGTTCGGGAATGAACTACAGAATCCTTCATTTCGCTCAGGATTCAATATGCTGCCCGTGACATAATACACTGTTTTATCCCCTTATTGCTTAATCTACTATTACTAACTTAACTAAACAGGTTACAAATACATTACAAACCGACGTTTGACCGAGTCTGCCAGTCACTTTAAGGATCGACTAGGCAAAACCCGAAACAGATATAACTTTCGACGTTTGACTGAAAAGTTAGGAACTTCTAGGTTTGACTAAATATTTATATTCCATCCTGAATTTATTTCGGGGTTTGCCCGAAGGCTTTGACCAAACCTAGGACAAACCAGGGTATTAGCTGCATTGACAGCGACTGTAGAAAACGAATAGAAAGTTTAAAATGTATGGGAATGACGGACACTGTAGAAAAATGACGTCAATGAGCCTCCATAGATTAACAAATTGCTAGCCAAGGTACTAAAGTATGAAGATTTGTGTTCTCAATTCGTAGACAAGCTTATAGACCAAGATCCCACGGCCGCCAGACCTTACTTATTTTCTCATTGACCAAAAGTATGGGAAAGAGTAGTGCTAATATGTACTATTAACATATAAAACCAGCTAGCCTGGGCCGACGGCCAATTTTCAGCTATCAGGTTCTGAAGGTACTTCCAAAAATTGCTCACTTGCCTTGAAGTCTGGGTGCTATAAAAAGCATTGTTTTAGTTCTCTGAACATCATATACAAAAATCACTTCTCAGATTGTAGGTATAATCGCATAATTTACTTGCGAACTGTTAAGCGTCTGGCAGAAATTACAGCTGACGGAGAGTGTCTGGCGGTGTTGATCATTAATTTTTATATTTAATGAATTATATTCTATAAGATATCAGCAGCCAGACTTCAAGATAAGTGAGTAATTTTTATAAGTACCTTCGGAACCTGGTAGCTGAAAACTGGCCGTCGGCCCAGGTTAGCAGGTATTCATATGTTAATAGTACGTACTAGCACTACTCTTTCCCACGCTTTTGGTTCTTGAGAAAATAAGTAAGGTCTGGCGGCCCTGGGATCTCAGTCTATTATCAGGGGGTGTCACTCCGCAGTTTAGGCATGTTCGCGCGGCGGGCATACTGAGTATGCCAGCGAGCGTGGGCTGCTACTCGCCGCGCGCGCGCTCGCCGTATTGGTCGCGTGTTGAACAAAATAATAAGTGTATCTACTTATTAACAATATTAAAACCAGACAGAAACAAGTTTTGCCATCACAATAGTCTGTAGGTGTCTGTAGTTAGTAGGTATGAAGGCTAGGTATCAAATATCATAGTTGGTTATGTTAACTTGTGTTTTTACTTACTACATTCCTAACTAAAGTTACTCTTGATTTTATAAGCAGTGTTATCTTTCTTAATTAATTTCAATAATAATTTTACCTCTAAATCGGCGGCGAGTGTTGACCCTGAGCTTTCGTCGCGAACGCGGCATCGAGTCGGCGGTGCGCAATAGAATATGAACGCTAGCGGCCGACTATAAGTTTCAATTTCTCTTGCAAGCTTGTGCCGCTCGCAATAGTAGGCAAATTTTTATGCCTAAAGTTGACTTTTGTTAGGGAGTGAGACTTCTGTACGTTAGTACTATTATTTATTCTGTGCTATTATGACGAACGCGTGAGTCGAGAGTTCTGGCGAACACGAATGTCAAATTTTGTAACAAGTCTCACAAAGAATCACACAGCAGAGGTTGCAAACATAAAATGGGGTAGGTGGGATTTTTCTAAGGTATAGTTTTTATATTTTTTTC
This sequence comes from Aproaerema taeniolella, assembly GCA_949987775.1. Taxonomy (NCBI): domain Eukaryota; kingdom Metazoa; phylum Arthropoda; class Insecta; order Lepidoptera; family Gelechiidae; genus Aproaerema; species Aproaerema taeniolella. Next base: position 1,541,070 of record OX465244.1, read on the forward strand.
TGATAGTTTTGGGTCTAGGAATTAACAATCGATAACCAGATTTTTTTATGTCGTTATGTTCAACAGCTATAATTTTTAAAAATTTAGTATTCATGTCACGACTTACTACTGCTGTTTATAACTTTTCCCTTTGCCTGATGGCAATGGAAAAAAAATGTGACGTTGACATCGATTGTTGATTCCTAGACCCAAAACTATCAGAAAAAACTATAAAAACTATTCCTTAGAAAAACCCCACCTACCCCATTCCATTTGTTGTTATATTTTATTTGATAAAACCAAGTTAGAGTATTTTCGCGGTTTAAAATCTCGGATACCAGGGTTAGTCAAGTTCGTCACATACTTGACTATACCTGCACGGTAAGAAGAAGATCCAAGTGAGACAAACAAATTCTATCAACCTCCGTCTTACCGACCCACACAGAAAGGGTCGAATGGCATACAGGGTTTTTAAATTACATCTATTTCGTTTTTTTTTATTATTATGAGATGGGTTAACTTTGACCCCAATCTGACCAAACCTAACTATCCCCTCTTTTCTGTGAATCCTTTCACTGTTGCCGATGTTAAGAAGAACATGCTCTCCATTTCCTCGAAGGCCGTTGGAGTTGACAGTTTCCCCAGTTATCACCGTCATCCTTAACACATTCATAACATCTTGTGTATTTCCGACCGCATGGAAGGACGCACAAATAATTAAGCTTTCTAAAAAATCCAACCCAGTTTCCTTCTCCGACTATCGTCCTATATCTATTCTTCCATTTCTTTCTAACGACTACTGTTCTTGTCAAAGTTTCTGACGACGTTCTTTTTTTATATTTATTATAAGATTAACTCTTGACTTCAATATTGACCAAGGTCATAGATGAGTTATATGAGAAACCTATAAATGATTTTTAAATACCTATTCAACAATACCCCATTTGACATAGTTTGCCGATTTTCATTTTTTTCTTTTTCACATTATGGCGTCTAAAATCGGCCATTTTGATTTTTCCAAATTTTTATATTTTTTATGACATTTGCGCTATCATGACGAATCCAACGACGCATCATTTATCAAAATCTGCCCACGCGTTTGGTCTAAATAGTGTCACAAAGGTACAAACCCACATACATACGAGTACATACATAGGCTGTTAAACACATTACCCTCCTTTTCGTCGCGCAGTCGGATAAAAAGATGCTCCTCTAGCTTTGTCTCTTTCTATTCTAGCTTTGTCCCTATGCCCAAACATTTCAAAACATAATTTCACTATTTTTTCTATGTCTATGCTGCAGGGTCTTTTGCGGGGGGAACTCGGCGTGAGCGGTTGCTTTGTCAATTGAATTTTCGTTTTCTGCGTGAAAAATAGTGATAGTGATAGTGTATTATGCAGTAAATTGACTAAAATTCGAGTAGTGATGAAAAATTCAAGTGATAACAGTGTTTCTGCTCCGTTTGGTACCGACAAAGATCCTCGCGGTTGTGTTTCGTAAAACAGACGCTATCCGGTTTTACGCAGAACATGAGGAGCTTAGGGCTTATGTTAAGTTGAAGAAAGAAGATTTTTCACTGAAGACATGGCTGTATGGACATAGTTTCCTTTGCCTTTCCCGAAAGGGATAAATTTAACAAAAAAAAATGTCTATGCTGCAGTAACTACTGTTTTTTTACTTTTTTTAAAGATGTAGTATATGATAAAGAAAAAGACGCTCTTATGGACGCTATGTAGCTTTGTCTCTTTCTACCTCACTCAGATGCACAAGAACCGTCACGTGTCAAACGAAATTTGACACTCGAATTGAAGAAAAACCATAGAGCCGAGCGTATCACGCATTAGAAAATTTGAAAACGACAAGACGTTAGCGAATGTAGAAATAGAATAGATTGACAGATCATTGAAATTGATTTTTTTGGATTGTAATTTCTTTTGAGTATGTAGCGTTTATTATTTTACAAACCAGCTGAGTAATTAGTGGATGAAAAAGGTAAATATAAAAACAATTGAACTTACGTGGAATGCCAAGCGTCGTCGCCGCGATCGCCTGTAACATTAAAATGAAATATTGGGTTAGTATCACTTGGTCTAAAACGCAACCGGTCTATGTTGCAATTAGCCTTAAATGCAACTGAAGGTTTACCATGATCGCTTAGCGCGATCCAATTTAGGACCTAAACAAGTCTGCAACGCTTATTCGTACCATGATGGCTTATCAGCGATTCATTTTTGGCGCTGTTGCGATTCAAAGGCAGACCAGCGACAATTTATGTAGAGATTTAAAATGGACCATAGACAACCGAACAGTTCAAAAGCAGCGCCATCATGGTACCATTTAAAAAAAACATTCCAATTGCGAAGCGCTTTCAAAGTTGGATCCTAAACAGAAATGCTTGTAAACGATCGTGGTAGGTACCCTGGTCTACTGTAATGTTTCGCGATTGGTGTATAATGCGACTGGACTCTTACGCGACTGGTCTAAAATATGAAAATATAATTTTAGTAAATGTTTTAATTAATTGAACACAAAACTTATTTCTGGTCCACTTAAAATAAAATAGTCCCTTTATAAAAAAAACCGGCTTTATTCAAAATCAAAGAGTACATAAGTACTTAGTTCTTTTTTTTATAAAAACGAACTTCTGTTTCACTTAAAATAAAATAGTATATATACATACAGGGCTTTTGGTAAATCACTTTCAACCTCTCGGGTGGTAAATCAGTCCATGAAACTGAACAACTTTCCGAAGGAACAAAGGTCGAAATACGAAAAAAAAATTTTTTGTTCCCATACCAACTGCGTCAGCTGATAGAGTCTGGCTATCAAAAGTAGTACTTACCTGGATATTTTTGCAAATTTTACTAAATGAAATTGTCAACGTCAATTCCCAAGTTGTCAGTTGGTCGTCAGTACTATTTTCTTATCTTATTTTATCGATTTACGGGTGTAAAAATGAATAAAATTATTAAAAGCGAAGTGCGGAAGATGTTGTTTTGCATGATTTCAAAGTTTAAAGAAAAACAACAGGAGAAATATACCGAATTAAAACAAAAACAAGATTGTTTACGTGTGGTGCTTGATTTCTTAAGTTAGTATGACGCCATTTTTTTGATACTTTATTTTTTTTTTTATTTATTTATTTATTTATTTACTTATTATTATTATTATTTTTTTTTTCTATTTTTATAAACTTTCAACGATTTTTTCATAATGGGTTTAGTTAACACCACAATGATAGTACACCCTCATTATATGGAGTTTCTGAAGGTTCGAAAGCTTTGCACTCAATGGATACCACATGATTTAACGGAATACCAAAAACGACTGCGTGTAGAGTGATGCCGAAAAATTATAAATAAGTTAAATGGAGGGGAGTCATTGGATGTCTATAATATTGTAACAGGTGACGAAACCTGGGTGTATTGTTTCGAACCGGAAAGAAAAAGCCAGTCAACAGAATGGGTCTTTCCTTTTGAAGAGTTGCCAACAAAAGTTAAGAAGAGTCGGAGCACTGGCAAAAATATGGTTGCGTCTTTCTGGACATTATGTAACAGTGTCGCTTGAAAGTCAAAGAACAGTCACTGCAGATTTGGTATGTAAACAGTTGCTTGCCCAGTTAATTAGAAAAAGTTCGTGAAAAGCTTGCTCGCAGTCATGTCATCCTTCACCACGATAACACGTCCGCATATTCCGCTAAGAGAACGAATGCGTATTTAAAGCCTTCAAATGTGGAACTAATGACGCATCCGCCGTACAGTCCGGACCTCACACCTTGCGACTTCTTTTTATTCCCAAGAATACTCGTAAAGGATAAACTTAGAGGTTTACGATTCTCAAGCCCAGAAGCGGCGGCGGTGAAAGCATTCTAAGAAGTCGTTGAAGAGGTCCCTACCGAAGAGTGGACCCACTGCTTCACACAATGGTTCCACCGAATGAAAAAATTTGTAAATAGTGAGGGAATATACTTTAAAAAATAATTAATTAACCATAAACATCTTATCTATTCTTATTTATCAGAATCCTGAAACTTTCAGTATGACCTAAGTATTATTTTTGTTTTAACTATTCTTAATTGATACTAACATATAAGATAACAGACACCAGTTATCTTAATATTAGTTAATGATAATATGTTAAAAAATGGTTTTAATGTAATTTTCGCACCTGTGCTCTGACTGATCATAGTATATCGGCGATCCGCGCCAGCTTCGCACGGACGCAATCCGACCTTCCCGTCATTTTCATAACAAAATTCGTCTTCATAAATAACGAACACAGCAAAATGAATATTATTATTTGCTGTGTTCGTTATTTATGACGTCTTAACTTTTAATAGATTAATGTAGCTCGCAACTTTTTTTAAATTAAATTAATTTAATTTTGATCTCAGACGTAAAAATAATAATAGTATCAACTTCGTTTATTCAGTGTATAGCCAGTGTGGCCAGCAGCAGATTTTTTATTTTGCCGCCGTTTTTCAGGGACAGCTTTCATTAGCTAAACTCTAGCGCATTTTGTATGGGAAGTCAACATTTTTTTTCATACTCGACCTTTGTTCTTTGGGAAAGTTGTTCAGTTTCATGGACTGATTTACCACCCGACAGGTTGAAAGTGATTTACCTAAAGTTTACCTAAAGCCCTGCATAGTTCCTTCAAAGAGATCCTCGAAACTGAACAATTTTTACCGCAGAAATTTTTGATTTTAAACGACTCTACCTACACGATAAGAAGAAAAAGAAAATGATACGTTGTTTGATGCGCGTGCGCAGGGGTGTGATAAAGGTTAAGACCTTTATAAACTAACCTATTTCCAATAAATAAATGTTGGTATCATCTAGAACATGGTTTCACCGCAACGGCGGACTGTTCCGGATGGCGGACGTCCGGGTGGAACACGTACACAAGCTGAATGTGTATGAAACTAAACAACTTGTTACAAGAGCAAAGTTGTGTAAGCAGACGGCCCATAAACGGGTAGACACTCCTTACGGATCTCCCGCACAGCTGTGATACCAGCCTTATTCTGGTATTGCAGACCACTTGCGTTTTAGGCGAGTTAATATTATAGACCAGTTGCGTTTTAGGCGAGTTGATATATAGACCAGTTGCATTTTAGACGAATTTCTAACTAGACCAGTTGCGTTTAAGGCTAATTGCAAGATGCGGTTGCATTTTAGACCAAGTGATACTTACGTAAAATAAAATAATAATTAAAAAAATAAAAAACCCGACTGCTTCATAAAAACTGAAAAGAAAAAACAAGTAAGTCCAGTAGTCGAGACTTTTGTTACTGAATATTATTGAATAACATAACGGTTTTAACAGTCGGGACCCATAAAAAATCTAGCTTCCTAATAATGGGTCCCTATTGTTAAAATCGTTAAGTTATTCAATAAAATTCGAAAACGGCACGGCAACCCTATACTTAATCCCGTTGCGCGCTTGTTAAATCCTGCACACCCGGGTGTGCAAGAATCGCGCAAAAGTTTAATAGCGTAATAGGCAAGGTCGTTTTATTTACCCAAAAGTCTTCTTCTTTCTCTTCTTATCGTGTAGGTAGAGTCAAATGTGTGGCGAACTTGGCTGACCCTAGTGTCAGAGTTTTCAAACCAATCGACAACAGCCGGGATCGAACACTTAGCGTGCCCTCTAAAGCACGGAAATGCTCGTGATAAATTGCCACTTTGGTCACCCATCAGGTTTCCTGCCTCTGTGTACGTTGCTTAACCTCAATGATCGGTTGAGATCAGCGAGCACCACTGGGCTACGAGTGCTACGTAAGAAACACTTGAATTATTCCCAAAGTTTGAATTATTAAAATAAAAAAATTCTTACCAAAACCAGCAGAAAAAGACACGTCCTCATAATGAATCAACAGTGTATGAAACGATTGTATACCATGCAATATCTCCTGAATTTATACTAACCATATTTTGAGACGTGTACAGCTGTTTAAATAATTAAAAAACAGAATGTTTGTACGAAATGCAATTTAGCATATAAATGCGAATTATTTTGTTCCAGGGCCCCGATTCTGTAACTTCAGTTGTGTCGATGGAATGGTCGCCATTTTATCTGTTCAGGTGGCGAAATTGAGAATTATCCAAATTTCATTCACATAATGACGGCTGCTTGGACTGGTGGCACCACCGCCTACTGAATTTTCAGTTACTAGGTAGTTTGCAACTTTACGTTCGATTGGCGATGGCGCTGCTGGTCGGGGTGGTTGTCAGCAAGTATATGAAAATTAAATAGTTCTCAATTTCGCCACCTGAACCATCGACACACAACTGAAGTTACAGAATCGGGGCCCTGATGGAAGACGTGTATTATGTATATGTAAACTCTTTATTGCAAACTCTTAGATGTTAGCGTCATTGTTCCGTATAGATTTTTCTTCTACACTTATATTATAAAGAGGAAAGATTTGATTGTTTGTTTGCATTATATATGCTCAGAAACTACACGATCGATTTGAAAAATTCTTTCAGTATTAGAATGCTACATTATCCCTGAGTAACATAGGCTACATATTTTTTGCTATATTTTCCTTTGCTATGTATTATCATCCCATTCTTATATGTTCATCATCATCATAGGCCTCTACATCTTGACAGATGATAGCAGCGACTGTGTGAGATCGGCAACGCCGCTCGTGACTAAATAAACCGGTTCTGGAACGACACTTTTTTCACATTGACGGACTTTTTTAACCGACTTCAAAAAAGGAGGAGGTTTCTCAATTCGACCGTATATTTTTTTTATGTATGTCCGCGGATAACTTCGTCGTTTATGAACCGATTTTGATTATTCTTTTTTTGTTGGAAAGGGAGTATCCCAAGGGTAGTCCCATGGTAAGGAAACCAGGATCTGATGGTGGAATCCTGAAGAAATTGAGGGAAACTCTCGAAAAATTGTCTTTTTGGGATTGAAGTCGGTGACTCTTACGTTTTTGACGTGGAAAATTATTTTTAACGCAACCTAACCCAACCGACCTTAAAAATTCTATCTTTTCCTCATCCAAAAAAAATTTATAATTTTACTAGACAAATTGTGTAATATCGCGGAAGTTATAATTTCACTTATGAAATTTTAATATTACGGTTTTTAAAACTACCCGATGACTATACTAGTGTAGGTAGATACGGAACACATATTATATGTAGCACTAAAAGAATTAGAAAAAGTTGAACTTAGCAATCAAAAAGAGATTTACAAATAAATGGTTTACCGTCGATTTCAGCAGCAGCATCTGAAAAAAACAGTTGACTTTCAGATTTTGAGAAAAACAGCGGCAAAATTTACCCGACTGCGCGACGACGCAAAGGAGGGTAATGTGTTTATCAGCCTATGAATGTATGTATGTGGGTTTGTACCTTTGTGGCACTATTTAGACAAAACACGCAGGTCGATTTTGATAAATGATACGTTGTTGGATTTGTTGACGTCGGCGCAAATGTCACAGAAAGTACATAAAAATTTGAAAAAATCAAAATGGCAGATTTTGGACGCCATTAAATAAAAAATGAAAATCGACGAACTAAGTCAAAGTGGGGTATCGTTTATTTTCTTAATTCATAGGTGACTGAAGCGGGTTTGAAAACAATAACAGTTTAGTAAAATTAAGATACCTACACTTAACTTCTAAACAAACTTATACTAAATGGTTCTTGTAATACTAAACTTGGATTTGAGAACTCAAAATTTACTAGATAGGACTTGGTTAATACTTTTTTTTCTAAAATCATTGTAAAATCATTTTTGATTTGTAGCTCGGTCGTTATACGCCAACCCCAATATTTTCTGGATACAAGGATGAGCCTTGGCAAACATGTTCCTTAGGTGGACTAGTATGGAAAACGCCCAGGAGTCACCCGCTAGCACCCAACTGAGGGGTTGGGGGGGGGGAACTTTTCAATGCCGTTTTTTTGTTTCAGAAATCAACTGAGCAACCTTGATTTAGTTAAAAATGATGCCAAAATTGCCATAGTAGCTCCAAATTAGCAGTTATGACGAGTCACAGTGCGCGAGAAGATTGGAAAGTTCACCCCCCCCCCTCCCCCAACCCCTCAGTCGGGTGTTAGCGGGTGACTCCTGGGCGTTTCCCATACTAGTCCACCTAAGAAACATGTGAGCCAGGCTCTACCTTGTATCCAGAAAATATTACTTCCCATAGAAGAATGGATATAAATTCCAAGCTATTGGTGAATCCCAACTTTGTACATACTATAGACATTTATAATTTAACCGCTATCCACAATTGCTACTTGGGTTAACAATCTTGCTAAGGTCACGTGGACGTAGGTTAACTGGTGCTTGCAAGGTTTCAAACAAATGCGGATTCTGTTGAACAAATACTACTGTCTCTAAAATATACAAACGATGGAAATGATAAAATTTTATATTTAATAAAATAAGGCCTACAGCTTACAATTGGTTTTAGTCCAAACATAGCACGTACACATACTGTTTTTTTACTTCTGAAGATAGTTTCCCTGTCCGTACAGTTTCCCCAATAAATTACAGCATACCTCCATCGTCGACCTCATCTTTTACCTTTATGGTCAAGATTGAGGTCAAGAGCTAACCCATCTTATAATATACAAGGTGTTTCAAAAAAAAACAAAAAAAAGAAATTCCAAAATTTTATTTTAAAAGTGAAATAGTCGCAACTCTAGTAATCAGTTGCACGGTTTAACATCTTTCAAAATGAAAGTTTCATATAATTCATATGACATATTTGTCATATTTGTAATAGAGCTGCGCAATAAGCTAAATTTTAATTAATTTTGAATTATCTTTTTTTTGTTTTTTTTTTAAACACCTTGTATAAATAAAATAAATTGAGGCTACTAGAGCATGGTTAGCCATTAGAACGGTGTCGATGTAAACTACATTAGATAGCTCTCTCAGGGCATAGGAAGATCCAGACAACCTCGAGCATATGGTTTCAGCTTGCTCTGTCCATGTTAGTGACATTGGCGTATCTAGGGTTATTTTCTATGGGGGGCGGGCCTGGCGAAAATTAAATGTACTCTAGCTTAATACGCTGAATTTAGTAGACTCTACTTCCTCAATTTTAATTCCCTGGTAGTTAATATCTAAAACTGGAACTGGTTAACGTTGTCGGAAGTGTATAATTTTTGTTTTCATTAGATTCACTAATAGATTATTATTCTTCATCCAGGAAATTATTTCGCCTAATGTTAGGTTAATTTGCTGTTGATAAGAACTTTTCTCTTTGCATTTTATCACAACTGTGCTGTTGTCAGCAAAAAGTGTCATAGAATAGAATAGAATATAAAAAACCGGCCAAGTACGAGTCGGACTCGCGCACCGAGGGTTCCGTACAAACCTAGCTTAAAGGTATTGTAGACCTGAGTATTTGATATGAATTTCAATTTAATACCTCAACGCGTTCATGAGGAAAGGGGTAGTAAGTTTAAAAATATTAAAAATATTTTTATGATATGATATAATTAAAAATTTATGGTTTTCGCAATTTTTCCTTTATTTGTGCTATAAGACGTTGCTTCGTACCAAATTTCAAGATTCTGTGTTCACGGGAAGTACCCTGTAGGTTTTGATTCCTTTGCGAGTGTCGAAAATTTGCGGCATAAACGGCTGTATCTTTTGATTGCGTTGGCTTAGAAGTTTGATTTTTTCACAGCTTCAAGGGACAGTAGACCTGAGTAATTGATATAAATTTCAGCTTCATACCTTCACGCGTTCCTGAGAAAAAGGGTCTTGACAGACGGACGGACGGACGGACAGACGGACAACAAAGTGATCTTTGACAGACGGACGGACGGACGGACAGACGGACAACAAAGTGATCCTATAAGGGTTCCGTTTTTTCCTTTTGAGGTACGGAACCCTAAAAATCTTTATTTTATAGGACATTCAGGATGCCACTTAAAACAAGTCAAGATTACATGAAATACATACAAACAAACATTAAAGGATTTAAATACATACATACGCATTCGTTCTATTGACCCTACTGACTCTACGCCTATTCGCAAAGGTGCAGTCTTCCCCAGACTTTCATGGGATAATTAATATATCTCGGCAGATCATTTATATACATATATGATAAATAACAAGGGCCCCAGGACACTGCCTTGTGGCACACCATACTTTACTAATTCTTGATCTGATATATATGTATCTTCTCTCTTTGCATCTATATTTTTTTTTCAATTCAACGAACTGTTTCCTATTTGTTAATTATGATTTCATTTAGTTTAATACATACTGTCTCTAATTCCATACATTTCTAGTTTACGTACAGACAGCTTTAGAGATACCTGACCACCCCTATGAAATAAGGATGAAGTCCTTCACGAAATGTTTTAGGTATTTCAATGATATTTTGTATATAAAATTTCTTTTTATCAAAAATAAGTATACTATTTAAAACTTAAAACTATGACTGAGTCTGGTTTCGTAATTATAATAATCATGTAGAACTTAACAATGCGTAACTTAGACGGTAATGTAATAGATTTTAGTAGAAACTTTGTTGGCTTCTGTGATAATTACTTAAGTTGTTTTATATCCAGTAGTTGTTAATGCTGTATGTTTCCCAATTTGTTAAAATAAAATAAAAATAAAATAAATATAGTTTTGTCCTTACGATTTTGACCTGGCAGGTCATGTAGAGGTCCTTAGTAGGAAATACGTACGGCAGGATGGCGCACACACACACACACACACACACACACACCCGTACACATTATTTTAATTGCTAAGCTATTGTTTTTCTATACTTATGTTATTTGGTAAATTGTCTACAGTTATTAGCTAGCTAGTTATGTATCTCTCTGTACAATTCACTACACCATCACGTTCAGCTACTTTAAAGAGGGTGGGACCTGGTGACTCCGTAACACAGGTTCTCCTAGTACGGACACCAGCTCTCAACAGAAGATAATTAAATAATTCTGCCATCTGTATCATCACCAATTTTTGTAGAGAGAAAAAAAACTTTATCCGGTAGGGGTGGTCAGGTTCTCTGCTGCTGTCTGGATCTACTGATCTGTTTGAAGTCGGTGCGAATGCTGATGTAATGTATGTATAGCTTGGTACCGACTTCAAACAGATCAGTAGGTACGTAGCACATAATGCTAATTGAAGCCAAGTCTTTATTTTTCGCTTTTTGAAGTCTGTTTTTTTTTTATAAAATTTTTATTTAATTTTATATTTTCAGTGTAAATAATAGAACGTACGTGAGAAACAAAGTAAGTGCCTATTACATTCAAAGGTTTCTCTCGATTTCCCTAGTATTCCTTCATCAGATTGGTGACAATGGGTGCACCTTTGGAGTACTCTTTCGAACAAAAAAATAAATTTGAAACATGGTCTATAAATGGCGGAGAAATCGGTGAACACACATAAAAAATAAAAATATATACAGTCGAACATAGTCCGACATGAAACAGTTTGCTGTGTTTCGTCAGTGTGTGGGAGTACCTACCACCTAATATTCTCCATCTTTTTTTTTTACCAGCCCATATACGTCCCCACTGAAGGGCACGGGCCTCCCTTCGAAACACGAAGGGGATTTAGGCCATAATCCACCACGCTTGCCCAATGCGGGTTGGTGGACCGCTCGTCTTTCGAAAATTTTGGATGGGCGGGTTTCATCACGATGTTTTCCTTCACCGTTGAGCAAGTGATAATAATTAGAAATCCGTACATAAATCCGAAAAGAGGAATTTAGTGGTACAGGCCCGCACCAGGATTTGAACCCACGACCTTCGGATTACAAGTCTGGCTCATTACCAACTGGGCTATCACCGCTACTGGGCTATCACCTCCATCTTTTAATTTAAAAAAAAAACAAAAATGATAAAACATTTAATATTTACTGAAATAATTTATTTGATAATTATAAACTAGATAAATAATATAACATTTCATTAAACTAATATTTATTTAAACGCGACAGTTTGTGAGTATGTGTTTGTTACTTCTTCATGCTCCAACGGTAAATAATGTTGATAAAATTTGGTATGGAGGTAGCTGACACCTTGGATTTAGACTAGCGTCTCAGTTGTTTTTCATGCTGTCTCGATGTCGACCATGCCTCAGATTTGTGCGAAAGGGACAATTACAAAATGCCGAGTTTAATTTCCAAAATTGTGAGTTTAAGCATCAATGAATTTCTACCCCAAAAACTCAATGAAATCGTAAGATAAACGAGGTTTGTACGTTTTTTTTCAGAACTGTTCTTAGTTTTTTAACGTTAAATATTGAGATTTTTTTGGCGAAAAATGCTGACATTTATTCTCAAATATCTTTTTGTCTATAAAAAATATCAAAAAAATCAAAACGTACAGACCTAGTTTTTGGTGTTCCTGATACTATACCAAAATTTCACAGGGATCCGTTGACGTTTAGGGGATGGAATTCATTGACGACGGAAAAAATACTGAGACGATACTCTTAATACATAGGCTACATAAATTCTGTCAGTTATTCTACACGTGCAGTCTATGGGTCAACTACACACAGCGAGTGTACAGCACTCTGCGGGTGCAGTTATAAGGGACTCAGTCTTTTAAGGCTTTTAATAAAGACTCTCCTTATTTTTGACGTCGCACGACTGACTCAGTCCTTTAATTCCCAACCTTTAGCCCAAAGACTAGCTTTTTTAGTCGAAGTCTTTTAACGTGAAAACTAAGCTGTTGCTTAAACAGCTTAAAGGACTTAAAATACTGGCGACTCGTTGTCTTGGAAGTCGACAGTCGTAAGGCATGTGTTGATAGAATGTAAATATCTAATTTTATCCCCTTGTAAAATTTTATCAAAATGTATTTAGCGGTTTAGGCGTGAATTATTTCTTTTGGTTGATAAGTTACAAAAATATATTGAATATCACACACAAACTGCGGTGCGAGCCCTTTTACATAAAATAAATCATTCAGCTGAAGTCGGTTAAGTCTTTCAGTGTTTTGAAAACAACTCGAGTCGTTTCAGTTTTTAGTCTTTTAATAAAACGACTAAGTCTTATTAATAAAAACTCGAACCTTTCTTAATTTTAGTGTCGAGTCCTGTAAGATGTTGGCGAGTATTTTTAATAAACCTTAAAAGATTAAGTCTCTTTCTTCTCTAGGTGCAGTACAACAATGCGTTCAGGGTGCTGTTTGGGCTGCCGCGTTTCTGCAGTGCATCGGACATGATTGCCGAGACGAGGCGCAGACTGACTGCTTTATAATAGGTTTTACTTGAAATTGCCGTTTTTCATACAATATTTTTGGAAAACTGAATTTTCCATACTAACGTTTTTGTATTTTTCTCGGGAATACGAAATCTAAATTTGCAAAATTTTGTGGGAAGATTTGGACAACATTAAGTTAATTTTCATGATACTTACTTTATTGAAATAAGCAATGAAACGGGCAACGGATGAAACGAGCTTATTTGAGCTTCTTTTTCAGCAAATAAATCTAAACAAAATATGTATAAATTTGACTCAATATCTCCGTTATATGGCCAAGGTTTTAAATAAAAAACAATTTGAGTAATAGCTGTTCAATCAAATAAATTATGAATAAAATAAAGCTTGGGAAAAAATCGGCAATTTCATAGGTAAAGACCTATTATGTTACAGGAGCACTCCCTTTGAGTAATAAAAAATACTTGTATAATGTGTTTAATATCATTGCCATATCATTGAACAATAAATGTTGCTTAAACAATTAATGTTATTCATGCACACCAGTGTGTACAGGATATGTATCACACGGCGCGTAAACAAGCGCGCGACGGTTTAACAAATAACGCTTTTTTTTACTCTATGTATGTTCACAACACAGGTGCAGTCTTCGCCTGAGAAGAATAGACCACTTAAAGGAATTTATCTTATTTCTTACATTCAACTGAACTTTCCATACAGTTTTAATCTGTTTAATCTCATGAGAGTTGAAATGAGACTTCGCTCTGATCAAAAATCAAATCAAAACACATAGGCAAGATAAACAGAAAAATTACAACGAACATCTTGCAAATTCTGAATTACGACAGAATCAATTGGTCCGTGGTCGTACATCGCTGCGATTACTTTTCACCTGTATAGTTGATTTCACTTTGCGTATCAATTATTTTGTCACATGTATCCTGATCTGTCCTCTCGCTCTAACGTATAAGGTCAGTATGGAACTGTTAAAATATGTTCGACGTGAAAAATCTAGCTTCTTTCGTCTTTAGGCTTACTGCATTTTAGACATAATGCTTTGTAGACAGTTTGCATACAAAGAGGTTTTGCAAGTTAGGAGTTCAGGAGGTTTACCATGATCGCTTAGCGCGATCCAGTTTAGGACCTAAACAAATCTGCAACGCTTATTCGTACCATGATGGCTTATAAGCGATTCAGTTTTGGCACTGTTGCGATTCAAAGGCAGACCAGCGCCAATTTATGTAAACATTTAAATGGACCATAGACAACCGAACAGTTCAAAAGCAGCGCCATCATAGTACCATTTTAAAAGCAGTTCAAAGTTGGATCCTAAACAGAAATGTGTGTGTGTGTGTGTGGAGGTGTGTATATGTGTGTCGTTCATATAATACTTACGTCATTTGAAATAATAATCTGTTTATGATTTGCGAATGGGAGTCTAACCTAAAATTAACGTCATTTACAAAAAGTACTCATTAATACATAAATAAATAAAGCGAAGAAAAATCAAGCCATTGGAATATTTTTTTAAAGATTATCGTTACGTTTCTTAATGTTTTACAACATTTGCTTTTAATTTAATTTTTCGGTAATAAAAATGACGTCATTATTTACTTGAGGGGGGGTTTCATTTGGTTATGATGATAGAAGGATTGTAGGGAGGGTGGGATGAACATTTCCAAGAGTCGACGACGGAATATATGGATCGCACCTGTGTATCTCTGTGTGTGTCGGTGTGTGTACTAAAGGTCTAAAGCGCTTTAATGAATACTGCTAATTTGTCTAATAAACTTTTCAAGTCTTTTAGACGGGAAAGCAAGTTTCCTACTTGTTCCAGTTCTTCTGAAGCCTTCGGGTCCTGGAGCTGGTCTTTAAGCGGTTCAACTTTTTTTATTATTTCTTCGACGGTCTGTTTCAATTTTTCGACGATATCTGTAAAGCAATCAATCAAGAAATGATTAGTTTTTTTTAAAGATTATACAGGGTGTTTGGTAGATGGTCCGACAAACAGAAATGAGAGGTTATTGGGTTCATTTGGAACAAATCGCACTTACGTTTTTTTTCCTAAGACTTACCATTTTTTTTGAGATTTAAAAAAAAAAAATTTGAAATTTTCCCGAAATTTTACAGTTTTGGCTTAGTAAATTTTAGTTTGACTTGTTTTTGTACCGGTTTTTTAGTTTTTTCTAGTCAGCCATATATTCCCCATTTTAAAGTAAAGTAATAAGGCTCAAATTACAACGATCTACCAAGTTTGACTCTTTTTAAAGTAAAAAAAAATATTTTTGAAAAATCGGTCAGCGTATATTTGCAACTAATTTAAAAAAAAAACAAACCGGTTGGGAACTTCGAATGGTTGAAAAAATTGCTCTATTTCATAGTCTTTTTAACGATATTAAAATTCAAAATAATTCAATGTGCTACGTAGTACCTACTGATCTGTTGAAAGTTGGTGCGAAGGCATGTAAATATTTAAAACCTACCAAACTTATTTGGCTAAAACATATCTAACCTACCAAACTTATTAGGCTAAAACATATCTAACCTACCAAACTTATTTGGCTAAAACATATCTAACCTACCAAACTTATTTGGCTAAAACATATCTAACCTATCAAACTTATTTGGCTAAAACATATCTAACCTATCAAACTTATTTGGTTTAGCACCGACTTCAAACAGATCAGTAAGTACAGCATAGCACGTTAAATGATTTAGCTTTTATTTTTCGCTTTTTTATAGTCGTTTTTTTTAAAGATTACTTAATTCGTAATTTTTAGTGTATCAAGCGCCAATTAAATTCAAGGGTTGCCCTGGATTTTCCCGGGGTCCCATCATCAGATCCTGATTTGGTGACAATGGGACCACCTCTGGAGTATGCTCTTTCAAACAAAAAAGAACTTTGAAAATGAGTTCACAACTGGCGGAGAAATCGGTAAACATTACAGTACAAAAAAGATACATACAGTCGAACATAGAACTTCCTCCTTTTTTGGAAGTCGGTTTATAAATAGAATTTAATCATTTTGTGCCAAAGTAGATGTTATTTATTTAGGTGGCTTTAAATAAGTTAACGAAACTTTATGAGTGTTTGACGGATGGATCCTAGGTTCGACTCCCGGTCGGGGCAAATGTTTGTATAAAAAATAGATGTTTGCTCATGGGTCATGGGTGTTCGTGTCTGTCTTTGTGTATTTATTTAGTTTATTCCCATGATTGCTTGTCTGATAGATTATCATAAATTCTGTACTAGCCTTTTTTGTAAAGTTTTTGTTTAATTGCTGTCAGAAATTTCTTGAATTGAATACACATGACAATCATATTACAAAAACATTTATATTTTGACCTATGTTCCTTGGGGAAGTTGTTCAGTTTCATAGACTGATTAACCACCCGAGAGGTTGAAAGAGAGATACCTAAAGTCCTGCATAAGTGTAACACTAATAGTGTTAGAAAGAGGTGAACTTAGTGATCAAAAAGAGCTGATTCAAGTGGCTTACCTTCGATTTTAGCGGCAGCATCTAAAAAAAACACAGTTGAATTTCAGATTTGGAGAAAAACAGCGACAATTTTTATTATTTGGATGAGAGAAACCTTAGAATGTGCAAGCTGCCAACTCTTCCCAGGCGTATGTAGAATCCAGTTATATTATAAACTAGCTTTCCGCCCGCTACAGGTTATATCGTGCCCAACTGTGGGATGAAATGTAGCCTATATCCTTTTCCAGGCTCTAATCTATCTCTGTACCAAATTTCATCAAAATCGGTTTAGTAGTTTAGGCGTGAAAGACCGACAGACAGACAAAGTTTCGCATTTCTAATATTAGTAAGGATTCATTCCCAGCAGTTAATCCTGGTTCTCATTCGGGGTACATTTAATCATGATTCAGGATTTGCCAGGAGGTCTATTCTATACCACTAATCAACCAATGGGGCCCACGATACTTCTCCATTTCACCAGCTGAATGAATGGGTCACCATTATCAGTCAACCGACATTTATTAGTTTAACAGATACACTTGATTAGATGCCCTAAAGATAAAACAGGAGCGACTGTCATATTTGACCTTCATCACCGTATTGACCGTGCTAACAGGGGAACCTCCGACGCCAAACAGCTTGCTGTGTTCCGTCGGTGCATGGGAGTACCAGTGCCTTAAGGCGACTACAGCACCCGATAAAGGCAGCACACATAGGAATAGTACCGTCTCCGTCTCTCAACAGGCCTAGGCCGGCAGTGCGAACAGTGTCGATACACGAAGTTTACGGACTATGAAAGCGTGCGTGCGTAAAAACATGTTCGAAAGTTTTCGAAAAATGAGATTTATGGAAAGGTAATAGCTTAAATCGAAAAATGCGTTAACGACTTATCGAGAGTGTTCAATCACGAACATTTTGATAGCAAATTCAAGTTCCTGTGTGCATTTTATTATCGTTTTTACAGCTTAAAAGATACACAATATTGGTATTTAGAGGTGACTTTGTGAGCTTTTTCTATCGAACCAAAAGTGCTGAATCATGTTTTCAGCAAACTACTTATATAGTTTATGTCTTGAATATTACCGTAGTTTCTTTTCTTCGATTTAATGCAGTGTGTCATGCTTATCTACGCATCATAAAATCGTAATTTAGGTGCTGTAGTCGCCTTAAAAGGTATTTTTTGGGTTAGCTCGCTCCATCGTCGACCTCATCTATGACCTTGGCCAAGATTGGGGTCAAGAGTTAACCCATCTCATGATAAAAAAAAACCTGACCGGATTGGATGATGGTAACATATTCCTGAATGTGCAGGTTTCCTCACTATGTTTTCCTTCATTGTAAAAGCTCGGTTAGTTTACGTGCGTGCACTCTGTGTTGTTGCGGTAAGAACAGTTCTTTAATGAATTGGGGTAACCTGATGTGCTGGCCTCTGTGGGGGTTTTCATTTAGTTATGATAATAGGACGAGTGTAGGGAGGTTGGGACGAAAATTTGTAATAATTGATGACGTAATATATGGATGGAACCTGTGTATGTGTGAGTGTGTGTGTGTGTATAAAAGGCCTATAGCGCCTAAAAGACTTTTAACCGTGTGGTGATCGGTTCAGAATAACACCACCCCATCTCTTTCCGTGGGTGTCGTAAGAGGCGACTAAGGAAACACAAATGGGACCTGCCTCCTATTAATCCACTCCAGGCAACGATACCTCAATTTGTTCTGAATCTGAGGTGGTGTATGCGGTGTGGTAGGCTTTGTGAAGGGCCGTTTGGTTCGCGACCACCGTCCTACCAAGGTCCGAGCACAAACAGCTTGCTGTGTTCCGTCGATGCGTAGGAGTAGCAGTGCCTTTTAGGCATTTTCTGGGTTAACTTGCTCCGTCGTCGACCTCATCTATGACCTTGGTCAAGATTGAGGTCAAGAGTTAACCCATCTTATTATAAAAAAAAGAAAAAGACTACCTGACAAATTGTCTAATGAACTTGACAAGTCTCCTAGATCGTTAAGCAAGTATTTGAATCTTTTTTTAAAGATTTTTTCTAGTTCTTTTGGAGCCCCCAGGTCCATGAATTTATCTTTAATCGATTCAACTTGCTCTTGTACGTCTTCGACGGTTTTTTTCGTTTTTTCGACGAGATCTGTAAATCAATCAAGAATTATTAGTTTATTTTATATTTTTAAAGTTCTTATTTTGGGAAAAAATATGAGAGTGAATTTTCACGATGCGCCTGCATACCGAAACCGGAAGAGCGACACCACGAAGTTGGTGGTAAAGAAGTATAACTTCTTGTGTCCGTCAATGTGTTCGCAAGTTTAGTCTAATCGACAAGTTCAAAAACGTGTTTTTGAGACATACTATTGCTAAAATTATGTGCAATAGCTCCTTCGATTCGGAATATTGTCTAGATCATTGTGCATAAAAAGTTTGTTAGTGCATAAAAAGTTGCATAAGTTATCAACAATTAAACACCTCAAAATATTTGTGAATATTCTACTTATTTGGAATTTTGCAAGTGACCGTACTTGCTGTTTTTGAAACGGTTTTTTATAATATAAATGTTATATTTTTATTATTTTATTAATGTCTGAATTGTTATTATGAAATAACTACAGCGGCCGACCGGTCCAACAAGACCAAGCTGAAAATCAGCGCTGTACAGATTTTTGAAGTGAAAACTTCTTTAGCGGCGTTGTGCACTTTGAAATATGGGTAAAAAATGTTACACTAGCGTCAAGACACGTGACCTGATCGAAAATTCGTAACATACAGGGTGATAAAAAACCTCCTAGCTATATTCAGAATCCTGGACCAGTATCACATACTGAACACTTTCGTTTTTTTTTTTTCGGTATAATTTTTTTTCTTAAACGTAGACACCACTCGGGTGCACCCCACGAGCGCTACCCGCACCCCTCGCTTGCCTGGTTTAGAAGTAATGTCTATATTTAGGCAAAAAATGAACTATTCCCATTGAGAATTTTTTTTACATGAATGTGTTCTTTGAGTGATACTGATTCAGGATTTTGAATATAGCTAGGAGGTTTTTTTATCACCTTGTATGTTCAAGTTTTCACTTCTGCAGGCACTCCCAGAGTGCAACCCGCTGTTTTTTTTTGTACAGCTTAATGTTGCGCTTGGCTCCTTTAGCTTAGGTTAATCTAGTTCTTACTTTTAATTGTTTTAGTCATGTATCTTAGATTTAACTTTAGCAATTAAAAAAAAAAATATTTCGCTTACCCGCGTCTGGACCAGCAGCTAGAAAAAAGATTGACTTCAGATTAAAAGGAAAACAGCGAATTTTCCATTATTATTTCGACTGAGCTATCACCGCTTCATGTGCCGTTATGAAGTGGTGATAGCCAGACACGTAATTGGAAGGTCATGGATTTAAATCCTCGTGCCAATGAATTCGTCTTTTCGGATGAATGTATACGGGTTTCTAGTCACCTAATTATCACTTGCTCAACGATGAAGGAACACATCGTGATGAAACCCGAAAATTCATTTTGGTGGACTATGGCCTAAATCCCCTTCGTGTTTCGAAGAGCCTGTATCCCTCGATGGGGACGTAAATGGGCTTGTAAAACAAATATTACTTAATACAAAATGTGCCAGCTTTCAACTCTTCCCAGGCATATTATAGAAACCTGTTACACTATAAATTAATTCCCAGCACTTGGTCCCGTTTCTCATTGGGGGTACGTTTAGCCAATGATCCAGGATTTGCCAGGAGGACTATTACACTAAACAATGGTGTCTCAATGACAATTTATTTGTCTTCCCCTGTTAGTATTTGTGGGACAAATCTTGCAAGTTAAATTTGATCCACTTCTCGGTTTCCGATTGAGCTGAAATTTTGCATGCATATGTATAACGCGTGACAATGCAATATTATGATGGCAGGGAGCTGATCTGATGCTGGCGCTGGAAGGTGGCCATAGGAACTCCGCAATAAAACGACATAACTCCATCGAGTTTGGGCTCGTTCGATTCGTATTGACGAGTACTTTGCTGCTTGGCAGAAAAGCTTGCTTAAAAAAAAGTTTTTTTAATTTTAAACTATCCAAATTTGAAATTAGGGGATCTGTGAGTGACGGGCGAATGGGCGTTTTTCCACTTGACGGCAGCGACTGGAAATCTTGGTTTCTGGGCGTCGTCGGCGACGGTACCGGTGAGAATCATCGCCCTTTCGGAGCCGGTACTGGTCAGTGAAAAAACATGCCATATAATTTCATAGATTTTTGCTTCCCCAGTAGCCGGGCCGTTACCGGCGCCGCTGGTACCGCGCCGTTGCCGTGCCGTCAAGTGAAAAAACGCCCAATGGGAGTCTAACTTAAAATTGACTTCATTTACG
Source organism: Aproaerema taeniolella (assembly GCA_949987775.1). NCBI lineage: Eukaryota > Metazoa > Arthropoda > Insecta > Lepidoptera > Gelechiidae > Aproaerema > Aproaerema taeniolella. The sequence goes on from OX465244.1 coordinate 1,562,066, forward strand.
AAAAGTACTGATTAATAGTTACGATTGTATATGTCGCCGGAAATTAATAAGAATCGTAAGTTGATCAATTTTCGAGGTAGTTTATCAACTATCGGCAAATCATACACGGCAGTTGAAATGTATTATTTAACGCAATCAATTTTAGCTAATTGATCAACTTACGCTGCCTGGCTGTAAGTTTATCAACTAACGATTTTGCCACACGTCAAATCATACACGAATGGACCAATCGCTGCTCAGTGTACATTTTTACGTTAAACTGACATCCGTAATATAATACACTGTTCTCTGATTGGTCGATGCGACAACCTCTTAAGGCAACCACAGTCGAGTCGTTTCTGAGACTTTGCCGGCCGCTGCCGCGGCACACTCGCTACGCTCGCTCGGCTCGTGCGTTGAGGGTCGCAGTTCTAACCTAACCTAACTGTCGCAAACCCTAAACGGGTTTGGTGGGTTCGGCTACTAACAAACCTACTTGTCGCAGTTCTAAGTGAGACATTCAACCAAGTTTTCCACCAATCAGCGTACACATCGCGTTCGTCGGATCATTTTACCGCGAGACTCCGTAAATTGATCGATTACCGGAAATGTATACGTTAATAATACATTTCAACTGCCGTGTATAATTTTCCGATAGTTGATAAACTACCTCCAAAGTTGATCAACTTACGATTCTCATTATTATCCGGTGACATATATAATATCATATGTAATGTAACGTGTAATAAATAAGTTAGCTGTAAGAAATATACAGGGTGTCCCAGAAATAGTGAATCAAACTGCTATGGGAGGTAGCTTGACTAATGTCCTATACATAAAAAATATGAAAAAAAAATAAAACGCACATGACCATAAAAAAAGAATATCCGAAAAACGAGAAAATCATCAAATTTTATTAAGTTTCCATCTCTAATTATTGCGTTTTGGGTTTCTTTGTACCAAATAAACACAAAACGCAATAATTAGAGCTGGAAACTTAAGAAAGTTTGATGATTTTCCCGTTTTTCGGATATTCTTTTTTTATGGTCATGTGCGTTTTTTTTTTCTTCATATTTTTTATGTATAGGACATTAGTCAAGCTACCTCCCATAGCAGTTTGATTCACTATTTCTGGGACACCCTGTATGTAAGTTGCTACACTATTAAATTAGGTTATAAGTAGCTGTAATGATTGTAGTAAGTATTAAGTAAATAAAACAATACATACGAGTAAATAAATAAAGCAAAGAAAGATCAAGCAATAGAAATATATTTTTTATGTAGATATATCGTTTCGTTTCTTAATGTTTTACAACATATGCTTTTAATTTAATTACTATTCTTAATTATAAAAAAAAATCGTGAAAATGACGTCAACATTGACTTGATATTTATGATTGTCATTTGTTTATGGTAATTTGATAATAGAGCGATTGTAGGGAGAGCGGGACAAAAATTTGCAATAGTCGATGACGTACTATATGTACTATATGGCTGGAAACTGTGTATGTGTGTGCATGTGTATGTATTAACGGCCTAAAGCGCCTAAAATACTATATACCTTCCAAATCGCCTAATGAAGTTGACGAGCCTGTTAGGTCAGAAAGCAAGTTTCCTACTTGATCCAATTCTTCTTTAGAAACCCCCAGAGCCTGGAGATTGTCTTTAGTCAATCCAAACTCAAATGTCACATCATCGGTGATTTCTGTCACTTCTTCGACGCCTTCTGTAAAGCAATCAGGAATTATTAGTTTTTAGGGTTCCGTTCCCAAAAGAAAAAAACAGGACCCTATTACTAAGGCTCCGTCCGTCCATCCGTCCGTCCGTCCGTCTGTCACCAGGCTGTAACTCATGAACTGTGATAGTTAGTTGAAATTTTCGCAGATGAGGTATTTCTTTGTGCCCTATAATAACAAATACTAAAAACCAGAATACAATAAATATTTAAGGGGGCTCCCATACAAAAAACGTGATTTTTTTTGCTCGTTTTTATAGTAAATCTGTTCGAGGCTGTATCTCATGAACCGTGATAGTTAGACAGTTAAAATTTCCACAGATGATGCATTTCGGTTTCTGCTATAAGAACAAGTACTAAAAATTAGAATAAATTAAATATTTAATGGGGCTCCCATACAACAAACGTGATTTTTTTGCCGCGTTTATAGAGGTAATGGTTTTTTAAGAGTCCGACTTGGCCGGCTTAATTATTTTTAAATATACAATTCTATAAACTTCTTTCGGTGCGTTTGGGAAAAAATATGAGAGTAAATTTTTTCAATGCGCCAACCGACACCGAAAAAGCGACACCATGAAGTTGGTTTACCAAATGGTTTTGAATGAATTAGGGTAACTTCATGTGATGGCTTCTGTACATAAGTACACACACACATGTATTGGATATTTTTATGAGGAACTAGAAGATTCTCGGGACATCGTTACCGTGAAAGATCCTACCTTACTCCTTGCCGACGTTATAAAAGGAACCTTTAAATGTTTATTAAAAACTTACCTTTAGAAATATTTAAGACGATATAAACAAAAACTTTGTAAAAAGGGCTATTATTAATAATTGAAAAATAATGTAAATGCTATTTGATTCATATATTTTATTTTATTTTTATTTGGAAATCTTACAGCTTATAGAAATACATTCAGTTATAAACATTAAGGTGATAAAAAGCCAATAAAAAGATATATTAGATATACAACTTCTGTTTTTCATACAATCAACTTAGCTTGGGAGTTCTAAAAATATACGTTTTACGTGCATAACTGCACTGTTTTTATGCAAATAATTTTTAAAATGGTCTTCTCTGTTTTTTTTACAAAAACTGACAAAAAGCCTAAAATCTCTCATGTAGTCAATAGAAAAAAATCTCTTTAAACTTTTCATACGAAGTTGTACGAAGAGGTATTTGCATTGTTATCTTTTGGTCATGCGGCACATTCTTGTATGTTTTATATTTGATTTTAACAGACAAACATTTTGGCCTAAACTAAGCGTAAAATTTTAATAACAGCATCAATTAAAAATCTCAATTTATAAACTCTAAAGTTGACTTAATTGTATGAAACACATAAGTTGTTCCGCTAAATTTGCCAGTGTGTGTATATGTGTGTATGTATATATGCCATATATGTGGTCTCATTGATACCCTGGAGTTATGGGATATCAAAAGGATCAGGTTGTATATCCTACTAATATTATAAACGCGGAAGTTTGCTTGTAAGGATGCATGTATAAATGTTTGTTCCTCTTTGACGCAAAAGGTTCTGGATTGATTTTGTTACAACTTTGCAGTAATATAGCTTAGACATCAGAATAACATATAGGCTTTAATTAAATGCAAATTTAACTTTGTAATCCTATATAATTACATGGAATAAAAAGGTTATTTATGTAGTTGGTGTATCTAGAAAAATGGACGGAATTTGCAAAATATTTTAGCTTTTCCTTGATTTATACACTAAACACTAATTGTATTCTTAATAAACGCTTATTAATAAACGCTTCACACTCAAAGGCCCACATTAAGGTTTTCCCTTGTGTCGTGGGTCCCTTGGAACACACAAAGACAGACACAAACACCCATGACCCGAGAACAAACATTTGCTTTTTACACAAATATTTGCCCCGACTGGGAATCGAACCCAGGACCCGTCGATCAAGAGGCAGCGTGTCACTACCACTCGACCAACCGGCCGTCAAAATTGGACGTACATATGTCTGCTAGAAGTGTCTAAGTGTTGTCCTGTATTTTTCTATAATTTTTTGCGTCCCTGCCAATGCCGCGTTGCGTTAATATTTATTTTTTAAATTTTATTTATATTTCCCCCACAAAGCTTATATTTTTGGAATCTGTATAAGTGCCGCTTTTCAAATATATTTTTATAACCAGATATCGGTAGGTACATTTTTAAAGTTTATGGTCATTAACACATTTTTTTAGTAGCTCGAAATTTGCAGTTATGAAGAGTCACAGTGCGCGCGAAGACTGGAAAGTTTTGAAAATCGGTCCATAATTGGCGAAGAAATCGGTGAACTTACATTAAAAAAAAAACACCTCCTTTTTTGGAGTCGGTTAAAAATGGCTTACCTAAGAATTTACCCACAGCTTCTAGAAAAGAAAAAAAAATAATGACTTTCAGATTTGGAGAAAAACAGCAATAAGTTTTGTTATTTCGACGCCTTTTTTAAGAGAAACCTTTGCTTCAGCCTGCTGCCAATTCTTCCAAACATACTATAGAATCTAGTTACACTATAAATACATTCCCAGCGCTTAGCAACTGTCATATATGCCTGCGTGACCCTGCTAACAGGGGAACCCAATCGGAATGTGCAGGTTTCCTCACGATGTTTTCCCTCTTTGTAAAAGCTCGGTTAGTGTGCAACCAATTACCCATTTGCACTACGAAAGCCAGTGCTATTACGAGCAAGATAAGGACGACATCAAGGTCAACATGTGCTGCCATCTTTCAGAGCCTCTTTGCATGGCCGCAAATCTTAGTTGCTGAGCATGATAATGTAAAATATTAATAATAATAATAATGTTTACTTTTCTCAAAATACAACAAAGGTTAAACATACTTATATCTAAATTAATTGATTAAGTACAACTTAGAAGCACTTTTGTGTGAGACTGGAGTCTGTACTAGGTACAAACCTGTGTTACAGCTCTCCAGGCCCCCAACTCTTGGAGCGATCAAAAATAAGCTTAATCACAATGAGTGCACAATACATCTTATCTGTTATAATTATAATTTACTAATTTAGATTATAAACGAGAACAGTTTTTGTGAAAAAATACTAGCTATAAGTACAATAAAATATTCAGAAAAATTTCGTAAAGTGCATGCTTAAGTGCCTGTGTGGGTGTATGTGTGTATGAGTGAGTGTATGTTTGTGTGTGTGCATGTGTTTAAGTGAGTGTATGTGTCTATAAGGATGTCTATATGTGGGTCAGTGTGAAAGTAAACGTGAGAAAGTGGAAGACAGTTCTGAGCAAAACCATTCTAGACTGATATAATCTAGGGTTTTAAGAAAATTAACTCAGTATTAACTCAGTTTATTCAGTGTATACTCAGTGTTTTCAGAGGACGAATTTTAAATCTGCTGTGATTGGCCAGACTTTAGCCCTAGTAATACCATCACTGCCCTTACTAATGTACTGCTGCAGATCATCGGCGTAAAGATGATACGAGCACTGGAGTTCCCTGGTGATGAAATTGGTAAACATAGAGAATAGGATTGGAGACAAAATTCCACCTTGAGATACCCCAGTAGACAACTCACACCGTCCAGACGCCGAGTCACCATGGCGCACTGCCTGCTGGCGCTCGCAACGGTAAGAAAAAAACCAATTTACAGAGGAAGGAGAAAAATTTAAGTAAGAGAGGATGGAAAGAAGAATTTGATGGTCAACTGTGTTGAACGCATTTGAGAAGTCACAATAGCTCAACACAAGTGTTTGATTTTATGAAATATTGTATGTGAAAAAAAATAATGCTAGAAAATAATTATACCTGAAAACAGTATTAAAATTAGTTTATAAATGAATAAGTTATTAGCATTTATATTAACGTAAGGACTAGCTATCTCGTTTTGTGGGGAGAGCTAGCTATCTCGTTTTTACTTACGCAAACAAATGGCGATGACGTCACGTGCCAGTAAGTGCATCTCTTTTTCGTTGTTTGACAGTTTCCCCCTCTATTGAAATTTAATAGCTTGTAACTTTTTTATTTCTCAATAGATTTCAAAAATTATTTCGGTTTTGGGTTTTGGATTCAGTTTCTTCTTAAGATAAACAATGAAAAAAAAATTAGTCAACATCCCTATTGTGAACCTTAACGATTAATGTGCTGGCCTCTGAGGGGGAGTGTCATTTGGTTATGATACCTAAAGGCGCAGACCCACCGCGGCGCACGCACGCGGCGCATTTTAGCTACGTTGATTAGATCAAATTTTAAAATGAGCCTTAAAGTCATACTCACTGAGTAGATAATTACTTGGCGTTTGTCACAGCATTTTCGTGGGTTATCTACTCAGTGAGTATCACATTAAGGCTCAAATTAGATTTTGATCTAATCCACGTAGTTAAAATGCGCAGCTTGCGTGCGCCGCGGTGGGTCTGCGCTAGTGATGAAAGAGTCTTTTAAGGCTTGTAATAAAGACTCGCCTTATTTTTGACACCTCGCGACTGTTTCCGTCTTTTAGTCCCCAACCTTTAGTGATAAGAATAGCTTTTTTAGTCGAAGTCTTTTAACGTAAAAAACCGAGATGTTACTTAAACAACTTAAAGGACTTAAAAGACTGGCAACTCATTGTTTGGGAAGTCGATAGTCTTAAGGCATGTGTTGATATGTTGTAATATAAGAATCTAATGTTATACCCTTGTCAAATATTATCAAAATTAGGCGTGAATTATTACTTTTGGTTGATAGGTTACAAAAGATATATTGAATATCACACACAAACTGCGGTGCGAGCCCTTTTACATAAAAGAACTCGAGTCGTTTAAGTCTTTTAAAATCAGCTGGAGTCGGTTAAGTCTTTCAGTCTTTTGAAAACAACTCGAGTCGTTTCAGTTTTTAGTTTTTTAATAAAACGACTAAGTCTTATTAATAAAAACTCGAATCTTCAGTCTAAATTTTAGAGTCGAGTCCTGTAAGACGGAGGCGAGCCTTTTTAATAAGCCTTAAAAGACTAAGTCTCTTTCATCTCTAGTCTATGCCTCTATAGAAGGATTGACGGATGGACGAAAATTTGCAATAATTGATGACGTAAGTAATATAAAGGGTGTATAAAGGACAGTTTAGGAAATTAATGGTGGAATCTACTAATAATTATCATCAGCTATAGGTTACTATTTTTTCCCGGAAACCTCATGTTAAGGAGTTTTGATTATTTACCTACTTTGGCGCTACGCAACGTATCGTGAAACCGCGCCGCGCTGCTCACGGAGTGCGATGTACATTGCTGGTTCTCGTATTTTACGTTGTTATGATAGTTTTTTATTGCAAAATGGAAAATATTCAATCAAATCATAAAAAAATTAAGCAGAAAACATTAAAAAACATGAAAAAAAAATTGAAAACTTTCCGGAGAAAAATTCCACTGGAAAATCATTCAGAATGATTTTCTGAGTCCAGGGTTTCAGTTTTTTCTAAGCTGTCTTTTACACCCTGTATGGATGGAACAGTGTATGTGTGTTTATTAAAGGTCTAAAGCGCCTAAAAGATTACCTGCTAAATCGTCTGATGATAATTCTTCTAGACTGTTAAACAAATCTCTTAGTTCATTCAGGTTTTCATCTGGAACCTCCTTGTCTTGGAGCTGGATACTAAGCAATTGAAATTGATAATTCATGTCATCGGAGGTCCTCATCACTTGTTTGTCGACATCTGTAAAGCAATCAAAGAATTTTTCATTACTCATACTCAGAAAGTAGCTCAGAAGTTGCCTACGGAGCGGTTTAAAAGTAATACTTTTCAAGCCTAGGGAGAATCGCTTTCAACTGACAGCTATCAAATTTAAGTATTAAAAAACATGTTCCAACTTCCTATACAGCCACTCTACTACAGCGCGATGTAAACTTTTAATAACAAAAGTTAAGTAATCATTGAAGAATATATTTTTTATTGACTTTATAATAATTTTTAGGTATTTCTTTAAAATAACATAGATTTTGGCAAAATATTTACCATTTTATCAATGATGAAAATAAAAAATAATGGTTGAATAGCTGGCCAGCCACAGAAAAAAAAATAATAGGCGGGAAAGTGGCATTCCGATCTTTATTTGTTTTTTCGAATTGTAAAGTTTTGTTCATACTTCTGGATTTCAGAGATTTGTATGAATGCAATGAGTTCAGCTTATTGATGTTCTTATTTGCCTTGTTTTCGTTATGAAAAGCACAGTGTTTACCTCGAGTGAAAGACTTATTTTCACCCCTTAAGTAACAATGTACTATTAGTACCTCGAACTATTAGCTCCCTCGTTACGCTCGGTCGCCAAACCCCTCTTTTCACCCCTAAAGCAACAATGTACTATTGTAAGTTTTTACTTTTAAAGATAAACTTGTTTTAGCGCGTTTGGGAAAAATATGAGAGTGAATTTTAAGATGCGCGCGCAAACCGACACCGGAAAAGCGACACCATGAAGTTGGTTGATCAAGAAGTATAACTTCTTACGTCTCCGTACTGAGGGCCGCATATCAAGTTTGAATGAATTGGGCTAACTTGCTGTGCTGGCCTCAGTACATATGTACATAACACAAAGAATGAATAGCTTTTTAGGCATTCCCCAGACGGTAGGCTAATATCGTGACCTTGAGTGCGTCTGGAGCGGGAGTTTTCATTCTACGTAAGTTATTATTTATTCTTATGCTAGTACAGGGGTTCCCAATCTTTTTCAGTCCGCGACGCACTTACAAGTTCAGAATTTTGTCTCGGCGCCCCTAGCTATATAGATAGTCGAAATAGATAGGTACAGATGAAATAAATAGGCACAATGATATTAGTTAAGTAAACAATTAAAACATTAACAATATGAAGCTGAGTTTTTCATTTATTAGAATACTACTGTGAAACAAACAAAGAGAGTAAAGAAAAAATAAAATACAGTAGCTACCAACCAACCAACATGGCCAACATGGTTTTCGTGGAACAGTTCTTGTAATAATAGTATAAGTGATTTTTGATAAGTAAATAAAAAAAAAAAAAAACATAGCCAATGTAATGGGTGAGCTTGGTTATCTCCACACATTTATTCAAAGCGTGGCATTGTTTATTTTCTACCCGCTTAAGGTTTCAGAGTATGTTGATAAGAGGATCGCCTCATGGCGGCGCACCAGGGCGCCGCGGCGCACAGTTTGGGAGCCCCTGTGCTAAGTACATCCAGTTTTTGCTTGGTTCTAGTACCTATTTACATTGTGCCTCTCACTATTTTTCTAAACAAATTTTAATGTTAATTTTTCTTTACATTATTATAGAAGATGGATATATGTATAATTGTATATGTCACTGTAACATTGTCAAATCCGTAATATTGTAATTTGACGTAGTAAGATTAAAAGCTCTCGGTACTTCGTAAACTGTCCCATTTTTTCAAATTGATGGACTTTTTTAGCCCCCGACGCAATAAGAGAGGGATGAGAGGGGGGAGGGATGTTATAAGTTTAACGTGTCTGTCTGTGGTATCGTAGCTCCCAAACGGATGAACCGATTTTCGTTTAGTTTTTTTTGTGTCATAGATAATTTTATCCCGAGTGTTCTTAGACATGTTTCATGAAAATCTGTTCAGCCGTTTAAAAGTTATAAGCAATAATGTCGGGGGTGATTCAAATTTTTTTAATTTTAGTTTTATTTATTTAAATATAAGTAATGCAAACTCACCGAACCTAAAACAATTTTACTAGGTAACTTGTAATTTATTTATTTATTTATTTATTTATTTATTTGGCTGACCAACAGCAAGAACACTGGTACATGTATTACTTATGCTAACTTAATTTAGAACTAAGTGCCTTACCACTTACAGGACAGCACAACATGCACAGTTTATATTAAGCGACTTAAACAAACATGAATACATAAGATCTAAAAACAATGAAGTTAAGTTTTACTAAAGTTATACATAGCGACAATAGAAAGTACAAATTCGTTAAAGTAATTTATAAAGCAGCATTTTTATCTAATACATTCTTTTTAATCTTAGCCTCTGAATCTATATTTAATATCTGATTCTATATCGCGGGGATATAAAAATTACAATTTATTACGAGCGTTTCCGTGCTTCGGAGGGCACGTCAAGCTGTCGGTCCCGTCTGTTGTCAATTGACTAACCAAGTCAGAGGTCATTGTGCGGTTTGAAAAACTCTGACACCAGAGTTAGCCAAGTTCGCCACACACTTGACTATACCTACACGATAAGAAGAAGACAATTTTCTGGTGACATAAAAGTACAAGGAGTAGTGTGGATATATATTATTATGTGTTTGAAAGAGGTGACCTTAGTGATCAAAAAGAGCTTTAAAAATGGCTTACCTTTGACTGAATCAGCAGCTGGGAAAACAAATTGACTTTCAGATTTAAAGAAAAACAGCGAAATATTTTTGCTATTTCATATGCCAGCTATATGAAGCAGTGATAGCCCTGTTGGTAATGAGCCAGACTTGAAATCAGAAGGTTGCAGGTTAAAATCCTGGTGCGAGCCTGTACCAATAAATTCGTTCGGATTTGTGTACGGATTCCTAATTAAGTGAAAGAAAACATCGTGATGAAACCCGCCCTCTAAGAAAACTCATTTTAGAAAGATGAGCGGTCCACCAACCTGCATTGGGCCCATGCCCCTCGGTAGAGAAGTAAATGGGCTGGTAAATTAAAAAAAAAATAGTGTGTCAGCTGCCAACTTTTCCCAGGCATACTGTAGAATCCAGTTACACTTTAAATTCATTCCCAGTGCTTAGTCCCGTTTCTCATTCAGGGTACGTTTAACCATGATCCAGGATTTGCCAGGAGTACTATTACAGTAAACAATGGCATCTCAATGGCGGTGGAGTGACATTGGTCGCTATTTTATCCGTTCAGGTGGTGAAATTGAGAACTATCCAAAGAGCATCCTCTCTAATTGGTATACCTAAATTTCAAGGTGATCACCCGAAAGAGCCCCACTATTGAGACATGAAATGTTGGCGGCCACTGACGAAACTTACGGCAATCGATAGAAAAAAATAGTACAAAGCGAAAAAGATTTATTGATAAAATGTCGCAAGTGATATTTATATTTTCGGAGATATACTTAAAGCTTTGAAAATTAAAAAAAAAACTAACAATAATATTATTTTAGGTCTTTACTTTCCTTACAGCATTAGATAACTCTACCTATCGTACTTATTTGAGCATGGAAAAGCATATATATTACAAAAAATAGTAATATGGTAAAAAAATATCCTAAAAAATATATAGTATATAGCTTAAAAATTTAAAAACTTACCGGTGTCCCGTATGAGGACACTAATTAATACAACCTGAAAAAAAAAGTTATATTGTAGAGGTATATCGTCGATTGTACGGAGGGACTTATAAGTTATAAGGCACTGGGCGTATTTTTAGGTTATTCATAATCATTCAAAGAACATAAACAAAAAAAAACTTAATAAGCAAATTTAAGAAAAAATAATTTAAAAAAACTTACAGTGAACAAAACAAATATCAACTTCATTCTGCGTTATTTTAGATGCGTTGATGCAATGTTAATGATAAAAAAAACACTTTGTTCCAGTATTTATACTTAGAATACGTAGAAATAACAAACAGAATGACAGGAAAACTAATTCATAAGAAAATGTTCATTATGGCAAAGGTTATGTTTCTTATTAATTTTTTATGTATAAAAGAAACACTACCAATTTATGTCATCAAAATGTAACGAAAAATTGAGACTTTAAGTTACATTTTGGTTTAACAAGGTTTGATAAATTAATAACCTTAGTAACATTTACTTAACATTCCCTTGCAGGTGTATTTTCTTCTGTCTCACATTATTATATTACAATGATTAATTATGTTTTTGTTTGTTGTGTGTAAATAGAATATAAAATAACAAAATAGAACTTATATTTGAGTAGGTGCTGGCGTTAATGTTTTTTTTAAGCAAACGAAAGGTGAGGGATGACCTTCAATTCCAATTGAGGCAATCGACATCTAAGAACTCCACGCTCTGTGAGAAAGTTAAAGTAAAAACAAAGTTGTAAGCCCTTTACAGTGTGTAATTCTCATTCTGAAAACTGAAGCCCTAAATTCAGATGATCATTCTGAAAACCACAGTTTTTTTGTACAGCACAATGCGGAGCCTGGCTCCTTTTGCTTAGGTTAATCTCTGTAAATTTAGTCATTACTTATATCATAGATTTTTGACTAAATTAACAGAGATTAACTTAAGGGTACCTCTCAAAAAAGTGGCACCGTAACCTGCCGTACAGTTTTTGATTAGAAAAGTATGAATTTTTGAGTTTTTTAAACTAAATGTTATATTAAAATGTTGTATCGAGTCTTATTACATAGAGGCCAGCTATTTTAATGGCAATAAAATGAATATTTCTTGAGCAGTAAAAGTTTGTAACACCAGTTTCCCATCAACCTGCCGTGTCCTAACGCGACTTACATCGATTTAAAATCAATTTGACTGAATTAATAAAGTGATTTCTTTTGTTCTGTCCACTTTAATTGAAAGATAGTGAACTAAACATTGTTGTTTTGTAAATTATGGCTCATATTTATAAGTAAGTACTAAATTAACTTAAGTTAAACTTTGTCCGGCGTTATTTTTTCATCAACCTGTCGCCGTAAACACACACGCGTACCACTCACACTATTGCAATTTGAACCACTCTCCTCCCATGTAACAATGCACTCAGTCACTGGCTACGCATCAAAGGTGAAATACGAATCCGTTATTGCCAAATTTTCAAGCTATCAGCGACGATCTGTCTGGATCTGGGTTTTGTAACAGGTATGTTATATTTATCCTGTGCACGATATTTTTTCAAATTGAATCGTTTATTTAATATGAATAATTTGTATTCCTTCTTCAATTATAGCTAGGGTCCTATTGGGAAGAGTGTGCCAAAATTGCGTCGAGCAATGCCACTTGGCATGGCTATTCTACAGGTCAAACTGAGCTGAAAAAGCCCGTTAGCCAACCTTGACTCCGCGACAGGGGGAAGGGGGAGGGGGTTAAAGTACCGAACTCCCGGCGTTTAGAAAAAAAAATCTAGTGGATGTAATTGATTTACAAAGTCAAGTTTGGTGTCGTTTTCGGATAAATCGAAGATGGCCAATTCATCGGCCATCTCATTTTTGTATGTTTTCATAGAAAAAAAATAAAAAATACATAAAACTCTGCACTCCAAGTGTTAAAAAAATATAAGCAACCCCAACATTTTCAGATTTTTATATGGAAGATGGTGAACAAAAAATACTCACTAAAGGTTCTTTAAATGTAGATTACAAAAACATTAACATCAAATAACTTATAACCTAATAGTAATGTAAAAAAAAAAAAAAAACTAATTGCGGTATTCAAATATCCAAATCCCGGCGCTCGGGAAAAAATATATCTATAGGATGTATTGAGGTAGAAAGTCAAGTTTAGTGTCGTTTTCGGATAAATCGAAGACGACAAATTTATTGGCCATCTCATTTTTGTATGCTTCCATAGAATTTTTTTTTTTTAAAAACACCCGAATTGAGAACCTCCTCCTTTTTTTTGAAGTCGGTTAAAAATAAAAATAGCAACAATTGTGCACACCAAGTTTAAAAAAATATGAATAAATCCTTTTATTAGGAAAATAAAACTCAGTTAAAGCTCTTTAAATATAATTACAAAAACATCGTGTCCCACTAACTGACTTTTAAGTATCCCAGAAAAGAGTAGGCAGTTGGCACAACATAAGTTTCTCTTGTAATTCTAGTCCAGCATTTAAGTAATAATTATTGTCGTCAATAATTACGCGATTTAAACGTTGGCAAATCTTTAAATAAATAAAATAAAATAAATATCCTCTTTTAACGTTTTAGTACTTAACGAATTACTTAGGTAAATACATACCTATGTACTGAACCTAATTGAAATATGAATATTCTTTCTATCTAAAAGTCGAAAAGATGGGATCATGACAGGAAGATGACAACATTGGTTACAAAGCTTGTTTTCAGCTCAGTGTTTGGTTGCTACGTGCTGTCTCACTTTAATTCACTCTGGGGGCATGGGATCTGCCTCGTAGCGGTCCACCCTGGGCAACGTCACCTTGGGCTTTATTCAATGGTGGCGGCCAAAGATTCCCAAAGCGGTGTGGTAGGCCCAACAGCAGTCGCAACGGACCGCCTGGCTCGCGACCACCCTTCTGCCGGAGTCCAGTGCCAAGCAGACCAGCGTCTGTGTTCCGTTAGTGCGCGGAAGTGCCAGTGCCATTGGGGAAGTAAGGACGAAGTCAGTTGCGCTGCTTAAGACCGGTCTTGATTGTTGAATAGCACTGTTCCGGGCAACTCATCTTGGAGGATAGCGGGATCCTAAGCACGGTCTCTCGCCGTAGGCCGACCGCGGGAAGTAGGGGGCCCAAGTAGTACGCTAGCCACCACGTGCAAAAGGCTGCCCCACACACCAAGCGGTGGCCATAGCGGGGGGGTTAGGGCGTCTACGCGCGCACCAAATGAGTTTCCCATTGGCCAGTTGTTATCATCAGTCCTGTATTTATGGTTCAACAAACAGTGCCTCGTCTTCTTATTACTTCCCCACAAACACTCCAAACACGAACTTGAAAAGCAAAAAGAAAGGATTAGTTAAAAAACGGCTGCACTTCCTCCCACGAAAAGTGCACCTCATTAACATACGAGGGTTGCAGTCAAATATCAAACAGGTCCACCACCACCTAGAAACCAACAAGCCACACCTAATCTTTCTTACGGAGACGCAGATAGCAACACCGTCAGACGTGGCGTACCTTAACTACCCGGGGTACTCCCTTGAGCACAACTTCAGGAGAAACGCTGGGGTCTGTGTGTATGTCCGCGATGACGTTTGCTGTAAGCGTCTCCGTTGCTATGAGAAATCCGGGTTTTCTACTCTTTGGCTCTTGTTAGATACAGGTCTTGACAAAACTGTCTATGCCTGCGTCTACCGTTCACATAGCGGAGACCAGGAGACAACCAAACTTCTTGACCACCTGACTGAGACGGCTGATATAGCCCAACAAAGGTACCCAACGTCAGAGCTCGTCCTTCTGGGGGACTTCAATGCCCACCACAGCGAGTGATTGTTCCCGTTCAAGAAAACTGACCATGCTGGCAGAGGAGCGCAAATTTACACTATCGCTAGATCTCACCCAGCTGGTGAACAAGGCGACGAGGGTACCGGATGTTGATGGACAAACTCCCAATTGCCTTGATCTTCTGCTGACAACTGATCCAGACAAGTACTCGGTTGTGGTCTCAGCCCCACTGGGAACACCGGACCACTGTCTGGTGAAATCCGTATCGATCAGCTCTCCTTCGGACGTTAGTCTCAAAGGCACTGGCGATACGAGTCAGCAGATTGAGATGAGATGCGGCACTTCTTTGCATCTTATCCTTGGCGGCAAATGTGTTTCTCTTCGGATGACCCCTCTTGTTCGGCTGATGTGATTGCGGATGTAATCCGGCAGAGAATGGAATACTTTATCCGGCAGGGAATGGAATCATTCCCGTGACCCCGCGCCCCTCGACCGCTCGTCGCCGCCGCGCTCGTAGAGTACCTACTCGTTCGCCGCGCCACAACATAGGCCGCGCGTACGTTCAATATTTTTTTCTATGTTAATATTAATAAGAACCTATTAGATGTTTATGTTTTTATAATCTGTATTAAATGGGCTTTTACTGAATATTTTTTATAAATCATCTTCCACATAAAAATCTGAAAATATAGGGGACTGTTTGTAATTTTTTACCACTGGTTATACATAATTTTAGGCGTTACGTATTTTCCCTCTATAAATACCTACAAAAATGTTATGCCCAATAAATCGGCCATCATTGAGTTATCCGAAAACGACACCAGACTCGGCTTTGTATCTCAAATGTAGTCACTAGATTTTTTTCTTCGAACGCGGGAGTTTGGTACTTTGAACCCCTCCCCCACCCCTCTGACGCGGAGTCATGCGTGGCTAACGGGCTTTTTAGGCTCAGTTTGGTCCATATAACGTCCATGCCAAGTGGCATTGCTCGACGCAAAATTGGCTAGGTCTCCATACAACGATGCCCAATAGGACCCTAGCTATTAGCCTATTTTTAGGTAACGGTTTCTCCAGCTCAGTACAACAAAGCGTATAATAATAATTATTTTTTTTCGGCTGATTCTCAATATTCTGTGCCTATTTAACCTGCCTTATTATGACAGGTGAAAGAGAAACTAGACAGGTGAATGAGAAACTAGTCAGATTACTATGAGCGTTGTTGATATTCATTGTCATTTAGTACTGTCGAGTATGTTAACCAAATACCTAAACTTATTGATCAAATAACATACACTAAAAGCTTTTTTATTCAGTATAAAAAACGTTCTTCCTTAGAATAATAGTTTATTTTGTTTTGTATGTAAAAGAGACAGGGCGGGTGCGTCTCCAGTGTTGTAAAGGTTGTGTTATATGTCATTTAAAAGGCCATAACAATAGCTTCATTTTATGCTATGACACCAAGAACGAAACTTGTGCAGAGAATGAGCTATGAATCGGATACAGTCGTATACAGAATAGATTTTTATTATTACACTTTTATCCGCCAGCAGTGGTTTATAAGATTGTTCGAATTTCATTCTAAACTTAATAAAAATAGATTTTTTTAAGCCAATTATGGGTGCCAGACAGGAACAGAAGACACTCGGGTTATTATGGGACCCCGAGAACGACAAACTACGGTTCAACACTTCTCTCAACAGAGTCGACAAAGAAGTCAGAGAAACCACACGCCCTCCGACCAAAAGGGAAGTACTCAGCGCGGTCATGAGTATTTACGATACGACCCACTTGGACTACTCAGCTGCTACACTATAACAGCGAAGATTGGGCTACAGAATCTATGGCGCCAGAAGATGGAATAGGATGAATCAATACATGTTTTCTGCGACGCCAGACAAGACGCCTACGCTGCAGCAGCCTACTGGAGGCTCGAGCAAGAGGAGGGAGAGGTCAAAGTCGTGTTGGTGGCAGCCAAAGCCAAGGTTGCACCACTCAAGGCGCTAACCATACCCCACATGGAGTTGCAAGCAGCAGAGATGGGTTACTACGGCTTTACGGAAGAATAGGAGCAGCCCAAGGACTAGCTGACGAATACTGGAGGCGCTGGCTGAAGGAGTACCTGCCCACACTGATTGGTGTCTCGAGGAGACGCATCGCAGCCCCACCAGCCACTTAAGGAAGGACCCTTCCGCCGGAGTCCAGCGCCAAGCAGACTTGCTTGCCACATCTGCGTTCCGCTGGTGCACGGAAGTGCCAGTGCCATTGGGGAAATAAGGAAGAAGTCAGTTGCGCAGTTTAAGACCGGTCTCGACTGATGGGCAATACCGTCCTGAGCAACTCATCTTGGAGGGTAGCGGGATCTTAAGCACGGTCTCCCGCCGTAGGCCGACCGCAGTCTATTCACGTCTAGACTCTGTAGTGCTGAGCCTGCTATCGCGAAATCCGGGCTAGGAGGGTTCGTTCGAAGAAGAGGGCATTCAACGCAACTGCCAAGTCATGTAAACGGGTTATCCGCAAGGCTCGTTTCAACCACATTAGCCGAATAAGGAACAGATTAGCATATTACTCACCAGGCAGAAAGCAGTTCTGGTCCCTATCAAAATCTGTTGAAACCAATTTCTGCCGTCTCCGATGCAGAAACCTGATAGATCGCTAGCACACTCCGCAAAAGGGAAAGCAGATCTCTTTGCATGTCTTTTTGCGAGCAATTCTCTTCTGGACTCTGGCTCTCATCAGCCACCGTCAATACCTCGCTGCGACTTCTCAATGCCGAGAGTCACGATACATAATAAAGAGGTCCGCAGAGCACTACAGAGTCTAGACGTGAACAAAACGAGTGGTCCGGATGGTATACCTACTAAAGTCTTGAGGTATTGTGGTCCCGAGTTGTCTCCTGTACGGACACGCTTGTACCGTCTCTCTCTTAGTACTAAAGCCGTACCCAAGTCGTGGAAGCTTGCCAACGTGCAACCAGTACCCAAAAAGGGTAGTCGTGCCGACTCCTGCATTACCGACCCATCGCCATCACCTCCATACTATGTAAAGTTATGAAGAAAGTACTGACATACCTAGAGGATAACGACTTGCTCAATGGTGAAGCCATTGAGAATAGCACGGCGAAGCTCTCGCCGTGTTACTCGACATCTCGAAGGCATTTGACAGGGTTTGGCACGCAAGTCTTCTAGGCAAGCTTCCTGCATACGGAATACCTCCCAAATTTTGTTCCTGGATAGCTGACTTCCTGAGCGAACGGTCCATCCGAGTAGTCATAGATGGTACTCTCTGCGACTCATTTCCTGCTGCACATCAACGACATGCTTATGCCTGGAGTTGTTGCGTACGCAGATGACAGCACAGTCATGAAGAGATATTGTCCAATGCAGGAGACGACGGGGATAAAATTCGATCTGAGAGGGAAGCAATGGTAGAGCGAGTGAACTCAATCTTAAGTCTTGTCTCCCTATGGGGAGACATTAATCTGGTTAGTTTCAATGCCACCAAAATACAAGCGTGTCTGTTTTCCGCGAAACGGAGTCCCTTTGATCTGACTCCTACTTCCGAAGTATATCTGTACCTGTCACTGATGAGCTTCAACTTCTCGGCATGAAGTTATCTGCCAACCTTAACTTCGGCACATCCATCGAATCCAAAGCTAAAACTGCAGCCAAAAACCTGGGCATCCTGAATAAGGTCAAGCGATACTTCTCGCCTGACCAACTCCTAACCCTTTATAAGGCGCAGGTCCGGTCGTGCATGGAGTATTGCAGCCACCTTTGTGATGGTTCGGCCAAATATCACCTAGCCACCCTGGAACCGGTGGATTGCAGAGCCAGGAGGCTCATTGGTGACAAAAAGCTAGTAAACAATAAACTCCAAAGCCTGACTCATAGGCGCAAAGTAGCTTGCCTGTGTGTTTTTTACAAGATGTACTTCGGGGAGTGTGCTCATGAGCTACACGAGATCATTCCGCCTGCCCCTTTCTTCTACCGGACGTCCAGCCAGACGCACCGCTGGGTACCACCCTTACCTTGTGGAGAATCCCCGGATCCGTACGAGCGCTACTCTTCAACTTTTATATTGCGCACCGCTAAGGAATGGAATTCTCTGCCTGCGTCTGTATTTCCAGGCACATATAACCCGCATCTCTTTAAAGTTCGAGTGAATAGGCATTTTCTGGGTGAGCTTGCTATATCCTCGATCACATTTCCGCTTCTGGACTAGATTGTGGTCAAACGCAAACTCATTAACTATAAAAAAGGAGCTGTGGTCAAAGTTGTCGATCCCTCACTACCCAGGAACACATGGCCTAAAGGCGTCATAGAGAAGGTTTATCCAGGTCCAAATGGTAACACACGCAGCGCCGACGTCCGCACGCAAGGAGGGATCTTCAGGAGGCCTACGTCGAAGCTGGCAGTGCTACAGAAGGACAAGCCCGCTGTCAACCCATAGAAGGCTACGTCAAGACTTCGCCGGGGGGAGGATGTAAAAGACAGTGGAGGAAAAATCGTAGTATATAAGAACAATTACGTAGTAATATTGTAAAATTAGGTATTAAGTTTTAAATCTAGGGCATGAATAAAAAATTCATAGCATTTGTAGTTTATTGCCAATTCTTAGTATAGAATCACATTAACCTGTGCCCGTTTCTCAGTTAACCTGTACGATGCCTCATTCACCTGTCCACCTATTTTTTCTGCGTACTCTCAAAGGCACAATTCTTTAAAAAACCTGTTCCCTCTTACATATTTATATTAAAGAGGGGGAATACATTTTATTTTTATTTTCAAATACGTTATTCTCACACTTTTTTGAAAATGTGTAAAATAATTCAGGCCGTGCCACTTTTTTGAGAAGGACCCTTAAGCAAAAAAATGGCAATAAATATGATTTCATTTCATTTCATTTCTCAGTGGAATTTTCCCGTTTTTTTTAAAATTATTTTGTCGTGTTTTTAAACATTTTCTGCTTTTAGATTGAATATTTATTCAAATACTCTCAATTTTGCAATAAAAATCAAAAGTCATCTTCTTCTTATCGTGTAGGTATAGTCAAGTTTGTGGCGAACTTGGCTAACCCTGGTGTCAGAGTTTTCAAACCGCACCAATGGCCTCTGACATTAAGGCTTTTACTTTCGATAACGCCGAAAGTGCGCATGATTTGTTTTATAAAACAGGACTTTGACATACAGAAAGGGTCAATGTCGCTAATTTTTTATTATAAATGTTGGGCAGACGACGTGTAATGCAATTCATCAAGTAGTTAGTTCGGGAAGTGGGCACGAAGAAAAGTTGAGTGTGCCGAGTACGCTTAATGGGCGCACGCAAACGGAGAATATCACTCACAAGTAGGGTTGCCAGATGTCCGGTATTTAAGCGTACAGTCCGGTATTTTCGATGCCTGTCCGGTATAAAATAAATGGTCACACCGGACAGAACAATGTCCGGTATTTTGAGGAAAGTCGGTACTGGTTACAAATTTAAAAAAAATTTAATATCAGTGTCTCACTTCTCCTAATTTTTAAACGTACCTGCCGAAATTGTATTCGAAATACTTATGGCATTTAAAAACATTGTAATATTCATACCACTGTTTAATAAAGACTTTCTCAAATTTAGCATAGTCTTGGTGACCACAACTTTATGACTGCATTAAATTGTTTTACTAATACCTAATACTAATTAAGTTGATTTATGTACCTACCCGTTTGGGGTTGTCCGGTATTTTTTCGCGACTCACCTGGCAACCCTACTCACAAGAGAGCGGCAGTCCAGGGCATCAGAACAGACGTCATGGAGAAGAGCCATGTCGTGTACACAGCGCCGGTCTCGTAGAGACATGTCCCTGTGCACCCGACATGTCTTTATTTACTAGAGGGAATGAGGTGTCATTTGGTTATGATGATAGGACGATTCTAGGGAGGACAGGACGTAATACTATAGATCGAACGTGTGTGTGTATGTCTTTGTGTGTATATGAATATTAAAAGCCTATTTATCTAACTAATCAATGTCTAGGTCATGTAACAAATCGTTTATTGAATTATAGAAGTCTGTAAAAGTGTCATCCACTTCTTCTAAACTTTCCATTACTTCGTCTGTTTCTCCATATTTCTCGATCAGTTTGGTAAGGTTGGCTATTTTTTCTTTTATGGCATCGACGGGTACTTTTAATTCTTTGGCTTGATCTGCAAAGGCATCAAGAAATGATTAGTTTTTTTTACACATAAACTTCGTTTGGCGATTTTGGGAAATATTGGATCTTTTTATAATTCGAACGGCACGGCACGGCACGGCACTTCAAAATGTATTACTATTATGTAGGTGGCAATGGTAGTACATTTTGCCGTGCCGTTTTCGAATTATAAAATTTTCCACGTTAAAAAAACCTATGAGTCACCAACTTCAATCCCAACAACAGTTCGCACAAAGTAGATAACTAGTATTTTTTGCAGACTACAATGCTTATTAGCAGATAACCACAAACGAAAATGTCACTCATTTATTTAGATGATGTTTTGGTTTGTAGTATTTTTTTGTTTTTGTTGATTTTTTTAAAAGCGCTGAATCATTTTCGATAAAATTTATATAGGACCACCTCTAGAGTGTACTCTTTTGAACAAAAAAATAATTTTGAAAATCGGTCCATAAATGAAAATCGGTATTGGCGGAGAAATCGGTGAACATACATAAAAAAATACATACATAGTCGAACATAGAACATCCTCCTTTTTTAATTCGGTTAAAAAGGCTATAATTGGCAATGGGACCCTATTACTAAGGCTCCGCTGTCCGTCCGTCCGTCTGTCTGTCACCGGGCTGTATCTCATGAACCGTGATAGTTAGACAAATGAAATTTTCACAGATGATGTACACTCGGCTTCAAAAAAATCGCACCTTTTAAGAAATCTATTTTAAACATCTTTCAATCGTATTTGTATTATGAAATATTGGTAATGTTCGGTATCATTTGAAAGGTAAGGAAACAGAGAATGCAAAAACAATAATTCATTCAATGTTTTTTATTGGAACTGAGAAAAATTTACAAAACAATAAAAATCCTTAAAAAACCCTAATGAAATCTGATTAATTTTTCAAAAGAAAGTTGCTTAAAACTAACCTAAAACCTAGTGTTACCCCCCCTAGCCCTAATGACGTCTTCCATGCGCTTCCTCATGGATCGCACCAACTTTAGGACCTCTTCTTGAGGGATTCTGTCCCATTCCTCAATAACGGCGTCTTGGAGCTCCTGAAGAGTCGCGGGAGCGGGATCACGGGATCTAACCTTGCGTTTCAGCTGGTCCCAGAGGTGCTCTATCGGGTTCAGATCTGGACTTCTCGCTGGCCACTGCATGACAGGGATCCCAACCTCTTGAAGGTAGCCCTGCACAATTCCAGCAGTGTGCGCGCGAGCGTTATCGTGCATTAATGTGAACCCGTCGCCAATAAATCCAGCATAGGGGACCACATGTTCTTCCAGGATCTCTGTGATGTACCGGTGAGCAGTCATCGACCCTTGCCCGCGAGCACCGCCGGTCCGAGAGACGCAAGAAAGTTCAGTTTTGCCGTCGGCAGATATGCCGCCCCAGAACATGCAGGAACCGCCCCCGTATTCTACCGTCTCTTGGATGCAAGCTTGGGCAAAACGTTCCCATTGTCTTCTGTATACTCTTTTGCGTCTATCGTTGCAGAAAAGGCACACTCTCGTTTCGTCTGAGAAGAGAACAGCTCTCCATTGGTCCAGGGTCCAATTGACGTGGGCGCGAGCAAATTGCAGGCGTGCTCGCCGATGCTCTGCGGTTAATTTTGGACCCGTGGCAGGTCTTCTAGCCACAATATTTCTCTCCTTTAGTCTTCTTCTAACTGTAGAGACACTCACGGCCCTTCTACGAACTGCTTGAAGCTGCTGTTGCAACTCAACAGCATTAGAGAACCGATTTCTCAAAGACTTCGATACGACGAATCGGTCATCTCTCGCAGAAGTGCAGCGATTTCTACCAGACCCACGACTTCGGACAAAGCCACCGGTCTGCAGGAACCGCTGGTACACTCTTCGAACAGAAAAGCGACTCAAATGCAATTGCCGAGCAACATCACACTGACGTAGTCCTGATTGCAGTAGTGCGATAACTTGGGCGGCTTCAGCAGCAGTAGAGTCCATCTTCAAGGACGTTTTTCTGATGAAAGATATTCTTCTGTGTCTTCTTCGACTGTTGTTAGCAAATTTATCCCCCAATAAGCTGTATCGACCCTTTTATACCCAAAAAACAAAACAATACAAACAAAATTTGAAGAGGAGAATCAGTTCCATTGTCATTCACAGTGACTTAAAGTGTCAAGCTTTTTCTTTAATCAAATGAAATGGATATTTTTTAAAGAGTTTTTATAGGGCTCGCAAATGATACCAATATTGCTACGAATAACTGCTTGTCTTAAGGATTAACAGTGCTTAAAGCCTATTTTTACGGACGTGCGATTTTTCTGAAGCCGAGTGTATTTCTGTTGCCGCTATAACAACAAATACTAAAAAACAGAATAAAATAAATATTTAAGAGGTGTCCCATACAAAAAACGTGATTTTTCGCCGTTTTTAGGGTTCCGTAGTAATCTACGAACCCTTATAGTTTCGCCATGTCCGTCTGTCCGTCTGTCCGCGGGTTTCCTAAGAAACCCTTGGTACTACAGAGCTGAAATTTGGCATGGTCATAAATATTAACTACGCCGTCAGAACTGTAGAGTGAAATCTTAGAAAAAAAAAATTTTTCGGGTGTCTCCCATAGACGTGAAAGGGCGATGAATTTTTTTTTTCTAGCCAATATCAATAAATGGGGTGTCATAGGACAGCTTTTTAAAAGACAGAAGGAGTTTACTAAGAACGTTTTTCGATTCAGCACTTTGTTTGCCTAATATAAATTTTAAAGTGAAAATTTTTGTCAAACACAAGTGTCCCCCCCCTCTACCAGCTAAACGGTTGATTCTAAAAATGTGAAAAAATTCATGGTGGTAGTGTATACAATGAAATTATAAGGAAAACTATCACACATAAGATGGCTCTTCAAGTTTGCGAGTAATAGTCGACCAAGTGCCAAACTTAGTTGGGATTAATAAGAATATATTTACTAATATTAGATCCTTGGTACTACAGAGCTAAAATTTGGCATGGTCATACATATTAATTGCCCTGACAGATCTACAAAATAAAATAGTGGAAAAAAAATGTTTTTCGGGTGTTTCCCATACACGTGAAAGGGCGATGGTTTTTTTTTTCTCGCCGATATCATCGAGTAGGTTATCATAGGATAGCTTTTTAAAAGATAGAAGGGGTTTACTATGAACATTTTTCGATTCAGCAATCCGTTTGAAAAACATTAATTTTTATAATGAAAAAAAAATGTGGAATAATTCACGAGGGTAGCATTTACGACGAAGTGTACCCCAATCCAAAATGGCTGCCATACAAGGTTCCACGCTAAAAGTGAGGCGAGCCGAAAGCCAAGCTGTAACATATTGACATTTCAGGTGTCGTTTAATAGGTTTTTGGGGGTGCTAATTACGAAAATGACATCAAAATTATACACGATCACCACGCGACCTGCTTAAGCAGCAGCTCGATATTATTATGTTATGCCTAACAATAATATTATCGCAAAAAAATTAAAAAAAACAAAAACCAAAAAAAAATAAAAAAATTCGCGCTCGCTTCGCTCGCGCATTAAATACTTCCATTTCATTATATTTATTTCATTTTTTTTTCTCGCCGATATCATCGAATGAGATGTCATAGGATAGCTTTTTAAAAGATAGAAGAGGTTTACTAAGAACGTCTTTCGATTCAGCATTCCCTTTGCGAAAAAATAATTTTTAAAGTGAAATTTTTATTAAAAACAAGTGTCCGCCACTACAAGCAAAACGATTGTTTCTAAAAATGTGGAAAAATTTACGGTGATAGAATATACAACAAAATTAAAAGGAAAACTATCACACATAAGTTGGCCCTTCAAGCTTGTGAGTAATAGTCGACCAAGTGCCAAACGTTGTTGGGATTAATAAGAATATATTTACTAATATTAGATCCTTGGTACTACAGAGCTAAAATTTGGCATGGTCGTAATATTGATTGCGCCGACAGATCTAAAAAATAAAATGGTGGAAAAAAATTGTTTTTCGGGTGTTTTCCATACACGTGAAAGCGCGCGGGATTTTTTTTTCTCGCCGATATCATCGAGTGGGTTATCATAGGATAGCTTTTTTCAAGATAGATGGGGTTTACTACGAACGTTTTTCGATTCAGCAATCCGTTTGGGATACATTAATTTTTATAAAAATAAAATGTGGAATAATTCACGAGAGTAGCATTCACGACGAAGTGTACACTAATCCAAAATGGCCGCCATACAAGGTTCCACGCTTAAAGTGATGCGAGCCAGAAGCTAAGTTGTAACATATTAACATTTCAGGTGTCGTTTAATAGGTTTTTGGGGGTGCTAAGTACGAAAATGATATCAAATTTATACAAGATCACCACGCGACCTGCTGCTTTAGCAGCAGCTCGATATTATTATATTATCCCTAACAATAATAATATCGCAAAAAAAAAACTAAAAAAACTATTTAAAAAAAAAAATTCGCGCTCGCTTCGCTCGCGCATTAAATACTTCCATTCTGTTATATTTAGACCAAAACTACAATTATTTCTGAAACTACAAACTTTTTAATACATTTCTTTTTGATACTATAGTATTTGGGGATTTTAACATCGACTATGACAATATGCTCGTAGAATTAAGAAACCAGCTGCATATTTGAACCATGCTGCTACGGAACCCTACAATGCGCGTGGCTCGACACGCTCTTGGCCGGTTTATTATAGATAAGTCTGTCCAAGGCTGTATCTCATGAACCGATAGACTGATGTTATAACAGATAGTGGCGGGGCAAGACTATAATTTGATGTGGGCAAGATACATTTAGCGATGCCCTCTGGTGGTGCAAGAAGCAATGTTATAAATTAAAAAAAAAAAGTTGAAAATACCGTTGAATATTTCATCTTCTAACATTAAAGCATATGAGAAATCCCCAAGTCTGGTCACTATGGGTTCCCCGTGATAGCAACGCATTGCCAACGAACATTGCTAGACCAAATAAAATAAAAATGTCAGAGTGGCTGCTCCGTTCGTTTCCGTGATAGCAAAGCAACGCCAACAATTTTTTCTAATCGTGTATCAATGTATTTATTATTTTGTAACGAATACATTTTTACGTTAAGTAGTATGGTATTAGATGCGTGAGGCCCCTCGAACCGCGAGGCCGTAGGCGGTGGCCCACGTCACCCACGCCTCACGCCATTTCTGTACCTAACCAAGCCTAACATAACCTAACTTATCCTAATTACAGACCAAAACAATGACGAGCCAAATATTTTTCCACAATTATGAGGCAAAGGCTAAGTAAATAAATTACGCCTACAGAAATTATTAAATAGTTCAATTATTTGTTAAAAATCAAATTTCTTTTACTGAAAAAGTAAAATAAATACTTAATTTACTTTTATATTTTATTTCACTGAAAATCAAGATTTTCGTCAGAAATAATTTAATTCAATGTTTTATGAATGGCTCTCCGTGTAGTCACGATTCCGCCAGTATCACGTAGTAAAGAGGATACACATTGGAGATGATTGGTTCAGTTACGTTCTGGTTTGTTTAGTTGCATCCAGAGAGATCTGAAAGTAACACAACACGAACACATAAGACATCACAGGACGACACAACACTGGTTAGAAATGTTAGTCTATAATTTAATATTGTTGTTAGTAATAAAGGTTAGAGTCTGGCCAGTGAAAGCGCGACCTGAGAAAACGCGGCAAAAAAAATCTTTGTGTGGTATTACTGACTATAGCTAGAGAAAAGTATTTTGATACTTGAGTATTTTTTAAATTTACGACATTACATTTTTTAAATTGTTGTTTACGAACTAAACATATAATGCAATGCACCTATTTAAAATTGTTAGATGTACATAACCTGTGTGTTGTTTAATCTAAATTTCATTAGTTTTTAGGGCTCCGCTCCTTCGAAACCTTGACTGTCATGGAGTAAAAAAAACGAGTGTGTAAAAATTTACTGAACCATTTATTCATTACTCAATAAGAATTATCTTTGTTTTTGAGAAAAATCACAAATTCCAAACAAGAAGTCAAGAATTAAACATAACTGTTTTACCACAGGTTATAAAATAGATCAATCTTCGATGAAGTTTTTTTTTTTTATTAAGAATGCTTGGAAATACAGACGCCGGCAGAGAATTCCACTCCTTGGCAGTGCGCAATACAAAAGATGAAGAAAAGCGCTCAGTACGTATCCGAGGTATCTCGACAAGATAAGGGTGATACCCCGCAGTGCGTCTGGACATCCGATGGAAGAAAGGGGCAGGCGGAATGAGTGAGTGCAGCTCCTGAGCACACTCCCAGAAGTACATCTTATAAAAAACACATAGGCAAGCTACTTTGCGTCTATGAGCTAGGCTTTGGAGCTTATCCTTAACCAGCTTTTTATCACCAATGAGCCTCCTGGCTCTGCGATCCACCGAGTCTAGTGCAGCTAGTTGGTGTTGGGCCGAACCATCCCAAAGGTGACTACAATACTCCATGCACGATCGGACCTGCGCCTTATAAAGGGTAAGAAGTTGATCTGGCGTGAAGTATCGCTTAACTTTGTTAAGGATGCCCAGCTTTTTGGCCGCAGTTTGAGCTTTAGACTCGATGGAGGTGCCGAAGTTAAGGTTGGCAGATAACTTCATGCCAAGGAGTTCCAGCTCATCGGTTACAGATACAGATGCACTCCGGAAAGTAGGAGTCAAGTTGAATGGACTCCTTTTTGCGGAGAACAGGCACGCCTGCGTTTTGGAGGCGTTGAAACTCACCAAGTTCATGTCACCCCATTGGGAGACAAGACTTAAGGTTGAGTTCACTCGCTCAACCATTGCTTCCCTCTCATTTCGAATTTCATCACCACCAGCTCTTGCACAAGACAGGTATCTCTCCATGACTGTGCTGTCATCTTTGCATGAAACCTTATGTCCATAATGTCGGAGCCTCCATTCTCACAACATAGAATTCATAGATTTTGTTTCTAATTGCATCGATATCAAGACTGTCTAAGTCCGAAACCGAGTTATTGTGAGGACGTTTTTTACCTAGAGTGCTCCACATCCCCTCATTCACAGATCCTTCCTTCTTAATATTTTTAATGTCGTGACACCGACTTCTGCGAAACAAAGTATAAAATATATATAAATAAAAGCTCCCAAACAGTTTGATAACATCAAAAACACAGTGAAGTCTTTTCTTTACCTGATTACTCGTATATAATAGACATTGAACAATTTTAATCAAATAATACAACTTTGTGATACAAGGCAAATAAATTATGACTGAATTGATGCAGGTACAAACCGGTTAATGAAGATATTTCTTCTAAATAGAACTTAGTCTGGAGTCTCTATTAAGGATTTCTTCTCCAAATTTCTTAACGTTTCTACGATATTTTTAATATCGCATAGTCCTTGAATATCTTCAAGATTATCTACAAACATAAAAATTGCATCATAATATTGTAAATACTACATCTAATAATGCAAAAAGTAACCAACCAAAAATGATCAAGATAACAAAGTCGTGCTTACCTAAAAATCTGAGATCGCATGTAAACATTGTTGTTTTTCTTGGAAAACAACTTCTTTCTCTTCTTGTTTTTGTTTAAACTTACTAATCATGGTATGTAGTAGTTTCCGCACGTAACTTTTCAATGTTTTATCCATATTAAAGCAATTAATATTAACAAATTATGAGTCGTAGCAAAACACTGACAATATAATGACAGACTTTGACGTATCTTTGAAAGCATAATAATGTTGCTATATTAAACTTTTCAGAAAAATCCTAGGTCACGCTTTCGCTAGCCAGACTTTAGTAACATTTTTTAAAAGTTATGGTCAGATTGGTCAGGCAGAAATAATTATTTTGTCGGGTTTGAAAAACTCTTTGCTGTCATTCTATACAGCCAGTATGAAGTTTTATAAAAAAAGGTAATACTCTCACTTGTCAAAAGGGTCAATGAATTATCAAATCAGCTACTTGCGTCATACATTTTTGTAAGTAACTGCATTGTAAAATATATTTATTCTACTTTTTAGTATTTGTTGTTAGAGCTGCAACCAAAATATATCATCTACGAAAATTTCAACTGTCTACCCAACTAACATTCTGCCGTCAGTTAAATTAACCTGTTCAGTAGTGTTATAATTATCTCAGTTCTAACTCAAAGCGTTATAAAATAGTTAAAAAATAAATTTTGCTCCAACAGTGCTATAAGAACTGTAATAAACGACGTTAAGCAACATAAAAAGTTAGAAGGGTGCTAATTACAGCAAGTGTAGTTAAGATGTAATAGGTTTAACCTGTTTTTAGCACCTAAAGCTGCACAACAGTGCTTACTGACACTCGTTAACACTTATTGTTGTTTAGTTGTCTCTATGAAGAGACTTATGAATAATTAGGTGTTATATTAACTTTAGGGTACAGGCATTGGTTGTTAAAGAGAATTTGTGGAGGGTGTTGTAACACTATTGGAGGGTAACACTGTGGAGGGTGTTGTAGTTTTAGCCTGTAATATAATTATTCTTACACCTTTATGTGTCCTCAGGACTGCATAATACTCTTGCCTAAGAGTGTTATAACTCAAAAAGTGAAATAGACGTCTAAAGTTAATACATAAAGCGGTAATATATGTTCGCCATTTGTTTTGGTGAACCGACCTATAAAATTGACTGAGTTATTCAATATTTCACAGTAAAATACTTAATTATTTATGGTTACTTATGTAATTTCAATGATGCTAATTGATATAACATAATAACAGCCATACAGCAACAATCAAAAATGTATATATAAATTTGAGTCGTATATTTTACCAAGGAATATAAATAATTTTAATCTCAAATCTGTAATAAATCCTGAGCGCTTTAAAATTGAGATGAGAAATGTTGTACGCTTTACCGTAAAATCACAACGGCATACTGTTTTCACTTTACAGAATACACAAACCTTAGTTGAATACTTACTTTTATTATTCAGTTCCGTCTAACATACGTTTATCTTACTTAGTTGTAAGATTGACTCCTGGCGGAGGGATTTTGTTAACAAAATGTACTCAGGAAGCGCTCACTTGAGACATTTCTAGATAACTAATATGCGACAAAGTGTCAATCAACTATTAATAACAGGTCTAATAAAGTTATAAGTTACATAGAATTTTCAGACGAGAAGAATTTTTTAATTCTTAGCCGACGATTTTCTGGAACCTATAGTGTTAGTCAACACTTCTAAAGTTACAATTATATCGCTAAAAGCAGTAGCTAAGAGTGAATAAACGCTCTTGTGCAGTTACTTTAGCTCCTCAATAACACCATTCTCTAGAACCTTTCCTGTAAAATCGTGGGCCTCTTTCGTGGTTATAAGTGAGTTAGAGGACTCTATAACTCCACTTTTACAGGTATTTTATAAAACTTTTATACTCAAACGGAACCGATATACAGATGATATACAGGTTGTTTTAGTTGGGTAACTATCACAGTTCATGAGATACAGCCTCGGAGAGACTTTCTATAAATCAAACAAAAAAATCACGTTTTTTGTATGGGAGCCCCCTTAAATATTTATTTTATTCTGGTTTTTAGTATTTGCTGTTATAGGGCACAAAGAAATATCTCATCTGCGAAAATTTCAACTGTCTAACTATCACGGTTCATGAGATACAGCCTGGTGACAGACAGACGGACGGACGGACGGACGGACGGACAGCGGAGTCTTAGTAATAGGGTCCCGTTTTTTCCCTTTGGGAACGGAACCCTAAAAAAACAAATTTTTAATACTTATAATATTGTGTAACTCGTGGAAAAAAAACTCGTGGATCCGCTCTTAAGCGTAATGGTGAACAAAATTACGTTGAATATTAAAGATTAAATTATTATAATATTATTATGTTTGCCTTCATTCCTCGAATCTCTGGCAATTACGTTCCGGACCTCATTATTATAATACGTATTAAAGATTAGTATTCCGCTCAGGACTTCATTCCCGTGGGAATTCGGGAAAATGATGTAGCCTATGTCCATCGCGAATAATGTAGCTTTCTAATAGTGAAAGAATTTTTCAAATCGGTCCAGTAGTTTCTGAGCCTATTCATTGCAAACAAACAAAAATCTTTCCTCTTTATAATATGTATAGATATAAGAATATATTTATTGGTTTTTTGT
This sequence comes from Aproaerema taeniolella, assembly GCA_949987775.1. Classification (NCBI taxonomy): domain Eukaryota; kingdom Metazoa; phylum Arthropoda; class Insecta; order Lepidoptera; family Gelechiidae; genus Aproaerema; species Aproaerema taeniolella. The sequence continues at coordinate 1,593,123 of OX465244.1, forward strand.
TCATCCTTGTTAGTCATTTGTTTTTAACTCAACATTTACTAACGACAAAGAGATTGTTTTAAAAAGATTATAGTTATTTCTTTAAAATACTAGCTTTCCGCCCGCGGCTTCGCCCGCATCCTAATTTTTTAGGGTTCCGTACCTCAAAAGGAAAAAACGGAACCCTTATAGGATCACTTTGTTGTCCGTCTGTCCGTCCGTCCGTCCGTCTGTCAAGACCCTTTTTCTCAGGAACGCGTGGAGGTATGAAGCTGAAATTTATATCAATTACTCAGGTCTACTGTCCCTTGAAGCTGTGAAAAAATCAAACTTCTAAGCCAACGCAATCAAAAGATACAGCCGTTTATGCCGCAAATTTCCGCAAATTTTCGACACTCGCAAAGGAATCAAAACCTACAGGGTACTTCCCGTGAACACAGAATCTTGAAATTTGGTACGAAGCAACGTCTTATAGCACAGATAAAGGAAAAATTGCGAAAACCATAAATTTTTAATTACATCATATCATAAAAATATTTTTAATATTTTTAAACTTACTACCCCTTTCCTCATGAACGCGTTGAGGTATTAAATTGAAATTCATATCAAATACTCAAGTCTACAATACCTTTAAGCTAGGTTTGTACGGAACCCTCGGTGCGCGAGTCCGACTCGCACTTGGCCGGTTTTTTTAAAATAAAAAGTATCCTATAAACCTCACGGGGCCCGGTTTTGCATTCCAACGAATGCAAAACCGTGGAAATCGGTTCGTGCGTTCTGGAGTTATAGCGTCAGGAAGGAAAACCCGACTTATTTGTATAGTAGATAATGCATCTTTAGGCGCTTTAAAAAAATATATAATTTTTTACTTTAAAAACCTTTGTAATATTAATTTATCACATACTAGTTTTTTTTCGATATTTTTGATCACACTATAAGTAAATAGTTTACAAATGGTGCAGAAAATCATCAAAAAATTATTCTGTGTCACACCAGTCGGCCCTGAATTTTCCGATGATATACAGGGTGTAAAAGACCGGTTAGCAAAAACTGAAACCCTGAATTCTGACCATCATTCTAAATTATTTTCCAGTTTTTTTTATATTTTCTGCTTTAAAATTGAATAACTTATTCGCATACAATCCATTTTGCATTGAAAAACAACAATAACAGCGTAAAACACGAAAACCAGCAATGTACATCGCATTTCGATAGCCGCGCGGCGCGGGGGAGCACGCGCGGGGCGCGGTTACGCGGTACGTTGCGTAGAGCCAAAGTAGGTAAATAACGAAAACTACTTAACTTGACATTTTCGGGAAAAATAATTACTTGTAGCTAATCATAGTTATGGGTAGATTCCACCATTTAAGTATTTGCTAAGCTTTCCTTTACACCCTGTATACATAATACAGGTACGGATATATATGTCTGTATATGTAGCACTAATACTGTTTGAAAAATGTTAACATAGTGATGAAAAATAAACTTCAAAAATGGCTTACCCTCGACTTTTACACGATTTGAAGAATGAGCGGATGAGTCTGGAAAAAAATTTGACTTTTAGATTTAGAGAAAAACAGTAACATTTTTTGTTGTTTTGACGCCTTTTTGAATATTGTAAGAAAACCTTAGAATGTGCCAACTGGCAACTCTTCCCAGGCATACTGTAGAATCCAGTTACACTATAAATTCTTTCCCAGCGCTTAGTCCCGTTCAGGTACATTTAACCATGATCCAGAATTAACCATGAGGGCTACGAGTATATTCCACTAATCAATGCCTCTCAATGGCAGTGGAATGGGTTACGTATCATAATAACTAAACACAGTTTAACTATTACCGATATAATTACGGTCGAATCACATATGTTTGTTTCGCATATTGGTCGGCTCAAGTACTGTTTAACTTATGTACATATTTTTGATTAGACTAATGTTAAATACACTATCAGACTCAAAATTAAATGGTTTTTTCACCTATGCGATGTTTTAACTACGTATGAAATACCCAATGGACGACTCGACTATGATTTATCAGGATCAATTTATCACGCACGACTGACGGAACTATGACAAGTAGGTTTGTTAGTAGCCGAACCCAACCAACCCGTTAAGGCGACTACAGCACCTAAATTACGATTTTATGATGCTTAGATAAGCATGACGCACTGCATTAAATCGAAGAAAAAAAAACTACGGTAATATTCAGGACATAAACTAGATAAGTAGTTTGCTGAAAACATGATTCAGCATTTTTGGTTCGATAGAAAAAGCTCATAAAGTCACCTCTAAATACCAATATTGTGTATCTTTTAGGCTGTAAAAACGATAGTAAAATGCACACAGGAACTTGAATTTGCTATCAAAATGTTTGTGATTGAACACTCTCGATAAGTAGTTACGCATTTTTCGATTTAAGCTGTTACCTTTCCATAAATCTCATTTTTCTAACTTTCGAACATGTTTTTACGCACACACGCTTCATAGTCCGTAAACTTCGTGTATCGACACTGTTCGCACTGCCGGCCAAGGCCTGTTGAGAGACGGAGATGGCACTATTCCTATGTGTGCTGCCTTTATCGGGTGCTGTAGTCGCCTTAAGGGTTGGTTGGGTTAGGTTAGAACTGCGACCCCAACGCACGAGCCGAGCGAGCGAAGCGAACGTGCCGCGGCAGCGGCCAGCGAAGTGCCAGAAACGACTGTGGTTGTGCGTTAAGCGGTTGTCGGAGTTCCGCTCCGCCGTCCAAAATTAATTTTAGTTGAACAAACCGTAGTAGGTGAATTAATTGTAGTTAAATAAACCGTAGGTGAATAAAACGTTGTATATTGGTTGTTAGACCGGTTTATAGATGGAGAATGTTGTTCCATGATAAATAAGTTGAAGCTTTAGTCGAAATAATATATATAAAAAACCAGTGAAATTAACCAAAGTCTGTCTCAAAAAAGTGAACTATGACGTCACGTTTGACGTGCCAAAATGGTGGCCATTTCAAGTTCTCTTTTTATTTACCTACATTTAACTTACAAAAAAAATTTGATCAAATTCAACGATCAGTTTCCTAAAATGTATCACTGATCGTTCAATTTGAAATTATTTTAATAATTTTGAATATGCCTCACTAATGCCGGTTTTTAGGATGAAAAAACAAGCTAAAACATTTTTTTCTAACACAAAATTTTTGAAGTGCATTTTCACCAAACTAAGTTTAATTTTAATTAACTTAGAAGCGATTTTACGCCGATTCCATCGAAAAATCGCCCATTAAGACCAATTTTGTTGTTATTATTTGGTAAACTGAGAAATCACTGAAGTTTTTAAAATGAGTTTAAATCTATGCGACAGCCAAGATTTTGGAAAATTATCCTCCGTTGAAAACTTCCACTTTTGACCGTTTTTTTTGATAACTTAAAATGAAGACTGTGGCATAGTTGATTCACCAAATGAAAAGGTGATTTAGGGTGATAGTGTTACATAAAAAATTCGAGAATTTATTAATATCAAACCCGAAACTACGTACGGGACCCTAAGTAGGGTGTGTAGCACTAATACTGTTTGAAAAACGTTAACTTAGTGATCAAACTTCAAAAATGGCTTACCTTCGGCTTCTACATCATCTGAAGAATAAGAGGAAGCTTCAGAAGCATCTAGAAAAAAAAATTGACTTTTATATTTAGAGAAAACCAGCGACGTTTTTTGTTATTTCGTCGCCCGAGTGTAAGAAAACCTTAGAACGTGCCAGCTGACAACTCTTCCCAGGCATACTGTAGAATCAGTTACACTATAAATTCATTCCCAGCGCTTAGTCCCGTTCGGGTACATTTAACCATGATCCAGAATTAACCATGAGGGCTATATTCCACTAATCAATGCCTCTTAATAGCAGTGGAATGGGTTACGTATCATAATAACTAAACACAGTTTAACTATTACCGATATAATTACGGTCAAATCGCATAATAGTAGATTACCCAACAAGTGAAAAAAAGGTGAATTCTTTTCGAGGCATTGAGTGGTATCTCGAGAGGAGCGAAGGATTCTAAAGTTGAATCCCGAGCGTAGTGAGGGATTCTAGATTAGAATCCTGAGCGGATCAAGGGATAAAATAGCCGAGATGAATCTTTTTTTCACGTGTTAGGTACTCTACTTTTTACCATTGACTACGAGAAAAAGAAAATAATTACTCTGTGACAGTAAATTATCAACAACAGCAGCTGCTTTAACGCGAAATTGGAACGTGAGGTTCACTTTCATCACTGGATGTCGAACTCATTTTATGATTTTGAGACAAAAACTTTTAACAGAAATTTTTAATTGCATGAAAATTGGCTGAATTCCTTATTCTAAATTTAAAATTTTTAACCGAGCCATATTCCATACAGCCAAGGCATATAGCGATAGTATGCAACCTCCTTGCACATTTTCTTTTCTTTCTTACTAAAATCCTTATATTTGCGCATGTTCCAAATTCAAAATGTTTTATTCACTCAGTGAAATAAACAGCGTTTTATTCACTGTTTTTGAAGAATAACGGACCCTTTTTCGAGGGGCAATGGTAAAAAATACCTAATGGACGACTCGACTATGATTTATTATCAGGATCAGTATATCACGCACGACTGACGGAACTGTGACAAGTAGGTTTGTTAGTAGCCGGGTTGGTTAAGTTAGAACTGCGACCCCCAACGCACATGCCGAGCGAGCGAAGCGAACGTGCCGCGGCAGCGGCCGGCGAAGTGCCAGAAATACTGTGGTTGTGCGTTGAGCGTAAGCGGTTGTCGCAGTTCCGCTCCGCTGGCGCCGTCCAAAATTAATTTTAGCTGAACAAACCGTAGGTGAATTAATTGTAGTTGAATAAACCGTAGATGAATAAAACTTAGGTGAATAAGCCGTTGTATATTGGTTTTTATACTGTTTTATAGATGGAGTATGTTGTTCCATGATAAATAAGTTGAAACTGGTGTGTGTGGTGTTGGTGTATCTGTGTAGGTACATTGTTGCCGTCATGTCGGAATAGGGTGCACATAAAACCAGCGCCATGACTTGTGGTAGTCTCAAGTCATGGCTTTAGCTGAGTGCTACCCTTTTGCACGGCACGTCACAACGCAGAAGACTCACTCTTAATTTAATTAACTATTTATAAATATTTGTTCTTTTTTTGTGTAGATATTAAGTTTTTTTTTATTTGTATTTTTTTGTTTTTTGTTATTTGTTTTTTTTTCCATTACACTTTCCTTTAATGTCTCTGTGTTGTGATGTCCTTTGTAATAAATAATTTTCTATTCTATTCTTCTATTCTATTCTAAACTTTAGTCGAAATATATAAAAACCAGTGCAATGAACCAAAATCTGTGACGAAAAAGTGAACTGTGACGTCACGCTTGATGCGCCAAAATGGTGGCCGTTTAAAGTTCTCCTTTCGGTTACCTACATTTAACTTTCAAAAAAATATATACTTACAATTACTTTTCATCGTATAATTTTTTTAACGGTAATTTAGCGATATAAGGTAATTAGTAAAAATATTTAGAAAATATTCCCTATTGGTGGAGCCAAGAGAAGCATACCGGAAACTGTTTCCTAATATTTCATTAAAAAAGTAAGTATAAAATTATCTCTATACTTTACGAAATTTTACAGACTTTTCTAATATGGATTTTTCTAGTAATAATAATCTTCGTGAGCACTAATTGAAAGTTAGTTTATTTCGGTTTATCAAAAGGCGCGTGGGCACCACGAGGATACGAGCAGGTATATGTTCTTAGTGAGCAACAAATTTTAAAATGGCTTACCTGTATCAGCAGCTAGAAAAAAAAATTGACTTTCAGATTTAAAGAAAAACAGCGACATATTTTTGTTATTTCGGCGGCCTTCTGAAGAGTGCTTCCGCACGTGACTGGGAGTGTAAGAAAATCTTAGTATGTGCCAGCAGGCATACTGTAAAATCCAGTTACACTATAAATTCATTCCCAGCACTTAGTCACAAAACAGATAGGTACCTACAGAAGTCAATCACGTGTATGTACTTCACTTTTCATACCTACGCTCGGTGACGCACACGCGCGCGTCTCAAGCGGGGCACTTGCGCTCGCACTGGTCTAGACTGGTCCCCGATATCGTGTCCGTGAGCAGTGTCTATGTGTGCGTCTCAAGCGGGGCACTCGCGCTCGCATTGGTCTAGACTGGTCCCCGATATCGTGTCCGTGAGCGGTGTCTATGTGTGCGTCTCAAGCGGGGCACTCGCACTCGCACTGGTCTAGACTGGTCCCCGATATCATGTCCGTGAGCAGTGTCTATGTGTGCGTTGCTCGAGCGCCCTTTGTTCGTTGATTGATTTCTGTACCTATCTGTTTTGTGACTTAGTCCCGTTTCTCATTCGGGGTACGTTTAACCATGATCCAGGATTTTCCAGGAGGACTATTACAATAAACAATGGCGTCTCAATGGCGGTGGAATGACATTGGTCGCTATTTTATCCGTTCAGGTGGTGAAATTGAGAACTATCCAAATTCCATACTACTTATCCATGGCTGCTTTGACTGGTGGCGCTACCGCTAACTGAATGTTAAGTTGCTAAGTAATTTGGAACATAACGTTCGGTTGAAGGTTCCCGCCGTGTGGTAATCGGTTGAGAATAACACCACCCATTGGGAACACAAATGAGACCTGCCTCACCCCAGGTGTCGTAAGAGGCAACTAAGGAAACACAAATGAGACCTGCCTCCTATTAATCCATCTTATACAACGACACCTCAGTTTGTTTTGAATCTTAGGTGGCGTCCTTTGGTCTCATGCAGTGTGGTAGGCTCTGTAAAGGGCTGTCTGGTTGACGACCACCCTTCTACCGAAGTCCGACGCCAAGCAGCTTACTATGTTTCGTCGGTGCGTGGGAGTACCAGTGCTTTATCGTCGACCTCATCTATGACCTTGGTCAAGATTTAACACACATCGTAGTAAAAAAATAAAAAAGGTGGCTCTGCTGGTCGGGGTGGCTGTCATCTAATGTATGAGGTTTCAATAGTTCTCAATTTCACCACCTGAATGGGTAAAATGGTCACCATTGTCATTCGTAGAAAAGATGCTCAGGTTAAGTCATAAAAGGACATCATTCAAAACGTACCAAAATTTAAAAGTGGCGGCCAAAATAAGTAAAGTTATTATTTCAAAAGGACACATTATTTTTAACATTTTTTATTATGAAAGCTAAGCTGTACGACCTTTACGAATTTTTCTATTTTAAAGCTTAAAAATCTAGATTTTCAAGCTTAAATGCCTTTTTAAATCTAGAATTTAAACCTTTAACTTAACTTAATTTGACGGCCGGTTTGGTCGAGTGGTAGTGACGCTGCCTCTTGATCGGCGGGGCCTGGGTTCGATCCCCAGTCGGGGCAAACATTTTGTGTAAAAAGCAGATGTTTGTTCTCGGGTCATAGGTGTTTGTGTTTGTCTTTGTGTGTTCCAAGGGACCCACGACACAAGGGAAAACCTTAGTGTGGGCCTTTGAGTGTATAGCGTTTATTTTATTTTATTTTTATTTATACGAAAAATGTTTTGTATCACAATCTATTGAAACACTATTTTCTATGGCTGGAACATTTAAAATCCAGATTTATTAGTGTCAAGAACAAATCTAGTAATGGTCGTACAGCTTAGCTATCATACTACAAATGTTTAGAATAATATGTTCTTTCTAAATAATTACTTTACCTTTTTTGGCCGCCACTTAAAAAATTTTGGTATTTTTTGTATGGGCCGTAAATAATGTCCTTTGAGCGACTGCAATGTTTGACCTCCGTGACCTCCGTGACCCTGCTAACAGGGCTACTCGCCTGTACTTATGTGCAGGTTTCCTCACGATTTTTTTCCTCACTGGGTAAGTGTGCAACTAATGTATGTATAGGTACACTCAGAAAGGAAGTTATATTGCTACAGAGGGCCACACATCAAGTTACCCATGCGTGCACTCTGTGCTGTTGTGATGAACGGTTTTTCAATGAATTGGGGTAACCTGCTATGTTGGCCTCTGTACGGTGGCACTGAGGATCGAACTCGGTACCTGCCGCTTACGAGTAAAACGCTATACCAGACATTTACACTATAACCACAAAAAAAAATATTGTTCAACAAAAATATATTTTAAAAAAGAAAATTGCTTAAAAATTTAAAAACTTACCAGCAGTGTCCTGTATCAGGACACTAATTAATACAACCTGGAAAAAATAGTAAGAAATATAAAAATTTCATAATCAGTTCGGCGTTATGTCAAAATATCGTTATGCGAAAAAGTTTTATGCGTAAAAAGTTATGCGTAAAAAATTAGGGCTTTCAATTTTATGCAAGTAAATATGGAACCAAAATTTTTGTTTCCGCAACACAAATTACAGATAAATAATAAATCTATAGGTACTTTACTTAGTTTACATTATTTGTGGAGGGCTGTTCCCTAAACTAGGTAATCAAACCTGTACAATAGTACCAGGCCTTGCCCTGGAAGCTGTACAAAAGCAATTAACAAAAAGTAAGCATAGACATAGTAAATTGTCGATTTTACAGAAAGACTTCTCAATTACTGGCCGTATTTGTCTTAAGTTATCAAAATCATTAAACGCAAATTGGAAAAAAAACACTTTTTTCTTCAAATATTTTTTTAACAGCAAATTTAAGAAAAAATAATTTAATAAAACTTACAGTGAACAAAACAAATATCAACTTCATTCTGTGTTATTTCAGATGCGTTGATGCAATGTTAATGATGAAAAAACGCTTTGTTCGAGTATTTATACTTAGAATACGTAGAGAAAACAAACAGAATGTCAGGAAAACTAATTCATAAGAAAATGTTCATTAAGGCAAAGGTTATGTTTCTTGTTTATTTTTAATGTATAAAAGAAACACTACCAATTTATGTCATCAAAATCTAACGTAAAATTTAGACTTTATGTTGCTTTTTGGTTTAAAAAATTATACAATAATAAATTAATAACCTTTGTAACATTTACTTAACATTCTTTTGCAGATGTGTTTGTTTCTGTCTTACGTTATTATATTACAATGATTAATTATTATTTTTTTTGTTGTGTAAATAGAAAAAATAATTTTAAAAATCTTTCCTCTTTAAAATATTAGTGTAGAAGAAAAATCCATACGGAACAATGACGCTAACATCTAAGAGTTTGCAATAAAGAGTTTACATAGGTATACATACACGTCTTCCGTCTGGAACAAAACAATTCGCATTTGTATGCTCACTCGTATTTCGTACTTAAACATTTTGTTTACGTTAATTATTTGAACAGCTGTACACGTCTCAAAATATGGTTAATATAAATTCATGAGATGTTGCATGGCATACAATCCTTTCATACACTGTTGATTCATTATGAGGACGTGTGTTTTTCTGCTAGTTTTGGTAAGCATTTTTGTATTTTAATAATTCCAGTGTTATACTTTTGGCTGGATAAAACGACCTGTCGCTATTATGCTTTTAATTAAGTTGCGTTATTCGTGTAAATCTCACACATGTGCTATTATAGAAATAATTTTTTTTTCTTTGTTTTTACAAAATATGTATATTAAAAGAAACAGTAATTGCTTAACCTAATGATCTAACATAAACCACAATATAGTTTGCCTGTGGACTACTGACAATCGTTTGCCATTTCGTATCAGTGGTTATAGGTCTACAAAATAATTAGTGATAATATTTTTTTATTCGACAAAGCAATACATTCTATTGACATCATTATTTACATTATTGACATCATGCCCCGAGACTGGGCATCGAAAGCACCCCCATGTATGTTTTGCGTTTTTTTTTAATAATGTTGTATGTATGTATGTATGTTCGTCCAGTGGTTCTGTCAAAATTTATCGAAATTTTATATTTTTACGTTTTCAACCCTCGCCATATCAAAAAATGTCGGAAAAAATTATGTTCTGGTTTTGTTTATTTATGATTTTATTAGTCCACTAAATTCAACAAAATGGAGTCGAAATGTAGTAAATAAAATTAGTAATACTTACATCAGATACCCGGCTTTTACTGTTATAATGGCCATAGAAGCGGTAAAAGAACACACTTTTGCCTGTATAAGGAATGTTTTCCATGTCTTATCCAGCTATTTACCATAAAGTTGCTGTAAAATTCTCAACTATAGCGGTTTAGGTGCCACTATAGAATTATATTTATCTGCTATAGATATAGCGTTACAAAGGCTGCAATAAACTCTATTGAACAGCTTAAGGCTTTACAAATATACAATATACAACTTAAGGCATTTTAAAAGAAGTTAATAACTGCGTTCAAACACTTTTAACTACAAAAACCTTCTACAAGACCTCAAAGTGTTATAAAAGTTACTAATACCTTATCTTTATATTTAATGCATGTACAATATTGTACTCTATAATACGACTTTGTATCGCCTTCGGAGATTATTTTACCGCTGTATGACCATTGTACCGCACGTCTGTTAAAGCGCTCTTAAATACGCTACTGTACAACTTAACCCTTTGAATGGCTGATAATCAACGTTCAGATGGTACAGAAGCCATTTAAGCAGTTTGAATGTTTGTTGGGGAGATGCACTTACTGGCACGTGACGTCACCAAGATTTGTTTGCGTAGGTAAAAACGAGATAGCTAGCTCTCCCCACAAAACGAGCTAGTCCTTACGTTAATATAAATGCTAATAACTCGTTCATTTATAAACCAATTTTAATGCTGTTTTCGGATATATATTTCTAGCATTATTTTTTGTTTCACATACAATAATTCATAAAATCAAACACTGTCAACATCCCTGTTATTGTGATGAGCTATTGTGACTTCTCAAATACGTTCAACACGGTTGACCATCAAATTCTTCCTTCCATCCTCTCTTACTTAATTTTTTCTCCTTTCTCTGTTAATTGGTTTCTTCTTACCGTTGCGAGCGCCAGCAGGTAGTGTGCCATGGAGATTCGGCGTCTGGATGGTGTGAGTTGTCTACTGGGGTACCTCAAGGTGGAATTTTGTCTTCAATACTATTCTCTACATTTTATCAATTTCATCACCAGGGAGCTCCAGTGCTCGTATCATCTTTACGCCGATGATCTGCAGCAGTACATTAGTAAGGGCAGTGATGGTATTACTAGGGCTAAAGTCTGGCCAACCAAAGCAAATTTTTTTTTTATTATAAGATGGGTTAACTCTTGACCTCAATCTTGACCATAAAGGTCAAAGATGAGGTCGACGATGGGAGCGAGTTAACCCAGAAAATGTCTATAAAGGTACTGGTACTCCACGCACCGACGGAACACAGCAAGCTGTTTGGCGTCGGACATCGGTAGGAGGGTGGTCGCAAACCAGACGGCCCTTTACAGAGCCTACCACATCGCATTAGACCATAGGACGACACCTCAGATTCAGAAAAAAATGAAGTGAATTACTAGGAGGCAGGTCTCATTTGTGTTTCCTTAGTCGCCTCAATCTTGACCATAAATGAGGTCGACGATGGAGCGAGTTAACCCAGAAAATGCCCATAAAGGCACTGGTACTCCCACGCACCGACGGAACACAGCAAGCTTTTTGGCGTCGGACTTCGGACGCTAAACAGCGAGTGTGGATTTAGATGTAGAAAACAATTTTAAGAGGACGAATTTTTAAATCTACCGCCGTTTCTCGTGAACAGCTTTCGATGGTCAGACTATCACTGACATAAACAATGACCTAGAAGCAATCAGGAATTGGTCGACGAGGTTTGGTATTGAAGTTTACCCGACCAAATGCCAGGCTGTGGTGGTGGGTAGTTCTCGGCTGGTAGTGGTAGCACGGCTGGCTGTAGCGACGTTGCCAGACATTGTGTATGTGTAAAATAAATAGCTCTTATTGACAACCCCGAAAGTTGTGTCTTTTACTGAACATAATTACATTTAGAGTCACTAATATAATAAATATTTCATTTAATTGTTACAGGCGATCGCGGCGACGCTTGGCCTTCCACGTAAGTTCAATTGTTTTTATTATTTACCTTTTTCATCCACTAATTACTCAGCTGGTTTGTAAGATAACAAACATAATAAACGCTACACACTCAAAGGCCCACACTTAGGTTTTCTTTTGTGTCGTTGGTCCCTCGGAACATACATAAAGACAAACACAAACACCCATGATCCGAGAACAAACATCTGGGTACCTCTCAAAAAAGTGGCACCGTAACCTGCCGTACAGTTTTTGATTAGAAAAGTATGAATTTTTGAGTTTTGTAAACTAAATGTTATATTAAAATGTTGTATCGAGTCTTATTACATAGAGGCCAGCTATTTTAATGGCAATAAAATGAATATTTCTTGAGCAGTAAGAGTTTGTAACACCAGTTTCCCATCAACCTGCCGTGTCCTAACACGACTTACATCGATTTAAAATCAATTTGACTGAATTAATAAAGTGATTTCTTTTGTTCTGTCCACTTTAATTGAAAGATAGTGAACTAAACATTGTTGTTTTGTAAATTATGGCTCATATTTTTAAGTAAGTACTAAATTAACTTATGTTAAACTTTGTCCGGCGTTATTTTGTCATCAACCTGTCGCCGTAAACACACACGCGTACCACTCACACTATTGCAATTTGAACCACTCTCCTCCCATGTAACAACGCACTCAGTCACTGGCTACGCATCAAAGGTGAAATACGTGTCCGTTGTTGCCAAATTTTCAAGCTATCAGCGACGATCTGTCTGGATCTGGGTTTTGTAACAGGTATGTTATATTTATCCTGTGCACGATATTTTTTCAAATTGAATCGTTTATTTACTGTGAATAATTTGTATTCCTTCTTCAATTAGCCTATTTTTAGAAAACGGTTTCTCTAGCTCAGTACAACAAAGCGTTTAATAATAATTATTATTTTCCGGCTGATTCTCATTATTCTGGGCCTATTTAACCTGCCTTATTATGACAGGTGAAAGAGAAACTAGACAGGTGAATGAGAAACTATAGTCAGATTACTATGAGAGTTGTTGATATTCATTATTATTTAGTACTGTCGAGTATGTTAACCAAATACCTAAACTTATTGATCAAATCACATACACTAAAAGCTTTTTTATTCAGTATAAAAACGTTCTTCCTTAGAATAATAGTTTATTTCATTTTGTATGTAAAGGAGACTGGGCGGGTGCGTCTCCAGTGTTGTAAAAGTTGTGTTATATGTCATTTTAAAGGCCATAACAATAGATTCATTTTATGCTATGACACCAAGAACGAAACTTGTGCAGAGAATGAGCTATGAATCGGATACAGTCGTATACAGAATATATTTTTATTATTACACTTTTATCCGCCAGCAGTGGTTTATAAGATTGATACCAATTTCATTCTAAACTTCATAAAAATACATTTTTTAAGCCAATCATGGGTGCCGGACAGGAACAGAAGACACTCGGGTTATTATGGGACCACGAGAACGACAAGCTACGGTTCAACACTTCTCTCAACAGAGTCGACAAAGAAGTCAGAGAAACCACACGCCCTCCGACCAAAAGGGAAGCTCTCAGCGCGGTCATGAGTATTTACGACCCACTTGGACTACTCAGCTGCTACACCATAACAGCAAAGATTGGGCTACAGAATCGATGGCGCCAGAAGATGGAATAGGACGAACCAGTACATGTTTTCTGCGACGCCAGACAAGACGCCTACGCTGCAGCAGCCTACTGGAGACTCGAGCAAGAGGAGGGAGAGGTCAAAGTCGTGTTGGTGGCAGCCAAAGCCAAGGTCGCACCACTCAAGGCGCTAACCATACCCCACATGGAGTTGCAAGCAGCACTCATCGGAGCCAGATTGGGCAGTCATGTAATAAAGGAGCACAGATGGGATACCGACAGCGTGACATATTGGACTGATGCCCAGATAGTGCTGCATTGGATCCGCAACAATAACCGGCGCTATACACCCTACGTGGCGCACCAACTTGGAGAGATAACTGAACTCATCTCCGTCCACCAATGGAGATGGGTACCCACGAAGAGCAACGTAGCCGACCTAGCAATCCGAGCAGGCTACTTACCTGAAAATGAAGAAGACCCCTGGTTCAACGGTCCGGAAGTTTTGAAGATGCCAACGAGCGAGTGGCCCTAGAATGTACCAAGCCATGGAGAAGAAATCGAGCAAGTTGGCCTCCACCTGGTAGAGCCTGAAGCGACATACCTACCTGATATCAAGTGCTTCTCAAGTTACGAACGCTTAATAAGGACAACGGCAAGAATTTTCCACTTCATAGATCAATGAAGAGGAAATAAGAAGGATTTGGAAGTGGAACATCTTAAGAAGGTTGACGATGAATGGATGAAGAAAGTACAACGAGACGACTTTGCACAGGAAATAGAAATGCTGAAGAAGAGCAAATGAGCACTACGGGCCAGTCTACTTCACTTACTTGACCCGATCATGAGAGATGGGTTACTACGGCTTTATTAAAGAATAGGAGCAGCCCAAGGCCTAGCTGACGAATATTGGAGGCGCTGGCTGAAGGAGTACCTGCCCACACTGATTGGTGTCTCGAGGAGACGCATCGCAGCCTCACCAGCCACTTAAGGAAGGACCCTTCCTTCGGAGTCGAGCGCCAAGCAGACTTGCTTGCCACATGTGCGTTCCGCTGGTGCACGGAAGTGCCAGTGCCATTGGGGTACTAAGGAAGAATTCAGTTGCGCAGTTTAAGACCGGTCTCGACTGATGGGCAATACCGTCCTGGGCAACTCATCTTGGAAGGTAGCGGGATTTTAAGCACGGTCTCCCGCCGTAGGCCGACCGCAGTCTATTCACGTCTAGACTCTGTAGTGCTGAGCCTGCGATCGCGAAATCCGGGCTAGGAGGGTTCGTTCGAAGAAGATGGCATTCAACGCAACTGCCAAGTCATGTAAACGGGTTATCCGCAAGGCTCGTTTCAACCATATTAGCCGAAATCTTATTCACCAGGCAGAAAGCAGTTCTGGTCTCTATCGAAATCTGTTGAAACCAATTTCTGCCGTCTCCGATGCAGAAACCTGATGGATCGATAGCACACTCCGCAAAAGAGAAAGCAGATCTCTTTGCATGTCTTTTTGCGAGCAATTCTCTTCTGGACTTTGGCTCTCTTCAGCCACCGTCAATACCTCGCTGTGACTTCTCAATGCCGAAAGTCATGATACATAATAAAGAGGTCCGCAGAGCACTACAGAGTCTAGACGTGAACAAAGTGAGTAGTCCGGATGGTATACCTACTAAGTCTTGAGGTATTGTGGTCCCGAGTTGTCTCCAGTACTGCCACGCTTGTACCGTCTCTCTCTTAGTACTAAAGCCGTACCCAAGTCGTGGAAGCTTGCCAACGTGCAACCAGTACCCAAAAAGGATAGTCGTGCCGACTCCTGCATTACCAACCCATCGCCATCACCTCCATACTATGTAAAGTTATGGAGAAAGTACTGAACAGCAAGTTGCTGACATACCTAGAGGATAACGACTTGCTCAATGGTGAAGCCATTGAGAATGGCACGGCGAAGTTCTCGCCGTGTTACTCGACGTCTTGAAGGCATTTGACAGGGTTTCTTCTAGGCAAGCTTCCTGCATACGGAATACCTCCCAACTTTTGTTCCTGGATAGCTGACTTCCTGAGTGAACGGTCGATCCGAGTAGTCATAGATGGCTGCTCCTCTGACCTCATGGCTATTGACGCTGGAGTTCCTCAGGGGTCCGTACTCTCTGCGACTTGTTTCCTGCTGCACATCAACGACATGCTTATGCCTGGAGTTATTGCGTACGCAGATGACAGCACAGTCATGAAGAGATATTGTCCAATGCAGGAGACGGCGGGGATAAAATTCGATCTGAGAGGGAAGCAATGTTAGAGCGAGTGAACTCAATCTTAAGTCTTGTCTCCCTATGGTGAGACATTAATCTGGTTAGTTTCAACGCCACCAAAACACAAGCGTGTCTGTTTTCCGCGAAACAGAGTCCTTTTGATCTGACTCCTACTTCTGAAGTACATCTGTACCTGTCACTCATGAGCTTCAAATCCTCAGCATGAAGTTATCTGCCAACCTTATCTTCGGCACATCCATCGAATCCAAAGCTCAAACTGCAGCCAAAAAGCTAGGCATCATTAATAAGGTCAAGCGATACTTCTCGCCTGACCAACTCCTAACCCTTTATAAGGCGCAGGTCCGGTCGTGCATGGAGTATTGTAGCCACCTTTGTGATGGTTCGGCCAAATATCACCTAGCCGCCTTGGAACCGGTGGATCGCAGAGCCAGGAGGCTCATTGGTGACAAAAAGCTAGTAAACAGTAAACTCCAAAGCCTGACTCATAGGCGCAAAGTAGCTTGCCTGTGTGTTTTTTACAAGATGTACTTCGGGAGTGTGCTCATGAGCTACACGAGATTATTCCGTCTGCCACTTTCTTCTACCGGACGTCCAGCCAGACGCACCGCTGGGTACCACTCTTACCTTGTGGAGAATCCCCGGATCCATACTGAGCGCTACTCTTCAACTTTTATATTGCGCACCGCTAAGGAATGGAATTCTCTGCCTGCGTCTGTATTTCCAGGCACATATAACCCGCACCTCTTTAAAGTTCGAGTGAATAGGCATCTTCTGGGTGAGCTTGCTTTATCCTCGATCACATTTCTGCTTCTGGACTAGATTGTGGTCAAAAGCAAACTCATTAACTATAAAAAAAAGGAGTTGTGGTCATAGTCGTCGACCCCTCACTACCCAGGAACACATGGCCTAAAGGCATCATAGAGAAGGTTTATCCGGGTCCAGATGGTCACACACGCAGCGCCGACGTCCGCACGCAAGGAGGGATCTTCAGGAGGCCTACGTCGAAGCTGGCAGTGTTACAGAAGGACAAGCCCACTGTCAACCCATAGAAGGCTACGTCAAGACTTCGCCGGGGGGAGGATGTAAAAGACAGTGAAGGAACGTAGTATATAAGAACAATTTATTTTTTATCTAGCCTACAAGATCCCACTGCTAAGAATAATTACGTAGTAATATTGTAAAATTAGGTATTAAGTTTTTAATCTAGGGCATAAATAGAATAATCATAGCATTTGTAGTTTATTGCCTATTCTTAGTATAGAATCACATTAACCTGTGCCCGTTTCTCAGTTAACCTGTACGATGCCTCATTCACCTGTCCACCTATTTTTTCTGCGTACTCTCAAAGGCACAATTGTTTAAAAAACCTGTTCCCTCTTACATATTTATATTTAAGAGGGGGAATACATTTTTTTTATATTTTCAAATACGTTATTCTCACACTTTTTTGAAAATGTGTAAAAAAATTCAGGCGGTGCCACTTTTTTGAGAGAGACCCTTCTGCTTTTTACACAAATATTTGCTCCGTCTGGGAATCGAACCAAGGATCCGTCGATCAAAAAGCAGCGCCGCTACAACTCGACCGAACCGGCCGTCACGTTAAAAAGTGTCAAGTTTTCATTTTCGAAAGACGAGCGGTCCACCAACCCGCATTCGACCAGGGTCCCGATTCTGTAACTCAAGTTGCGTGTCGATGGAATAGAGGCCATTTTTATCTGTTCAGGTGGTGAAATTGATGACTATTTAATTTTCATATACTTGCTGACAGCCACCTCGACCAGCAGCGCCACCGCCAACCGCACGTAAAGTTGCAAACTACCTAGTAACTGAAAATTCAGTTGGCGGTGGCGCCACCAGTCAAAGCAGCCGTCATAGCCGTCAGATAGATCGTTCTCAATTTCGCCACCCAAATGGATAAAATGGCGACCATTCCATCAACACACAACTTAAAGTTACAGAATCGGGGCCCAGCGTGGTGGACTATAGCCTAAATCCCCTTCATGTTTCGAAGGGAGGCCCATGCCCCTCGGTGGGGACGTGTATGGGCTGGTAAAAAAATATATTTCGTCAATAGCACACTATCTCTTCTTCCGAGCACTTAGTCCTGTTTCACATTCGGGGTACGCTTTACCATCATCCAGGATTTGGCAGGTCAAGTAATTTCAGTGGAGCGACTGTAACTTGACTTCCGTGACCCCGTTTACAGGGGAATATGACCGGATTGGATCTTTACGAAAATAAAGAGGATAGCTCAGATCTTCCTTTTGTTATAAGTTTGACGTGTGTGTATAATTTTTATTTACTTATGATTATGAATTTATGACAAATTGGTTCACGTTTACACAGATGCTTGAAATTTTAAATTCATATTTATTGAGTTAAATAGTCAACAGTTAATTAAATAGTGGCAATAAGAATTTATGATAATTTACAGGATAACATCAAAAGCTGTAAAACTAATTTATTTAAAAAACTATGAATATGTGCGTGTTTATGTGTGTGTTTGTTTAATCTTATATTGTAATAATCTTCTATATAAAATCGGAGGTCCTGATTCACTGATTCATCAACGCCCAGCCCAAACCCTTAGACCTAGAAAGCTTAAATGTGGCAATAAGGTGTCTTTTGTGACTTAGGCAAGCACAAAGAAAGGATTTTTCGAACTCAACCCCTAAGGGAGTGAAATAGGGGTTCAAAGTTTGTATGGAAAAAACATTTTTTTTAAATATTTTGACTCAAAACTTCGTCAAGATATAAAGCAAATAAACGAACACGTATTTCGGCGATTTTTCGACAGTCATAAGAATGAAACGTGTGAATAAAAGAGTTCTTTGCGCGAGCGAAGCTGCGGTATAAAGCTAGTTTCAAATAAAATAGGTATTCCACGAGTATATTGTAATACTATCACTGTAATACTATCATGTTATCCAGAGCCGAGCCTCCTAGGCGGTGCCAGCGGTTCTGACAGTCAAGATGGCGGCGTCAGCAGTCGAAGCCTCGCCACCAGCAACCTGAAGTCACACTCCAGTGACGAGTCAGAAGACAGGGAGCATACCAGGGAGGAATCCCTCAGTCAGAAAAATTCGCAAAGTAAGTTTTTTCCAGGTCGCAATGATAGCTTTGTAATGAGCCAGACTTGTAACTGGAAATTACAAGTCTTTCTCATTACCAACTGCGGAAATTACATGTCTGGCTCATCAGCACAGTTGGTAATGAGCCAGACTTGTAATTTCCATTACCAACTGTGCTATCACCGCGATCCGTTGCGGGTTCAAATTCTGCTGCGGGGCTTTAACACTATATAATACGTCTTTTCGGATTTATGTACGGATTTTTCACTTGCTTAGCTGTAAAGGAAAACATCGTGATGAAAAATCCGTTTTTGAAAGGCGCGCAATAAAAAATAACATATCCCGTTACAGAGGAAAGATACGTGACTATATGTTCGGTGTACGTACCAGTAGACGGGATTGGCTTAAGGTTACCTTCCACATCGTCGTCACTGTCCTCGTACACTTCTCTTAAAGTGTTACTGCATCTATGCCCGGCACAGTGCCCACAGATGTTCGAGCATACCATCTTGTGCCTCCTACACGAGCAGGTTCTGGTTTCGCACCCTTTTTTGCAGTTGCATAAGATCATCTCGAGAAGGCGGTCTGGAGCCGGCTTACTTCGATTGGTCACTGGGCGTAAGTGGCCCTCCTCGTCCTCAACTTATTCGGAACAATAGAAAGTGCCCTAAACCGTCGCTTACTATTAAAAATGTCGTCCTGCCATCGCTCTAAACCCATCCTAGTTTTTTCAAGGAAAATTCAAGCTTTTCCAGGTTTTTTGATATTGAAAAATAGATCTAAAGTCTTAGATATCTTGTCCGTACAAAAGCGACTAATAAAATAAAAAAACGTCATTTATAGCAATTTCAGACCTGCTCCTGGAAATTTCAGTTTTTCCAGAATATCTCAGCTATCCCAGCTGGGAGGTTTTGGGACTTACCAGAGTATCATCCTGGATGGTGTCCGAACACATTCCAAAAGGTCCCGCTCGGTAATTATCAATGTCTAGGTCAAAACCTAATTTGACCGTACTATTGTGCCAGCGTGTGGACTATGGCCTAAATCCCCTTCGTGTTCCGAAGCGAGGCCCGTGCCCCTCGGTGGGGACGGGCTGATAAAATCAAAAGAAGGATTTTCCAACGCTGTGCGTCAGAACGAATAGTTGGATCGAGATAAAATACTATTAAAGTCTAGCTTGATTCCTTTAGATCTCGAGTGACATTAAGTTAATTAGCGAAAATTTAGAATGTGAATTAGCCCACAGCAGGCCGAGTACGATAGTGACAGCGCTGCGACAATACCGCAATCAAAGTGAAGTTTCAGCGTGAGCCGAGCGCGAGTTCATCGTTATCGTTCTAGAGCTGCTGAGTGATTTACCTACATCTTAAATTTTCGCTATATAAATTCATTTATCATTTCCAGAGTCCGGTGGAATACTTGGTGGGAAAGAGATAGAGTCAGAGACAGTGAAAGAGACAACAGATACTGACTCCAGTGACGTCAAGAAACAGAGTGTGGACACAGAGGTCGCCACTCGTCATGAGAAAGCCTACGATGAGTCAGCTGATGGTAGGTTCAATGTTCTTATTTTTATGGCATATAATTTTGCAGGAAGCTGAAAAAAATAAACTGCTAGGTTGTGCTGCATTTGTAGGCTCAATTTATACGGTCGCCATCTTGGATTTAAAAATGGATGTCACTTTCGGAATCAGCACCGCAAAAACATATTTTACGACAAACATGACGGTTTTTAAAAACATGCATGTCCACTATTTTTTTAAATAGATCACCAACAAGTTACACACCAACTCTTTATTAAAATGGCACAAATTTTCAAAAAAAAGGGCTTAATGGTAACCCAATTATAGGTGCCAACCGCATTAAAAAACATTAAGTAACATTATACCAAGAACATAGTTATATTATACCTTAAAGATAAGATAAGATAAGATAAGATAAATTTTATTCAATAATAAAAATAGCTCAACAGTAACATAACATATACAATTTGTGTTGTAACAGTCGCCAATGCTCACACTAGGAACTCAAGGTTCCTAAAGAAAAATAAAGAAAAATTAAAGAGTCGTAGGAAAACAATTTATAAAGTTAAAAGTTTTCTTTTTTAAATAAAATAAAAAATAAAAAATTCTATTATATAGAAAATTTAACATGGATGGGCTACTTTTAATAATTTAACCAAAGATTTGTTTTTTGAATGAAGCTTTAAATGAATAGCTTTTATCTCCAAAAATATCACAGCTGGTAGAAATTTTATTATACTCCCTATCTTAGATTTCGAAATGGATGTCGTATTCGGAACCAGCACCCCCAAAAAACCATTAAAGTAGCTAGCAGAACTGTAGGGGGTGATTCTTCTCATAAAACGGAACAATGGGGATAGTTGTCCGCTATATAAGGTCCTAATTTATTAGTCACTTACCTTCTAAGGCGTTATTGTATCAGGTTGATAATATTCCAAAAAACAACATAAAAATTAATTATCTGAAAATTAAATTTTGTAAAAAAAATAAAAAATGAATTTTCCATTTAAAGATAAAGGAATGGTTCTCTTTCGATTATAGCCGTCCACTCCCCGCTCGCCCGCTCTACTACTGCCATTATTATTTACGTTTGAATGGATGGGTTTATTCAACATAGTAATGAAAAAATATCATAACAAAATTTTTCAAGACCTTTTAAATTTAATATTATGCTTTTGTTTTTTGACTCAAATGATATATTTTGACCTACACGATAACGTGTTAAAAGGAAAGTGACTAATAAATTAGGACCTTATATAGTTCAAAGTCGTCCGATATTGACTAGACTTTTTTATTTTTTTTTACTAGCATACCGCTCGGGACTTCGTTCCCTTGGGAATTCGGGAAAATCATGTACCCTAAGTCCATCCCGGATAATGGAGGATTCTAATGGTGAAATAATTTTTCAAAGCGGTCCAGTAGTTTCGGAGCCTACAAACAAACAATCAAATCTTTCCTCTTTCTAATATGTTTAGAAGATAGATATAGACTAGCATTCCGCTCGAGACTTCGGGAAAATCTTGTACCCTATGTCCATCCCGGATAATGTAGGATTCTAATGGTGAAAGAATTTTTCAAATCGGTCCGGTAGTTTCGGAGCCTATTCAATACAAACAAACAATCAAATCTTTCCTCTTTATAATATGTTTAGATTAGATATATAGATAGATATAGAAGAAGATACATTATAAGATTGGTTAACTCTTGACCTCAATCTTGACCAAGGTCATAGATGAGGTCGACGATGGAGCGAGTTAACCCAGTAAATGCCCATATGGCACTGGTACTCCCACGCACCGACGGAACAGAGCAAGCTGCTTGCCATCGGATTTCTGTAGGAGGGTGGTTGCGAACCAGACGACCCTTTACTGAGCCTACCACACCGCATGAGACCATAGGACGACACCTCAGATTCAGGTTAAATTGAGGTGTCGTTGCCTGGGGTGGATTAAGCCAGATCTAATTTGTGTTTCCTTAGTCGCCTCGGAAAAAAGTGGGGTGGAGAAATGGGGCGATGTTATTCTCAACCGATCACCACGCTGCAAAAAACGGCTCTTTTGATTTTTATGAAGCCGCGACAAAACTGTGACTTCATAAAAATAAAAAAAGTTTGCTTTTTCGCTGCTAGCGTTTTGTCGCCGAAACATAAACTCTCTGCCAGTTTAAAATAAAACGTTACCTCAAACAATATTTTAAAGTTCTGAGTTTTGTTTTTTGGACTCTTGTTGTTAATCACTCACTAATTAATTGTGAAAGCTAATTTCATTTTTTGAGGACCCTACCTACTTTGTTTTTCACTCGCTTTTCATCAATACTCACAAAAATTAATCAAACATTTTAAGGTAACAAAATCAGAGCACAAGAAAGCCAAGACAAGACCAGTACCACCAGAATCAAGAGCGAAGAGGAACAGAGAAAGAGTGTTACTAAAACCACGGAGATTGATAGAGAAAGTAAGTATTATTGTAGAAGACACCGAAAATATATTATAACAATACAAAGTTAGGCATTCAAAATCGTTTTAGGACATAATATACGATTTAGAATACGTAAATTAAGAATTTTTTATACCAGCCAATAATAATAATAATAATATAATCGTTTATTTCGGGTAACTGTGACCCATAAGTTCTCATTACAAATTCAAATACATAATTAAATTAAACAATTGAAATTAAAAACTAAACAAAAATTACAGAAGATTACAAATACAAATACATCATTAAATTAAAAAATTGAAATTAAAAACTATACAAAAATAATAAAATATATGTCCCTATCGAGGGGAACAGGCCTCCTTTCGAAACAGGATGGGGATTTAGGCCATACCACGCCAGCCCAATGGTGTACCGCTCGTCTTTTGCCGGCTTTTGCAAATTCAAGAAAATGAATTTTCTTAGATGGGTGGGTTTTATCGCGGTGTTTTCTTTCACAGTTGAGCAAGGGAATGTATGGGATAGTTCTCAATTTTGCCACCGAAACGGTTAAAATGGCGACCATTGTTATTCCACTGCCATTGAGACGCCATTGATTAGTGGAATAGCCGTCCTGTCAAACTGTTAACATCACCCTTAAATTTTTTTCACAAGGAATAATCTTTTCTTCTGTCTTTCCCAGAGAACAAGCAAGCCTTAGCCCTCGCTGGTCTAGTTTCAGTCGATGAGAAACACAAGCAACACATCAAGAAGGTTAAACAAACCAAAAAACTGAAGAAGTCTTCAAATGACACTACTATCGTCGAGAAGTCTCATGCAGAGAAGGGATCAACCTTGAACTGTGATGATGACGGGTCTTGTGATGCTTCTCATTCCGCCGGTGAAGACAATTCGAAGACTGTTGACAGTGTTGGCTCTGATGACTATTATTATGATGAAAGTGAGGATGTATCTGAACAAAACACTGGTGAGATTATTTTTTTAATTAACAAGGGGTGCGCTCTTGACCACAATCTAGCATGAAGGCAAAGATGCGGTCGAAGATAAAGCAAGCTCACACAGAAGAAGCCTATTCACTCGAACTTTAAAGAGATTCGCGTTATCTGATTCAATACAGACCCAGGCAGGGAATTCCATTCCTTGGCAGTGCGCAATATAAAAGATGATGAAAAGCGCTCAGTGCAAATCCGCGGCATCTCGACAAGGTAAGGTTGGTACTCCGCAGTGCGTCTGTACGTCCGATAGAAGAAAGGGGCAGGCGGAATAAGCTCATGCGGCTCCTGTGCACATTCTCCGTGATTTAGTATTTTTAAAACGTTCACCCCGCGGGATATTCATAAATAATTTGAAAGAAAGAAATAATTTAAAAATTGTGTTTCTATTCTATAGAAAAATGTTCGGTGCGAATGGGAGTTGAACCTACGAAACCTAACCTAACCTAAACGCACGACGTAATAGGCTTATTAAGGGAATGAATTTCGCCGCTTGACTTGAAGGCACGATAGCTCAGTTGGTTAGAGCACGCGGTTAGAGATTAACCGCGTGCTCTCGCACGTTAGAGATCCATTTTTGCGGTCATAAGTTCAAGTCCCATTCCCGGTGAACGTTTTTCTTACCCTAAAATTATTACTGGTAGATTTCTTTTAATCATTACACTAGTTTGTTAAGTGGTGAGCTATATCTTCATTTCATAATTTGCAGAATGTTATCCACGCATGTTTGACGTTGCGCTCATGTGAAGTTGTTGGAACTTGTTGGAACTTGTAATAAATTATGTTGACACTATTTGTTTCAGATCAAACCAGTATCAACGCAGCTGGTATCGCTGTTCCTCTGACTAGCTTCACTTCTGATGGAACTAAAAAAGGCAAGTAATCTGATGGCTGGCGTGATCAAGTTGTAGTACAATACAATACAGTATACTTAATAGCAGTGGTTGGAGGAGGAGAGCTGAAGACCGAGCTCAGTGGCGTGCCATAGGAGACAGACAAATTATTTATTCACTGTTACATGCAGTTCACAATAGCTTATTTTAAACAAAAAATACGATACGACTACATGTGACCGTAAAACGGATCAGGCTCAGCTCTTTGCCACAGCAAGCTATGGCGCTGATAATTCTGCCTGATCCTTGTGGAGACAGAACGGAGAGGCCTATGTTTAGCATAATCATAATCATTTACTCGTGAAAAAAATGGTAACATGAGATTTTCTTAATAAATAAAATTAAATTCCTTATTTTTACCATATTGGCATTGAACTAACACAGTCTGATGATGATGATACTTTATTTTCACACAAGGATGCACAATACAAGACATAGAACATAGTGTAGAACAAGGTGGCCTTATTGTTTAGAAGCAATTTCTTCGAGGCAATCTCAGGGTAGGATTGTCACAATTAAAGCCTGTTGATCGATGGGTCCTGGGTTCGATTCCTGGTCGGGACAAATATTTGTGTACAAAGCAGATTATTTTCACTAGTTCACTATTCACGCGGTATACTCATTTAAAACAAAAACCGTGGTATGAACCCGTTATAACGTGTTAAAAACATGCAGATGTTTGTTCTCGGATCATGGGTGTTCGTGTCTGTCTTTGTGTTTGTTGCAAGAGACCCACGACACAAGGGAAAACCTTAGTGTGTGCCATTGAATGAGTAGCCAGGGTTGGAATTGGAAATCTAAATATATAAAAGGAGAAACTGACTGACTGACTGACATATCAACGCACAACCTAAACGGCTAAACGTAGGCACTTGAAATTTAGAAGGGACGTCGCTTAGGTACCGTAGAGGTGCACTAAGAAAGGAATTCCCAAAATTCCCACGGGAACAGGAATTAGCGGGAAAATCCTTTTGTATGAAAAATCTAAACCGCTTAAGTTAGACGCTTGAAATTTGGCATGGAGGTACCTTAGTAAACTTAAAGCTTAGTTGCAACAGGATATTGCAAAATTCCCACGGGAACGGGAGTTAGCGGGAAAAAACTTTTGTATGTAAAAATCTAAATCACGTAAGTAAGATAGATGTGTTTCAATCTGTGTACTTCTGTACAAAAAAAAATAACACGCAAACGAAGTTGCGGGTATCAGCTAGTCGTAGTATAATTATACTATTTGTTCCATAATTTCATAAAGTGTAGTATGTAATATTGTAACGCCAGTATACTACGCGAAAATACCATAATTTTTATCGACCAGTGGAAGGGTAGTTTTTAATGTAATTTTTAACTATTTCCTGTCTTTCTGACAAAATAGGAGTTGTTATATATTTTATTTATGTATTAGTGTGAGTGAGATGACAATTACTTATATGCACTTTCTTGTGTATGCTCACACAATTTTCTTGAATAATTTGCTAAAATAAGGTAAAACGAACAGTATTTCTTTTATATCGCTGTTTCTATCTTACTTAAGCTCAGTGAAATAAACTAAAAACAGAAACAAAGAATATTATTTTTATATTTTTTTATTATTTTAATTGTTTTTTATGCAATACAACAAATTTTACTTTAAAGTCGTTGAAAATCGAAATGTAGTATTATTTTTTGTCGAGTAGTATAATTTGGATCTCCAAGTAGTTTAATTTTTCTAACGGTCTGAATCCAACCCTGTGTGTAGCGTTTATTTAAGAGAGATTGATAGAATAGGCGAAACTTGATACTAAATGAGTTAGATAGGTATTTATTTATCAATTACGGCAAGTGACGGTTAGCTTACCGAGTGCATCTGTATGTATATTCAAAATTAAAATAGCATTATTTCATATAACATTCCGGTTGTTACTTAAAATATGTCAAAATTACATTAAATACATACAAACATATTCGTTCATTCAGGGCCCCGATTCTGTAACTCCAGTTGTGTGTCGATGGAATGGTCGCCATTTTATCCGTTCAGGTGGCGAAATTGAGAACTATCCAAACTTCATACATCTAATGACGGCTGCTTTGACTGGTGGCGCCACCGCCAACTGAATTTTCAGTTGCTAGGTATTTTTGTAACTTCTTTACGTTCGGTTGGCGGTGGCGCTGTTAGTTGGGCTGGTTGTCAGCAAGTATATGAAAATTAAATAGTCTCAATTTCGCCACCTGAACAGATAAAATTTCCTCCATTACATCGATACACAACTGAAGTTACAGAATCGGGGCCCAGGATGTTTACATTAAATGATTTAAATAGATATATATAACGGAGGGTCGTTATCCAGGAGGTTAGCCATGGTGGAAATGAAGTAGAAACTCGCAAAGATTTAATAGTAGGGAACGCGGCAAGTTTGACACGAACTGGCCGCAGCTCTTTGGAGCAGTTTACTCGACGACGACTTTTCGAATAATGCCTCCCGAGCGGTAAAACGCCAGTGTTTATATTCTCTTTGCGAGCGGTCACCTCCACTCGTTCCATAATCAAGGCTACCAACCGATTCCCGCTCAAAAATTCAACCAATCAGAATCGGTGTCTACCAACATAATCGACTCTTGCCACATTAAAATCAGGGTTGCTATTTGAAATAAAATTAATGTTTCCATTACAAAA
This sequence comes from Aproaerema taeniolella, assembly GCA_949987775.1. Lineage (NCBI taxonomy): Eukaryota > Metazoa > Arthropoda > Insecta > Lepidoptera > Gelechiidae > Aproaerema > Aproaerema taeniolella. The sequence continues at coordinate 1,620,502 of OX465244.1, forward strand.
TTAGTCGGGCCAGTCGTGTCAACCTTACCCAAGCAAGCTTGACGTTTCCTACAAGTTTAACAAAAAGCTAATAGATGGCGCCACAGTAGTTCTTAGCTCGTTCTTCGACATATACATATTCGTTCTTTTGACCCTACTGACTCAACGCCTATATATTTGTAAAGGTACAGTCTTTCCCAGAGAAGAATATGCAAGAAACTTGAAGTGTGTCACAGACACACGAATATTTGAGTCTCTGTCTGTGGCATCGTAGCTCCTAAATGGATAGACCTTTTTTAATGCGTTGTTTTTGTTTGAAAGCTGACGAAATCGAGATGGTTTTCAGCTATTTTGTTGTTATGCGCCCTTTCAAAGTTACAAGCGATCCTTCTCGGGGTTAAATATTATTATTTATTATATATATTCTTTATTTCACTTAGATAACATAGGATACAAAATAAAATAAAAAAAGTTTACAAAGGCGGACTTATCACTAATAGTGATCTCTTCCAGCCAGCCTGGTGCAGTAAGAAATATTGTTTTAAAAACGCGGGACAAAAGTGCATATTTGATAAAACAACTCTAAATAACCAATAAATAACTACACTAACTCATTCAAATATCTATATTAAATACAATAACACAATATAAATACATACGACATAAACATACGACATTTATCTGAGTCTTCAGAGTAGAAGTGTCTACTTTATTTGAAGATTGGCATGCCCTACCGGTCCATAATGTGATTTTCCTATTTTTAAGTACTTCCATGCTAGACTGGGAGTGAAAGAAAAACTTAGAATGTGCCAGCTACCTACTCTTCCCAGGTATACAGTAAACGTCTGTAAGTGGGATGCGAGGGTTTTGCTGTATAATGGGCGAAAGGCTGACCACCTGTCATCATTATACAACTTGTTGCTTCTGGTAACCCTCACAATTTGTGTCAAACGTGGCATCACGTAGTTCGCTAGAACCACTGATCCACTGCCTACCCCGTTAGGGATTAAAGGTGTGAGCGTATGTATGTATTTTTAAGTAACCACCTTTTTTGGTTGTACCATTAAGAGAGAAATAAATAATTGAAAATTTGGGTGATTATTTTTTTAATTTAAGAGTTATTGTTTCAGAAAAACCAGGACTACTGGGTGGCTTGCCCACTGCTGGGCTTACATCCAAGCTAGGTCTTGGTCTTTGAAAAACTGCCCGAAGGTATGACAAGAAACTCTCAATAGCAGTTGTTAATAAAGAAATCTAAACTGATAATGATTTTCATTTACCTAAAATCCTTACTTTTTTGGAAGCATTCCACTCGGGACTTCGTTCCCATGGGAATTCTGGAAAATTATGTTACCTATGTTCGTCAGGGATAATGTAGGATTCTAACGGTGAAAGAATTTTTCAAATCGGTCCAGTAGTTTCTGAGCCTATTCAATGCAAACAAGCAAACAATCAAATCTTTCCTCTTTAGGTATAATATTAGTTTAAATAATAGAAAGTACATAAGAAACATTGCAAGTGCCCGTTAAATTCGAAGGTCACTCTCGATTTCATTAGGATTTCTTACTAGGAAATAGCCCTACCACCAAGGCGAAGTCGATACTGGGTGAATTAATGGAATGCTGTCGATTGCTTCTTCATAAAGAGACTTTGATTAACGACATGAACCAAAAACAACAATGTACAGCATTCATTCCGTGTGGTGATCGGTTGAGAATAACACCACCTTATCTCTTTCCGTGGGTGTCGTAAGAGGCAACTAAGGAAACACAAAATGAGACCTGCCTCTTAGTAATCCATCCCAGGCAACGACACTTAATTTTTTCTGAATCTGAGGTGGCGTCCTATGGTCTCATGCGGTGTGGTAGGCTCTGTAAAGAGCCGTCTTGTTCGCGACCACCCTTCTACCGAAGTCCGACGCCAATCAGCTTGCTGTGTTCCGCCGGTGCGTGGGAGTACCAGTGCCTTAATAGGCATTTTTTGGGTTAACTCGCTCCATCGTCGACCTCATCTATGACCTTGGTCAAGATTGGGGTCAAGAGTTAACCCATCTCATAATAAATAATAATAAAAAAATCTTTCATCATTTTCACCCAGAACCTAACTTTGTGACAGCGGGACCACTCTTTCGGACAAAAAAATATTATTTATAAGCTCAGTATGGTTTAAGATATAATCCTAGGTTGATCAATCTATTTAGGAGAATGTGGTTGCTGCGGCGACAGAAAGAGCTTCTCCAATACAGGGCCCCGATTCTATAACCTAAGTTGTGTGTCGATGGAATGGTCGCCATTTTATCCGTTCAGGTGGAGAAAAGAAATTGAGAACTATCCAAATTTCAACTGAATTTTCAGTTGCTAGGTAGTTTGCAACTTTACGTTCGGTTGGCGGTGGCGCTGCTGGTCGGTGTGGTTATCAGCAAGTATATGAAAATTAGTTTTGCCACCTGAATAGATATAAAATAGCCTCCATTCCATCGACACACAACTTAAGTTAGGGGTCCAGCAGCTCAAGCACGATGACCACACTCGCGCTGCGCGCCATTCGGCTGTCGCTGAAACTTCACTTTGATTGCGCGAGGGCCCCGCGTCTACACTATTGCAGCTGGAAAGAGCACAGAGAGCTATTTTAGATACCCCCACCTCTCTGTTATACGCACAAAGTGACGTCTTGACCATTCGTAAACATTTTATCTTAAAGTGTATTCTAAGAACATATGCCTCATGCGACTACGATCCACAAAAAAACTCAACCAAACGCAGGAAGGATCACAGAACTTTTTAATATAGAAAATCACAGAACGAGTCTCGCTGCAAGTCAGTGTTACATTGTTGGTTGTAGACTTTATAACAAAGCTAGCAAAACATTAACGCTATATCCCTTGATTATGCTGAAACCGAGGATCTCCTGGCGTTAATTATTATAATGCTATATTTAATACAAAGTATATTATAATAATATTAGAATATCCCCAAGCGAATTAATATATTCGATCCCAAGGAGTAACTACCGTAGGGCTGGGGATGTGTTTTCTTACAGTAATCTTACAAATAAAAAATAAAAAAGCGCACATTCGCCTTAATAGACACCCATACACACATAAGCACGCACACTCACACACATACACACAGACACACACACATATATATTTAAAGCTTAAATATTGACCACAATGTAGCACAGAGGCGAAAATGCGGTCGAGGATGAAGCGAGCTCACCCAGAAAATGCCTATTCACTCGAAATTTAAAGAGATTTGGGTTTATGATCCCTGAAATACAGACGCCGACAGAGAATACCATTCCTCAGCGGTGTGCAGTATAAAAGATGAAGAGAAGCGCTCAGTACGGATCCGAGGGATCTCGATAAGGGGCGGGTGGCACCTTGCGGTGCGTCTGGAAGTCCGGAGCAGAATGGGGCAGTCAGAATGACCTCGTGCAGCTTGTGCTGTAAGATAGGTAAAGAATTTATCTCGAATGCAGTCCACACTTGTCATCATTTAAGGCGACTACAGCACCCGATAAAGGCAGCACACATAGGAATAGTGCCATCTCCGTCTCTCAACAGGCCTGGGCCGGCAGTGCGAACAGTGTCGATACACGAAGTTTACGGACTATGAAAGCGTGCGTGCGTAAAAACATGTTCGAAAGTTAGAAAAATGAGATTTATGGAAAGGTAACAGCTTAAATCGAAAAATGCGTTAACTACTTATCGAGAGTGTTCAATCACGAACATTTTGATAGCAAATTCAAGTTCCTGTCTGCATTTAACAATCGTTTTTACAGCTCAAAAGATACACAATATTGGTATTTAGAGGTGACTTTGTGAGCTTTTTCTATCGAGCCAAAAGTGCTGAATCGTGTTTTCAGCAAACTACTTATCTAGTTTATGTCCTGAATATTACCGTAGTATTTTTTCTTCGATTTAATGCAGTGCGTCATGATTATCTACGCATCATAAAATCGTAATTTAGGTGCTGTAGTCGCCTTAAGTCCCCAACGTTTCCCTTCAAAACAGTGAAGGGGGTAAGGCCACAACGTTCACAACGCATAGTTCACAACGTTGGCCCAATGCGGGTTAGTGGATTTTAAGTTTTCCAGACGGGTTTCATCCTGATGTTTTCCTTCACCGCTGATCAAGTCGTAATTAATAGAATAGAATAGAATAGAAATAATTTATTGTCTCCACACCATACACATAGTTACAAATAACATGCAAACAAAAAAAAATTAAAAAATAACAAAATCAAAATGTACTAAACCTATTTAACATAATGTGTCTTAATCTAGGTTGCGGATCACTATGTGCATGCCGCAGTGAGTCAAAAGGTTATAACTCAGTGCGGTCAAACACTGATTTTCAGTTATAACCTGAGGGGCGAGTACGAGATTTAATGAAAATAAAAATATGAAGAACTGATGGATGTATGAAATTTGTGTAAGTCCGTGAGTGATGTGTGTTGTGTGGTTCCTGTGTAATGCAAAAAAATAAATAAAACTGCAAATGTTGTACTTACGCATAGATATTAATTTTATATAAACGTATGTAGAAAGCATAATTATATACATATAATTGTCATGGGTCAACTAGTTTCTAGAGTTTTTGAGAAAGATAATAAATAAGAAAATAAATGAGAAATAATGAGAAATCCGTACATAAATCCGACTAATTTAGTGGTCGGACAAACCAGGTTTTGAACCCACAGGTTTACAAGACTGGTCTTTTAACCAACAGGGCTAGGATAAGTCTTCTTAATCTTAGGAGCTGTGCTCTTGACGGTGTTACAAACCAAACATTTTAAAACCAAAATCAGCTCAATCGGCCCAGCCGTCCTCGAGTTTTAATCAGACTAACGAACAACAATTCATTTTTATTTATATAGATTGTCATGAATGGTTGTGAGACTGCTGATCTCACAGACAAACCGCTTAAACGGTTTTGTGGGAGTGTGTTTTTAATATTATTGTAAATTCAATTGATTAAATAAATAAATAAATAAATAATAATAATATATATATAAGTATATACTCTTTTATTATTTTTTATATTAAGTTGTTGTTAAGATTGAAAAAGTTTTATTGAGAAATCTTTTAATTGTCGAATGAAATGTATTATAAAGAATATTTACCCTAATGTAATGCTGTAAGATTTCCTAAATTAATAAAATCAATAATAAATACCCCTCTTTTTTACGGAGGGTTAACAAAATACTGACGCTTGTCTCTTTACTATAAACGTAGTTAGTAGTTAGTAAATGTTTATTTATTCATCTTTGTATGTATTACAATAAAAATATTTTTATATAAGAACACCTTTCTCATTTAAACCTACGTAATGAACAACAGATTATTTATTTAATTAATAATGTAATAATTAATCACTTATTTAAATATTTTTCTGATCGCTTGTTTTCTCAGCTTGTATGTATCAATATATAAGTACATACGGGTGCATATACTCATACGTCATACAACGACCTCCATGACCATGACTACTCCGACAAGAATACACTCACGCATTATATCCCTCTGGGGGTACGCAGAGCATATTTTTTATTATTATGAGATGGGTTAACTCTTGACCCCAATCTTGACCAAGCGAGTTAACCCAAAAAATGCCTATAAAGGCACCGGTACTCCCACGCACCGACCGGCGGAACACAGCAAGCTGTTTGGCGTTGGACTTCGGTAGAAGGGTAGTAGCGAACCAGACGGCCCTTTACAGAGCGTACCACACCACATGAGACCATAAGACACCACCTCAGCTTGACAACAAGCTGAGGTGTCGTTGCCTAAGATGGATTAATAGGAGGCAGGTCTCATTTTTGTTTCCTTAGTCGCCTCTTACGACACCCACGCAAAGAGATGGGGTGGTGTTATTCTCAACCGATCACCACACAGGCGTATAAAGGGTGAGGTGGGGGTCGGGGGGGAATCTGCCGACATAAAATAAGATGTTCTTCTTCTTCACCACTGACCGGTTGAGATCAGCAGGCACCACTTAGACACAGATAATATAATACTATAGTACTTAGAATAGAATAGAATATATAACTATTTATTACTCAGGACATCACAACACAAAACATTAGAAAAACACAACAAAAAACAGACAAAAAAAGAACTTAAAATCTATACAAAACGAAATAAATCAAAAAAAAAGACAAGAAATAAATAAATATAAATATAGTTAACTAAATTACGAGTGAGCCCTCTGTGTTGTGACGTCCTGTGCTAAAGGGTAGCACTCAGCTGAAGCCACGACTCGAGCAAGTCATGGCGCTGGTTTTATGTGCACCCTTCCGACCTGACGGCGACAATGTACGCACACACCATCAAAGTCTACTTTAATTACAATACAATATAAATAATAATAATAATAATAAATAGTGCAATTGTTATAATTATTATTAAAGCTATTGGCGAGTGCTTGAAGATACATAAGATATTTGTTCTGCAAAAAAGGGTTGTTTTCGCTCATTGATCTTATACAGGGCTTTAGGTATCTCTCTTGCAACCTCTCGGGTGGTAAATCAGTCCATGAAACTGAACAACTTCCCCAAGGAACATAGGTCAATATACGAAAAAAAATGTTGAGTTCCCATACAAACTTCATCAGCATATAGCGCATTTTGTATGGGAGATCTAAATTTTTGTTTCCACCGAGAGGTTCATGGACTGATTAACCACCCGAGAGGTGAAAGAGAGATACCTAAAGCCCTGTATATATTAAAAATTTAAAAAACCTGATTCACTAATCAGACCCTTCATTTGATTGGGTCTGATTCACTAAAGCGGTACCCCGACGCGACATTATAGCGCCATTTTAATGAGCAAACCCTATCGTGCCATCCATCGATTTCGATAATTAAAATATATATAGGTATTTCTGAAATGAATTTGATGGCTCAACGAAAGGTATTATTTTTTACTTTTTAAATGTCCGCTTTACTTTTTTGCGTGGGGGGTTTTTTAAATTTTTAATTTAATTTTTATTTCAAAATTTTTAACTTATTTCAAGGATGTGCTAGTGTTCTGGATATCCTAGCCGCAGCATCAGCTCACCGTGTTGCCACCATTGCATTATATGCAGAATCAAATACTGAACAAAACGAGTCCAAACACGACATATCTGCTATTATTTTTTCAAGGATGTGCTAGTGTTCTGGATATCCTGGCCGCAGCATCAGCTCACCGTGTTGCCACCATTGCATTATATGCAGAATCAAATACTGAACAAAACGAGTCCAAACACGACATATCTGCTATTATTTTTTCAAGGATGTGCTAGTGTTCTGGATATCCTGGCCGCAGCATCAGCTCACCGTGTTGCCACCATTGCATTGTATGCAGAATCAAATACTGAACAAAACGAGTCCAAACACGACATATCTGCTATTATTTTTTTAAGAGTGTGCTAATGTTCTGGATATCCTGGCTGCAGCATCAGACCAAGAGTTCCATAATCCTGCATAGTTATTAAGCATACATGAGTGTTTCAAGTTTTAGGTCACATGTATGTTTGAAAGTAAAGTAAATACACATTAAGAGTCTAAGAACCCTACCGCAGCTAACAAAAGAGCTGATGACCTTGAAACGGCTTAACCGATTTTGATGAAAACGTATCTAAGAACCATCGCCAAAAAACCTGCTTGTAAATAAAAAAAACGCATCCAAATCGGTTCACCCGTTTGAGAGCTACGGTGCCACAGACAGACACACAGACACACACACACACACACACACATAGCGGTCAAACTTATAACACCCCTCTTTTTGCGTCGGGGGTTAAAAAATGAATCCCTATTTCCCTTGGTCACGACATCACGCGTGAACTGCTGGACCGACTTGGATGATTATTTTGTTGTTGTACTTTTATTTATTTATTAAAAGATGGGTTAACTCTTGACCTCAATCTTGACCATAAAGGTCAAAGATGAGATCGACGATGGAGCGAGTTAACCCAGAAAATGCCTATAAAGGCACTGGTACTCCCACGCACCGACGGAACACAGCAAGCTGTTTGGCGTCGGACTTCGGTAGGAGGGTGGTCACGAACCAGGCGGCCCTTTACAGAGCCTACCACCGCATGAGACCATAGGACGACACCTCAGATTCAGAAAAAATGAAGTGTCGTTGCCTGGGATGGATTACTAGGAGGCAGGTCTCATTTGTGTTTCCTTAGTCGCCTCTTACGACACCCACGGAAAGAGATGGGGTAGTGTTATTCTCAACCGATCACCACACGGCATTCCTTATTGTCACGAGAAAATAAAAAAGTTGAGCGGCACATTTAAAAAAATTAAGACAGGACGACAACTGTCGGGTGAGCTAGTACACAATAATTGTAGGGAAATGTTTGCGCTATCATAAAATTTCCGATTATTGATTAGACAAGCAACCATGGAAATAAGTTGCTCAGCTCCAGAGTTATTCAGTGATTAAGTTAATTAAAATTACAAAATAAGGAAAGTATAATTCAGTGTGATAACCCAGTTGGTAATGAGCCAGTCTTGTAATCCGTATGGGTTCAAAACCCTGGTGCGGGCCTGTACCACTAAATTCATCTTTTCAGATTTATATACGGATTTCTAATTATCACTTGCTCAACGGTGAAGGAAAACATCGTGATGAAACCCGCCCGTCCAAGAATTTTTTCGAAAGATGAGTGGTCCACCAACCCGCATTGGGCCAGCGTGGTGGACTATGGCCTAAATCCTCTTCGTGTTTCGAAGGGAGGCCCGCGCCCCTCGGTGGGGACGTATACGGGCTGGTAAAAAAAAATGATACAGTAAAAAAAAACAACCCTCGGAGTTTCTTACCTATTCTTCTCCTGAAGTAACATCCTGAATGTTCTATGGAAAAGCTATTTTTGTCTATGACTTTGCTAGGTTAGGTGGTGCTTTCTTGACGCAAATTCGTTCCATTGCTTCAAAGCGTGGCAAGGCGGGCAGCGTCATGGTCAACTTTGCGTCAGAAATGTTTTTTTTTACCAGCCCATATACGTCCCCACCGAGGGGCACGGGCCTCCCTTCGAAACACAAAGGGGATTCAGGCCTTAGGAGGGAAGAATAGCTTCGCGATTCTAGCGAAATAAGAATTTAGGAAAACATTTGCTATCGCTCGCGCGCTTAAGCTCCGGGCATCGCGTGCGATAGAGACCGTTGCAACGCGTTGCAGCTCGCGATTGACAATAGGTACTTTTCTTGGTGAAATTTGCATTTCGGGAGAAAACGTTATCCACTAACTTAATAATAACAGATTACTTTGATTTTGGTGTCGATCGGTTCTGCATAATATGTTCTAGGTTTATAGATTTAGCTTTTAAAAATAAAATACATTGCGTTTGTAGTTTTGTACAACAGATGGCTTAATTCGACAAAATTTTAATACAAAAATAACGTCATTTGGGGTTCTATAAGTTTATATAGCGAATTTTAAAAAATGGAAAAACTATAAACCTAGTGGTTCATTGTGTTAATTACATACTAAAAAATTATTCAGATTTGAAAATATTTAGAGGTGGAAAAACGTTTTCTCTTTTTGTATGGACGAGCACGTATTATTCTTCTGGCCAAATGCGGGTTGGTGGACCGAAAGTAAACTTTGTTTCGAAAGTAAACTTTCTTGGACAGGCAGGTTTCATCACGATGTTTTCCTTCACCGTTGAGTAAGTGACAATTAGAAATCCGTACATAACTCCAAAAAGACGAAATTTAGTGGTACAGGCCCGCACCAGGATTTGAACTTGCAATTTTCCGATTACAAGTCTAGCTCATTACCAACTGGGCTATCACTTCCATGTCAGAAAAGTTCCGGAGCGGCAATGCATTTGACTAACTTGTAAGGTATTATTTTCAATTAGTTACTAAGCTTTATTTGTGTTAACAAATAAAGCTTAGTTGCACTTATGCAATAAGTAATTAATTTTAACATGAATAAATAACTATGAGTTCCGAGGGTTATTAGACTTTCATGCTGGACTAGAAGTGAAAGAAAAACCTGAGCATATAGAAGTCAGTAAGTGGGACGCAAAAGTTTTGCTGTATTGCGGGCAAAAGGCTGACAACCTCTCACCACTATGCTTAAGCCGACTACAGCACCTAAATTACGATTTTATGATGCGTAGATAAGCATGACGCACTGCATTAAATCGAAGAAAAAAATACTACGGTAATATTCAGGACATAAACTAGATAAGTAGTTTGCTGAAAACATGATTCAGCACTTTTGGTTCGATAGAAAAAGCTCACAAAGTCACCTCTAAATACCAATATTGTGTATCTTTTATGCTGTAAAAACGATAGTATAATAATGCACACAGGAACTTGAATTTGCTATCAAAATTTTCATGATTGAACGCTCTCGATAAGTAGTTAACGCATTTTTCGATTTAAGCTGTTACCTTTCCATAAATCTCATTTTTCTAACTTTCGAACATGTTTTTACGCACGCACGCTTTCATAGTCCGTAAACTTCGTGTTTCGACACTGTTCGCACTGCCGGCCCAGGCCTGTTGAGAGACGGAGATGGCACTATTCCTATGTGTGCTGCCTTTATCGGGTGCTGTAGTCGCCTTAACTTTCATCTAATAACCCTCAAAATTACAAAATATTAAAGACGTATTACAATATTTTGTATTTTTAAAATAATTAAAAGTCGTTAATAGGTTTCGCACTTTTGCCATAATCTACTTCGAATAAGTAGTATGAGTCTGTAGTTCTAAGTTCGAGTCACAGATGGCACTAACCTACACGTACAACGTAACGTGCTTAGTAAGGGAATGAGAAATAACGCCGCTTGACTTGAAGGCACGATAGCTCAGTTAGTTAGGGTTGGTGCCCACCAGGAGATCTAATCATGGGTTTGTGGGTTTAAATCCGATTCGCGCCGAAAATTTTTCTTTTCCTAAAAAACAATATCCCTCACGCGGGTAGGTAAGCATTTTAAAAATACGTGTAGGATAGTTAGGGAGTTTCTCTCTCTGGACATAATATATAATACATAAGCTCCTCTTTCTTTCTGGCCGCAAGCCTGCGCTAAAAGCGAAATCCCCAGGAATGGGCGTTTCCTCACTGGCCGGCACCGGCGACGGCGAGAGTGACAGAGCTATACTAGGAAGCAAGAAATCGGTAGTCGGTAGGTAGTAGAGTGACAGAGACACTTGCTTCCTAGTATAGCTCTGTCACTCTCGCCGTCGCCGTCGCCGTCGCCGTGCCGGCCAGTCGGAAAACGCCCAATGGGAGAAGGAAAGGTTTTCGTGAATAAAATAACAATAAAAAAAGAATTCTTCTTCCATTCTTCTTATCGTTTCGGTGTAGTCAAGTGTGAGGAAATCAGCAAAACACATCATAACTCGTACAAACTTGGTTTATTTCTTCAATCAGTCCACTAGTTACAGCACAGTTTTAAGAGGATACACTTCACTACTTAACTTGTGTATACTAGACATCAGAAACGAAAAATTTCTTTCGAAAAGGGAAAATAAGTAAAATGTAGTCTGAACAGTCAAGTATTTAAATTTAAAAAAAGTATGACATACCCTCGTAAAATCCAAAGCGATGTGGGCGTAACTAGCAGGTCCCACTTCTGAAATGTGAGGAAATCAGCAAAACCTATCATAACAAACTTGGTTTATTTATTCAATCAGTCCACTAGTTACAGCACAGTTTTACTTTAACACTACCGAATAATCTTACTAAGAACAACTGTTCGACCCGACGACTCGCGACCAACTGCCGTTCGGTTCCGGACGGCGGCCATGTCTCCCACTCCCTTTATTTCTCCCTACTTCAAAACGACGCACCTCAACGTGACTTCGAGTTTCTCCCGCCAAATTCACAAAATTATATCAAAGAAACGTCTTGCAAATTACGAATCACGACACAAGTATGTAGTGAACTTGACTAACCCTGGTGAAAGAGTTTTCAAACCGCACAATGGCCTACGAACAACTTTTTCGAAAAGAATTCGACTTCTCATATCCGTGATCATGGTAATTTATTTATTTATTTATTAAGAAGAACACAAACAGTATTACACAAGACAAATCACAGATTTTTTGATAACTTCAAAAAGTTAAGTGTGTTACGTGTATACCAACAACATGTTCCACAACAATTTAACAAGATTCAGCCGTCACAGAGTGCTGAGAAAAAAAAAGTAGATAGTTAAGAAGAAAAAAAAAAAAACCGGCCAAGTGCGAGTCGGACTCGCGCACCGAGGGTTCCGTACAAACCTAGCTTAAAGGTATTGTAGACCTGAGTATTTGATATGAATTTCAATTTAATACCTCAACGCGTTCATGAGGAAAGGGGTAGTAAGTTTAAAAATATTAAAAATATTTTTATAATATGATGTAATTAAAAATTTATGGTTTTCGCAATTTTTCCTTTATCTGTGCTATAAGACGTTGCTTCGTACCAAATTTCAAGATTCTGTGTTCACGGGAAGTACCCTGTAGGTTTTGATTCCTTTGCGAGTGTCGAAAATTTGCGGAAATTTGCGGCATAAACGGCTGTATCTTTTGATTGCGTTGGCTTAGAAGTTTGATTTTTTCACAGCTTCAAGGGACAGTAGACCTGAGTAATTGATATAAATTTCAGCTTCATACCTCCACGCGTTCCTGAGAAAAAGGGTCTTGACAGACGGACGGACGGACGGACAGACGGACAACAAAGTGATCCTATAAGGGTTCCGTTTTTTCCTTTTGAGGTACGGAACCCTAAAAATATATAAATATAATATAGTATGTTATAAAATATATTTTTTAATAAAATCTATATTGTATATATATAATATAATAACAATTATATAATATATAATAACAATTATAGTATATATAATAACAATTACCTAATTAACGTTTTTTAGTGCAAGCTCGCGTTTGTATTTATATAGCGTAGATCCAAATATGGTGCTTGCAACAGAGCTCTGACACTCATTTGAAACAAAAATCGTGGTTTAAACCCGTTATAACTTCTTCAAAACCTTAGCAGGGTCATGGAGGTCAAGAGGCAATCGCTCCACTGTAATAACCTGTATCAAGGTCAAGGGTACCCCTAATGAAATACGAGACAAAGAAAAAGTCACATTAATTAAAAAATAGTTAATTAAGTAGAAAAAAAAATATTTGTTCAGATGTTTACGAGTAAAGTCTACGATACACGGTGTAAGGGACCACTTAGCAAAAACTTAAAGGGCCTTTTTATAATTCGAACGGTACGGCAAACCCCCTTCGTCCATATTCGTAACCAGACTTTGGTAACCAGTTACGAAAGAAGGATTTTTTTTCACTGTTTGGTAATCAGTTACCAAAGAAGAATTTATTTTCCACTTTGGTAATTTTTCGTAACCACAGTTACGAAACAAGATTTTTTTTCTTTCTTTGTAACTGCTTTTTTGTGCACGAAGGGTTAAGTTGTGGTTTTATTAATACGAAAGGTATGGGGAAGGAAGAAAAAAATAAAAAGGAGTTATACGCCCTTGAGATTATTGATCCCTTTAGTTTTTAAGGTTATGTTTTTTTTTTCTTTCCCAGAAGATTTTTAGGTTTTAACGATCTGGTTATCTGTTATTTATAACTTTTGTAGTCATAAACTACAACTTGAAAAAAACCCCTAACCTGTAATCTGAAATATCAATAAGGTTGGAAATCGTTTAGCGAATCTGGAACCAAGTACCAGGAAAACATAAGTCTGTAAGACCCATTCATTGTTATCCAAGAAGCAGCCAATTTGTTCACTTGGTAGAGCCCCTAGAAACCTCTGAGCCCTATATTCTCCTGCTGCTTGTTTTTATTTGCTTTTGGTGGATCAGGAACCACTTGAAATCAATTAATTTAAAACGATTCGCTTTTGACGATTAAATTAATATTAATATTTATTTATAAAAAAACGTTTCACTCTTGACCATTCAACTTTTGCAAAACTTCTTCTTTGGTAACTAGTTACGAAACAGTGAAAGAAAATTCTTCTTTCGTAGCTGGTTACCAAAGTCTGGTTACGAATATGGACGAAGGGGTTTGTACTTATCATTGCCCCCTATGTTCCTAATATGACTAGTGTACTAGTGCAATGGTAATAAAAAAATTCCATGCCGTTTGAATTATAAAAAGGCCCAAACTCTTCACTCAGACCATCATTCTAAATAATATTCCAGTAGAATTTTCCTCAGAAAAAAATTATAACAACTATAAAATATAAAAATATACAAATTATAAAAATTATACAGTCCATTTTCCAATAAAAAAACAATTATAACAGCGTAAAACACGATAAATAGAAATACACATCGCATTATAAAATAGGCGCGGCGCAGAGAGGACTTTGCCCGGTGAACGGATTATTAGCGGTACATTGCGTAGTGGGAATACCTGACCAGTGACCACCCCTATAAAATAAGGAAAATAACTAAAACGAAAAAACATTTCGTAAATGAAATGTTTTTACTTGACCACCCCTTAGGTATTTCAATGATATTTTGTATTTTAATATAGTTTTGTCAACTAAACAATTACACTTAGTCACGATTTTAAAATTTTATGTTCTGTCATAGACAACTTTATCTTTATCCGGTAGGAGTAGCCAGGTATCTCTGCAGCTGTCTGTAAGTACCAACAGAATATCAGCGGTCTACTTTTATTTAATTTGAATAAGCAGATTGTTTATTTTTGTTTCTCTTTCTGTTTGAGTACCTGTAGGTTCTGACGGAAGAACAGCGCTGTCCTGTGGCAACATACGCTGAGTCAGCGCTGTTTTAGAACTCAGTGTTTTCTTTGTTTTTAATAAGTTAAGGATGAAGTTGTTTTTAATTAGTTTGCATTGTATTTTTTTTACCAGCCCACATACGTTCTCACCGAGGGGCACGGGCCTCCCTTCGAAACGCGAAGGGGATTCAGGCCATAGTCCACCACGCTGGCCCAATGTGGGTTGGCGGACCGCTCGTCTTTTGAAAACGAATTTTCTTGGACAGGCGGGTTTCATCACGATGTTTTCCTTCACCGTTGAGCAAGTGATAATTCGAAATCCGTACATAAATCCGGAAAGACGAATTTAGTGGTACAGGCCCGCATCAGGATTTGAACCCGCAACCTTCCGATTACAAGTCTGGCTCATTACCAACTGGGCTATCACCACTATAACTGTGTATTGTATTGTATAACTGTGTTTAAATAAAGTTTTTATCTATCTATACGATAGGAGACACCACGCTGTGTTGGAATTGGAACCTTTTTGTCACTGTAGCACACATTAATTCCTAAATAAATTATATACTTGTGTTGTTATTACCCAACTGCGCGACGCAAAGAAGGGTAATGTGTTTATCAGCCTATATATGTATGTATGTATGTTTATACCTTTGTGGCACTATTTAGACCAAACGCACGGGCCGATTTTGATAAATGATACGTCGTCGGATTTGTCATGACGTGACGGCGTAAATGTCATAGAAAGTATGTATAAAAATTTGAAAAAATCAAAATGGCCGATTTTGGACGCCATAATGTGAAAAAATCAAAAATGAAAATCGACGAACTACCTATGTCAAAAATCGTTAAAATCGTTATGTTATTCAATAATATTCAATAACAAAAGTTTTTACTACTGGACTTACTTATTTTTTTCTTTTCAGTTTTTATGACGCAGTCAGGTTTTTTTATTTTTTAAATTAATTTATTTTATTCTATTGATAAGCTTGTTATATTTGTGTACTAAAGATACAAAATAAACGCTGTATACTATTTGTATATTTGCTAAGCTGTCTCCTACATCTTGTTTTTGTTTGTACACATTGTAATGACTGGTATATAAACCTGAGGTCTAGGTTTTAGGACAAACTCCAGCATGAAGGTGTTTATTGGCCTTTTGGCCATCACGGTGAGTTTTTAAATTATTTAAACTAGCTTTTAAATTATTAATACTAGCAAATAACTTCTTTAGTCAACCATTTAATTCCTAAAACTTTTGAAAAATCGCGAAACATGTGTCCGTTTACTTGCTTCAAGATATATCGTGACAAAGTTTTGAGTCAAAATGTCCAAAAAAAAATTGTATTCTTCATACAAACTTTGGACCCCCATTTCACCCACTTAGGGGTTGAATTTCGAAAATATCCTTCTTAGTGCTCCCCTAGACCTCATAAGAAACCTATACGTGTCGATTTTAAACCTCTAGACCCAGCGGTTTGGGCTGTGCGTTGATATGTCAGTCACCAGTCAGTTTCTTCTTTTATATATTTAGATTTTATTTTATGGCCCATTGCAAAAATTCTTTCACCAATATAAAGCTGTTTTATGAGCGTCTGACATAGGGTACATCATTTTCCCGAACTAAGTCCCGGGCGCAAAGCTTGTTATATAAAGAAGAAAAAAAACGAAACACAAATAAGACAATGGAAAAGCGGGATTGACTAAAAAACAAACCCTTTATCTATTATATACTAATATTATAAAAAGAAAAGATTTGATTGTTTGTTTGTTTAATAAATAATAATAAAATAAAACGCCATACACTCAAAGGTCCACATTAAGGTTTTCCCTTGTGTCGTGGGTCCCTCGGAACACACATAAAGACAGACACAAACATCCATGACCCGAGAACAAATATCTGCTTTTTACACAAATATTTGCCCCGACTGGGATTCGAACCCAGGACCCATCGATGAAGAGGCAGCGCCACTAACACTCGACCAAACCGGCCGTCAAATTGTTTGTTTGCATTTAATAGGCTCCAAAACAAACAAATGGACCGATTTGAAAAATTATTTCACCGTTAGAATCCTGCATTATCCCTGATGGACATAGGCTACATAATTTTTCCGAATTCCCACGGGAACGAAGTCCCGGGTGGAATGCTAGTAAGACCATAAGAATGAAAAATATTGTTCTTATGGTAAGGTTTGTTTTCCAGTCAATCCAGTTGAGAGAGTCAGAAATGTATCAGAAATGACTAGATTTTATTTGATGATAATCTTACTAAGAATTACGATTTAAGGCGACTACAGCACCTGATAAAGGCAGCACACATAGGAATAGTGCCATCTCCGTCTCTCAACAGGCCTGGGCCGGCAGTGCAAACAGTGTCGATACACGAAGTTTACGGACTATGAAAGCGTGCGTGCGTAAAAACATGTTCGAAAGTTAGAAAAATGAGATTTATGGATTTATGGAAAGGTAGCAGCTTAAATCGAAAAATGTGTTAACTACTTATTATCGAGAGTGTTCAATCACGAACATTTTGATAGCAAATTCAAGTTCCTGTGTGCATTTTACTATCGTTTTTACAGCTTAAAAGATACACAATACCTATTAGTATTCAGAGGTGACTTTGTGAGCTTTTTCTATCGAACCAAAAGTGCTGAATCATGTTTTCAGCAAACTCTTATCTAGTTTATGTCCTGAATATAACCGTAGTATTTTTTTTCTTCGATTTAATGCAGTGCGTCATGCTTATCTACGCATCATAAAATCGTAATTTAGGTGCTGTAGTCGCCTTACGGCCTCTGCTTCAACACACGCTGTGTCCTGTTTGACATCGCACTTCACCACAATCCACTATTTATATCATACTTTGTGTTATTTTCTGTTTGTGTTCTTGTTTGTTTTTATATTTTATTTTCTGTTGTATTGTAGTGTGAATTTTTTATGTCAAATATTTATTTGACATAAAAAAATCAGTTTTAAATTATTTTTTCAAATTTTTAAATAGGCTTCGGTCACTCCAGATGACCATGCCAGCCTCATAGGATGATTCTAGTAGTTTATCTATATGACCGGGCGAGGAATCTATACAGCCCAACTGCTCGCTTCAACAGATAGTACGTGCTCGTCCATACAAAAAAAGAAAACGTTTTTCCACCTCTAAATATTTTCGAATCTGAATGATTTTTTATTATGTTATTAACACAATGAGTTTATAGTTTATATGAGTTATAGTTATAGTTTTCCATTTTTCAAAATCCGATATAAATTAAAACTTATAGTAACCTCAAATAACGTTATTTTTGTATTAAAATTTTGTCGAAGTAAGCCGTCTGTTGTACAAACGCAATGTATTTTATTTTTAAAAGCTAAAGCCATAAACCTAGAATATATTATGCAGAACCGATCGACACCAAAATCAAAGTGATCTGTTATGATTTAGTTAGTGGAAAACGTTTTCTCCCGAAATGTAAATTTCACCAAGAAAAATACCTATTGTAAATCGCGAGCTGCAACGGTCTCTATCGCACGCGATGCCCTGAGCTTGAGCGCGCGAGCGATAGCAAATGTTTTCCTAAATTCTTATTTCGCTAGAATCGCGAAGCTATTCTTCTTTTTTAAGGTCAAGCAGTTGATCTGTCCATTATGGGCATTGACTGACCGTACCTATATATATCTTTGTTACGTTTGTTTTGATCTGCGTTCTGATCACTTTCCAGCAAAATATGCATAAGATCATCTATTTTATTGTACTGTGAAGAATTATAATTACAAATTTTCATAATTAAATTGTTGTTTCAGGCCTTTGTGTCCGTTGGTACTCATCCCAGTAAGTACTTATCCTAAGCTCTTCATCACGTCTGGATAGCTTTTCCACGAACCAATGGCGGTTGAATTACAATGGTCGCCATATAACCGATTTCCTTGGAAAAAGATATTAAGGGTTTTCCCAACCTCTAAAATTTTGCAAACTAATTTAATGTCACTCTTTATTTTTTTTAAATATGTGATGGGTTAACTCTTGACCCCAATCTTGACCAAGGTTGTAAATGGAGCGAGTTAACTTAAAAAATGCCAATTAAGGCACTGGTACTCCCACGCACCGATGGAACACAGCAAGACGGCCCTTTACAGAGCCTACCACACAGCATGAGACCATAGGACCTCAGATTAAAAACAAACTGAGGTGTCGTTGCCTAAGATGGATTACTAGGAGGCAGGTCTCATTTATGTTTCCTTAGTCCGTCATTTATGTTTACCCTACAGTAAATGGCATAAAAATTAACAAATTTTATGTTTTTAGCTCACAAGGTGAGTGAGAAAGAGGCCTTATTTGGAGCACTTTCCCGCATTGGACTAAGTAAGTCGTCATGTATTTTATTTTTTATTTTATCTATTTAGGTTCACATAATTGCTTATACTCTTACAAAATTTATATAAAAACAAAACACATTGACAAGTGGAAGAATCACTAATAGGAAACTCCCCATGGATATTTCAATTAACTAAGTGTGTTAAAATACGGCTACACAATTGACTAGTTAAGGAAAAAGGGCGGTAAATTCAACAGTGAGTGACTAAAGCACCCCCGGATCTAGGGGAGGTGAGCCAAAGCCCATGCCCTGGGCGGCAAATTTAGAGGGCGACAAATTCAAGCTTGTCAGACGAATAAACAAGTTATCGTTGACGCAACTTTGATCACTGAGAAAAATAGACTTAACACAGAAAGAGCAGCGCTAGACTAGTCGTTGTGGCATTCTTTCTGGGAGGCCTTTGTTCATCAGGGAGCGTCTGATGACTGAAATTATGATGATAATAAAGGTAATAACATAATTTTAACACACATAAAATTCTTCTTTTTCAGATAACGTCGGCGTGTATAAAATACCCGTACAACCCGGACCAGGTAATTATACCACGGTATTTTTTAATCAGTACGCTTTTTGTACGTTATCTAAATGAAAATTTAACATATTCGTATTTTTTTGTTTTATATCGTTCCATATAAAAATGTCAAGCTAGATCGTCTGAAGCATGAAAATAAATCCAAATTTTTGTATGGAAAAAAAATAACATCGTCCAATTGTAAAGTAAAATAATTGACTAAAATTAGTGATAGAGTTTTCAAACCACCAGACCTCTGATTAACAACAACGGCTTTAGCCTACGAAGTACAAAAACGCTTGTGATAACTTTCCTCTCTGGTCACCCAATAGGTGCCCTGTCCTGTGTACATTGCTTAACCTCAATGATAATCTTACCAGCCCATATACGTCCCCACCGAGGGGCACGGGCCTCCCTTCGAAACACGAAGGGGATTTAGGCCATAGTCCACCACGCTGGCCCAATGCGGGTTGGTGGACCGCTCGACTTTCGAAAATGAATTTTCTTGGACGGGCGGGTTTCATCACGATGTTTTCCTTCACCGTTAAGCAAGTGATAATTAGAAATCCGTACATAAATCCGAAAAGACGAATTTAGTGGTACAGGCCCGCAACAGGATTTGAACCCGTGACCTTCCGATCACAAGTCTGGCTCATTACCAACTGGGCTATCACCGCTTTAACCTCAATGATAAAGGTAGTAATAAATATCTTACGTCAACAGATAACTGCAGTTGTAAACCAGGTCGAGGAAATCCAGGAAACCAAGGTCTCCCAGGATACCCAGGTATACCAAGAAACCCAGGATATCCAGGAGTTCTAGGAAACCCAGGATACCCAGGAGTACCGGTAAACCCAGTTTACTCAGGAGTACCAGCAAACCCAGGGTACCCAGGATACCCAGGAGGACCAGTAAACCCAGTATACTCAGGAGTACCAGTAAACCCAGGATACCCAGGAGGACCAGTAAACCCAGTATACTCAGGAGTACCAGTAAACCCAGGATACCCAGGAGGACCAGTAAACCCAGTATACTCAGGAGTACCAGTAAACCCAGGATACCCAGAAGTACTAGAAACCCCAGTATACTCAGGAGTACCAGCAAACCAAGGTTACCCAGATTACCCAGATTACCCAGGATACCCAGAATACCCAGGAGTACCAGGAAACCTAGGATACGCAGGTGATTTTTTATGTTTTTAATTTATACTATTAAACGATTTGTCAAAAATATTAATGAAACACGCGTACTGTTCGCTGCTCACCGCTGCACAATTATCGAAAATCTAAGAGAAAAGCATAACTATATTTGTTAACGATGAAAAATAATCTAGGCATCTATTTCACTTATCAATGGCGTCTCAATGGCAGTTGAATGACATTGACGACCATTTTACCCATTCAGGTGGTGAAATTAAGAACTGTCGAACTCACATACAATTGATGACAGCAGCCCCGATTAGTAGCCGCACCGAAAAGCGAAAATTATGTTGCAAACTACTTAGTAACTTAACATTCAGTTGGCGGTGGCGCTGCCAGTCAAAGTAACTATCATCAAATGTGTTATCAAATGTGGTGGGTGATTTAACCGTGTGGTGATCGGTTGAGAATAACACCACCCCATCTCTTTCCGTGGGTGTCATAAGAGGCGACTAAGGAAACACGAATGAGACCTGCCTCCTAGTAATCCATCCCAGGCAACGACACTTCATTTTTTTCTGAATCTGAGGTGTCGTCCTATGGTCTCATGCGGTGTGGTAGGCTCTATAAAGGGCCGTCTGGTTCGCGACCACCCTCCTACCGAAGTCCGACGCCAAACAGCTTGCTGTGTTCCGTCGGTGCGTGGGAGTACCAGTGCCTTCATAGGCATTTTCTGTTTTAACTCGCTCCATTGTCGACCTCATCTATGACCTTGATCAAGATTGGGGTCAAGAGTGTCGTTGCTAACTGAGGTGTCGTTGCCTAAGATGGATTACTAGGAGACAGGTGTCATTTGTGTTTCCTTAGTCGCCTCTTACGACACCCACGGAAAGAGATGGGATGATGTTATTCTCAACCGATCACCACACGGCGGGTAGCTTTTTTTGGGTTTCTGCCTGCCTAATTAACTTATAATATAAGTAAATCACATAAAAACACATTAAACATCAAAGCAATAGCAATTAAAATGACAAACAAAATAACGTATCAAAATATATACAAAAATGACACGTCCCAAGGAGTTCACGACAAAATGTATGAAAGATTGGTTCTTTATTTCGCAACTGGAATGGATAAAATCGAATAGCCCTAGCTACTAGTTTTTTTTTTTTTATCTATTTATTTTAGGGATTTTTGTCTACAAAAACATGTCAATCCCGTCAATCTTAATCTAAATACAATATACACACTAGCCTAACAATAAAATTAATGATGTGATGCAGCCACCATGTCATACATTTGTATGGCTACTTCGGACCAAGGTCTACTTAAAACAGTTTGAAATACACCTACATTATTCTTATTTAAATTAAATTTGCCAATCAATATTTCTCTTTCAACTTTATTTTTTGTGCACTCCGTAAGGAGATGCACAACATCGTCCTCTGTATCACACACATCACAATTTGGAGAAGAAGATTTTCTCATGAGATAAGCAAATTTTTTCGTTGGATAATGACCGCAACGGACTCTGAAAGCCATTTTTAGATGTTTTCTTTTAATCTTTACACTACCAAACCAGGGGATCCGAAGAGGTTCGCATTGTATCGTTTTGTACCAGATTCCTTTAACCCGTGATCTTAAGTCAAAATACTCCTTCCATTTGGTATAACATGCTTTTTTGTATTTTGGTAACATTTCAGAATAAAAGGGATTCCATCTAATGATGCTGCTTTTGCGAATCGATCCGCCTCTTCGTTTCCCCTTAAACCAATATGCGCTGGAACCCATTGCAATGCCAACTGGACCCCCCTAGAATTAAGACTATGAGTCTTATTAGCTACTAGTTAAAAAAAAAGGGTCTAGCGATCCCTAACGATATAATAATTTAAAGCTAGACGTACAGCTACAAAAGTACTTCGAAAGAGCATCGAACCTCTGTGGCATGCCTAAAGTTGCAAGTACATACAAGTACATAAAAAGTCGCATTTTTATGTACATGTATGAAACATGTGCCAATCAACAGAGAAAATAATTACAAACAACCAATACTGATTGACAAAATGTCTTAAGTGACATACTTTCTGAATAATTTCAGTTTGAAAATGTAAAAATAATAGGACTTATCAGTACTTATTACTCCACTCATTATGTTGAAGTACTAGCAAATTCTTTGTTTTTGTGCTGTCATTGATACGAAGTCAAAATCAAGAGTCAGTGTCCTAACCAAACTGAGGAAAGTCTCAAAATCATATTAATATTGGTGGGATCCACCGGGATTGATCCTGGAACCTTCTCGATGGCCGCGGCGGCGTGGGAAATGGCATACGAGCGGCACAAGAAGCTGCGTACCAGCAGCGCGAGAAGCGTTCTACGAGGGGCGGTTTCATTGGGGCGATGTCTCTGTATTTAAGTTAACGTAGTGACTTTCAACCTTATTTTTAGCACTAGACTGTAAGCTCGTCCCACCGTAGAAAGTCTAGGGCAAGATTGCAGTCAAGAGCACACCAATGGGTATGAGTTGCCTTTTTTTATAAAAATCACGGTGACAGTGAGTAACAAACTGACTGGTAAAGAACAGCCCTATAGTTGATTCCCTTCCTTTCACTCTGCATCCTTTGTGCCGCATTAACGTGGTATTTTTCTTGATGGGTGACCCAAGCTTGTAATGAGTGAGTAGTTTTTGGATTTTTATTGATGTGGATTTCACTAAAAACATATTTTTCATTTTTTTGCTTATAATCCTCTTATTTTGGTATTACGAGAATCCAATTTAATGCTAGTCGTGACGCGGGATGCTTTAAAATGATGATAATGGACTTTTAAATCAGTTTAAACGATGATATTATTTTTATTATATTTTACATTTTCAAACTGTTACTCAGAAAGTATATCACTCACGACATTTTTGTCAATCAGTATTTGATGTTTGTAATTTTTTTCTCTGTCGATTGGCATATGTTTCATACGTGTACATTAAAAACGCGACTTTTTATGTACTTGTATGTACTTGCAACTTTAGGCAAGCCAGGTTTCATACAAAAATGTTCGAACCTCTTTATAAAAAAATTGAATAAAAAAAACGTAGCTTTAAAACTGGCATAGAAATAGGCCAAGGCTATTTGGAAGCTTCTCAGAGGTAGCTAACAACGCCACCATGGGTAGTAATTGGCAGTTCGCACTGCAAGCGGGGCTGTCAGAATAAATCACAATAAGTACTAGTTTATGGTGACAGAAGCTATCCAAATGTTTAATTCTTTGTAAAGGACACTTTATTTAAAAGTAAGAAATATATATATTTTTATAAAAACCGCATACAACAATACCTCAATATAAACATTTAATTGAATTAAACCAGGAACCCCGAGCAGACCAGGAGTACCAGGCTCTTCAAGTGAACCAGACACACCAGCTGTACCAGATATACCAGCTGAACCAGATACACCTGTAACCCCAGATACACCAGCTGAACCAGAACTTTCAGTTGAACCAGACACACCTGTAACCCCAGATATACCAGCTGAACCAGAACCTTCAGTTGAACCAGACACACCTGTAACCCCAGATACACCAGCTGAACCAGAACCTGTAACCCCAGATACACCAGCTGAACCAGAACCTTCAGTTGAACCAGACACACCTGTAACACCAGATATACCAGCTGAACCAGAACCTTCAGGTGAACCAGACACACCTGTAACCCTAGAGACACCAGCTGAGCCAGAACCTTCAGTTGAACCAGACACACCTGTAACACCAGATACACCAGCTGAACCAGAACCTTCAGTTGAACCAGACACATCTGTAACCCCAGGTACACCAGCTGAACCAGAACCTTCAGTTGAACCAGACACACCTGTAACACCAGATACACCAGCTCAACCAGAGCCTTCAGTTGAACCAGACACACCTGTAATCCCAGATATACCTGCTGAACCAGAACCTTCTGTTGAACCTGGCACACCTGTAACCCCAGACACACCAGGAGAACCAGGCTCTCCAAGTGAACCAGGCACCTCAGGAGAACCAGGAACTCCAGGCACACCAGGATCCCCTGGCACTCCAGGGTCAACTGGCACTCCAGGAACCCCAGGCACACCAGGATCCTCAGGTGATTTTTTACTTTTTCAATTAAGGTATAAACTTAACGACAGATCCTTCTGTCATTAAGTTAATTGCAAAAATGATACTATAAATAATGAACACCTTTATTTTACAGAATTTTCTATTTGACAATCAGAATTATACCTGACATAATAATAATTATGTAATTTATTATGTTGGACGTCTCATTTGTATTTGATTTTATATTTCTAACATAAAACTATCTTCTTTTCTAAATATAAAATTAAAGCTAGGTCCTGATTCACAGAATCATCAACGCCCAGCCCAAACCCTAAGACCTAGTAAGCTAAAATTTGGCAAAAAGGTGTTTTTTATAAAGTAGGCAACCAATAAGATTTTTTTTTTATTCAACCTAAGGGGGTGACATTGGAGCTCAAAGTTTATATGGAGAAAACAATTTTTTTTCGACATTTTGACTCGAAACTTCATGAAAATATACTTTGAAGCAAATAAACGAATACGTGTTTCGCGATTTATCGAAAATTGAAGATTTTAAGACTGAAATGGGTAACTAAAAAGTTTTTTGTGCGAGCGAAGCAACGGAAAAAAGCAAGTTCTTAACTAATGACGTTATTGGTAAACAAATTATGTAAACGCAGTGGTTGTACCACAACCTAGAAGTTACTTCGCAGAAACCAAGACATCGCAGTTTAGGCCTTATTAAAAAACTCTATCAATTAGGTCCCGTTATCAAATGCTCATTACATGCATACATACGAGTATATACGCTCACGCTTCATGGTTCTAGAAAACCACTTAATGCCACGTTTAACACAAATGCTCATTAGAGTACTCGTAAGACATTCGTCTTGTCTTTAAGTATAGCACCGACCCTTATCCCCTTATATATTTTGTATAAATACTGACCCCAATATTCCAGTATTATATTACCCCATCCTTTCCCAGGTCAACCAGGAAACCCAGGCTCCTCTGGAAACCCAGGTCGACCAGGATATCCAGGAAATCCAGGACACCCGGGATACCCAGGATTACCAGGGTACCCAGGATACCCAGGATACTCAGGATACCCAGGACACTCAGGTCATCCAGTATACCCAGGATACCCAGGTCATCCAGGATACCCAGGATATCCAGGATATCCTGGATACCCAGGATTACCAGGGCATCCAGGACATCCAGGATACCCTGGATACCCAGGATACTCAGGTCACGCAGGACATCCAGGATACCCAGGGAACCCAGGAGTACCAGGAACCCCAGGAGTACCAGGATACCCAGGATACCCTGGATATCCAGGAGTACCAGGAATCCCAGGAGTACCAGGAAACCCAGGAGTACCAGGATATCCAGGAGTACCAGGATACCCAGGATACCCAGGATACCCAGGATACCCAGGATACCCAGGATACCCAGGATACCCAGGAGTACCAGGAACCTCAGGGACCCCAGGAACCCCAGGCTCACCAGGAACCCCAGGCACACCAGGAACCCCAGGCACACCAGGAACCCCAGGTGACTTTTTATGTTTTTAATTTATAGTATTAAACGATTTGTCAAAAATAATTAATGGAACGTGCTTACTGTCCGCTGCTGACCCCTACACAATAAGCAAAAATCTAAGAGAAAAGCTGAACAATATTTGTTAACGATGAAAAATAATCTATGCATCTATTTCGCTAATCAATTACGTTTCAATGGTAGTTGAATGACATTGGTGACCATTTTTACCCATTCAGGTGGTGAAATTGAGAACAGCAAAACCGATCAGTAGCGCCACCGCAAACTGAATATTAATTACGTTGCAAACTACTTAGCAACTTCACATTCAGTTGGCCGTGGCGACGCCAGTCAAAGCATGGTTGCTTGTCTTACAGATAATCAGAATGTTTGATTATCTGTTATACAAGTAATCATGGGAATAAAATACTCAGCTCCATAGTTATTCAGATATAAGTCAATTAAAATTAGATAAAATAAAGTATGATGGACTTAAAAAGAGCGACCCTCGGAGCTCCTGAGGAAGACTGCACCTTTGCGAATAGTTGCGCCAAAATGCTAATGCAATACACTACTTTGACGTGCCTAAGCAAAATTCTGTATGTTCTATGAAATAAAGCTAACTTTGACACTGACTTTGACTTTGAAAGCAGCCGTCATCAAATGGATGAAATTTGGATGGTTCTCAATTTCACCACCGGAATGGAAAACATATAGCCCTTATGTTATGATTAAAACAAAATGGGGACCGAAGGTTAGTCAAGTCGGGGCGTTTAGCGGCCCCTAAGGATATATTGATTGAGAGCTAGACGTACAATTACAAAACTACGTGGAAGTTTTAAAATAGTTTAATAATCTAATTGATTTGCACCACATTTCCTTAGCTAAAACGAAGCACTTATCATTTCGGAATAAAAAAATTTAAAAAATTCAATATTTCTTTCTAGTTTATTTTTATTGTTGTTCATAATCTTAATTTAAGTTTAATTGTAAATTAAACTCTCTATATTAGTGCGTGTGGAACTAGCATTCGTGGAAATTCGCACTGCAAGCGGGGGGGCTGTCGGAATAAATCACAACAAATACAATTTCCAACAAATATGGTTTCAGAAGCTATTCAAATTCAAATATTTTCTTAATTCAAATTTGTAAAGAAAACCCAACTTTATTTCAAAGTAATAAAAATGTTTATAACATT
The DNA here is from genome assembly GCA_949987775.1 of Aproaerema taeniolella. Taxonomy (NCBI): domain Eukaryota; kingdom Metazoa; phylum Arthropoda; class Insecta; order Lepidoptera; family Gelechiidae; genus Aproaerema; species Aproaerema taeniolella. The sequence continues at coordinate 1,647,983 of OX465244.1, forward strand.
CGCATACAATAATACCTCAATATAAAAAAAAATATTGAATTAAACCAGGAACCCCAGGCACACCAGGAGTACCAGGCTCATCAAGTGAACCAGACACACCTGTAACCCCATATACTCCAGATGAACCAGATACCCCTGTAACCCCAGAGACACCAGCTGAACCAGACACGCCTGTAACCCCAGAGACACCAGCTGAACCAGACACACCTGTAACCCCAGAGACACCAGCTGAACCAGATACACCTGTAACCCCAGAGAAACCAGCTGAACCAGACACACCTGTAACCCCAGATACACCGGCTGAACCAGACACACCTGTAACCCCAGAGACACCGGCTGAACCAGACACACCTGTAACCCCAGAGACACCAGCTGAACCAGATACACCTGTAACCCCAGAGACACCAGCTGAACCAGATACACCTGTAACCCCAGATACACCGGCTGAACCAGACACACCTGTAACCCCAGAGACACCGGCTGAACCAGACACACCTGTAACCCCAGAGACACCGGCTGAACCAGACACACCTGTAACCCCAGAGACACCAGCTGAACCAGACACACCTGTGACCCCAGAGACACCGGCTGAACCAGACACACCTGTAACCCCAGAGACACCGGCTGAACCAGACACACCTGTAACCCCAGAGACACAAGCTGAACCAGACACACCTGTAACCCCAGATACACCAGCTGAACCAGACAAACCTGTAACCCCAGATACTCCAGCTGAACCAGTCACACCTGTAACCCCAGATACTCCAGCTGAACCAGACACACCTGTAACCCCAGAGACACCAGTTGAACCAGATACACCTGTAACGCCAGATACACCAGCTGAACCAGACACACCTGTAACCCCAGATACACCGGCTGAACCAGACACACCTGTTACCCCAGAGACACCAGCTGAACCAGATACACCTGTAACCCCATATACTCCAGCTGAACCAGACACATGTGTAACCCCAGTTACACCAGCTGAACCAGACACACCAGGATCCCCTGGCACTCCTGGAACCCCAGGCACACCAGGATCCCCTGGCATACCAGGATCCCCTGGCTCACCAGGCTCCCCTGGCACACCAGGATTCCCTGGCTCACCAGGATCCCCTGGCACTCCAGGAACCCCAGGCACACCTGGATCTCCTGGCACACCAGGCACACCAGGAACCCCAGGTGATTTTTTACTCATTTTATTATATTAAGTTAACGACAGATCCTTCTGTCATTAAGTTAATTTAGATTCAGAAATATTGGATAGTTAAAGCTGGATAATTATCACTTTCAATTTACAGAATCTCATATTTGACACTTAAAATTATACCAAATATTATAATATTGATTATGTAATTTATTATGTTTGTCATCTTAGTTGCATTTGATTTTATATTTCTGACATAAATCAATTCTTAGCTAATATCGTTATTGGTAAAAAAAATATGTTAACGCAGTGTTTGACTAGCTAACATACCACAACCTAGAAGGAAACATAAATGGGACCTGCCTCCTAGTATCCCTCCCAAGCAACGACACTTAATTTTTTTTCTGAATCTGAGGTCTCATGCGGTGTGGTAGGCTCTGTAAAGGGCCGTCTGGTTCGCGACCACCCTCCTACCGAAGTCCGACGCCAAACAGCTTGCTGTGTTCCGTCAGTGCGTGGGAGTACCAGTGCCTTTATAGGAAAGTACAGAGGGGCGCCGCGAGGCGATTGTCTTTAACATACCCGAACCCTTAAGTCTTAAGTATGCACGGGTACGAGATGAACAATGCCAAGCTTTGAAAAATGTGTGGAGATCACCAAGCTGTCCCATATTGACTAAGTAGCTACTGTTTTTTATTTTAGTTATTCTATTAACTCTCTTTACTATTAATTAGATATTAACTCTCTCTTAAATGTTTCTTTTAATTTGGTATTTTTGCGGACTCCTTCGAGCATAGTCATAATTTTTTGACTAAGACTTGACAGATGACGTTACAAAGGACGATTCGACGGGACATTTTTGTAATTTGTATTTAATTCTAAAAATATACGTTTCTACAAAATTTATGCCTATCGTTTGTAACAAAGATGTGTCTAACAAAGATGGTCCGGTTCGAAAGCGATCGCCAGTCTGGAAAAAATGCTTGTCAATCACAAGATTGAGACGGGTAATTTGTGGTGCGACGACAAGCCTTCTCTCCCTGACAGACCTCACCCTGACATTCCATTCCTGGATACACCTCTCCATGATATATCTCCTCCTGACAATTCTTTGACAGCAAATAAGAGGTTTGATTCCCACCCATGGAAAAAGAAGCAGACGCAAGAACTTGCTGACCTTTACCGCCCCTAGACTAGAAAGAAAAGAGGGCGTCCATTCCTACACATGGAGATAGTACGAGGTGAAAGGAATTGAATCCTCTCCGACAAATGAAGCCATGCAGCCTTACAGAGCCATGGCCAACTTCATTGATGCGAAGCGAACACGAATGAGACAAAATCAACGAGACCAGACGTGACGGACTTATTAAATGCTCTGGACTTGGACTTTACTGATGACCGGTGATGATGCTATGCAAGTTGGATGTCCGCTCCGAACCTTGAGTATTGGTTTCCAATACTGAAGGGGAGAATGTTGCGTACTCCTTCTTGCATAGCTATAGTTTTTGACTAAGACTTGACAGGTGACGAAAGAAACGACGATTCGATGGGACTTTTTGAGAAGACGCACGCAATAATTTTTTGGTAATTTTGGTAATTTGCATATAATTGTAAAAATTATACGTTTCATTAACAAAATTCACGCCTATCCTTTCTTAGGACGAAACAGGTATTCTAATAAATAAAAAACTCAGCTTCAAATTGTTAACATTAAAATTTTTGTTCCTTTTTACCTAACTGGTATCATAGTGCCTATTTCTTTCAACTGTACCTATCTATTTCGACTAGCTAGCTATAGGTTAGGGCACTGGGACAAAATTCTGAACTTGTAAGGGCGCCGCGGTCTGAAAAAGTTTGGGAACCCCTGCATTAGAGTAAGCACAAGACATTCGTCTTGTCTTTAATAGCACCGACCCTTATTGTAGTACAGCACTGTCGCTGGATAGCAATAAAATTACAGACAATAACAAATATTGGGTGCTACCTTCGATGGTGTACGAGATTTGTATCGCACGCGCTGTAAACAAGCACGCGACGAGTAAATTTAAATCACTGCTTTTGCAAAGATGTCAGAATAAAATTGAAGATGTTTTATTTGACTTTTATTGTATTAATTATTTTGATTGAATTGTATTGTATTGATTTTCGCACACAATGTAGATTGTTTCTGAATAAATAGAATTTTCGATAAAAATTATTGTACTTACTCACTGTGATATAAACAAACACAGAGCTTTGTGAATTTTTTTGAGATCAAATGACACAGACTTATTCGTAAAGATTTGTGTTTTGTTTTCTACATTATCTATTATTTTATTAATAAGTAATAATAAGTATTATTTTGAATAAATACTGACCCCAGTATATCAGTAATATATGACCCCATCCTTTCCCAGGTCTACCAGGAAACCCAGGCTCCTCTGGAAATCCAGGGCATGCAGGATACCCAGGATACCCAGGGCATCCAGGATACCCAGGATACCCAGGATTACCAGGAAATCCAGGATACCCAGGCCACCCAGGATACCCAGGTCACCCAGGATATCCAGGATACCCTGGCCACCCGGGATACTCAGGTCACCCAGTACATCCAGGATACCCAGGATACCCAGGACACCCAGGATACTCAGGTTACCCAGGACACCCAGGCTACTCAGGTTACCCAGGATACTCGGGTCACCCAGGGCATCCAGGATACCCAGGATACTCAGGTCACCCAGGACACCCAGGATACCCAGTACACCCAGGATTCCCAGGACACCCAGGATACCCAGGATACCCTGGAGTGCCAGGAAACCCAGGATTCCCAGGAATACCAGGAAACCCAGGAAATCCAGGAAACCCAGGCTCTCCAAGCGAACCAGGAGCCCCAGGCACACCAGGAACCCCGGGAAGCTCAGGCACACCAGGTAATTTTTTCATGTTTTTAATTTGTAGTATAAACGATTTTTCATAAATAATAAATGAAACGCGCGTACTGTTCGGTTATCACACCTTTTATAATGTAAGAGGCTCATTGAATCTGAATATCAAACTCGAGCGGTCCCGACTCATGAAATCTACGCTCCGTCCAGCTCTCAGAAGCAAAACCTGAAAAACTTTCGGCTCCAACCCCAGAACCGCTTCGATTGCCTGGCTGAGTGTGTTGACGTGGATGCATATTGCGACAGGTTCGTGGTAACTGTCCTTACATTAGGGTCTGATTTTCTTAGACCGACGGGTTACAGAAAAACGTAGTGGTAAGATCTCAGAGCCCACTCTGAAGCTCATGGCAGCACGACGTGAGATAGATATGTAGTCCGCAGAAGTAGCCGTCCGATATCAGCAGCTCAACCGACAGATCTCCAAGTCCCTGACTCGCAAAATCTGCTTATTTAAAACGAATCGTATTAAGGAGGCGATTGAGTGAAACAAAGGCGTTAAGCCAACTGACAACGCTGAAGACAGCGGATGGCAGAACTGTCTCATCGAAACCAGAGCTATTGGCAGTGATCGAAAAATACTACGGCTAGCTAATCTAGCTGTACACGACCACACGAGCATCTGTCGATAATCAGCCACAGATCCAAGAGCCAAACTAACCCGATAATATACCGAAGATATCGGGATAGTGTCCAGTAATAGTTTCGGGTAGTGATGGAGTTACGGCTGAACTTCTGAAAGCAGGTGGGCGACCAGTGCTAAAAGCTCTTCAGAGGTTTTTTAACTCCGTCATATACATATACTTTATTGCATAAAAAAGGCAGAGGCCAAGGTGAACCAACGATCTGGTAAAGATTGCGGGGAGCCGATGGATGCGGGTGGCGCAGAATCGATTGAGGTGAAGATCCCTGGGGGAGGCCTATGTCCAGCAGTGACTGACATGATGATGATGATGATATAATGCTATCGACTCGGGCCCCAGTTTTGTAATGATATCATTTTGTAACATTACATCAATCAACAAATGAATGAAATTTCAAATTTGTAAGTTTTTTTTTAAACCGTATCCCCAGGAACTCCAGGAACCCCAGGAACTCCAGGAACTCCAGGAACTCCAGGGACCCCAGAAACCCCAGGTACACCAGGAACCTCAGGCACACCAGGAACAATAGGCACAACAGCAAAACCAAACACATCAACTGAACCAGACACATCAACTGAACCAGACACGTCAACTGAACCAGACACATCAACTGAACCAGATACATCAACTGAACCAGACACATCAACTGAACCAGACACATCAACTGAACCAGACACATCAACTGAACCAGACACATCGACTGAACCAGACACATCGACTGAACCAAACACATCAGGAACTCCAGGAACACCAGGATCCCCAGGATCTCCAGGGACCCCAGGCACTCCAGGAACTCCAGGAACTCCAGGGACCCCAGGAACCCCAGGTACACCAGGAACCTCAGGCACACCAGGAACAATAGGCACAACAGCAAAACCAAACACATCAACTGAACCAGACACATCAACTGAACCAGACACGTCAACTGAACCAGACACATCAACTGAACCAGACACGTCAACTGAACCAGACACTTCAACTGAACCAGACACTTCAACTGAACCAGACACATCAACTAAACCAGACACATCAACTGAACCAGACACATCAACTGAACCGAACACATCAGGAACACCAGGAACTCCAGGATCCCCAGGAACTCCAGGGACCCCAGGAACTCCAGGAACTCCAGGGACCCCAGGGACCCCAGGAACCCCAGGTACACCAGGAACCTCAGGCACACCAGGAACAATAGGCACAACAGCAAAACCAAACACATCAACTGAACCAGACACATCAACTGAACCAGACACGTCAACTGAACCAGACACATCAACTGAACCAGACACGTCAACTGAACCAGACACATCAACTGAACCAGACACGTCAACTGAACCAGACACTTCAACTGAACCAGACACATCAACTAAACCAGACACATCAACTGAACCAGACACATCAACTGAACCAGACACATCGACTGAACCAGACACATCGACTGAACCAAACACATCAGGAACTCCAGGAACACCAGGATCCCCAGGATCTCCAGGGACCCCAGGGACTCCAGGAACTCCAGGAACTCCAGGGACCCCAGGAACCCCAGGTACACCAGCAACCTCAGGCACACCAGGAACAATAGGCACAACAGCAAAACCAAACACATCAACTGAACCAGACACTTCAACTGAACCAGACACTTCAACTGAACCAGACACATCAACTAAACCAGACACATCAACTGAACCAGACACATCAACTGAACCAGACACATCGACTGAACCAGACACATCGACTGAACCAAACACATCAGGAACTCCAGGAATACCAGGATCCCCAGGATCTCCAGGGACCCCAGGCACTCCAGGAACTCCAGGAACTCCAGGGACCCCAGGAACCCCAGGTACACCAGGAACCTCAGGCACACCAGGAACAATAGGCACAACAGCAAAACCAAACACATCAACTGAACCAGACACATCAACTGAACCAGACACGTCAACTGAACCAGACACGTCAACTGAACCAGACACGTCAACTGAACCAGACACATCAACTAAACCAGACACGTCAACTGAACCAGACACTTCAACTGAACCAGACACATCAACTAAACCAGACACATCAACTGAACCAGACACATCAACTGAACCAGACACATCGACTGAACCAGACACATCAACTGAACCAGACACATCGACTGAACCAGACACATCGACTGAACCGAACACATCGGGAACACCAGGAACTCCAGGATTCCCAGGAACTCCAGGGACCCCAGGAACTCCAGGTACTCCAGGAACTCCAGGGACCCCAGGAACCCCAGGTACACCAGGAACCTCAGGCACACCAGGAACAATAGGCACAACAGCAAAACCAAACACATCAACTGAACCAGACACATCAACTGAACCAGACACGTCAACTGAACCAGACACATCAACTGAACCAGACACGTCAACTGAACCAGACACTTCAACTGAACCAGACACTTCAACTGAACCAGACACATCAACTAAACCAGACACATCAACTGAACCAGACACATCAACTGAACCGAACACATCAGGAACACCAGGAACTCCAGGATCCCCAGGAACTCCAGGGACCCCAGGAACTCCAGGAACTCCAGGAACTCCAGGGACCCCAGGGACCCCAGGAACCCCAGGTACACCAGGAACCTCAGGCACACCAGGAACAATAGGCACAACAGCAAAACCAAACACATCAACTGAACCAGACACATCAACTGAACCAGACACGTCAACTGAACCAGACACATCAACTGAACCAGACACGTCGACTGAACCAGACAATTCAACTGAACCAGACACATCAACTAAACCAGACACATCAACTGAACCAGACACATCAACTGAACCAGACACATCAACTGAACCGAACACATCAGGAACACCAGGAACTCCAGGATCCCCAGGAACTCCAGGAACTCCAGGAACTCCAGGAACTCCAGGAACCCCAGGGACCCCAGGAACCCCAGGTACACCAGGAACCTCAGGCACACCAGGAACAATAGGCACAACAGCAAAACCAGACACATCAACTGAACCAGACACGTCAACTGAACCAGACACTTCAACTGAACCAGACACATCAACTAAACCAGACACATCAACTGAACCAGACACATCAACTGAACTGAACACATCAGGAACTCCAGGATCCCCAGGAACTCCAGGGACCCCAGGAACTCCAGGTACTCCAGGAACTCCAGGAACCCCAGGTACACCAGGAACCTCAGGCACACCAGGAACAATAGGCACAACAGCTAAACCAGACACATCAACTAAACCAGACACATCAACTGAACCAGACACATCAACTGAACCAGACACATCAACTGAACCAGACACGTCAACTGAACCAGACACATCAACTGAACCAGTCACGTCAACTGAACCAGACACTTCAACTGAACCAGACACATCAACAAAACCAGACACATCAACGGAACCAGACACATCAACTGAACCAGACACATCGACTGAACCAGACACATCGACTGAACCGAACACATCAGGATCACCAGGAATTCCAGGATCCCCTGGAACTCCAGGGACCCCAGGCACTCCAGGAACTCCAGGAACTCCAGGGACCCCAGGAACCCCAGGTACACCAGGAACCTCAGGCACACCAGGAACAATAGGCACAACAGCAAAACCAGACACATCAACTGAACCAGACACATCAACTGAACCAGACACGTCAACTGAACCAGACACATCAACTGAACCAGACACGTCAACTGAACCAGACACTTCAACTGAACCAGCCACATCAACTAAACCAGACACATCAGGAACACCAGGAACTCCAGGAACTCCAGGGACCCCAGGAACTCCAGGTACTCCAGGAACTCCAGGGACCCCAGGAACCCCAGGTACACCAGGAACCTCAGGCACACCAGGAACAATAGGCACAACAGCAAAACCAAACACATCAACTGAACCAGACACATCAACTGAACCAGACACGTCAACTGAACCAGACACATCAACTGAACCAGACACGTCAACTGAACCAGACACATCAACTGAACCAGACACGTCAACTGAACCAGACACATCAACTGAACCAGACACATCAACTGAACCAGACACATCGACTGAACCAGACACATCGACTGAACCGAACACATCAGGAACACCAGGAACTCCAGGATCCCCAGGAACTCCAGGGACCCCAGGAACTCCAGGTACTCCAGGAACTCCAGGAACCCCAGGTACACCAGGAACCTCAGGCACACCAGGAACAATAGGCACAACAGCTAAACCAGACACATCAACTAAACCAGACACATCAACTGAACCAGACACATCAACTGAACCAGACACGTCAACTGAACCAGACACGTCAACTGAACCTGAACCAAACACATCAACTGAACCGAACACATCAGGAACACCAGGAACTCCAGGATCCCCAGGAACTCCAGGGACCCCAGGCACTCCAGGAACTCCAGGAACTCCAGGGACCCCAGGAACCCCAGGTACACCAGGAACCTCAGGCACACCAGGAACAATAGGCACAACAGCAAAACCAAACACATCAACTGAACCAGACACATCAACTGAACCAGACACGTCAACTGAACCAGACACATCAACTGAACCAGACACGTCAACTGAACCAGACACTTCAACTGAACCAGACACTTCAACTGAACCAGACACATCAACTAAACCAGACACATCAACTGAACCACACACATCAACTGAACCGAACACATCAGGAACACCAGGAACTCCAGGATCCCCAGGAACTCCAGGGACCCCAGGAACTCCAGGAACTCCAGGGACCCCAGGAACCCCAGGTACACCAGGAACCTCAGGCACACCAGGAACAATAGGCACAACAGCAAAACCAAACACATCAACTGAACCAGACACATCAACTGAACCAGACACGTCAACTGAACCAGACACGTCAACTGAACCAGACACATCAACTGAACCAGACACGTCAACTGAACCAGACACTTCAACTGAACCAGACACATCAACTAAACCAGACACATCAACTGAACCAGACACATCAACTGAACCAGACACGTCAACTGAACCAGACACATCAACTGAACCAGACACGTCAACTGAACCAGACACTTCAACTGAACCAGACACATCAACTAAACCAGACACATCAACTGAACCAGACACATCAACTGAACCAGACACATCAACTGAACCAGACACGTCAACTGAACCAGACACATCAACTGAACCAGACACGTCAACTGAACCTGAACCAAACACATCGACTGAACCGAACACATCAGGAACACCAGGAACTCCAGGATCCCCAGGAACTCCAGGGACCCCAGGCACTCCAGGAACTCCAGGAACTCCAGGGACCCCAGGAACCCCAGGTACACCAGGAACCTCAGGCACACCAGGAACAATAGGCACAACAGCAAAACCAGTCACATCAACTAAACCAGACACATCAACTGAACCAGACACATCAACTGAACCAGACACGTCAACTGAACCAGACACATCAACTGAACCAGACACGTCAACTGAACCTGAACCAAACACATCGACTGAACCGAACACATCAGGAACACCAGGAACTCCAGGATCCCCAGGAACTCCAGGGACCCCAGGCACTCCAGGAACTCCAGGAACTCCAGGGACCCCAGGAACCCCAGGTACACCAGGAACCTCAGGCACACCAGGAACAATAGGCACAACAGCAAAACCAAACACATCAACTGAACCAGACACATCAACTGAACCAGACACGTCAACTGAACCAGACACATCGACTGAACCAGACACATCGACTGAACCGAACACATCAGGAACACCAGGAACTCCAGGATCCCCTGGAACTCCAGGGACTCCAGGCACTCCAGGAACTCCAGGAACTCCAGGAACCCCAGGCACCCCAGGTACACCAGGAACCTCAGGCACACCAGGAACAATAGGCACAACAGCAAAACCAGACACATCAACTGAACCAGACACATCAACTGAACCAGACACATCAACTGAACCAGACACATCAACTGAACCAGACACGTCAACTGAACCAGACACGTCAACTGAACCAGACACATCAACTGAACCAGACACGTCAACTGAACCAGACACATCAACTGAACCAGACACGTCAACTGAACCAGACACTTCAACTGAACCAGACACATCAACTAAACCAGACACATCAACTGAACCAGACACATCAACTGAACCAGACACATCGACTGAACCAGACACATCGACTGAACCGAACACATCAGGAACACCAGGAACTCCAGGATCCCCAGGAACTCCAGGGACCCCAGGAACTCCAGGTACTCCAGGAACTCCAGGAACCCCAGGTACACCAGGAACCTCAGGCACACCAGGAACAATAGGCACAACAGCAAAACCAGACACATCAACTGAACCAGACACATCAACTGAACCAGACACATCAACTGAACCAGACACATCAACTGAATCAGACACATCAACTGAACCAAACACATCGACTGAACCAGACACATCGACTGAACCGAACACATCAGGAACACCAGGGACTCCAGGATCCCCAGGAACTCCAGGGACCCCAGGAACTCCAGGAACTCCAGGAACTCCAGGAACCCCAGGTACACCAGGAACCTCAGGCACACCAGGAACATTAGGCACAACAGCAAAACCAGACACATCAACTGAACCAAACACATCAGGAACTCCAGGATCCCCAGGAACTCCAGGAACCCCTGGAACCCCAGGAACTGCAGGAACTCCAGGAACCCCAGGCACACCAGGAACCTCAGGCACACCAGGAACAATAGGCACAACAGCAAAACCAGACACATCAATAGGCACAACAGCTAAACCAGACACATCAATAGGCACAACAGCTAAACCAAACATATCAGGAACCCCAGGAACTCCAGGAACTCCAGGCACACCAGGAACCACAGGTAATTTTTTTGTTTTTAATTTATAGGTAAAAACGATTTGTCACAATATTAAATGAAACGTGTATGTATGTATGTATGTATGTATGTATGTAAATCCTTTATTGTACAATAAATATTCTTACAGGAGCAAAATATGGTACTTAAAGTTAGAATACATTAAAGGTACAAAGGCGGACTTATCCCACTAGGGGATCTCTTCTAGTCAACGTGTTCGCTGCTCACCTCTACACAACATGAACAAAATATTAAACGCCGACGTCACAGTATTACAATAATTCCCCTACAGTAGTGAAACGCCTTTGATGTCGCGCGATGCCGCCGCCGGTGTAAGTACCAAGCAAATATGCCAGGGTTGCCACGAAACGGGAAATAAAATTAAAATAAAATATTGTGATTGTAAAGTGATCATTTAATCAACATGTTACATTTACATATGTTGTCCTACCATATATTTACGTGAAACTTTATTTTTAGATGATTTTAGTTTTCTATTTAAAAATGTAATTAAATAATGAATACGCATCTGAATAAACAATCTTATCCTTACTTAATATTATAAATGCAAAAGTAACTCTGTATGTTTGTCTGTCTGTCCGTCTTTCACGCCTAAACTACAGAACCGATTTTGATGAAATTTGGTACAGAGATATATTAGGCCTTGGGAAAGGACATAGGCTACATTTTATCCCACAGCTGGGCACGATATAACCTGTAGTGCAAACGGGCGAAAAGCTAGTTAGAAAAACATTAGGAAAACATGAGCATGGCCGTGATTTCAATTCTACGGAACTTAGAACATTAAATATTTTCACTGAAATATTGTTTCCATATTGTTTAAATAAAACAATATTTTATTGTTCAATTCCAGGATATATTTCGACGTAGAATTACATCTGTATACTTAGTATGGCCCATTATAAATATGTTTGGATAACGTTTTATAATACGAAAATAATAAAAAACGCTTAAGATTTGTGGCGTTACCCCTGCTCGCGGAGGACTGCTAACTCCGCGAGTTTGCCAGCGCCGGCCCGCGCCGCTCGCTTCCACGCGAGTTCCCCTTCGTTGCTCTGCGCAAGTACATTCGTTGCAGTACTGGAAAATATTGTAATACTGAGCCGGTGTGTTTGACTAGCCAACAGTCTAAGAGTACAATCCAGAACTTAACTTCACGAAAACCAATATCACCATGTTGACAAATTTTTGATCAAACTGTCCCGGTTTACGCACTATGGTAACTTATGAAAACTACCGACCAGAAAATTGCACTTAGTATGGCATATTTAGTCAAAAAAAGTCAAAAATACTTTATTTTCATAGAACATACAAAGTGCTTCTTGAAAACGTCATAAAAATACATTAGCAAAATCAATATAAATCATTGAGCAAAATAGTGAATTACATTTAGCATTTTTGACTTTGACTTCGCAAAGAAACTCCGCGGGTTGCTCTTTTTAAGTCAATCATATAAAATGACTTCTAATTTTTATTGACTAACCTTCGAGTGTTTGTTGAACACATGTTTTACGAGATTTGTATCTCACTTGGCGTAAACAAGTATGCTTTGAATAATTCTGGAGCTGAGCAATTTATTCCCATGGTTGCTTGTTTAACAGATAACCAGAAATTCTATAATAGCCCTTTTACAATGTTCTTGTTTATTTATTGTCTTAAATTTTTCTAAGGTTAGGTTTTGAATACACATGGAATTCTTTTTGTGGAAGCGTATACATTGACCCATAAAAGAGTTTGTTACTTTGTGGAGACGACTGTCTAGTAAACCCAAGTTATGTTTGCTTCTAGTGTTTACATTGTGCCTATCACAATTTTTCTTGAACAAATGTTCATTTTTCTTTTCTTTACTTAAAAGATTATTAAATATATTACTGGGACGCAAATGTCAAAATATATATTTCCTGAAATCTATTTCTAAGAGACATTCAGGGTCTCATTTGATAAATCGTGCGAACAGCCCTTTTCTGCAGGACAAAGATCTTATTGATGTCGGCAGCATTACTCCACAGTAAAATGCTATATGACATTAGGCGGTGGAAGTAACTGAAATATACGGCTCTCGCGGTTTTAACGTCAGATAATTGACGGATTTTTTTAACCACGTAAGCTGCTGAACTGAGTCTGTTCGCTAACTTCACAACAATTCACAACCCCATTGAAGCTTTGCGTCAATAGTGATACCTAAGAATACAGTAGATTCTACAACTTCCATTCTTTCATTTTTAACCTGTACATTGATATTAACCTGTTTAACGTTGGGCAAGGTAAATTTAATACATTTGGTTTCTACTCTTTCAAGAGTAGGTTATTTATAGTGAACCATTCAACTACCTTTGAGATCGCAGTATTCATGTCATCATAATAGGGATGTTGACTATTTTTTTTTATTGTTTACCTTAAAAAGGAACTGAATCAAAAACCCAAAACCGAAATAATTTTTGAAAACTATTGAGAAATAAAAAAGTTACAAGCTATTAAATTTCAATAGAGGGGGAAACTATCAAACAACGAAAAAGAGATGCACTTACAGGAATATGACGTCACCGCCATTTGTTTGCGTAGGTAAAAACGAGATAGCTAGCTCTCCACACGAAACGAGATAGCTGGTCCTTACGATAATATATATGCTAACAACTTGTTCATTTATAAACCAATTGTAATGCTGTTTTCGGATATTAATATATTTCTAGTACCTATTATTTTTGAAATGAAAACTTCTTTAGCGGCGTTGATCACTTTTAGTATGGGGAAAAAATGTTAAACTCGCGATGAACTCGCGTCAGATTGTCAGATGTCACGTGACCGTGATCGCCAGATGTGATCGAAAATGCGTTGGATAGGGTTGCCACCTTTTTTGAAGTGAAAACTTGTTAAGCAGCGTTGTGTACTTTGAAGTATGGGTGGAAACCCGGACGGATAGCAGCCCTATGGTAAAATTATCTCTGTGACAGATGTCAACGATGTCAATGATTATTCGGCACATAGTGCGCAAATACCGATAGACTATTTTACGAATTGAAAGTAGACAGTTTGGTCGAGTGGAAAAATTGCCAAATCTGGCAACAGGTCGAGGGTTCGAATCCTGAGAGAATAACGGACTCTTTTTGTGTATTTTGTTTTATTTCCATATTAATGCACAACGTTGATGTTCAAGTTTTCACTTCTGCCGGCACTCCCGGAGTGCAACCCGTTGTTTTTTTGTTTCACATACAAACACACATAAATTCATAAAATCAAACACTGTCAACATCCCTATTAGTGTCATATCTTTTCACTTTAAATAAAAGTGATGTGTCATCTGCAAATAATACGAACTCATGGGCCTGTTATGCCATAGTGATGTAATTTTCTGATTAGAGTCTTACAGTGAACACAGTCAAAAGCCTTAGACAAATCACAGAAAACTCCAAGAGCATCATGTGAATCCTCCCAGGCCTCAAAAATGCGACGAATGAGCTCAACACCGGCATCGGTTGTTGAGCGACCCCGCGTGAATCCAAATTTAATTCATAAGTTTTATTAGCGTAAAAGTGAGTGGTTATTTGACTAAGGATAATTTTTTCTAAAATTTTGCTAAGTACTGGTAGTATTGAAATTATTGGTCTAAAGTTGGTGGGGTCAGATTTACTACCAGCTTTAAACAGAGGAATTATTTTACTAAAGCTTACGCACATGCTTGGCTAAATTACGGCGTTATCCTTTGGGGAAATAATGTTGATGTAGACTCTCTGTTAATCCTTAATTTATTATTACGAGAAGGGGTAACTCTTGACTAAAGTCTTAGATGAGGTCGAATATTGATGGAGCAATTTAACCTAGAAAAAGCCTATTAAGGCAATAGTACTCCTACGCACCGACGAAACACAGCAAGTTATTTAGCGTCGGACTTCGGTCGCAAATCAGACGGCCCTTTACAGAGCCTACCACACTGCATGAGACCATAGGACGCCACACCAGATTCAGAACTAATTGAGGTATCGTTGTGTAGGATGGATTGATGGGAGATAGGTCTCATTGTGTTTTCTTAGGTGCTCTGACGACACTCACGGAAAAGAATGGGGTGGTGTCATTCTCAACCGATCACCACACTACTTATAAGAAATCCGCCAAAAGAAATGTACACGCGTCATAGTAAACATCCTTAAATCTGTAGACCCTATTTTATACGTTTTAATATGTTACCGTTAAGGGTCTATGTACACTCTGGAAGCCTGTTTTTTACGGAAATATCCGCACTTCTACACGAAACGCGAAACTACCCAACTTGAATCTTGAATCTTAATGCTCTTCGGACCTCTTTATTGTGTATTGTGACTTAATACTCTTCGGACCCCTTTATTGTGTACGAAGTGAAACAATTTTGCCGCCAAGGATAAGATGCAAAGAAGTCACATCTCATCCCAATCCACTAACTCGTATCGCCAGACTCTCCTAGAGCCTTTGAGACTAACGTCTGGAGGAAAACAGATCGATACGGATTTCACCAGACAGTGGTCGGACGTTCCCAGTGGGGCTGAGACCGCTACCGAGTGTCTGTCTGGATCGGTTGTCAGCAGAAGGTCAAGGCAGTTGAGAGTATGTCCATCAACATCCGGTACCCGCATCCCTTCGTTCACCAACTGAGTGAGATCCAGTGTCAGTGCAGCGCGCCTCTCTCCCAGGGTGGTCTGTTTTCATTTTATTTTATTTTATTCAAGTGCCTACTACGCTTACAGTCATGCCAAAGTGCGCAGAAGGCTAGTAAATTACATAAAAGCATATTCGAATAAATTTATCTTATAACTATAATACATTTAAAAATGATTTAACATGCTGTATAAATGTCGTGAGATTATTAAAGAATATGTCAATGTGATAGTGGACAAGGAGCGCGCATTTGCGTCTGAATTCCACTGTATCAATACCAACCATTCCAGATACGAACATGGAAGGGTACAAAAAGGGATAATATCCAAATAATCGCTTATACAGGAAGCGAGAAAACTTGCGCTGCACTTGTTCTAGCATAAATTTATATTTTTGCTCATGCGGATCCCAAACTACAGAGTTATATTCTAATACACTGCGAACAAATGCATAGTTTTAGGAACGGGAACAACCACTCGCTGTGGTGGGCATTAAAGTCTCCCAGAAAGACAAGTTCGAACGTTGGGAACCGTTGTTGGGCTTTATCTGCCATCTCTATTAAGTGGTCAAAGAGTTTGGTCGTCTCCTGGTCTCCGCTATGTGATCGGTATACACAGGCGTAGACAGTTTTGTCTATCCCAGTATCCAACATTAGCCAGATAGTCGAAAACCCGGACTTTTCAAAGCAACGAAGACCCCTACAGCAAACGTCATCGCGAACATACACACAGGGAGAAACCCTGCGTTTCTCCTGAAGTTGTGTTCAAGGGAGTACCCTTGGTAGTTGAGGTACGTCACGTCTGACGGTGTTGCTATCTGCGTCTCCGTAAGAAAGAATAGTTGCGGCTTATTGGTCTCAAGGTGGTGGTGGACCTGTTCGAGATTAGAGTGCAACCCTCGGATGTTAGTGAGGTGCACTTTTCGTGGGAGGAAGTGCAGTCGTTTTTCAACTATTCTTTTCTTTCTGCTTTTCATTTTAATTTGGATAGGGAGTGTTGGTGGCGAAGTAATTGAAAGTCGAGCCACTGCTTATAGAACCACAAGAAACAAGACTGATGAAAACAACTGGCCTTTGGAAAATTCATTTGGAGCGCGCGAGGATGCCCTAACCCCCCGATATGGCCACCGGGTCCTCCCTTCCAGTCGCCAACTGGCATAGTGGAGCATAGCGGGATTTTTCGCTAGGTGTGCGGGGCAGCCTTTTGCACGTGGCTGGCGTACTACTTGGGCCTCCTACTACCTGCGGTCGGCCTACGGCGAGAGACTGTGCTTAGGATCCCACTACCCTTCAAGATGAGCCGTCCGCGACAGTGCCTTTCATCAGTCAAGACCGGCTTTAAGTAATGTAACTGACTTCTTCCTTACTTCGCTAATGACACTGGCACTTCCGCGCCCCAGCGGACTTCGGCGGAAGGGTGGTCACGAGCCAGGCGGCCTGTAGCGACTGCGTTGGGCCTACCACACCGCTTCGGTGATCGTTAGCCGCCACCTTGAATGAAAGCTTCCTAAGTAAAAGGGGCTTTGGCTGGGCGTTGTGAATTAATGTGATTCAGGAATATGTAAATATTTAATTTCATTAAATCTGTTTTTCGGTCCCGTAGAAGTTGATTTTCGAAAAAACGTATTAGTCAAAACGTCCAAATATTTTTTTCATACAATTTTTGAACGTGTTTCAGTTGAATTTCAAATAAATTCTAGGGAGTAAGAAAGAATTATTTGAAATTCAGTTAGCAGTTGAATTTCAAATAATTTCTTTCTTACTCCTTGCTTAATATCATAAAATACACATTTTTGGCAAATTTCAACTTTCCAGGTCTAACGGTTTGTGCTGGGCTGTAATGAGTCAGTGAATCAGGACCTGCAATTTTATACACACACCAACGCGGTCTAGGGATATTGCACGATTTTTCATACAAAAGAGGTCTGTTTGAGAATAATTTTCAGATGAGCAAGTGCTAAACCTGAATATTCAATTCTAATAAATAAATTTTGTTTTACTTTAAAATTGAGAAAACGTGACGGAAACGAAATGAAAATGCACTTTTTGTCTAATTTTTGTATGAAAATAGTCGAATTTACGCGAAAAATTTTTTCATTTTCGTCACGTTTTTACAAATTTCAAATAAAACAAAATTTATTGATTAGAATTTAAAATTCAGGTTTAGCACTTGATCGTCTTAAAATTATAACACTCCATCTATCTGGAGTATGCTTTTAAAGCTTTTCAAACAGACCTCGTTTGTATGAAAAATCGTGCAATATCCCTAGACCACGTTGATGTGTATATTCCTATATACATTTTTAATTGACATTTATAATGTTAAATTTAAAACATTTTCATGAAGGAGTAACAAACGTTCAAGTAATGTATAATATACATAATATAATACCGCAGCTGAGCAAAAGCGTCTCTAAAAGTACCCCTATCCTACCTACACACTAATAAACAATTGTGATACAGAATTCTTGCACAATAACAAGTGACACTTGAGAATTAAAAAATAATTATCCCTATTCTTAAAAAAAACTGTAAAATATAAATATTCCATGTTTCTCGGTTTTTCAAAAGCCACCGATTTAGAGAAAGAAATGGGTGACAAAAAGTTATTTGGGCGAAGGAAGCCGCGGGCAAAAGCTAGTCTACCCTATTATACCTGACATTATGTCTTTCTTCGATTCACTATACTCGTATATCTTTCTTATCTTATCTTAAATTATTAGTATAAAAATAATCTTACTAGTCGCAATCAATATTTAATTGAACATGAACATAATTGACATTCACATAAAACAATCAACCAAAACATGTTTGACATCAAACCCACCATTGTTAGACCCATTTTTAATTTAAAAAAAATTTTTTGACATCAATAAAAAAACTAAGTATTCTTCATTTTTATCCTATTTATATAAACCCCAGGAACTCCAGATGAAGACTGCGAAGATGAATCAGGCAACCCGAGCCATCCAGGCCCTCCAGGAAACCCAGGCAATTTAGGCTCCCCAAGCTATCCAGGCACCCCAGGGCAACCAGCAACCCCAGGATCTCCAGGTTCCCCAGGCACTCCAGGCACTCCTGGCACCCCAGGCTCCCCAGGCACTCCTGGCACCTCAGGGCAACCAGGAACTCCAGGCAGCTCAGGCAACTCAGGCTCCCCAAGCACTCCAGGAAACACAGGCAACTCAGGCAACCCAGGAAACCCAGGTAACCCAGGAAACCCAGGCAACCCAGGAAACCCAGGAAACCCAGGCAACCCAGGAAACCCAGGAAATCCAGGTAACCCAGGAAACCCAGGCAACCCAGGAAACCCAGGAAATCCAGGAAACCCAGGCAACCCAGGCAACTCTGGCAACGCAGGAAACCCAGGCAACCCAGGAAACCCAGGCAACCCAGGAAACCCAGGAAATCCAGGTAACCCAGGAAACCCAGGCAATCCAGGAAACCCAGGAAACCCAGGAAACCCAGGCAACCCTGGAAACCCAGGAAATTCAGGCAACCCAGGAAATACAGGCAACCCAGGCAACTCAGGAAACCCAGGTGGAAACCCAGGAAACCCAGGCAACGCAGGAAACCCAGGCAACCCAGGAAACCCAGGCAACCCGGGAAACCCAGGAAATCCAGGAAACCCAGGCAACCCAGGAAACCCAGGCAACTCAGGCTCCCCAAGCAATCCAGGCACCCCAGGGCAACCAGCAACCCCAGGATCTCCAGGTTCCCCAGGCACTCCAGGCACTCCTGGCACCCCAGGCTCCCCAGGTACTCCTGGCACCCCAGGGCAATCAGGAACTCCAGGCAGCTCAGGCAACACAGGAAACCCAGGCAACCCAGGAAATCCAGGTAACCCAGGCAACCCAGGCAACCCAGGCAATCCAAGCAACCCAGGCAATCCAGGAAACCCAGGCAACCCAGGAAACCCAGGAAACCCAGGCAACCCAGGAAACCCAGGAAACCCAGGAAATCCAGGTAACCCAGGAAACCCAGGCAACCCAGGAAATCCAGGAAACCCAGGCAACCCAGGCAACTCTGGCAACGCAGGAAACCCAGGCAACCCAGGAAACCCAGGCAACCCAGGAAACCCAGGAAATCCAGGTAACCCAGGAAACCCAGGCAATCCAGGAAACCCAGGAAACCCAGGAAACCCGGGCAACCCTGGAAACCCAGGAAATTCAGGCAACCCAGGAAATACAGGCAACCCAGGCAACTCAGGAAACCCAGGTGGAAACCCAGGAAACCCAGGCAACGCAGGAAACCCAGGCAACCCAGGAAACCCAGGCAACCCGGGAAACCCAGGAAATCCAGGAAACCCAGGCAACCCAGGAAACCCAGGCAACTCAGGCTCCCCAAGCAATCCAGGCACCCCAGGGCAACCAGCAACCCCAGGATCTCCAGGTTCCCCAGGCACTCCAGGCACTCCTGGCACCCCAGGCTCCCCAGGTACTCCTGGCACCCCAGGGCAATCAGGAACTCCAGGCAGCTCAGGCAACACAGGAAACCCAGGCAACCCAGGAAATCCAGGTAACCCAGGCAACCCAGGCAACCCAGGCAATCCAAGCAACCCAGGCAATCCAGGAAACCCAGGCAACCCAGGAAACCCAGGAAACCCAGGCAACCCAGGAAACCCAGGAAACCCAGGAAATCCAGGTAACCCAGGAAACCCAGGCAACCCAGGAAACCCAGAAAACCCAGGCAACGCAGGAAACCCAGGTAACCCAGGTAACCCAGGCAACCCAGGAAACCCAGGAAATCCAGGAAACCCAGGCAACCCAGGCAACCCAGGAAACCCAGGCAACTCAGGCTCCCCAAGCAATCCAGGCACCCCAGGGCAACCAGCAACCCCAGGATCTCCAGGTTCCCCAGGCACTCCAGGCACTCCTGGCACCCCAGGCTCCCCAGGCACTCCTGGCACCCCAGGGCAACCAGGAACTCCAGGCAGCTCAGGCAACTCAGGAAACCCAGGCAACCCAGGAAACCCAGGTAACCCAGGCAACCCAGGCAATCCAGGCAACCCAGGCAATCCAGGAAACCCAGGCAACCCAGGCAATCCAGGAAACCCAGGCAACTCAGGCAACCCAGGAAATACAGGCAACCCAGGACACCCAGGAAATCCAGGCAACACAGGAAACCCAGGCAACCCAGGAAACCCAGGCAACCCAGGAAACTCAGGAAACCCAGGAAATCCAGGTAACCCAGGAAACCCAGGCAACCCAGGAAACCCAGGAAATCCAGGAAACCCAGGCAACCCAGGTAACCCAGGCAATCCAGGAAACCCAGGCAACCCAGGAAACCCAGGAAACCCAGGCAACCCAGGAAACCCAGGAAATCCAGGAAACCCAGGCAACCCAGGCAACACAGGAAACCCAGGCAACTCAGGCTCCCCAAGCAATCCAGGCACCCCAGGGCAACCAGCAACCCCAGGATCTCCAGGTTCCCCAGGCACTCCAGGCACTCCTGGCACCCCAGGCTCCCCAGGTACTCCTGGCACCCCAGGGCAATCAGGAACTCCAGGCAGCTCAGGCAACACAGGAAACCCAGGCAACCCAGGAAACCCAGGTAACCCAGGCAACCCAGGCAATCCAGGCAACCCAGGCAATCCAGGAAACCCAGGCAACCCAGGAAACCCAGGAAACCCAGGCAACCCAGGAAACCCAGGAAATCCAGGCAACGCAGGAAACCCAGGAAATCCAGGCAACCCAGGCAACGCAGGAAACCCAGGCAACCCAGGAAACCCAGGCAACCCAGGAAACCCAGGAAATCCAGGTAACCCAGGAAACCCAGGCAATCCAGGAAACCCAGGAAACCCAGGCAACCCTGGAAACCCAGGAAATCCAGGCAACCCAGGCAACTCAGGAAACCCAGGAGGAAACCCTGGAAACCCAGGAAATTCAGGCAACCCAGGAAATCCAGGCAACCCAGGAAACCCAGGTAACTCAGGCAACCCAGGAAATCCAGGAAACCCAGGCAACCCAGGAAACCCAGGCAACTCAGGCTCCCCAAGCAATCCAGGCACCCCAGGGCAACCAGCAACCCCAGGATCTCCAGGTTCCCCAGGCACTCCAGGCACTCCTGGCACCCCAGGCTCCCCAGGCACTCCTGGCACCCCAGGGCAACCAGGAACTCCAGGCAGCTCAGGCAACTCAGGAAACCCAGGCAACCCAGGAAACCCAGGCAACCCAGGTAACCCAGGTAATCCAGGCAACCCAGGCAATCCAGGAAACCCAGGCAACCCAGGCAATCCAGGAAACCCAGGCAACCCAGGCAACTCAGGCAACCCAGGAAATACAGGCAACCTAGGACACCCAGGAAATCCAGGCAATACAGGAAACCCAGGCAACCCAGGAAACCCAGGCAACCCAGGAAATCCAGGAAACCCAGGAAATCCAGGTAACCCAGGAAACCCAGGCAACCCAGGAAACCCAGGAAATCCAGGAAACCCAGGCAACCCA
This sequence comes from Aproaerema taeniolella, assembly GCA_949987775.1. Classification (NCBI taxonomy): domain Eukaryota; kingdom Metazoa; phylum Arthropoda; class Insecta; order Lepidoptera; family Gelechiidae; genus Aproaerema; species Aproaerema taeniolella. The sequence goes on from OX465244.1 coordinate 1,670,660, forward strand.
GGTAACCCAGGCAATCCAGGAAACCCAGGCAACCCAGGAAACCCAGGAAACCCAGGCAACCCAGGAAACCCAGGAAATCCAGGAAACCCAGGTAACCCAGGCAACCCAGGAAATCCAGGAAACCCAAGCAACCCAGGAAACCCAGGCAACTCAGGCTCCCCAAGCAATCCAGGCACCCCAGGGCAACCAGCAACCCCAGGATCTCCAGGTTCCCCAGGCACTCCTGGCACCCCAGGCTCCCCAGGCACTTCTGGCACCCCAGGGCAACCAGAAACTCCAGGCAGCTCAGGCAACTCAGGAAACCCAGGCAACCCAGGAAACCCAGGCAACCCAGGTAACCCAGGTAACCCAGGCAACCCAGGCAATCCAGGAAACCCAGGCAATCCAGGAAACCCAGGCAACCCAGGCAACTCAGGCAACCCAGGAAACCCAGGAAATACAGGCAACCCAGGACATCCAGGAAATCCAGGCAACGCAGGAAACCCAGGCAACCCAGGAAACCCAGGAAATCCAGGAAACCCAGGCAACCCAGGCAACTCAGGCAACCCAGGAAACCCAGGAAATACAGGCAACCCAGGACACCCAGGAAATCCAGGCAACGCAGGAAACCCAGGCAACCCAGGTAACCCAGGCAATCCAGGAAACCCAGGAAATCCAGGAAACCCAGGCAACCCAGGCAACTCAGGCAACCCAGGAAACCCAGGAAGCACAGGCAACCCAGGAAACCCAGGAAATCCAGGCAACCCAGGAAACCCAGGCAACCCAGGAAACCCAGGAAATCCAGGAAACCCAGGCAACCCAGGAAACCCAGGAAATCCAGGAAACTCAGGCAACCCAGGAAACCCAGGTAACCCAGGAAACCCAGGAAATCCAGGAAACCCAGGCAACCCAGGCAACGCAGGAAACCCAGGAAACACAGGCAACTCAGGCTCCCCAAGCACTCCAGGTAACCCAGGAAACACAGGCAACCCAGGAAACCCAGGAAATCCAGGCAACGCAGGAAACCCAGGCAACCCAGGAAACCCAGGTTCCCCAGGCACTCCTGGCATCCCAGGCTTCCCAGGCACTCCTGGCATCCCAGGCTTCCCAGGCACTCCTGGCATCCCAGGCTTCCCAGGCACTCCTGGCATCCCAGGCTTCCCAGGCACTCCTGGCATCCCAGGGCTACCAGGAATTGCAGGCAGCCCAGGCTCCCCAGGCAACTCAGGCAACCCAGGCAACTCAGGTTCTCCAGGAAATCACGGCAGCCCAGGTGATGACTGCGAAGATGAATCAGGCAGTTCAATTACAATTAAGAAGTCATCGTCAAGCAAAAAATCTAGCCAATCAGCGGCAGAGGAAAGCGAGGATTCGGCTAGCGAAATGCATTTCACTGACGGGAAGGGAACCCTAGTGAAACAGAGCAGCCAAGAATCTAGCTCTGCAAAGCACCTGGCACAAGCTAGTGAAGAAAAAGACCAAAGCAGTAGTTACCAGGAAACTATTCAAGGTATGGTATGGTTATTATTTTTACAAATTTTCCGGTTGTCTTCAATAACTTGAACATTATCTTCCGCTTTTTTAAAGAATTGAAAATCAGTCCACAAATAGCAAAGAAATCGGTGAAACAGTCGAAGATTGAATAACAGACTTTGGTCGACTGTTGTTTTTTTGTTCCAAAGAATATTATACTCTAGAGGTGGTCCCATTGTTAACAAGTCAGGATTTGATAATGAAATCCCAGGGCAAATCGAGGGCAACCCTTGAATTTAATAGGCAGTTGCAAATTACAATATTTCTCGTGTACTTTTTATAATTTAGATAAAAATTGCTTTAGTTTCATAGAACATTCAGCATGTTACAAAATAAGTCGAAGTAGTAAATTGCATTAGCATTTTTAAAGGTGCAGTCTTCTTCGGAGAAGTATAGGCAAGAAATTGTCTAAACAGATCAACAAAAATTCTGTAATAGCCCTTTTTACAAAGTCTTTGTTAATTTATTGTCTTAAAATTTTCTAAAGGTAAGTTTTGAAATCACATTGTATGGGATTAATCATGAATTATTATAACTTCTCACAGGTGGTAAGAAAATCGTGAAGAAAGAGCAGTCATCCGACGAGAAGAAGGAATCCAGCTCTGCCGATCAACAGGAAACCGCTTTAACAGATACAGTCGAAAAAACAGACGCTTTCGGCAACAAATACATTATACGCAAGACTAAAAAGACCAAGAAAGTGGAACAGAAACATACGGAGGAAGAAAATAAGAGTTTCCAGTCGGAACAAACTTTTACATTCACTCGTTAAACAATACATTAACACATGATTTTACACTAGGTAATTTTTCTAGTTACATTTGAATCTAAGGTCCGTATTCACGTGATTCAGACTCAGACCTATACATAAGTAGCAGTCTCTTTGTCATTTTGTTAGTGAGAGAAAGAGACAATCAATACTTAAGTATAGATTAAGACTTGAGTTTCTGTAATACTGGCCTAAGAGCACTTAACTAGTGGAGGTGCAATCGAGGCAATGGTTTCTCGCAACACTTTACTGATTTTTCATAAACATTTTAAAGGTAACTTCTATCCCACTACTAGTTCCATCTCTCTCTCGCCTCCCCCCATGGTGGGAATTCAAAGTACCTCTTCTAATTACCTGCTCGATGATTTGAATAATAGTTATGTGCAACATCATTTTCAGAATAACGTTTTTTTTTCATAGTGTAGGTATCTCCTCTTGTGTCTTTTATAAGTCTAACTTTAAAAACTATCCTAATTAAGTTTTATCTAGGTTGTGTGTTTTTTTTTTCGATTACTTTCTTCAATTTAAATTTAAAATAAAGAGTATTTTCATTTTTCCCTACTTTAACATGAATTTTTAAAAATTGTTTTATTTTACTTTAGATGATACCCTAAATAAAATATTGCGCGTGAATGTAGAGGAAGTGAAAGAATGTTTGGATCGTACAGAGGCCAGCACATCAAGTTAACCCAATTCATTGACGAACCGTTCTTACCGCAACAGCACAGAGTGCACGCATGTAGCATGTGTAACTCAAACTCAAACTAAAAAGTGTTTATTTCATTGAACATATAAAATGTTTCTTGAACATGTCAATACAGTGATATATTTACATCAGCAAAATAGTGAATTTTAACTTTAATTGCCCACCAACCCACCAACCTGCATTGTGCCCGCGTGGTGGACTATGGCCTAAATCCCCTTCGTGTTTCGAAGGGAGGCCCGTGCCACTCGGTGGGGACGTATATGGGCTGGTAAGAAGAACTTGAATTGCTACCTTCTGTACATACCAGGTTACAAATCTGTAGTCTCCCTTTTCTTTCTTTTCTTTCTTTCTTATCACAGTAAACAAATTCCCTTTTCCCGCTCGTAGCCCGGTGGCGCTCGCTGATCTCAACCGGTCAGTGAGGTTAAGCAACGTATACAGAGGCAGGGAACCTGATGGATGATCAAAGTGGCAATTTATCTCGAGCATTTCCGTGCTTCGGAGGGCACGTCAAGCTGTCGGTCCCGGCTGTTGTCGATTGACTACAGTCGTTAAAACCAAGTCAGAGGCTATTGTGCGGTTTAAAAACTCTGACACCAGGGTTAGCCAAGTTCTCCACACACTTGACTATACCTACACGATAAGAAGAAGAATTATCTTTTCTTTCTTTCTTATCACAACAACTCAGAGTTCACGCGTGTGGTAATCTGATGTGCGGCCCTCTGTACCTACTTAGAATAAAACCTACTACCAAAGTTCACAAAACAGCTGGTGCAAAAAAAACTAACAATTTCAGGGACCTTTAACATTTAAAAATGCGACAAATTCTTTAACGTCTGTTCCTAATTTGAATGTCATTTGACGCGTGCGGTGTCAGTTCCTTTTTTTTTACTTTTTTTGGGGTTCCGTGAACACAATTCTTAGACACGTATTTTTGATGGTGTCTCAAGTGTCATTTTGAACTCTCATCATTCAAAACTAGATTTGGTTCAAACCAAATGTTTAGCTTAGATCTTATTCAAGAAAGCATTTTAAGTTGAATTATGTCAGCTGTCAGCTGAAACTAGTTTTAAAACCCGATTTGATCTCATCACATTTTTGCTAAAGTCTATGGTTTTATAATAATGGAAGTCTGTTTTGATTTGCATTTTTGGTATTATTGACAATATTTTTAGGTTTTACGCAGCAACTTATGTTAAAAGTAATTATTTTATGATATATTTCAACATTTTACATTGAATAGGAACAGTGGAACTGTCTAAGGTGTCAAAGCTGACAGATGACAGGAAAAAAAAAGCGGGTAATGCTCAAAAAGAAAAGTTATAAAGCCTGACTCACGTAAACAAAGATCAGACGTGACATCTGCTGAGTGACAGTTAAATTGTCACCTTAATGTCGCTCAGCAGATGTCACTCAGTGGAACTTTGATCAACGAAAGTGACGTTCTTGAATACAATCTCAAATTAAAAGTTTTTCTAAAGCTTGACTGAGACGCCTTCAAGAATAGGAGCCTTAAACGTAAAATAAGATAACCTTTCTAAAGAAATATCCAACGCTTACGCATGTTCTACTGGACAACTAAACAATCAAGATAAGTCTTAATTGATTGGTACAATATTATAGATAGCACAAGGTATTCAAATTAAATTAAGTATAATGTGAACGTAAAAGTTCAATCGTTGAGATCGGTTTAGAATAACACCACCCCATCGCTTTCCGTGAAAAAAAAAACGTGCCAAGCCAACCACTAGATCATCTTCTTATAGTGTAGGTATAGTCAACAGGGTTAGCGAACTTAGCTAACCCTGGTGTCAGAGTTTTTAAACATTGGCCTCTGATTTCGTTTTAACGACAGTAGTCTATCGACAACAGCCGGGACCGAAAGTTTAACGTGGCCTCCGAAGCACGAAAAAACTCGTAATAAATTGGCACTTTGGTTATCCATCAGGTTCCCTGCGTCTATGTACGTTGCATAACCTCACTGATCGGTTAGAATCAGCGAGCGACACTGGGCTACAAGCGAGCGCTTAGATAAACACGCAAGAATACTATGTTTCTATGTGCAAATACAGTATTATTGTATTGTACAAATCGGTGTACGGAACACATTGATTAATTTCAACTCGCCTTTGACATGTTTTTTCTTTCAAATAATTAACAAGGCATGAGGGTGTGTTAATTTGCCAGTTCGGGTGGGTCGCGTGTTTCCAGTTACTGATTAATAGATAGTTTTAGCGGCTAATGACTTCCGTATTTTGTAATTTTGGCTAAAAAGAAGTTTAACACCTTTAGGGGCCCATAAGCACTATGTTGTTTATGTGATTGTCTCTTTCTGTACAGTAAGTATTATGATATGTAGTCTTTACTGAGATGATGGGACTACGTTTCACAGACGTTACTGGCTGGTCGGAGTGCCGAGTGCTGTCATCAAGTATCGATTTAAATTTGAAATTGAACTAGTTCATTTTAAAATATAAATAAAGGACGGAGACAGCAATCCGGGGCCAGAGGTCATTCGATGAGAGACTTCCAAGTCGTCACAGCGCAAAAACGCGAAAACGAAAACGAAAGAACGAACAGAACGAACGAACGACAACGAACGTTCAGATGTGTAATTGATTTAGGAAGCGTATTATTATCGCGTTAAATGTAATAAAACCTGTGTAAATCAGCTCTGCGGTGTCTCCTTCACTACGTCTCAATTACAGTATGTATTGTGTTGAAAATTTTCATATCTATCTACCAACTCACGTGACGTAAATTAGGGGTACATCTAGAGGTAAATCATATGGCTTTCGTAAGGATTTTTAATAGTAGATTATGCAACGAGGGGATAAAGCGGTGTATTTTGTTACGGGCGGGTTCAAGATCGCTCAAGACAAATACAACTTGCATACTTTATTTTATGGGTATAACCACTGCGAGGCAATAAAACTTACAATTAGAAGCTTTTTTCTTTTTTATTCGGTAGTGGCCAGTTCGATTTTCGAATATCTTCTTAGTGCAGGTTTCTATGATAAGTTTTCATGCTAATTTTGACGTGTGGTTATGGGTTGTAAGGAGGTCATATAACTCTATGTCGATAGCATTCCAAATTCAAATCATAATGAAATTCAGTACAGACGGTCTTTAATTTTTCGTATATTTACAAGGCAAATTGTAATATCGCAGAAGATTATTAATAATTTCGCTATTGAAATAGTGATATTGCGGTTTTTACCATTTTCTTGTGATATATACCTAAACAAAACGAATTGGGTGGTACAGGCCCGAACCTGGATTTGAACCCGCAACCTTCTCTTAAATGCACTATTTCACCCAATCGTTTAACACAAAACATCAAAGCAAATCTCTTACATTGAACTATAAAACAAATTAACCTGATTTTTTCGTGTTTTTGTGAGGTAACCATGGATTTTGAGGACATTACAACTAATACACACATCAACACGGTCTACGGATATTGCACGATTTTTCATACAAAAGAGGTCTGTTTGAGAAGCTATAAAAGCATACTCGAGATACATGGAGGGCTATACTTTTCAGACGAGCAAGTGCTAAACCTGAATTTTCAATTCTATTTTTGTTTTACTTGAAATTTGTAAAAACGTGATGGAAATGAAAAAAAATATTGCGTAAATTCGACCATTTTCATACACAAAGCAGGCAAAAAGTGCATTTTCGTTCCATCACGTTTCACAAATTTCAAGTAAAAAAAAATTTATTGATTATAATTTAACATTCAAGTTTAGCACTTGCTTGTCTGAAAATAATAGCCCTCCATGTATCTCGAGTATGCTTCTATAGCTTCTCGAGTATGCTTCTATTATATGTAACTATTATATGATAAATGAAAAATGAAAAATCGTGAAATATCCCTAGACCGCGTTGATGTGTATATTATGAACGCGAAAGTTTGTATGGATGTATGGACGTTTGTTACTCTTAAGCGCTCAAACGACTGGACTAATTTTATAATTGGATAGATAGATAAGACATTTATTTCCATCACAGTACACAGTTATTTCCATCACAGTTATTTTTATTAGCCCTAGCATAAGTACTAAATTTTTATGTCACTTGACATGTCTTACTAGCAATTACAATTGTTTTATTTAAATATTTGCACGCCTGCATGTAGGCCGAATGCATCTTGGCTCAAATTTAAATGTAACACCTTTACTATACTGTGTTCTTGCAAATAAATAATTTGATTTGATTTGATTTACACACTTACAAAGATTTAGTACAGAAAGAGACAAACACAAAAGCAACGATAGGCTACATAATTTTCCCAAATTCCCACAGGAACGAAGTCTGGGGCGGAAAACTAAAATTAACCCACACGTGGGTTAAGAGGTTCTCTTCCACTCTTACTTTCCTACTTTACAGTGCTTCTTTTTTCTTAATCTCTCTCGGCAAAAAGTATCTGTTTCGCTCTTGTCATTTTAATCAACTTAATAATTTCAACCTTGTGGTGATCGGTTGAGAATAACACCACCCCATCTCTTTTAGTGGGTGTCGTAAGAGGCGACTAAGGAAACACAAATGAGACCTACTGTCTCCTGGTAATCCACCCCAGGCAAGTACACTTCATTTTTTCTGAATCTAAGGTGTCGTCCTATGGTCTCATGCGGTGTGGAGGTTCTGTAAAGGGCCGTCTGGTTCGTGACCACCCTCCTACCGAAGTCCGACGCCAAACAGCTTGCTGTGTTCCGTCGGTGCGCGGGAGTACCAGTGCCTTATAGGCATTTTCTGGGTTAACTGGCTCCATCGTCGACTTCATCTATGACCTTGGTCAAGATTGAGGTCAAGAGTTAACCCATCAATAATAATAATAAAAAAATTACGACTGCTACTTAAGTATAGATCAGAGTCTGAGTCGCGTTCTGTAATATGGTTCTAAGTCCTGCATTCCGAATGAGAATCATGGTCACCCTACCTGCGCACGCGCCGAAACCACATGGCCCGGGGTCTGGCGCGCGTCGGAAACGATCCTCCGGTAAACTGTTACCGGAATACACGTTACACTGCACAAATAAACTACAATTTATAAACTGGGGAAAAGAGATTTAGTAGTTTACTCATCAACGGGAATTTTTGATGATTTTTCGATTGTGGATATTATTATTTTTTGTCTTACCCATAACACAAGCTAATTACAGATAAAATACAGTTTTTTATACTTAGTCCGAGTTATAATATTGTGAGGGTGAGATTTCTTTATTTTCTCCTGTCTTTATGAATCCTTACTGATATCCTTACTATAGTAATATACATACACATCAACACGGTCTAGGGATATTGCACGATTTTTCATATAAAAGAGGTCTGTTTGAGAAGCTACAAAAGTATACTCGAGATACATGGAGCGCCATAATTTTCAGACGAGCAAGTGCTAGATTTGAATTTTCAATTCTAATCAATAAACTTAGTATTACTTGAAATTTGTGAAAACGTGACGAAAATGAAAAAAAAAATTGCGTAAGTTCGAGTATTTTTATACAAAAAGCAGGCAAAAAGTGCATTTTCTTTTCCGTTTCCGTCACGCTTCACAAATTTCAAGTAAAAAAAGATTTATTGACTAGAATTACAAATTCAGGTTTAGCACTTGCTCGTCTGGAAATGATAGCCCTCCATGTATCTCGAGTATGCTTTTATAGCTTCTCAAACAGACCTCTTTTGTATGAAACATTGTGCAATATCCCTAGACAATGTTGATGTGTGTATATAAACGCAAAAGTTTGTATGGATTTTTGTTACTCTTTCACGCTTAAACGGCTAGTCGAGTTTTGATAAAATTTGGTATGGAGGTAGCAGGCACCCTGGATTAACACATAGGCTACATAATTTTTCCAAATTCCCACGGGAACGAAGTCCCGGGTGAAAAGCTAGTAAGTCATGTTTTTACATGCGAGACTCTTATCAGTCATTTAACTTTAAATCAGGTTTATGAATAAATGAGTTAACTTTTACTGAGAATTATGTACTTAAGTAAGCACGCTCATCTATGCTCGCCAACATCGTGAGGAAACCTGCACAACAGAGGCGACTGAATGTTTAACTATGATCCATTAGAATAGAGAATAGAATAGAAGAAATCTTTATTTTATAGGACATTCAGGATGCCACTTAAAATAAGTCAAGATTGCATTAAATACATACAAATATATATTAAAATATTTAAATACTAATTTTAATATTACATACACATTCGTTCTTTTGACCCTGCTGACTCTACGCCTAATCGCAAAGGTGTAGTCTTCCCCAGAGAAGAATCCAATCCAATCAGAAGAATCCAATCAGGTTAATCCAATGTTAGCATTATTATCTGATCTGTCAAATTTTTGATCATGTGGAAGCAAGCGTGTCCCGAATAAGAAATGAATCAAAACTGCTAGATAGCATATGACGTTCTGTCTTTAGATGAAATATGAGTGGATATAGGTTGTCAGTCTTTCGCCAATGATACAGCAAAACCCCACGCTCTATCGTATTTGTATCTAACGATTTCTACAATATACCTTGGAAAAATACCGACAAATTCACACACGTTGATATTTTCTCTTCATCTATCAACAAAAAGAGTTCAATCCACAGGGACTTGATAATGTTAGAACAACTAAATGTATGTGTTCTTTAGTTACTGAGCTATGTTTTCCTTCTAATGAGAAGAATTCTGCAATGAAGAGTTTACACATATACATACTACTACTATAGAGATAGCGATGACTGATTGCTTAATTAGTTAATTACTTAGTAGCACTGAGTATACTTGTTTATTTATTTGTCAACATCCACATCTGTTTCTGTTAGCATCTACTTCCTTTTTTTTTACTTGACCTGTGAATAGTGTTGTTGGTTGTGTGTAATTTAGCCTTTAATTGTAAGACTGTCTTATATCAACTTCTGTACACAGCTGTTTTCTATTCCAGTTAAACAAAAAAAACAGTTTGGCAGCTTGAATTTTTTCCCTCCCAGTCCAAGGTGGAAGTCATCAAAAATTATATATACAGGGCTTTAGGTATCTCTCTTGCAACCTCTTGGGTGGTTAATCAGTCCATGAAACTGAACAACTTTCCCGAGGAACATAGGTCAAAATACGAAAAAAAAATTTGATCTCACATACAAAATGCGCTATATGCTGATGAAGTTTGTATGGGACACCACATTTGGACATTCACTTTAACGGTTATTAGATGGAATATTAGGTTATCAGCCTTTCGCCCACAATACAGCAAACCCTCCATATCATATGTAGATAACTGGTTTCTACAACATGCCTGGGAAGAGTTGGCAGCTGGTACATACATTGAAAGTTTTTTTCCCTCCCAGTCTAAGGTGGAAGTAACCAAAACTTAAATATATAAAAAAACAAGACTTAAAATGAAAAACAACAATTTATTATATTTAAGTACTTATATCTTAATACTTTCGCTAAATCTTTGGCTAAATCTTATGAATAACATTTCTTAGATTAAGTAATATTAATTTTATGTACACTTCTTTTTGATTCTTTATGATTTGACAATATACATTTTATTATTTGTCATTATTAATAATGATTTTAAATTGTATTATAATCCACAGGAAAGTTTTACATACCAGAATATGACCAGGAATACAGCACCTAAATTACGATTTTATGATGCGTAGATAAGCATGACGCACTGTATTAAATCGAAGAAAAAAATACTGCGGTAATATTCAGGACATAAACTAGATAAGTAGTTTGCTGAAAACATGATTCAGCACTTTTAACGCAGCTTGACTTGAAGCTATAGGCACGATGTCTACGTTTAGGCAAAAAATGAACTATTCCATGACCCACTATTATTTCGGAGAAACGAGCGAAATGGAAGATGGCTTTGACTATTCCCATTGAAAACACATTTTTTTTTTCATATATGTGTTCTTTAAGTGATACTGGTTCAGGATTTTGAATATGGCTAGAAGGTTCTTTTTCACCCAGTATACTTAATAATTCATTTATTTATTAAGATAATAAAGATCCATATAGAGATATATTACGATTAAATATGTTTGAAACTAAGTCTGTATGTTCTGTTCTGTCTTCAGCTCGAGTGCCCACACGTGTTGGGGCCAGCCGGTCCGCCCCTTGCCTCTCTTCTCTGCTGTGTTCTGGAACAAGAAGATAGTGTTTAGGTTATTTATGAAGAAGATGAAGTTTAAGTGTATAGTTTATTGTTATAATTTTCCACGTCAAAAACTTAAGAGTCACTGACTTCAATCCCAAAGACAATTTTTTCGAGAGTTTCCCTCAATTTCTTCAGGATTCCACACTCAGATCCTGGTTTCCTTACAATTGGACCACCCTTGGGATACTCCCTTTCCAACAAAAAAAGAGTAATCAAAATCGGTTCATAAACGACGAAGTTATCCGCGGACATAAATAAAAAAATATATATACGGTCGAATTGAGAAACCTCCTCCTTTTTTGAAGTCGGTTAAAAATGTTCTAAGGTTAAATGTTCTATACAATCATGTACTATGCGTTTCGCAAGATTCCTACCACCCAACGGCCAGTAGTTCAATCTTATATTAGATAGAAGTAGTTGCGGACCGGCATGAAACAATTCTTTGTGTTGTTTTTGGAAGATGATGCGAGTAAGATGTATGTATGTATGTATGTATTTATTCTTTATTGTACATGAGCATAAGTTACACAAGACACAATATAAGAAAAACAGTACAAAGGCGGACTTATCCCACAAGGGGATTTCTTCCAGTCAACCCATTGAGTCTTTGAGAGGAAGGAGTAGTCGGCAGGTAGTAGATGATGTTTGCTACAAAGAAGAATAGGGTGCTTAGTATCATAACTGTAGTATGAATTACTAAGACGGCCACCTACGCGTAATAGACCGTTCTGGTCGATAAATGGAGAAAGTGAAATCAGCCTGCTCTTCGTAGGTAGAGTTTGACCTGAATTAACTACCTCGCATTCCTCAGGGAACATCTCTTTCTGTGCAATGCGAAGTATGTTTTGTTCTGAAACTTGTAATTCATTTAGAGATAAGCTATTCATAATTTTATTATTAGGATTCTTTAAAATATATATAAATCTGTAAATATATGTGATAATTCGAATTAGTTTATTATAATTTGACATTTTATGTATTAATTTTGATATAACATTATCTGATTGTGAATTATTTGTGTTTTGATTAATTTGTGTGTGTAATGAGAGTTCTGGTAGTTTTTTTTTTATGTTAACCGAGCCGTACTTGTATAATTTTACATTTTTACAAATCGGTCTATTCGTTTGGTACAATAGTTCTTAACCGGTGGTCCGCGAAGCCATCCCAAAAATATTTTATGAATTGTGACGAGTCGACACACAATCACTGAAATCGACTGGATGCCAGAGCCTTCAATTGTTCGACTTTGGCTAGCACTTCTTCTTCTTATCGTGCAGATATAGTCAAGTGTGTGGCGAACTTGACTTACCCTGGTGTCAGAGTTTTCAAACCGCACAATGGCCTCTGACTTTGTTTTAACGACTGCAGTCAATCGACAACAGCCGGGACCGACAGCTTAACGTGCCCTCCGAAGCACGGAAACGCTCGTGATAAATTGCCACTTTGGTCACCCATGGTTCCCTGCCTCTGTGTAAGTTGCTTAACCTCACTGATCGGTTGATACCAAGGATTCAGATGTTTGGTGAAATGGTCCGCTTTTACTAAAAGCTTAAAAACCACTGGATTAGGAGCTACGATGCCACAAACAAACACACATACAGACGTTGAATAAGTCTAAGTGGTGTTTTGTTTTGTGGTAAAGCAGTTATCCTTACTTCCTTACTAATATTATAAATGCGAAAGTAACTTTGTCTGTCCGTCTTTCACGCCTAAGCTACTGAACCGATTTTGATGTTTGGTACAGAAATAGATTAGAGCCTGGGAAAGGATATAGGCTACATTCTATCCCACAGTTGGGCACGATATAATTTATAGTCGTCGCGGGCGGAGCCGCGGGCGGAAAGCTAGTATTATAAATGCTAAAGTAACTCTGTCTGTCTATCCGTCTTTCACGCCTAAACTGCTGAACAGACTTTGATGAAATTTGGTACAGAGATAGATTAGAGCCTGGGAAAGGACATAGGCTACATTTAATCCCACAGTTGGGACGATATAACCTGTATTCCACGCAAACAGAGCCGCGGGTGGAAAGCTAGTAACTCATAAATATTTGGCTTAACTAATTTTGATCAAACATAGCGGAGAACCTCTCGATTACGTCAGCTTTTCAACAAAAAAGACGCATCGCGGTCCATTCGTACAGATCACACATCAAACTTATAACACCACTCTTTTTTGACGGGGTTAAAAATAGAATAGAATAGAATAGAAATAATTTATCGTCTCCACACTATACACATAGTTACAAATAACATGGAAACAAAAAAAAAATAACAAAATCAAAATGTACTACACCTATTTAACATAACGTGTCTTAATCTAGGTTGCGGATCATTATGTGCATGCCGCAGTGAGTCAAAAGGTTATAACTCAGTGCGGTCAAACACTCTAAATCACATCTAAGCCGCACTTGAAAGATTCACTGGGGAACTTGAGTTATCTCCGACGCACATGCGCACAAAGATACGCTATAACGCATGCACTTGCTGGCGCCATAATGTTACTATAATAATGTTGTTACAGTCAAGTGCACAGTCTAACTTTACTTAGTCCCCGTTTCAAGAGGTTTAAAGTTAGTTAATTCAAATCAATTCATTTATTCGCAAAAAAATATGGTAGGTAACATTCATAGATCACAACATAAATATGTATAGTATCACATATTTTGCCGTTTAAAACGGCATGAAAATTTTTAAACTTATAAAACAATATGACCAAAAAAATTAAATAAAACAATAGATAGAATTAAAATAAGCCTGAAGATCACATTATCAATCCATTAACTCCCTCACTAAGTAAAATAATTTTTCGAGCAGCCAATAGGGAATATGCATGTTTTTTTTTATATTTAAGAAATTAATCCACATTTATGTAATTAGCAGTTTAGTAAAACTATTTTTGAATAACTATGAAATTAAAAAAGTTTTAAGCCATCGAAGATTTATTTCTATCTATTTCTAGCAAAACGAAATTTAACACGGAGTTTGTATGGGCGTAGTGACATGTGACGTCACAGTCCATGTCGGATCTCTCTGTGTAATCGGTGCGTAATTAATAGTTTTAAATGCGTATATCGGCCGTATTTCTTGGCCGATTTTATTTTTAATTTCACTTTTTGTCATCTCAACTACGGTATTTTCATATTTTGTTAATCAATGCGATAAAAAAAAATTCATGCATATTCCTAATTGTATAATTTGAATCTAAATTTATCATATGGCAGCTTCATATACACTGCTACGCTCATGCTGTAGCAGCTACAGTGTAGCTGTTTTTAAGAAAAGAGTAGATCTAAGCAATACATCTCGTTAGCATTTGAATGCTTGAAAGGGCTTAAAGTTAGTCAGCAATTTTTTTGAATACGGTTGTCACCTATAAATAAATATAATTTATCTATTAAATTAATAAGTCACAAAACATATTTTAAATCGGAAACATCCTCGTCACATATCTAACTCTAATCAAACAGACCGCCCCTTGTCATCCCCGCTGCAAAGGTGCCCATGACACTCGCGGCATTACCTCGCTGAATAGCTATGGACAGCCTTTGCACCAGGTATGACCTGGAGCGGTGGTCACACCCCTTTTCATTTAGGCGCCGGCCGATTTCCGAAACAAATTTTTTTGCTTCACTTCCCCAACAACCCGTCGTTTCCACCGCAAAAGGGACAAACGTGTAATTTTGATCGTGTAACCTATAAATTGGGTTACCATTAAGCCATTTTGCACCCGTGTGTGTAAGATTTGTATCACACGTGCCGTAAACAAGCACGCGACGCGCAAGGATAAGGATTAAGGATTAGGCAAAATAATTCTGATACAAAAACTAAAAAACTTCTAATACAACATTAAAACATAAAAGACATATAATAGATAGAAAGATTAAGATTAACATAAATACAGGACTTTAGGTAAATCTCTTTCAATCTCTTGGGTGGTTCCCATAAAAAATCTCCCATACAAAATGCGCTATATGACGATCATATGATGATGAAGTTTGTATGGGAGCTCAAATTTTTTTTTCGTATTTTGACCTATGTTCCTTGGGGAAGTTATTCAGTTTCATGGACTGATTAACCACCACCCGAGAGGTTGAAAGAGAGATACCTAAAGCCCTGTATAATTAAAAAAAAGGAAATTTAAATATTTATTTTTATTAATGTCACTGAATAACCAGGTGATTATCCTTACCAATATTATAAACGCGATAGTTTGTATGGTTGTATGATACTCTTTCACGCTCAAACGGCTGGACCAATTTTGATAAAATTTGGTATGGAAGTAGCTGACACCCTGGATTAACACATAAGCTACATAATTTTCCCGAATTCCTACGAGAACGAAGTCCCGAGCGGAAAGATAGACACACATAAGTACATACATTTACAAGGTGTAAGGGAACCGCTTCCGAATACTGAAAGTACATGCTCAGTCAATGGTTTTGAGTAACTTTCTCAAAGAAACTTTTCCAGGAAACGAAAAAAAAACGACAGCCCCATACAAAAAAGTCATTTTAATCGGACAGCTTGTATGTAGAAGTCCAAAACTTTTTTCGTTTTGGACTTCTCCTCACAAACAAAAAGCTTCGAGTGTTATTTTTTTATAATTATAATATTATTTCCTAAAAGGTATCTTTATTACAGTCATTATTGTTTTTAAACATGATTCAAACAATAAAATTAGTCATAAAGAGAGAATTTCCAGAGATAAATTCAGTAAGGGGCATCTGCACTAGAATATAACTGGTGGTGTAAGTTATAAAAGTTATTTTCAAATTGAGTAAGACTTTTTACAAAATGTAATGGTTCGCCATGGACCGTGGTGAAACGATCGGTCAGTCTGCGTTACCGACTTGCTGTCCTCGCAAACTGTTGCCCAGGGTGCGCCGAGCGTAGGGAATCATTGCTACACTGCTCGGGTTTCTCCCCTCAGACAATGGCAGTGGCACATATCATGTCATGCCCAGCGAGTCAGATCAGATCAGTGAAGATCTGTACAATGTCACAAATAACGCTGTGCGCGTGGCTGAGTACTGGTCTAGTAAAATTTGAAATTCAGCCATGTAATATAACCGACTCGATAAGAAGAAGACAAAATGTAATTTTACATACGATGTTTTTTTTAAATATTTTTTGTAGATCTGACAATCAAGTGCAATATTACATTTAAAATAACTCTATAACTCTAAAATTAAAAGTTTTGTATAACTCCCGACATTTATCGCTCATTTATATTTCATTTTTAAGCCACTGAACATAGTGTTAAGTTTTTCCTTTTATTTTGTGTGTTTTTTCCTTTTGTTTTGTTTTTTTACTGTAAAATTCTTGGCTGAATAAAATACATTTTTATTTAAAAAAAAAAATTAAATATAGCTAAGAACCTCGATTACATTAGCTTTCAAACAAAAAACCATTCCATTCGCTTATTATGAGATACGACACAAAGAACACACGTTAAACTTATAACACCCCTTTTTTGTGTGGGGCTAAAAAGCCTGTTAGGGGGCGTCCATTAATTACGTGAGGTGTTTTTGGCGATTTTTCGACCCCCCCCCTCTGGTGAGATGCTTAGTTTTAGTGTAAATACGTTAATTGGTAATTTATTTAAAAAACTTACATAATTTGCCTAGTTATTTTTTAACTTTTAATAATCGAACAATAAAAAACAGCTATAATTTAAAAAAAAAAAAAAAAAGATTGTTCTAATTCAATCCACGGGAACTCAGAGTGGCTGCTGGAAAAAAATGGTTCAGTTGGTTTAACTTAGCTTTCCCACAATTTAACACTATTTCTTTTGGGGGAAAATATTACGTGATATTTGTAGAGACCCCCCCTCTCCCCCACGTGAGATTGAGTGAGATCCGGCCCGACCCCCTCCCCCCCCAAAACGCCTCACGTAATTAATGGACGCCCCCTTAATAAATGGCACTAAGGATTGAGTTTCTCACTTCATCTCGTAACTTGCACCACACACCAAATACCGGCTAATCTAATAACCGCCCGCCACATGGCCCGCCGTACTTTATCGCCCGAACCAAATCCAATTACCAACTCTCTTACAACGTTCAGCTTTTCCTCTTGATTATAGAATAACTTGTTTTCCGACCGCGGCTGCATTTATTTGATAGAAAAAAATTGATGTGAGTACTGTGGAGATTCTATCTCCAGGATAATAAACTTCTTTGAACGCCTTTAGCAAAAGGTTCGAAGTTCAGACATTTCGCGCCTTTTTGTAGACATTTGACAGTCTCTCCCGTGGCTTTTTCTTTAAATCAATAAATGCTATAAAAGTGATTCTTTGCCTTTTCCTCGTCCTCGGTCGATCCCCGAAAAGAGCTCACTAAGAACTACGCTCCAGTTTACACACAGATAAGTTCACGCCTTTGTCTCATTGGGGTAAGAGACCGATCCGAACACTCCTCTTTCGCTTTTTTCTGATATTTTTTTATAGGCTCGTTAATAACGTGGTAGATTAGACCTTGAGAAAGGACATTTTATCCCACTGTTGGGCACGGTATAACATGTAGTCCACGCGGGCGGAGGCCTTTAATATTTTTAATTATACAGGGCTTTAGGTATCTCTCTTTCAACCCCTAGGGTGGTTAATCAGTCCTTGAAACTGAACATCTTCCCCAAGGAACATAGGTCAAAATACGAAAACCATTTTGATCTCCTATACAAAATGAGCTATATGCTGATGAAGTTTGTATAGGAACTCTTTTTTTTTTAGTATTTTGACTTATGTTCCTTAGGCCAGTGTTCACCAAAAATTTAACCAACGATTAGCAGCTAACCAGAGATTTGACAATGTCATTTTCATAATTTTTTTTAGACATTTTGTCTGATTATCTTCTAACTGCGGTTTAACCGTTGGTTATATTTTTAGTGAACACGGGCCTTAGGAAGTTGTTCAGTTTCATGGACTGATTAAGCAACCGAGAGGTTGAAAGAGATTTACCTAAAGCTCTGTATACAGGTTGAAAAAGAACCTCCTAGCTTTATTGAAAATCCTGAACCAGTATCACTTACTGAACACTTTTTTTTTTTTTTTTTGGGGTTGGATCTTTTTTTAACCTTAACGTAGACACCACTCGGGCGCACCCCCCTCGCGCTACCCGCACCCCTCGCGTGCCTGGTGTAGGAGTAATGTCTACGTTTAGGCAAAAAATGAACTATTCCCATTGAAAAAATTTTTATTTTTATTTTTTATAAATGTGTTCTTTGAGTGAAACTGGTTCAGGATTTTGAATATAGCTAGGAGGTTCTTTTTCACGCAGTATAAAAAGTTTTTTTTGTTTTTGTATTAGAATTAGGTATTTTGCCTAATCCTTAATTTTACCTTAGACCCTTCTCTCCATAAAAATTTAAAACTTTCCCCGAGAGAAACTTATGAAATGAAAAAAAAAACAACTTCTCATTCAAAGACAAATCAGCTGATCGCACAAGTTGTATTGGGAGGCAATTTTATTTTATTTTTTCACCAGCTTTCCGCCCGTGACTCCGCTCGCGTGGACTACAGATTATATCGTGCCTAGCAGTGGGATAAAATGTAGCCTATGACCTTTGTTAAGGTCTAATCTATTACTGTACCAAATTTCATCAAAATCGGTTCAGTAGTTTAGGCGTAAAAGCGTAACAGACAGACAGACAGAGTTACTTTCACATTTATAATATTAGTAG
This sequence comes from Aproaerema taeniolella, assembly GCA_949987775.1. Taxonomy (NCBI): domain Eukaryota; kingdom Metazoa; phylum Arthropoda; class Insecta; order Lepidoptera; family Gelechiidae; genus Aproaerema; species Aproaerema taeniolella. The sequence continues at coordinate 1,689,485 of OX465244.1, forward strand.
GATTTTTCGCATTGTTCAGTTTAGTAGACTGATTCAAGTCCTTTGCACTGCACCCGATAAAGGCAGCACACATAGGAATAGTGCCATCACCGTCTCTCAACAGGCCTGGGCCGGCAGTGCGAACAGTGTCGATACACGAAGTTTACGGACTATGAAAGCGTGCGTGCGTAAAAACATGTTCGAAAGTTAGAAAAATCAGATTTATGGAAAGGTAACAGCTTAAATCGAAAAATGCGTTAACTACTTATCGAGAGTGTTCAATCACGAACATTTTGATAGCAAATTCAAGTTCCTGTGTGCATTTTACTATCGTTTTTACAGCTTAAAAGATACACAATGTTGGGTATTTAGAGGTGACTTTGTGAGCTTTTGCTATCGAACCAAAAGTGCTGAATCATGTTTTCAGCAAACTACTTATCTAGTTTATGTCCTGAATATTGCCGTGGTATTTTTTTTCTTCGATTTAATGCAGTGCGTCATGCTTATCTACGCATCATAAAATCGTAATTTAGGTGCTGTAGTCGCCTTTAAGTCACCAAATTTTCCCTTTTGCAGCTAAAAAAAACATCAAGCCATACCTGCAGTTGTTTACGTTAAGTTAACGTTGTAACGTAAACAGACAGACACGCGTCTGTTTTGTATATTAATACTTTTACAACTTCCTATGTTAGTAAATGTGTTACAAATTTAGTTTTTTAGCGCTCGTAGTCCACGCTCGCTGATCTCAAGCGATCAGTGAGATTAAGCAACGCACACAGAGGCAGAGAACCTGATGGGTGACCAAAGTGGTAATTTATCAAGAGCGTTTCCGTGGTTCGGAGGGCACATTAAGCTGTCGGTCCCGGCTACTGTCGATTGACTACAGTCGTTACAACCAAGTCAGAGGCCATTGTGCGGTTTGAAAACTCTGACACCAGTGTTAGCCAAGTTCGCCACACACTTGACTATACTTACACGATGAGAAAAAGAAGTCTGTTTGTGTTTTTTTATTATTATTATGAGACGGGTCATATATGAGGTCGACGATGGAGCGAGTTAACCCAGAAAACGCCAAGGCGCTGGTACTCCCACGCACCGACGGAACACAGCAAGCGGTTTGGCATCGGACTTCGGTAGGAGGGTGGTCGCGAACCAGACGGCCCTTTACAGAGCCTACCACACCGCATGAGACCATAGGACGACACCTCAGATTCAGAAAAAAATGAAGTGTCGTTGCCTGGTATGGATTACTAGGAGGCAGGTCTCATTTGTGTTTCCTTAGTCGCCTCTTACGACACCCACGGAAAGAAATGGGGTGGCGTTATTCTCAACCGATCACCACACGGGTAAATTATGTATGCATAAATGTATTTATGTATGCATAAAAAGAGAGATATCACGCCCATAATCCCTAACGGGGTAAACAAAGCATCAGTGATTCTATAACCACTAGATGCCACGTTTGACACAAATTGTAAGAGTTATCAGATGGAACAAGTTGTATAATGGTGAGAGGTGGTCAGCCTTTCGCCCATTATACAGTAAAACTCTCGCATCCCTCTTACAGACTTTTACTATATACCTGGGAAGAGTAGGTAGCTGGCACATTCTAAGTTTTTCTTTTACTCCGAAGCCAGCATGGAAGAAATAGATAACACTAAACATTTATAATACTTACCACTCTTTTTCATGCGGTTTAAAAAAACTAACTTTTGTAAACCACACCGCAAAATAGACAAGGAGAACTTTTTTCCCCTAATTTACAAAACAAACATGACCAGATGGCTTCACTTGACTTGTAACTTGTAAGTTAATCTTTCACTTGGGATTTGAAAAAAAATGGCTCCCGTTTCTTTTTTTTATGTCTGATATAAAGTAAGTCTTTATCTTGTTTGGTAGACAAATGGTGGAAGTTTTTTGCTAGAAGACACTCATGTCTATGTTCTTTGACGAGGTAGGCTGAGCATTATTCTATTTGTGTAATGAAATTGTTAACCCCCGACGCAAAAAGAAAGGGGTGTTATAAGTTTAACGTGTCTGTCTGTGTATCTGTCTGTGGAATCGCAGCTGCCAAACGGATGAACCAATTTTCGTTTAGTTTTTTTTGTGTCATAGATAATTTTATCCCAAGTGTTCTTAGCCATGTTTCATTAAAATCTGTTCAGCCGTTTAAAAGTTATAAGCAATAATGTCGGGGGTGATTCAAAATTTTTTAATTTTAGTGTTATTTGATAATACAGTGTCTCTATTGATTTCGCAAAAAGATAACTCTCAATATACGTTAGTTTTATTTTAATTTTTTTTTTATTCATGAAAATAAGTCGTCATTGGGCTCTCCTCTGTCACTTTTTCAGGTGTTGGTGGAAAATCAGCGCTGTGTTAAATTCAAAGTGGTTTACCTATAGTTTAATGTTTGTTTGTTTGTATTTCATTGTAATCTTGACTTGTTTTAAGTGGCATCCTGAATATCCTATAAAATAAAGATTTTTTCTATTCTATTCTATTCTATTCTATTCTTAAGCTGAGTCAGCGCCCTTTCAATACGTTACTTATTATTTAATTGCAGTTTTACTTTGGTAATAAGATTATTATAAAAAGTTTTTTTCTAAAGTTATTGTAACAGCTATGAATATTTTTTTATCTATCTATGTGATATTTTTAAGTTTATAATATCTTCTTCAAGTCATGCTTAGTTTGGGGTTGATAGCACCGCGTGAGGTATCCAATATTTATTAAAAAATAACTTTGTTTAAAATTTTAAAATTTAAAAAAACTTTTACACCATGCCTGGTAAGAGGTAGGCAGCTGACATATTCTAAGATTTTCTTTTGCTCCCAGTCCAGTATGGAAACTATATACATACATCACTTGAGTATCTATCCTGATTCCTCCTCCTCTGTGAGGCGTGATGCAGCTTAGCCTTGAACCCACCAGTGGGCTCCCCATCCGGCTCTCGCATTGGGCCAGCGTGGTGGATTATGGCCTAAATCCTTTCGTGGTGAACTATGGCCTAAATCGTTTCGTAGTGGACTATCGCCTAAATCCTTTCGTTATGGATGCGCCGGCTGGCTGCGGGAGCAGGGTGAGTCGGAGCACAATGAAGTAACAAGAAGATTACATTTAGGCTGGATTACATTTATTACACAAAACACTTAAACTTTTGACGTTAGTTTATCACAAAATACACAAAACGGTATATTATGAGCGGGCGTGCGCCTGCGACGGAAACTCAGTTGGGTCTGTGTCATCCCAGCGAATGACAACTAGAAGTGTTCAATTTCGATTTTGGATTAGGAATGTCAAAACTGAAAAGTAGATAAAAATGTCGCGAAAAGAGAATGGAGAAGGAGGATGAAGGCGAGGCGCATACCGCCTCGTTACATGGACTATGGCCTAAATCCTTCCGTGGTGCACTATGGCCTTAATCTTTTCGTGGTGGACTATGGCCTAAATCATGTCGTAGTGGACTATAGCCTAAATCATTTCGTAGTGGACTGTGGCCTAAATCCTTTCGTGGTGGACGGGGGCCTAGAGCCTTTCGTGGTGGACAGTGGCCTTAATCCTGTCGTGGTGGACTATGGCCTAAATCCTTTCAAAGAGAGGTCCGTATTCCTCGGTGAAGATTTGTACATGGGCTGGTAAAAGGAAATACTTACTTGAGCATCCTGATTCCTCCTCCTCTGTGGGGGATGATGCAGCTCAGCTCTGAACCCCCCCGCGGGCTCCCCATCCGTCTCCAACACCTTCAGGAGGTACGAGATGTACGAGGTGGCCAGGCGAAGGGTTTTAATCTGAAAAGTGGGGGGGTTAGTAAGTGACAGGTAAGAGTGGGTGGTGCCGTTAGGGGGGCGAGCTGTTTTTTTGACCTTTTTTGTTTTTTACTACAGTTCTATTTGTTCTATTTCTGTTTTCCTTTACCTTAAATTTGTTTTGTATGTTTTGCTGTGAATTAATATTAGGTATATCTATGTATCTATCAGAAGGCTGAGTACAATAGTGACAGCGCCGCGACAACACCGCGGTCCTATGTCAAAATGTCAACATAGACAACGCCATAGGGCGAGCAAGCCTTTGCGCGGGGCCCTCGCGCAATCAAAGTGAAGTTTCACTGTCAGCCGAATGGCGCGCCGTGAAATACATACAAACATACATTAAACGATTTAAATACATACATACGCATACGTTCTTTTGACCCTACTGACTCTACGCCTATTCGCAAAGGTGCAGTCTTCCTCAGAGAAGAACAGGCTAGAAACTCTGAGGTTGCTCTTTTAAATCGCATTACAAATTTTCTTATTTACTAATTTTAACTAAATCTGAAATAACTCTAGAGCTGAGCAGTTCATTCCCATGGCTGCCTGTCTGATAGACAATCAGACATTTTGTAATAGCCCTTTTTGCAAAGTTTGAGCAGTTCATTCCCATGGCTGCCTGTCTGATAGATAATCAGACATTTTGTAATAGCCCTTTTTGCAAAGTTTTTGAGGGCGTCCCGCGTTTTTAGGGTTGCCGTATCAAAAATAGAAATTACCGTGTTTTTCGCTAACATACACAAATAACTACTTAATAGAATAGATTTTTCTTTTTTTAAAGTTGTTTGCTGTTGTCATATTTAAATAAGTGCCGTATTTCTTAACAGTTTAGTGATTTTGCCATAAATAAGAGCGTGAATTGTCGTATTTTACTGTTGGGAACAACACTGATGGCAACTGTCTTTTTTTGTTTATAAGCATCAAAAGAGGTTTTATTATAAATTCATTTTGATAATAATTTTTAAAATGTTAATATCATAGAAAACTAAGAAGCTAATCATCTAATAAAGACAAAATTATTATTATTACGTTTTTTTAAACGGAATTATATGTAATATGTAACGGAATTATTTAAACCAAACTATAATTGCAAATGAACTCAAACTTTTGAGCAAATTTTCGTTATAAATAGATTCCGATATTCAAGCTCTCGATTTAAATAATAATAAACATTCTTGGACAATCCATACGGCGCTATTTAACCTCTAACTGATGAAGCTCTGTACTATGAATACTAGACAACTTTATTGCTATACTAATTATTGTTTTGTAAATACATACATACATAGTCGAAAATAGTTTTCTAAAATTCAAAGGTTTGTAAAAAATGATAATAAAAAATTATATACAGGGTTATTTTTTAATCAGTACACAAATTTTTTGTACGTAAACTTTATGAAAATTTAACAGACCCGTATTTTTTTGTTTTATATCGTTTCATATAAACATTTCAAGCTAGATCGTCTGAAGCATGAAAATAAATCAATTTTTTGTATGAAAAAAAAAATAACTTCGTCCAATTGACTTGAAACTTGGTAACAGTACTCTTCAACACAATTTGTGACACCCGTGTTTCTGCGTTTTACAAAATGTTATCCTATAAGACGTTAAAAAGGGGTATCAAAATCTAAAAATTTTGGAAAAAAAAATTATTTCTTTCTTATTTACGTTCTATCAACGTTACTGACACCATAAGTAAAATTTGTGTACTGATTAAAAAGTAACCCTGTATATATATATACAGGTTGAAAAAGAACCTCTCAGCTTTATTGAAAATCCTGACCCAGTATCACTTACTGAACACTTTTTTAATTATTATTTTTTTAATTTTTTTTAGGGGGGGGGTTTTTTTCTTAAACGTAGACACCACTCGGGCGCACCCGCCGAGCGCTATCCGGACCCCTCGCGTGCCTGGTGTAAGAGTAATGTCTACGTTTAGGCGAAAAATGAACTATTCCCATTGAAAAATTATTAAAAAATATATATATTTATATATATATAAGGTCCTAATTTATTAGTCACTTTCCTTTTAACACGTTATTGTGTAGGTCAAAATATATCATTTGAGTCAAAAAACAAAAGCATAATATTAAATTTAAAAGGTCTTGAAAAATTTTGTTATTATATTTTTTCATCACTATGTTGAATAAACCCATCCATTCAAACGTAAATAATAATGGCAGTAGTAGAGCGGGCGAGCGGGGAGTGGACGGCTATAATCGAAAGAGAACCATTCCTTTATCTTTAAATGGATTTTTTTTTTAATTTTCTTTACAAAATTTAATTTTCAGATAATTAATTTTTATGTTGTTTTTTGGAATACTATCAACCTATACAATAACGCCTTAGAAGCTATACAATAACGCCTTAGAAGGTAACTAATAAATTAGGACCTTATATATATATACTAATAAATTAGGACCTTATATATTTTCATAAATGTGTTCTTTGGGTGATACTGGTTTAGGATTTTGATAGCGCGCGTAATGCGCCGCGGTCCTATGTCAAAATGTCAACATTGACAACGCCAGAGGGCGAGCAAGCCTTTGCGCGGGGAGTATACGTATTGAACTACAAAAGTTCAATACGTATACTCAACCAAAATGTATGGAACAACTGATTTTTTTTAGTAGACAAAGTGGTTGTTGAATGTTTTCAATTTCACCCTGTAGTTGGAGCATGTTGATCGAAGATGGCAGTAGAAAAATGGACCGGACCTACGAAAAAAGTAACCTAGTCTAACTTTATTTAAGCCTAGCCCAACACTGGACAAATACTTAAAAAATCAAGTAAAACAGCTCTGTCCCCCCCTAGCGGCGTTTGAACTGACCTTAGACAATTTAGTATCAGGCAGGACATTGGGTATTCGCTGGCGGAGCTGACAAAACGCGAGGTTGATGCTCTGCGACCTCTGTCGCACCATCTGGTGACGACGTAAGTGCGAGTGAGATGCAACGATCACTTAACGGGGTCCCGTACGTAGTTTCGAATGACGTTGAAGCGACGCACGCTGTAGCGAAAAACTTTCCGCGTGGTACGTTGGAGCGAAAGTTCATTGAAGCGAACGCCACGAAGTCGAACGACACTGAAGCGATCACCGTTGTGGCGAAGAATTTTTGAGGTCTTGTACGCGGTATCGAATGACGCTGTAGCGATACACGTTGTGGCGAAAAATGTTGAAGCGAAATCTACGAGGTCGAATGCCACCGCAGCGAGAAACATTGAGGCGAAAAACATTCGTAATAAGGAAAATTACTAATTTTTCAAGCGACAAAATAATATCACGTATTGCACCAGACTGGCGACGCGGAAGCCACCTGTGCATAAAAAAAATAAGTCAGATCATGTAGAGTCCATAAACTTACTTGATATTATTAGTAGATTGTAAGAAAGTTAGTTTCGGATGACAGCATCATAAGTAATTATTCTGGACCTTCCGTGTGCGGGCAAATCGATAGATCTTGACGAGATCTTCGTTTCGAATGACAGCTGTCACAATTAAAACAGCCATATCTATGTGAATAATTATCATAGACCTTCCGTGTGCGGGCCAAACGATAGGTGACGACGAGATCTTCGTTTTGGATGACAGTTTCAATTGTGACAGCTGTCATTCGAAACGAAGATCTCGTCAAGATCTATCGATTTGCCCGCACACGGAAGGTCCAGAATAATTACTTATGATGCTGTCATCCGAAACTAACTTTCTTACAATCTACTAATAATATCAAGTAAGTTTATGGACTCTACATGATCTGACTTATTTTTTTTATGCACAGGTGGCTTCCGCGTCGCCAGTCTGGTGCAATACGTGATATTATTTTGTCGCTTGAAAAATTAGTAATTTTCCTTATTACGAATGTTTTTCGCCTCAATGTTTCTCGCTGCGGTGGCATTCGACCTCGTAGATTTCGCTTCAACATTTTTCGCCACAACGTGTATCGCTACAGCGTCATTCGATACCGCGTACAAGACCTCAAAAATTCTTCGCCACAACGGTGATCGCTTCATCAGTGTCGTTCGACTTCGTGGCGTTCGCTTCAATAAACTTTCGCTCCAACGTACCACGCGGAAAGTTTTTCGCTACAGCGTGCGTCGCTACAACGTCATTCGCAACTACGTAGGGGACCCCACTTAACGTATTGACCTCCGAAATACGAGCTACGTTTTCATGGTATGCACCTACGAAGCCGCGAAACACAATAAATATGTGACTATGAAAATGGAAAGGTACTACTTTCGTGATAGTCGTTAAGGTTCACAATTAGTGTGATGAGCTATTGCAAATAGCTCCTATTGACTACCCCGAAAGTTGTACCTTTTACTAAACACAGTCGTCACATATTATAAACTAGCTTCCCGCCCGGGGCTTCGTTCTCGTGGGAATTGCGGGAATTAATTATACACTTTAACCTTCCTCTTGAATCACTCCGTCTATTGGTGAAAACCGTATGAAAATCCGTTCAGTAGTATTCAGTTTATTGCGTTCAGACAGACATGCGGCGGGGGACATTGTTTTATAATACTTATAGTATGTTATGATATGATAAGTTATAATAATTGTTTTTAAAAACAGTATTTAAAAGCAAGTTTTTATTTGAATGCTAATTTTTTATATTCTTCTCAGCAAACGCTAACAAATAATTTTCATATCAGCCTATTGCAGTCCACTGCTGAACATAGGCCCCCCCCCCAAGGTGCGCCACTCACTTTGCACGATCCTCCGCTGTTTTCATCCAGCCACTACCCGCTATCTTCTTTAGGTCATCTGACCATCTGGCTGGGGGGCGTCCTACACTACGTTTGCCAAGACGTGGTCTCCATTCGAGAACCTGTCTACTCCAAGGCTCGTCGGTTCTGCGACGGACATGGAGACATATTTTTGAAACTATAGAATTCCAATTCGCATACGAATTGATAAGATTCGCATGAGAATCTCATACAAATCTTGTCAATTCGTATGCGAATTGTAATTCTATTGTTTCAAAAATCAGACCCATGGCCAGCCCATTGCCACTTCAGCTTGCTACACTTTTGGATAACATCCATCACTCCGGTTTTCTGTCGGATAACCTCGTTTTGGATTCCATCCTTTAGCGAGAATCCAAGCATGGAGCGATCCATAGCTCCTCTTTTGAAGTCGGTTAAAAAATCATATCGTGGTGGACAATGGCCTAAATCTCCTTCGTGTTTCGAAGGGAGGCCCGTGCCCCTGTGTGGGAACGTATAATTGGACTGGTAAAACAAAAAAAAATTGAAGAAAGTTTAAAAAAAATCTCACCTACCTTAGATAGCTTGGTATCTGGTGGTACATTAGGTATACAGTCTCTTAGGTCAGAGAAGGCTGTATTAATGCTTTGTGTTCGCCGTCTCTCCTTCCGATTGGCTGTTGACCTCCGTTTGACGACGCGAACGAATGACGGCGCTGCGCGGGAGAAGCCTAATGGTAGGGGCTGCATGTCGCATTCTAGTGCTAGAGAAAAAAAAAATGCTGTAAGCTCAAAGGTAAGGTGACCTTTCTATAGTAGGTCCCTAGAGGTACACACATAAACAGAAAACATAGAAGGTGCTTAGCAAGTAATGGCATAGGCGTGGGGCTATACATATACCTACGCCTATGCTATTTTCTGCAGCGGCAGTGGCAGTGGGCAGGGCATTGCTCGTAGGACTGATGGCTGCTGGGGCAGGAAAGTCCTCGAGTGGCGACCACGTACCGGAAGGCACAGCGAAGGAAGGCAGAGCACAAGGTGGACCGACGATCTGGTAAAGATTGAGGTGGAAATCCCTGGGGGAGGCCTATGTCCAGCAGAGGACGTCTTGCGGCTGACATGATGATGATGCTATTTTCTGGGGTAACTCGCTCCATCGTCGACCTCATCTATGACCTTGGTTTATTTGTCCTTCCTTCACGTCACGTCGTTTCAGAGCGCTAAATCGACGTGGATTTTCCCCAAGGATAGTTTGAGGGATGGAAAGTAACATAGGCTAATTTTCCACGCGAACAAAGTGGCGGACGACAAGCTAGTAGGTTATCAACGTTACCTGGGTTATTTTGGTTGTAATGCATGGTGTGGTAGGAGTCGTAGGGCTCGTTGCCAGGTATCTGCATGTCTTCGTAAGCTGATGAGAAGAAAAAAATTATGTTTCAGGTCGTCTATTCCTCTAACTAATCAAAAGCGGTTGAATGACAATAGAAGGAGAACTATAATTTTCATACACATTCTGACAGCAACCCCGACCAGCAGCACTACGAAGAGGCCATCAGTGTTTCAGTCAAAAATACAGTTTTTTTGCGAGATAATTCCAACAAAAACTAGTTTTTAAATTAAGCAAAAAATAATTTATGCAATTCTGTAAACGACTGTAAAAAAAAGTTGACGAAATGTGGAATTTTATACGAACAATTGCAGTTGTGTACAAAATGAAACACAAACTATAAAAAGTTGAAAAGTTGGCAAACTGATAAAGTTGGCGATGTGACACTATTAGTTTAAAAGTAAGGAAAAGAAATGTAAAAGTAAGCAAAAGGAACATTTTTAAAAAGTAGGCCAAGTTTGGAAAGTTGGCAAAACGGACGCAGCTCGCACCAAAGTCAACTGAACCTTAAATCGCAAACTACCTAGTAACTGAACATTCACTTGGCGGTGGCGCCAGTCAAAGCAGCCATCATTATACAAAGAGTTTCCATACAAACTTCATCAGCATATACCTAGCGCATTTTGTATGGGAGATCAAAAATTTTTTTTTCGTATTTTGACCTATGTTCCTTGGGGAAGTTGTTCAGTTTCATGAACTGATTAACCACCCGAGAGGTTGAAAGAGAGATACCTAAAGCCCTGTAGTATGAAATAATAGTTCTCAACCAACTGATCAGATAAAATGGACACCATTGCCATTCCACCATCATTGAAACGCCAATGATTAAAATTTGGACCGAGGACCCCATCTTTTCTTCCTAGCGCTGTCCCGTTTCTCATTCGGGACAAGCTTGACTGTGTTCCTAAGAACTTGGCAGATTAGTAGTTACAGTGGAGACTGTCACCTGACCTCCGTGACCCTGCTAGCCAGGGAACCTGACCGGATTGCATCAGTTTTTCACATTCAATCGTCGTATTAGATCGCGATGATTTTTCTCACCATAAGAGCAGTGTGCAGCTCAGAAAAAAACAGTCGCTTCTTAGATGTTGTCGATTGTCTACGTATTAGCAAAAAAATCAAGCTCAATAAGTTAATAACTCAATAAGTGCCCCCTTCGCACCGATTTCAAACAGATAGGTACTAATTCATTGAATGAGGTTGTCTTTGAATGAGGTTTCGCATTTTGAAGTCAGTTTAATTGTTTTTTCTAAAAAGTTTATTTATTTTACTATTTTTTGTGTAACTACATGAGAAACATTGTAAATACCCTCGATTTCCCTGTGGGATTCCATCATCATATCCAAACTTGGTGACAATTACCTTTCAAACAAAAAAATAATTTTGTAAATCGGTTCACAAAAATCGGTGAACATATAATAAACAAAAAATAACATATAGTCGAACATAGAGCCTCCGCCATTTGACGGTATGAAAATGGAACCAAATCGACCACTCACTTGAATTATCTGCGGAGAAGAGAAGGCGATGGTTCTTACCATAACTCCTGCTTATATAGTGGTTAGTGTCGTGATACATGTCCGTGGTATCGAACTCCTGCTCGCCTGTTGCTGGCCAGTACGCGCCTTCCATTGAGCTGCCTGGTTGGAAATAAAGATATATTAAAGGTACTTTATATTAAAAATACACTGTTTGTGTTGTCGTTTTCTGTTCATGTTCTTGTCCTGTTTTTTATATTTTACTAGCTTTCCGCCTGAATTTCCCAAGGTCTAATCTATCTCTTTACCAAATTTCATCAAAATAGGTTCAGTAGTTTAGGCGTGATAGTGTTACTTTCGCATTTATATATTAATATTATAAAGAGGAAAGATTTGTATTTTCGTATATGTAACGAATAAACTTAAAAACTACTGGAGCGATTTCAAAAATTCTTTCACTATTAGGATGCTAGGTACATTATCCCTGAGTAACATAGGCTACATAATTTTCCCGAATTCCCACGGGAACGAAGTCCTGAGCGGGATGCTAGTATGATATAAAGTAGGGAAGTAGGGATTTCTAGTTTTTTTTGTGTTGTAGTGTGAATTTTTGATGTCGAATAAAAGTCTTGAATCTTTTTTTTTATACCTAATGTTTCACAATTGGTCGCCTTAAAATACGTGTAATTTAATGTTGTTTTGTTTTCTGCTCAGTATATACTGCAGCATTTCTGCTTGCGATCTTTTTTATGTTCTGTTATTCTTTCCGGTCTAGTTTTCTTTTTAATTCATTATATATTTCAAAATTTTAGAACTTGCTCCATTTTTGCATTTTGTTTGGGATTGAAGTTGACATTTTGATTCGACAAAATTTTTTGAAGTGAAACGACTGATTTTCTGTGAAAATGAATGCTTTAATTGAATTATTTTTATATTAAATTCATTATAACTAACGTCGGTCAACAGAGAGATTTAGAGATATATAATTAAAAATTTAAAATTGATTTCTAATTGTGCACATCAAAATGTAAGTTTTTTGTTCTCGCACGCCTACTCTACCCTGCCTACGCTATACAGTACACTTTTACAACATCTTCTTCACGCTCAGACAAATACTCTATCAGGCTGTTCTTGCAAAACAGTTACGAGAATCCTGGGTCATATGGTTTAAATCAATTCTGGTTATCATTTGACCTGGGAGGATTACTTCACGACCTGCAAGGGGAGAATATCCTTCTTGTATAGGTTACACTAGCTTGACATCCTTACTATTCTAAAAGTACTCATATATTTTAATTTTTCTTCCTTTTGGTGCTCTTTTGGGTATTGTGGCCTTTTAGGTATCCTAGTCCAATTTGGAATTTTAGTAGTTTCAGTGATTTTAACAATGACCTAAAGAAAGACTGGGTAGCAGTATTTCGCTGAATGATTTGACAGACGTATATCCAGTTTGCGAGCACCCCAAACCACCAGTTCCAGCCACAATTTCATAGCGGATTTACCAGCGGCCTCAAGAAGACCTATAGCTAAGTTTTTTAGTTCCATTCCCAAAATTTATCTATTTTATTTTTACAAATAGCCAATTGTGTCAGCAATAGATTTATCTGACAAGTAGGTGTGGTATTTCATTCGATATCGAATTATTATCTTCCTATTTGCTGCAGATAATAATTTATTATAGTTAGGCCACATGTTTTAATTTTATGTATGTTATTGATACCGTTCTAAATTAACCAACACTTCTTTCCCAAACAAAAATATCCGTACGTTGAAAGCTGTTTTAAAAGTTAGGCCTTCCCATCTGTTTAGTTTTGGTTTACTTCTTAAATTTAATTGTGCGATTTTTATGTTCAATTTTGGTCTGTGTCGAATTTTTGTATCCGTTTATTTATAATTAAAACCTTTCTTTCATTTTAAATCTCGTCTACTTTATTTTTTGTGTTTCGGCGATATCACCACCGTTTTATCGCTAAAATACTTATACTTCTTCTTCACATACCTATATCGAGATATACGAAAAGAGCGCTTCAAACTGTATGAGAACCTAGCGTGTCGAATTTTTCGTACCTACATGACGTCACGAGCGAGATTTAGTGATGGTAAATCAAGACCGCGCGAAAACAATAATATAAATCCGATTAAAATCGATTATTATTTTCAGCATAGGTCTCAAGCGGACTAAACTGTGACCGTAGATCACACTTTTGACACGCAAGGTATAAAGTAGGTAAATTTTTACCGTCTATCTCGATATAGGTCTGTGTTTGTCCCATAGTGATTCGGCGGATAAAAGTCAACCTGTGTTACTATTTAGACATAAACTTACCATGATGCTGCGGCGGGCAGTAGAACGGAGGCTCATACCGGTCGAAACCCTCATCTGAAGGGGACATGCTGCCGTAGCTCGACATCAGCACCTGATCAACCACCAACCAGATTAAAGTCACCAATGAAAAACATGATTTTTACACTAGTTCCACTTATTTATTTAATATTTTTATGCGACCGGTTTCGATTAGGTACATCATCTTCAGGCGTATCTTACTAAAATCTTACTAAGATGGGTTAACTCTTGACCTCAATCTTCACCGTACAGGTCAAAGAAGAGGTCGACGATGGAGCGAGTTAACCCAGAAAACGCCTAAGGATAAAGGCACTGGTACTCCCACGCACCGACTGAACACAGCAAGCTGTTTGGCGTCGGATTTCGGGAGGTCGTGAACCAGACGGGCCTTTACAGAGCCTACCACACCGCATGAGACCATAGGACGACACCTCAGATTCAGAAAAAACTTAAGTGTCGTTGCCTGGGATGGATTACTAGAAGGCAGGTCTCATTTGTGTTTTATCAGTCGCCTCTTACGACACCCACGGAAAGAGATGGGGTGGTGTTATTCTCCAAAGATCACCACACGGTAAAATGGAGTTCCATCAAGAAGCAACAACAGAAAGTATAAACTACATAGATTAAAGTCCTTTTCAAACTCAAAGACAATTTAAACTGAACAGCCCGCCGATCGCGGTAAGTTTGAACGTGTTTACCAAAGCTAAACCGCTCAAGTTTCCTTTGAATTCAGCCCAATAGAAACGTGAGAGATTTAGGTTCGGTAAACACATTTAAACTTACCGCAATGGGGGAAGTTCATCAACTTATAAAAACTGAACAACTAGGAACTAGGTAAAAATTTAGGGAAAGAAATATGTTCGGCGCGAGTGACCTAGAGGCCCTAGGATCTAGAATCTTGGGCCTAGATGCCGCGAGTGTAGAGGTAACCAAAGAAATTTTAATAAGAATTTTAAAAAATTTGAAGCACTTAAAATTATTTAAAAGTTAGAGACAAATAAATAATTAAATAAGTTTTAAACGTAAAGTAGAGACATACTTTCGACATACTTTTCGTATATTTATAAGAAAGGTATGTTATCGAACAGCTTTAGAACGCATCCATTGGTTGCTTTGTTATCTTTTTTACTGTTATGAAATTGCCACGGGTCCCAAACTAAATGGTATAGTTACGCCACTGTTTATAGACATAAACTTTAAACTATTTTCATCCCGATGCTTGACTAAACGTTTCTATACATAATAACAAAAATCTTATAAAAAACTCAGACTCAGACAGTAGTCCTTTCATATTTGTCAGGAGTTTCAAGTGGGACCACTTGAAGAACCACTCATTTGTAAGTAATAGAGAGATAGTTCCCAGACAGAAATAGATTTCTGTCAATTCAAGTTAACTTTTAACTCTTTTAGAATAGAATAGAAAACATATTTATTTTATAGGACATTCAGGATGCCACTTAAACAAGTCAATATTACATGAAATACACACAAACATACATAAAAGGATTAAATAGTACATACGCATTCGTTGTATTGACCCTATACTGACTCACGCCTATTCGCAAAGGTGCAGTCTTCCCCAGAGAAGAACAGGCAAAAAACTTTGAGGGTGCTCTTTTTAATCGCATTACAAATTTTCTTATTTTCTAATTTTAACTAAATCTAAAATAAGTCTAGAGCTGAGCAGTTCATTCCCATGGCTGCTTGTCTGATTGAAGCCCTTTTTGCAAAGTTTTTGTTTAATTATTGTCTTAAATTTGTCCATAGGTAAATTTTGAATACACATGGGAATCTTTATTATAGAAACGTATACAACGTCCCAAAAAAGAGTTCGTTAAAGAGTCGAGTTATACCGATTTTCGCAAAACATGATTAACAGGTGTTTCAGAAATACCATAACAAATACCTAGAATCATTCAATTCAATTCTCAATAAACGACGTGACAGTATGATAACTTGAAGGAACGTTTCTGCAAATGGGTGAAAATGGTCACTATCGTCATTCCATTGGCATAATGCCATTGATTAGCGGAATAGCCCCCAACGATTATAGTAGGTATTATTATAATTCTGGTGATGACATACGGGGCCGAGACGCGGCCAGTCACAGTGAGACTGGTCCACCAATTTAAGGTCGCTCAGCGAGCTGTGGAAAAGCTATACTCGGTATTTCTTTGAGGGATCGGATTCGCAATGAAATAATCCACCAGAAAACCAAAGTCACCGACATAGCCCGGCGCATTAGCAAGCTTAAGTGGCACTGGGCTGGTCATATCTGTCGTAGAACCGATGGCCATTGGGTCACTTGGGGCAGACGAGTTCTAGAATGGAGACCACGAATCGGTAAACGTAGCAAAGGGCACCCTGTAACTAGATGGGGTGACGATATTCGTGAGGTAGCGGGCAGTGGTGGGAGGAGGAGAGCTGACGACCGAGCTCAGTGGCGTGCCATAGGAGAGGCCTATGTCCAGCAGTGGACTGACACAGGCTGATGATGATGATGTATTTATTAACACCCGATGCGAGGGTTTTGTTGTACTTAAGTTTGTAGGCGAAAGGTTGACAACCTCTTACCATTATACATCATGTTTCATCCAATAACCCACAGAATATATGTCAAACGTGGCACCAAGTGTTTCTGAACCACTGATGATGCTCTAACTACCCTGTAAGGGATTACAGGCGTGGATCATAACGGGTTAACCCGTACGAGTTAACTTGAGACTTGCAGCTCGAGTCGATGGTGTACGTCAGATATTTCAACAGTAATATCAAAGAAGGTATACAAAACTCTAAAAAAATTTTCGACAAAAAGCCTTCAATCATAATTCAAGTCAATTTGAAAGACAATAAGTGACGTCAATAGCCACATCACCACGCCCAGCCCTAAATTAAACCAAGAGTGAACAAATAAACCAGATGATCGCTGCTATATCTCCGCAGGCCGAGTACGATAGTGACAGCGCCGCGACAACACCGCGGTCCTATGTCAAAATTTCAACATTGACAACGCCAGAGGGCGAGCAAGCCTTTGCGCAGGCCCTCGCGCAATCAAAGTGAAGTTTCAGCGTCAGGCGAACTGCTAGGCCGACGACATCAATATCTTCGGTGAAAATATCGAAAGAGAGTCGAGACACGTATCCGTAAGAAAGATGCTACATATATCTTTGTATATCTGTTTCGAGATTTTATCATTTTGCACACCGGTCATTGTAGGTGACGTCGTTGTCGGCCCGTCTCAAGTTAACTCGTACGAGATATATTATTATTACATTTACTAACACTCGGCTGCGCAGTCAAAACACAAAAATCTGTGTCCGTCACATGGAGGCCACGTGGGCGCAGTTAAAACTTATCACAGACGACAGATTGCCATTGTTTACGTTATACGGGACGTAAACCTGACAGGGTCTAAACGTCACGAAGTTATGTCCTACTAGCTTTCCATCCGGGAATTTGTTCCCGTGGGAATTTGGGAAAATTATGTAGCCTATGTGTTAATCCAGGGTTTCAGCTGCCTCCGTAACAAATTTTATCAGAATTGGTCCAGCCGTTTGAGCGTGAAAGAGTAACAAACATACATACATCCTCACAAACTTTCCCATTTATAATATTACTAGCTTTCCGCCCGGGACTTCGTTCCCGTGGGAATTCGGGGAAATTTTTTAGCCCGTTACTCAGGGATAATTTAGCATTCTAATGGTGAAATAATTACCTATTCAAATCGGTCCAGTACTTTCGGAGCCTAATCAATGCAAACAAACAAACAATCAAATCTTTCCTCTTTATAATATTAGAATATATAGGTACCTATAGATTACTTATATTAAAATAGTAGGATATGACAGGTTTGTCACCATCCAGGCGCAGTTATCTACTGATTAGAAACACTTTATTATAAACAGCTGATACCTACCCCATGCCCGCGACTATGTTCAAAATTTCGTCTTTCATAGGATTCTGTTTATTAAAATCTATTTCTAGGCACCGTACAGATTTTTCTTACCTTTTTTAAGTCTTGTTTTTATGAAATTAAAATCGATCGATCCAATTTCGAAATTGCCACATCACTAAATTAAAAAAAAAGGATTTTTTATTACTTAATTTATTTGATCACTTCACTTGATTCACGATCGGAGGTACTCTTGTGAGATTATAAAATTTTAATTTTTATTAAAAAAATTCACACTATTTGTACGTTAGAAATCTTTTTTAAAACAATTTAGAATTAAAAAAGACACTAAACAAATTTCTCCAAAAACTGACACTTGAAAACGCGCGCGTTTTTTGTTTTTTTCTAAACCAGCACATGCGACAATGTTTACTCAGCCAAATCCAATATTGCACTGGTATCCTTTGGTACTTTATTTCAGGATACTGTGTGAACTCCCTTACTGGGCGGGGTTTAAGGGAGTGGCCTATTTCAGAGGTTGAAAAGGAACGTTTAAAGATATATAGTTGTCTTTGTCTGACGTTCTGATGCAAGGGCGTGAGTGCACTGGTGAGTGCTTGGTAAGTTAAAGGTTCTTTTGTATGTCTAGCGTAACTGTCCGTCTATGGAAACATTTTTAGTGGACGGATTGTTTAACTTAACTTAACAAAAACGCTAAGACAGGAACAAACACACACGACCTGAGAACAAACATCTGCTTTTTACACAAATATTTGTCCTCAACCTGGGAATCGAACCCAGGACCTTTCGATCAAGAGCCTTCGACTACCACTGTGGTGATCGGTTGAGAATAACACCACCCCATCTCTTTCCGTGAGTGTCGTAAGAGGCGACTAAGGAAACTCAAATGAGACCTGCCTCCTAGTATGTAAGTACTTACCTAATCCATCTTAGGCAACGATACCTCAGTTTGTTTTGAATCTGAGGTGGCGTCCTATGGTCTCATGCGGTGTGGTAAAGGGCCGTCCGCGACCACCCTCCTACCGAAGTCCGACGCCAAACAGCATGCTGTGTTCCCTCGGTGCGTGGGAGTACCAATGCCTTAACACTGGGCCACCATTACCAGTGCCAGTGAATTTTCTGGGTTAACTCGCTCCATCGTCGACCTCATCTATGACCTTGGTCAAGATTGAGGTCAAGAGTTAACCCATCTCATAATAAATAATAATAATAATAAAGAGGTAAGATGTACCTAATCTGTTCTCTCCAACTCGAACTCATTTTTTTAAAGATTTTGTTAATTACCTAAAACTAAGTACCTAATCCCGCCATTTTATCAAACGGGAGGTACTCGTACGAAACCACCCTACCTAATACAAATCATACAAAATAAAAAGTACTTACTTACCGCAAAACGATGAAATTTCCTTGGGTAGGTGGTAATAAACTTTGCTAATGTGAACGCCCCCTTAAAACTCACATGAGTAAGCTCCTCCCACGTCTACGATTGGTCAATCCTTCTCCACCAATCAACGTCAAGGATATTATCGAATATAGATAAAAACTATACTTCCAACAATTAATAACGAACTGAATTATTGTTGTATTTTAAAACGCTTTCTCAAGGCATCACACACTCAACTAACGTTTTCCTTCTTCCTCGCAAGGGACACACAAAAACTGAAAAATCGTGACCCAAGGCCACAAAGCACTTAACCATAGAGGTGTAATTAGAAGTAAGATTTATATGATTTGACTTAAAAAGAGCGACCCTCGGAGTTTCCTGCCTATGCTTCTCCAGAGGAATACTGCACCTTTGCGAATAGGCGCTGTCAAAAGTGCTAATGTAATTTACTATATTGACGTGTTAATTTTTAAATTTGATCAGTTTCTTAAGGCGACTACAGCACCCAATAAAGGCAGCACACATAGGAATAGTGCCATCTCCGTCTCTCAACAGACCAGGAGACGTATTTTTGAAATGATAGAATTCCAATTCGCATACGAATTGACAAGATTCGCATACAAATCTTGTCAATTCGTATGCGAATTGGAATTCTACATATTATTTCAAAAATACGTCTCCTGAACCGGCAGTGCGAACAGTGTCGATACACGATGTTTACGGAATATGAAAGCGTGCGTGCGTAAAAACATGTTCGAAAGTTAGAAAAAATGAGATTTATGGAAAGGTAACAGCTTAAATAGAAAAATGCGTTAACTACTTATCGAGTGTTCAATCACGAACATTTTGATAGCAAATTCAAGTTCCTGTGTGCATTTTAGTATCGTTTTTACAGCTTAAAAGATATCCATTATTGGCATTTAGAGGTGACTTTGTAAGCTTTTTCTATCGAACCAAAAGTGCTGAGTCATGTTTTCAGCAAACTACTTATCTAGTTTATGTCCTGAATATTACCGTAGTATTTTTTTCTTCGATTTAATGCAGTGCGTCATGCTTATCTACGCATCATAAAATCGTAATTTAGGTGCTGCTGTAGTTGCCTTAAAACACCTCAGTAAGTTTTGCAGACATTAGTAAGGTGACGCGCGGTCATGCCAATGTAGTTTATCTCTCTCTCGCAAGCAATAAAGGACACGTGTCCCCCCCCCCCCCCTTATCTACATCTACACTAATATTATAAAGAGGAAAGATTTGTACCTATTTTTGTATGTTTGGAACGAATAGGCTCCGAAACTACTGGACCGATTTCAAAAATTTTTTCACCGTTAGGATGCCACATTATCCCTGAGTAACATAGGCTACATAATTTTCCCGAATTCCCACGGGAACGAAGTCCCGAGCGGGATGCTAGTCTAACATATTTGTACTCCTAGAATATATTCTAATCTCCGTTAATTCTAACATTACTGGTGAAGTGCGCGGTGCCCAAGGTATACTTAACTTCCCAGCACGACCGTAGCATCTCTGGTGTCCGTTTGCCCAGCCAGCCCGAAAGCTCTGGAGCGATTTCACCTATGCCATCATTCAGGTATGGTAAACTAAATAAAGTTGGTGGAACCGCTTCGGTTATATCAGATACCTACTAGCTTTCTACATCCATGACTTCATTCCCGTGGGAATTGCGTAGCTTATTTCGGCTCTGCCCAGGGGCCTGATTTTTGAAACAATAGAATTCCAATTCGCATACGAATTAACAAGATTTGTATAAGATTCTCACGCGAATCTTGTCAATTCGTATGCGAATTGGATTTCTATCGTTTCAAAAATATGTCTCCAGGTCTCAGATCTTGATTTTAATTAGAAAGCTTATTCTGCACTGCCCAAGACCCTACACCACCTAGCGACGATCTGATTTTCAATTGGTCCATAATTTGTACAATGCGTAGGTAATTCATAAAGAATGCTGAAATCCACGCGTGGGAATTCAGGAAAATTATGTAGATGCTCAGCACTCGAGTACGATGCAATGGTGATAGCGCGCGTAATGCGCCGCGGTCCTATGTCAAAATGTCAACATTGACAACGCCAGAGGGCGAGCAAGCCTTTGCGCGGGACCCTCGCACAATCAAAGTGGAGTTTCAGCGTCAGCCGAGTGGCGCACCGCGCGAGTTTGTAGATAATGTAAGCATTCTAACGAGATAATGTAAGGATTTCTGAAATCGATTTTATTCGTTGCAAACATACAAATCTTTCCTCTTTATAATATTATAGTTTAGATATAAAACAGAAATAAAACACAACATTTTTTTAAATAAAACTCTATATTAATATAATATAATAATAATAATTGTGTGTATGTCTGAGAGTTCATAATGTGTAAAAATCTTCCTTGCACACTCCCGTTGGGTCCCTTTTATATTACTTTCCTTCACGCTCGAATACATTCTGTGACTGTGACTGCAAAATTTACTTAAAAAAATAGACTGACTGAAAAAAGAAAAAAAAATGACTGATTGTAAGATGAAATGTTTTTTTTTCTTGGATTCTGAATTTACACACACTTTATCCTATACAATGTAAGGGAAAAACGCTTTCGAAAACAGAGACGGCTCGTATGATTGTCAATATACATATATTTTTATAGCAACAAAAAAAATTTTTTTTTCAAAAAAAGCAAACTCATTTTGATGTCAATTGACCTCAGGAACTGTTTTTCAAAAGTGTAAAAGAAAATAAATAAACTGACATATGTGACGATAATAGATTTAATTTTTTTTATTTTTTTTCATTATTATTACTATCTATAACAAGCTGTCTTCGTTTTCGAAAACGTTTTTGATTTTAATGTCCAACACTTATTAGATTTATCGTGTACAATAATTTCAATTTGGAATTACATTATGCTACTGTTTTTTTATCGTTATTTCGGAAACAATAATTTTGCCGAGGTCAATAAGAAAATAGCAACACTATACAATGTACACAGGTATAAACTATTCTTATATTTATTATTACTAAAATAAGTAACCATTCAACATATCAATTAAATCTTTAATTCTCTTTTGCAATCACAGTCACAGCTTAACCTCGAAATGACCAAAATCACGGTTAAATTTAACTACTATCTAAAACATTCGTTCATTCATACGCTTTTATACAAAATTAGCCCTAAATACATGCGCAATAGTGGTCAAAATCGCAGTTACGAGCTACTTACCTATTTACTACCTTATGATTTTTTCTATCGCATAGACGAATGCTAGTGGATGAGTTATAAAAATATATAAACTTTAAAAACTAGTGAAAAAGGATGTGAATCTGGCCACAAAATGAACAATTTTTCCAAAGAAACATAGGTCAAAAGTGAAAACAAAATTGCTTTTTAATGTTACGGGAACTGAAGCGTGTTTGAAAATTCTACAAATTGTTGAGAATTTCAGGTTCCTTGTGGAAAATTGTTAAGTTAACAATGAGCTGGTTAACATCCTTAATTATTTCTAGCTAATTTTAAGTCACCTATATGAAAAAGACAAAAAAAACCTTTTTTGATATTTAAACTTTGTTTGGCGCGCCATCTTGATTTTTGCCGTTTTTGACTCCCAAACTTCAATGTTCGTCTCACACGATAGAAATAATCCTAAGTGAATACAATTCATGCTTCTAATTTATTTTTGAATCTCGGCAAACATTGATTTTCCGATTGCACACTAACACATTCTATGTCTGTGAATTATTAGATTTATCGCCTACAATAATTATTGAATTCTGAACTACATAGGGAAGAAGTGGTATCATGGAGCCATTTGCATTATTTCTGTAGTTTAGGAACGGGTTTCGTTGGTGATTTTCTGTTTGTGGGTGGCGGGAAATCAGATGTTACCACTTAAAAATAAAATAACCAACCAAATCCGTTCCTAAACTACAGAAATAATGCAAGAGGCTCTTTCAAAACCCACCACTTCTCCCACACTGCTTCGTTTTAATATTCATGTATTTTTATAAGATTTATCGTGTAGTCAAGAACACGTCACGCTTGACACGGCCAGTTTAAGCTGAGCTCTTATTTTACCGCGCGCCATACAATGCAGGGCCGGTCCAAAGTCCAGTGTCAAGCTTAATTAAGTACCAAATTGTAATTTTGTTATAATTTTGGAAACAGTTTGCCAAGATACAAAGAGAATCGGAGCAATTAAGTTGATTTCATAGTTTTAAGGAATCATACGGATTGGAGTTTAGAATTTTCTCATTTGTGTCTTTTTATATATTGACAAAGTCTTGGGCGCCATTTTGTATAAATAAACGCTACACACTCAAAGGCCCACACCAAGGGTTTCCCTTGTGTCGTGCGTATCTTTAGAACTTAAACAACGACAGACATGAACACCCGTGACCCAAGAACAAACGCCCGCTTTTTACTCAAATATTTGCCCCGGGTATTGAACCCAGGAACCGTAAATCAAGATACAGCGTCACTACCATTCGACCAAACCACTGTATCAATTTTAAGAACTAATAACTATCTTATTTGACGTATTTTTTTGTCTCAATATAAGGTCCTAATTTATTAGTCACTTACCTTCTAAGGCGTTATTGTATAGGTTGATAGTATTCCAAAAAACAACATAAAAATTAATTATCTGAAAATTAAATTTTGTAAAAAAAATAAAAATAAAATTTCCATTTAAAGATAAAGGAATGGTTCTCTTTCGATTATAGCCGTCCACTCCCCGCTCGCCCGCTCTACTACTGCCATTATTATTTACGTTTGAATGGATGGGTTTATTCAACATAGTAATGAAAAAATATCATAACAAAATTTTTCAAGACCTTTTAAATTTAATATTATGCTTTTGTTTTTTGACTCAAATGATATATTTTGACCTACACAATAACGTGTTAAAATGAAAGTGACTAATAAATTAGGACCTTATATACATTAAATGCCTGTCAAATGGTTCTAGACCTAAATGATGCTCTACCTAACCCATTAAGTTCCAATAACTCCAACTAAGACCGTATGAGACCAAAAAAGGTCGAAATCAACGTAACAAGACTAACTTTAGCTGTTTTTGGTTTAAAAAACAAATTGTTTACAATCTTTTTTTGGAATTACTTACTGTTTTTTTTTTCTTTGATTGTTTTACACATATTTACAATAACATTAAACATAAATACATCAATGTCAGTCGGTTGCACAATTCCTATTTATTTTTTTATGGAAATTATTTCTATGTTTTAATTCATCAAATGATTCGTGTATGTACACAGCGCATCAGGTTACTTAATTTTCATTGCAAAACCGTTTTTATCGCAACGACACAGAGTGCACACTTGTGGTAACTCTGTACAATACAATAGTACCACTTTTATAAGTTACGCCGATTTCTTGTGCAGTCTTTTTTGAATGGCGCGAAAATATCTTTTTTTTGTCATCAAATGACAAAATTATTTTGAGCGAGGTGAGACGAGTCTGTTATTCTTGTATTTTAAGTCTTATCGTAATGCGATAAGGTCTGTATTTTAATTGTATTCGCGTTGCCGATACGACTTTTAAAAGTGGTACATTTGCTGTATTATTTGAATAAAAACAATGCCTTACTTCGATCAACAATATTCTTTTTTAATCCTTTATTCTATTTTTATTTTATTTTTGATATCGTGTCTTATTTTTATTTGTGACTATAGGTGCTATTAGGTTGCAAGCTAGTGGCCTAGTGGCGCCCGCTGACCTCAACCGGTCAGTGTGGTTACGCAACGTACAGACTACAGAGGCAGGGAACCTCATGGGTGACCAAAAGTGGCAATTTGTCACGAGCGTTACCGCGCTTCGGAGGGCACGTTATGCTATCAGTCCCGGCTGTTGTTAATTTACTACAGTCGTTATACCAAGTCAGAGGCCATTGTGCGGTTTGAAAATTCTAACACCAGGGTTAGCCAAGTTCGCCACACACTGGAGTATACCTACACTATAAGAAGAAGAATTAGGTTATACTAAAAACTGTTTTAAAACTTATTCAAGCAAACAGTATTTAGCTTTGATTTTGTACGTGACCCGTTATCTAAGTGGAGTATTGTTGATCGAATTCTAAGGCCTGTATTACAGAAGGAAACTAAGTGTTGATCTATACTTAAGTATTCTTAAGTAAATTATCAATTTATAATTTTTTGACGATCATATTATGGGCTGAAATGACCAACCTATTTCTTTACCAATATAGTCCATTGAAATGTTACATTTTTTAGGCCTTACCTTGCGTTTTTTAGAGGATGCAATTTTATTTTTTTGATGTGTAGGGGGGGTCAGTGTAAAGCTAAAACCAAGTTTGTGGGGTCGCCACCCTTGTCCCACGGCCGCCATCTTGAAAATAGGGGTTGAAATGGTTTTTACGGTATATCTCTTAAACTATTTATTTTATAAAAAAAATTTGTTAAAATTTTTTGTTGCAAATTAAATTCTCTACAACTTTGGTCCAGTAACTTTTTGTCGTAGAACTATAAATAAAAAAGTTATAAGCATTTGCATCATTTTTTCATTAAGTCAATAGCTAAGGTTTTACAGCGCTCCGAAGTGAGTACTATTTTTCAGTACTCTTAACTATACCTATATTATACATGTGTACTAATAATATGTCATCAGTTATTGTTTTTTTTTTTTATTTTATTTTTATTTTTTTTTACTTTATTATAATTTTTTTAATTAAAAATTTTGCAATTTTATTAAAAATTAATTATTCACTTCCTCCAACACAAGACACAGCTCGCTTTCATACTTTCCGAGTCTACCATCAGGTCCAGTCGTGGCTTGGTAATTATAATGATCCTGAAGACTGGGGCTGGAAAAAATGTGGAAAATTATTGATGCCAGTGCAGAACTCAAAACCTCCAGCACCCCCTGAGCTTCTAAAATTGATTTTTTGCAAATGCAAAGGAAACTGTGGAGCGATGTGTGGATGTCGAAAAGCAGGACTGAAATGTTCTGCAGTGTGCTTCCATTGTTCTGGAGAGACTTGCAGCAACGTAATAGAACTCTCAGAATTAATTGATGAAAATGACTTTGATGATGAACCGCCAACATTAACACCCCTTCCTTCGCCAGTTCTCCCACTGGTATTTAATTTAGAAAGCCGATCAGATGCTGAGCCGCAGCCTGGTCCATCGAAACGACTGAGGACGGAGTAGTTGTAATTTAGAAAATCACCGTGGATTAGGCCTATCGGGGATACCACGTAAAAAAAAACGCGCCTCTAGACTCTACCTCGTGGGTGGTGGGGAAAAGAGTCAATAAATAATTTTTAATGAAATTGCAAAATTTTTAATTAAAAAAATTATAATAAAGTAAAAAAAAAAAAAAAAATTAAAAAAAAAACAATAACTGATGACATATTATTAGTACACATGTATAATATAGGTATAGTTAAGAGTACTGAAAAATAGTACTCACTTCGGAGCGCTGTAAAACCTTAGCTATTGACTTAATGAAAAAATGATGCAAATGCTTATAACTTTTTTATTTATAGTTCTACGACAAAAAGTTACTGGACCAAAGTTGTAGAGAATTTAATTTGCAACAAAAAATTTTAACAAATTTTTTTTATAAAATAAATAGTTTAAGAGATATACCGTAAAAACCATTTCAACCCCTATTTTCAAGATGGCGGCCGTGGGACAAGGGTGGCGACCCCACAAACTTGGTTTTAGCTTTACACTGACCCCCCCTACACATCAAAAAAATAAAATTGCGTCCTCTAAAAAACGCAACCCCAAATGTAACTTTTCAATGGACTAATATTATAAATGCGAAAGTAACTCTGTCTGACTGTCTGTTTGTCATCAAAAACTACTGAAATTTGGTACAGAATTAGAGCCTGGGAAAGGACATAGGCTACATTTTATCCCACAGTTGGGCATGATATAACCTGTAGTCCACGCGGGCGGAAAGATAGTTTCATTATAAACATGACATTATAGCTTGGTATGTGATAAATATAAATCTAATCTAATCTATTGACTGTCTCATTCTATCACTACCAAAATGAAAAAGACGACTGCTAAGTATAGATCAGAGTCTGAGTTGCGTTCTGTAATACAGACCTAAGTCAGTTGTCCCACCGTCGGCCATTATATTCCGGGCCAGCATAGCTAACATATGCGCTCGAGAAAGTCAAACGATATTGACATGACAAAATTTTCTCACGCGTCTATGTTAGCCCTTGAACAATTGACGTTAACACTAAATGGTGTCATAATTTAACAAAAAAATTGCCACGGTTTTCTGCAAACAGGGTTTTTAAGGTTATAAGGGTAATTTTCAACCCCTAGTCAAAGTACTGTTACAAAAAGTGTTTTTTTTTATATTTTTGTTTTGAATTAAATTGTTGATTTGAAAAATAACCCATTTTAATATCAATTGATTTAGAAATAATAATTCTACAATTGTATAAACGTGTAAAATTGTAGAGCTATACAGGGCTTTATGTATCTCTCTTTCAACCTCTCGGGTGGTTAATCAGTCCATGAAACTGAACAACTTCCCCAAGGAACATAGGTCAAAATACGAAAAAAAGTTGATCTCCCATACAAAATGCGCTATATGCTGATGAAGTTTGTATGGGAACTCAAAATTTTTTTTTCGTATTCTGACCTATGTTCCTTGGGAAAGTTGTTCCTTAACACCTTATACCTTAAGCCCTATATATTATAATTTATAATCCATTATGTTTCTGTACCAGTAACTCGCTATTATTAAGTTATTTAACTCATAAATCCATTCATATAAAACAAATATACATGATTGCTTTTTCTATATGAACACGATATATTTCAACAACTAACATTTTACTAATCTTAATGTGACCAATTGCAAAAATGTTGACGTAAGCTACTATAAATCAATACGAAGCGCTCGTAGTACAGTGGCTCTCGCTGATTTGAACCGATCAGTGAGGTTAAGCAACGTACACAGAGTACGGAACCTGATGGGTGACCAACAGTGGCAATTTATCACGAGCGTTTCTCTGATGTACTACAACCCGTGAAGGGTTTCAACACTTGATATTGACGACTTTGCCAGATATCGGCAAAATCACAATTATTGACGCCATTTTTTAAAGAATTGAATTAAATTCGTTAAAAGAAATGGCGGATTAAGCGGTTTGAAACCTGACACCAGGTTTACTCAAGTTTTCCACGTCATATGTCCTGTAAGGGAAACGCTCGCGAAAACGAATGATACTAATGATTCTCAATACAATTATTTTTTAAGATTAAAAAAAAAACGATTTTCTTTTTACCAGGCTATGCTTCAACTCAAATCTTACTTATCTTACCAGCCCATATACGTCCCCACCTCAGGGCACGGGCCTCCCTTCGAAACACGAAGGAGATTTAGTCCATAGTCCACCACGCTGGCCCAATGCGGGTTGGCGGACCGCGAGCCGAGCGAAAATGAATTTTCTTGAACGCCGAGTTTCATCTCGATATTTTCCTTCACCGTTGAGCAAGTGATAATTAGAAATCCGTAAACGAATTGAATAACAAGAAATAAGGTCGTCTTGTTGTACACTATGTTTTACATTCTGTCAATTGTACTGTATGTCTCTGTGTGCAAATAAAGTAAGTATACTGTATTGTATTGTAATAATTTCGTAAAGAAACTTAAGTAAACATTTTTGCAATGGCAAGTCAGCCCCATTTCAACTGAAAGGGCCTGCAATGGTCTAAGTTAGATTCATATTTTGTATAGTAAATGAAATAACGCAAAAATCTACATTTCTTATTGCAACGTTTTTTTTCCTGTTTTTAAATAGGCACTACGGCATTTTAAATAACTGTAAAATTTAAAAAACGCACCACCCCCGACATTTGACTACTTATGACTTTAAAGAACCATCTCGATTTAGTCAGCTTTCAAACAAAAAAAAACGCATCGAAATCAGTCTATTCGTTTAGGAGCTATAATACCACAGAAAGATAAATACGGAAAGATACACACGTCAGAGTATATTATAACACTCTCTTTTTGTTTTTTTTAAGTTTATCCCTTTCGGGAAAGGCAAAGGAAACTATGTCCATACAGCCATGTCTTCAGTGAAAAATCTTCTTTCTTGAACTTAACCTAAGCCCTAAGCTCCTCATGTTCTGCGTAAAACCGGATAGCGTCTGTTTTACGAAAACTGGCGGCGAGAAGCACAACCGCGAGGATCTTTGTCGGTACCAAACGGAGCAGAAACACTGTTATCACTTGAATTTTTCATCACTACACGAATTTTAGTCAATTTACTGCATTATACACTATCACTATTACACACTAAACAACTTTTTCACGCCGAAAACGAAAATTCAATTGACAAAGCAACCGCTCACGCCGAGTTCCCGCCAAAGACCCACTCTCTTTTTGATGTCTCAAATTGACTTATGTTTTGTTTAATTTATCTCTTTCGGAAAAAGCAAAGGAATCTATGTCCATACAGCCATTTTTAAAGATTGTCTAAGTTTTAGTTTTATTTTTTGCGTTAAGGCCTATGTCAGGAGTTATGCAAAATATATAATTTTAGAGTTATTTAAATAGGCACTACGGTATTTTTAAAAATATATATTCAAGAAAAACAAATGCCCAGCCGAAATCATTTTGCAGGAAAATATTCTTCACCTCATTTATATGAAGTGACTTAGAACTATCCTATCTTTACAATGTAACTGAACAACTGAACAACAACAAATGAACAACTTTCCTAGAGTTACCCGCGTGAAATTGCAAAAAAAAAACTACAAAGGCATTCGGACACCACATGGTTTTTGGGCAGTCATTCAGTTAGATAGTTGTTCAGTTTCTCTTGAACCAGATTGTGATCAAGAGCGAACCCATCTTTTATAAAAATTAAGGTTGAGTACCTACTGATACCGTCTAGGCGCAGAATGTCACGCGAAATAAGTTCAATGAGCAAAATACTGTCTGGAAAAAAAAACTGTCAAAACTGTTCCTTAGTCACCAAGGAACCCCTAAATGTACTCAACGCAATATTCGTCTTTTATCATTTTGAACTGTTGGCATTTTGCGCAAAAGACATTATGCGCTCTGGACGTTTGTCTTTTTAGACATTCTGCGCTTTAGACAATTTTTCCGCGTTCGTCATTTTGCGCTTTCGGCATTCACCTCAACGGTCATTCACATCCAAAATTATCGATAGCTAAGTTAAAATTAGAAATCGAAAGAGTCCAGGCGAAAACTATTTGACCAAATAGCTTTACATTTAGCTCTTATTGCTTTATTTCATTTACAATTTAAGTTACATTAACTTTCTACAATATGTACCTTAATAGGTACTTTTTTCAGTACTCTAATGTATAGTTTAACCTTATAGTGCAATAATAGTTAGTTTTCAAAACATTCAACCGCAGATTTCATTATCATTCACTTAAAATACACCTTTTAACACCAAGTACTAACAAAAAAACAGCTAAAATCAAGTCTTATCTATAAATATGGGCCTAGCACCAATATAGGTTAACATGATTTTTTTTTACCACAGCTTAACTGTACTTATTCTTTTTTTAGATTTCATACGATTAAAAGGCATATATTTATTTATTTTTTAAATAAGATCCGATTTTTTTATACAGTCATTTCCTAAAAATAATAATTTTGCTATCTATAGTTCAATTGAAATTGGTTTTAAGTTTCAGAGGAATCATGAAGCATAATCATAA
This sequence comes from Aproaerema taeniolella, assembly GCA_949987775.1. Taxonomy (NCBI): domain Eukaryota; kingdom Metazoa; phylum Arthropoda; class Insecta; order Lepidoptera; family Gelechiidae; genus Aproaerema; species Aproaerema taeniolella. The sequence continues at coordinate 1,720,197 of OX465244.1, forward strand.
GATTTAACAGTCATAATAATATAATTATTTGATTAAAATAAAGATTCGAATACCTATATGGTGCTAGTCTCCTCGGCTTAAGTCATGCGCTGGGGACTTAAGTCGTGCGCATCGGACTTAAGTCATTCTCAGTAGACTTAAATCATGCGCAGCGGACTTAAGTCATGCGCAGCGGACTTAAGTAATGCGCAGTGGACTTAAGTGATGCGCCATCGACTTAAGGCGACTCATGGCTTAAGCCGCTTGTAGTTTGCGAGGTGACTGTTGAGATGCTGTGCCAGTTGGTCTGCCCGGGCGAATGATGCCTGCAACAATAGACATATGGGTATATAGCATTACTAGAGAATGCCCAAGGACTTCGTTACCGTGGTAATTTTGTGTAATTTTTCTTAATTCCTTGCCTATCTTATGGAAATCACAAAATAATTACAATTTCATAATTTTAATTACTCAATTAAGTATTTTTAAAACGCTTAACCGTGTGAGGGATATTCACAAATAATTTTAGGGAAAGAAAAACGTTCGGCGCGAATGGGACTTTAACCCATTGTTTGGTATAATAAACCAATCTTGTGTTGGCCTTTACCTCTAAAATTGTGTGATCATACGACAAATAAACGTTAAAACAGTGCGCAACAGTGTTTTCATAAAAAAATCTTTAACACCCATGACTCCTGGAAAAACCTAAATAAAAATACAAAAAAATCCTTATGTTTACCTTGCAGACGACACACCGGTAGAGCTGCTTGGCGTGATTATGCATATGCCTGGTGAGGCTGTGCGCGTGCGTGAACCGCTTGCCGCACTGCACGCAGGCGTGCGGCAGGCCGGCGCTCGGGCCCGTGGCCGCGCCGTGCGCCACCGAGCGGTGCCGGCGCAGCTGGTCGTAGCGCCCGAACACGGCGCCGCAGTAGCTGCAGCGACCTGCACACAACGACACCACTGTTATTCGATGAGATATTTACATTAATAACTGATTGTTTGACATGTGTAAATTGTTTTAGGGATATCATTTTAGAGGATACAAAAATCATTCTGCTGCCGAAAACAGCATTTTTTTTAATTATTAATTTATTATTCAGTCGGCGAAAAAAATATTAAATCGGCGACAAGACTGCGGTTTTAAAACGACCAAGAAGTGGCTGCTAAAACATTGAAGCAAAATATAGCAAATTTATTACACGAGGCAGTAAAAATTATGCTAGAAGTAACGATTAAGCTTCTAAAAATAGTGACTTAACTACTAAAAATAAAGCCTTGGCTGGTAAAACTAATAAATTAACGACTAATATCATTAAATGGCTAGAAAAAAATTCTGGGTTCTAAAAGTAGTTAAAACTGCAGAAATCAACAAAAAGGACAACCATTTGAAAGGGGACAGTCCAGAGATCATCATCATGTCAGCCGCAAGACGTCCACTGCTGGACATAAGCCTCCCCCAGGGATCTCCACCTCGATCGGTCCTGCGCCACCCGCGTCCAGCGGCAAACCGCAATCTTTACCAGATCATCAGTCCACCTTACCAGGCAGTCCAGAGATGTTTTAAAAAAAATGATCACTTTTAGTTTTTTTTTTGACATCGAAAGTTGACGTTCAATTTTATTTTATTTACTTTAAAAAACTTTGCAAGGCAATAAAAATAATTAAATGTTGCTGACGGTTAATTCTAATTTCGATAGAAGCGTACAACGTTACGAAGATTTAAAATAAATTGAAGCTGAAGTCTTAACAATTTTTTTTATTAACATTTAAATATAGAAAAATTTAACAAAATTTTAAAATTTTTTTTTCGTATTTTGACCTATGTTCGTTGGGGAAAGTTGTTCAGTTTTATGGACTGATTTACCACCCGAGAGGTTGAAAGAGCCCTGTATATAGATTTCTAAAAATACGAACCTGCCCGTTCGTCCTCAGTATGCGAGGCTAGATGCGCGCTCATCTCGGCATCATCTTCGAAGCACTTCCGACACACCTCGCAGCGAACTGTCATGGCGCCGCGGTGGGCTATGGCTCTGGTAAAGGAAAGATGATACCATCAGTTAGGTCGCATCATGGTGTTTTTGTGGTGAAGAAACCTGCGTGTTTGTGAGCGTGAGTGGGTGTTTGTGACCGTGTGAGTATTTGTGATCGGTTGTGAGTGTTTGTGACCGTTTGTGAGTGATTGTGACCCTGTGTGAGTGTTTGTGACCGTTTGTGAGCGTTTAAGACCCCGTGTGAGTGTTTGTGAGAGTTTGTGACCCTGTGTGAGTGTTTGTGACCGTTTGTGAGTGATTGTGATCCTGTGTGAGTGTTTGTGACCGTTTGTGAGTGTTTGTGACCCTTTGTGAGTGTTTGTGGCCTTTTGTGATCATGTGTGTGTGTGTGTGTTTTTGTGACCGTTTGTGAGTGATTGTAACCCTGTGTGAGTATTTGTGACCGTTTGTGAGCGTTTAAGACCCCGTGTGAGTGTTTGTGACCGTTTGTGAGTAATTGTGACCCTGTGTGTGTTTGTGGCCTTTTGTGATCATGTGTGTGTTTGTGATCATGTGTTTTTTTTGTGACCGTTTGTGAGTGACTGTAACCCTGTGTGAGTATTTGTGACCGTTTGTGAGCGTTTAAGACCCCGTGTGACTGTTTGTGAGAGTTTGTGACCCTGTGTGAGTGTTTGTGACCGTTTGTGTTTGTGACCCTGTATGAGTGTTTGTGACCGTTTGTGTGTTTGTGACCCTGTAAGAGTGTTTGTGACCGTCTGTGTGTTTGTGACCCTGCATGAGTGTTTGTGACCGTTTGTGTGTTTGTGACCCTGTGTGAGTGTTTGTGACCCTGTATGAGTGTTTGTGACCGTTTGTGTGTTTGTGACCGTTTGTGTGTTTATGACCCTGTATGAGTGTTTGTGACCGTTTGTGTGTTTGTGACCCTGTATGAGTGTTTGTGACCGTTTGTGTGTTTGTGACCCTGTATGAGTGTTTGTGACCGTTTGTGTGTTTATGACCCTGTATGAGTTTTTGTGACCGTTTGTGTGTTTGTGACCCTGTATGAGTGTTTGTGACCGTTTGTGTGTTTGTGACCCTGTATGTGTTTGTGACCGTTTGTGTGTTTGTGACCCTGTATGAGTGTTTGTGACCGTTTGTGTGTTTGTGACCCTGTGTGAGTGTCTGTGACCCTGTATGAGTGATTGTGACCGTTTGTGTGTTTGTGAGTTTTGTGACCCTGAATGAGTGTTTGTGACCGTTTGTGTGTTTGTGACCCTGTGTGAGTGTTTGTGACCCTGTATGAGTGTTTGTGACCGTTTGTGTGTTTGTGACCCTGTATGAGTGTTTGTGACCGTTTGTGTGTTTGTGACCGTTTGTGTGTTTGTGACCCTGTGTGAGTCTTTGTGACCCTGTATGAGTGTTTGTGACCGTTTGTGAGTGTTTGTGTTTGTGACCGTTATGTTACGTATGTAAGCTTGAATAAGTGTTTTTGACGGTGTCAGACCGTGTGTGAGCATGAGTGAGCGTTTAAAAACGAGTGTGAGAGTGAGGAAGTGTATGTTACCATGTATCAGCGTAAGTGTTGGTAACCGTGTATAATTTGAGTGTTTGTGACCGTGTGTGTGCTAGAGTAAGAGCCTGTGGCCGCGTGTGAGTATGAGTGAGTACTTGAGACAGTATGTGAGTGTAAGTGCTTTTAACCGTATGTGAGCATGAGTGAATGTTTGTGATTGCATGTTAGTGTTTGTGACCATGTGTGAGCGTGAGTGTGTGTTTGTGACCGTGTGTGAGTGTATGTTACAGTGTTTGACCGTGAGTGAGTGTTGGTAACCGTGTACGAGCATGAGTGAGTGTGTATGAGCGTTTAGGACCGGCTAGTATATGTCCGAGTGTATTGTGTAAGTACATACTTGTGGGTTCTTACCACGATTTTTGTTTAAAATGAGTATCCGATATTTCGGCGCTGTTGCAAGCACCATGATCATGATACCGGATGAACTGAAGAACTGAGGGCAGTGTACAAGGCGTCTACCCTCATTCTTATTCGTTTCTTTTGAAAATTCTCGGAACCCACTCGAAATATGTTTAAGGATAGTGAAAATAACCGCGAGAATCTTAAACAATATACAGGGCTTTAGGTATCTCTCTTTCAACCTTTCGGGTGCTTAATTAGTCCATGAAACTGAACAACTTCCCCAAGGAACATAGGTCAAAAAAGGAAAATAATTTTAAGTTCCCATACAGCGCATTTTTTATGGGAGATCCAAATTTTTTTTTTCGTATTTTGACCTATGTTCCTTGGGAAAGTTGTTCAGTTTTAACCACCCGAGAGGTTGAAAGAGAGATACCTAAATCTCTGTATTACATACTTGTGGTCAGCTAGTTTCTCCCGCCGCGGGAATGCCTCGTTGCAGCAGTCGCACTCGTAGCGGTCGGAGCTGCGCGGCCGGGAGCGGCCGCCGCCGGAGCCCCGAGATTGGTGGCTACGGCGGTGGATCCTATACGGAAACAATGCACACAATTAATACAGTGCTTCTACACATATCGAGACGGTCTAGGGATATTAACCGATTTTTCATACAAAAGAGGTATGTTTGAGAAGCTATAAAAGCATACTCGAGATACATGGAGGGCTATAATTTTCAGACGAGCAAGTGCTGAACCTGAATTTTAAATTCTAGTCAATAAATTTTGTTTTACTTGAAATTTGTGAAAACGTGACGAAAACGAAAATGCACTTTTTGCCTGCTTTCTGTATGAAAATATTCGAATTTAGACAATTTTTTTTCGTCACGTCACAAATTTCAAGTTGATTGTTGGTTGGTATTTGTCAATTTGTTGGTTGGTTGGTCAATTTCTGGGTTGGTTGGTCAATTTGTGGGTCGGCGATTTATTGGCCAGTTGGTGGATTCACTGGTCAATTTGTGGGTTGGCTCAATCACTCGGTTATATTGTCAGTGGTTGGCTATACTTACTTGAGCGTGACCCTCGTGGAGTACCACTTCCGACAGATGTGGCACTGGAAGCTCTTGTCTGCGCTCTCGTTTTCCGACTCGCTGATTTCGTCGTGTTCGGCTCGCGGCATGTCGATGTCTGCTCGTTCCGGATCCGATTCGGAACCGGACTCCGATTGTGGACCGCTGTATGACCATGCGCCGAATGATCTGCTGTGAAGGGGTTAAAATTGATATTAAGTGTTCCGACTATTTTTTATCATAAATTAATTAATCCCCTTCGTGTTTCAAAGGAAGGCCCGTACTCCTTTGGTATATGGGCTGGTAAAAAAAAAAAAATACTATTGTAGTGTAAGATACGCTAAGTAGATCAGTAAAGTAGAATATCTCTCAACCTAAGACCTAGATTTAAGCCCTAACCTAATTAGTATATAATGACTCTGTACCCTACATTATCTATACTATACTAATATTATAAAGATGAAAGATTTGATTGTGTGTTTGTTTGTTTGTTTGCTCACCTGAATGTGGTGCAACACTGCCCACAGTTTCAGTCTGTGAAACTATTCAATAAGTTACCCGATGACTTAAAATGTATAAATAAATTAAGCCCTTTTAAGAATAAACTTAAAGCTCTTCTGCTAGAAAAGTGCTGCTATAGCGTTGACGAATTTTGATATTTTTTTTAAATTGTAATTTTTTTTTTATGTAATGTGACTATAATTTTGAATTTTGTTTTTTTGCCTGTTTATTATTTTATTTTTGTTTTGTTATATAACATTGTTGACGAATAAATGAATTGAAATTGAATGGGTTCCGAAACTCTGGACCAATTTTACCATAAGAATCCTAAATTATCCGTGATGAACATAGGATACATGATTTTCCCAAATTCCCACAGGAACGAAGTCCCGGGCGGAAAGTTAGTATAGAATAAATCACCCGGCTATTAATTAGACCGGCTATTATATAATAAATCAGTGTTATCTTAACAACACAATCACTGGTTTCAATCTTCCCTTCAAACCTTATCAGCCAATGCACAATTTGTTAAAAGATCTTAGAATTTTTTTTAAAGAACGTATGCCTGAAAAAAAAGGTGATTTACGGAAATTCGCGGGATGTTTCTAAATTCTCACACAACGTAACAAACTTTTTGATTCTCTAAGTATCGTGTAGTACAATAAGTTTGGTTTGATGAGTCGGTTGTTCTGTGGCTTATAGGTCAGTTAGTTGATCGGCAGGTGGGTCGATTGGCGGGTTGATGGGTCGTTTCATTTGGTGGGTTGGTTAGTCGGTTAGTGGGTCGGTCAGTGGGTTGATGGGTCGGTTGTTTGGTTGATAGATGGATCGGTTGGTGAATTGATGAGTCGGTTCAGTTAGTGGTTTGGTTAGTCGGTTAGTGGATTGATCGGTGGGTTGATGGGTGGGTTGTTTGGTTGATAGATGGGTCGGTTGGTGGATTGATGAGTCGGTTCAGTTGGTGGTTTGGTTAGTCGGTTAGTGGGTCGGTCAGTGGGTTGATGGGTCGGTTGTTTGGTTGATAGATGGGTCGATTGGTGGATTGATGGGTCGGTTCAGTTGGTGGGTTGGTTAGTCGGTTAGTGGGTCGGTCGGTAGGTTGATGGGTCGGTTATTTGGTTAATGGATAGGTCGTTTGGCAAATTGATGAGTCGGTTCAGTGTGTGGGTTGGTTAGTCGGTTAATGGGTCGGTCGGTGGGTTGATGGGTCGGTTGTTTGGTTGATTGATGGGTCGGTTCAGTTGGTGGGTTGGTTAGTCGGTTAGTGGGTCAGTCGGTGGGTTGGTGGGTCGGTTGTTTGGTTGATGGATGGGTCGGTTGGTGGGTTGATGAATCAGTTGGTGGGTCGGCTGGTGAGTTGATGGGTCGATTGTTCGGTCGGTGGGTCAACTGATCGGTTGGTGGGTTGGTTAGTCAGTTGGTGAGTTAGGTTATTAATCATTATATAAAATACCTGTCATCGCCGTCGTGCGTGTTGTTAGTGGTGGGTTTTTCGTTGTTATCAGATTCCGACTCGGAGTCTGAGCTGTCTGATGATGAGCTGCTGCCCGATGATGATGAAGATGATGTGCCCGAACTTGAACTGCCTGTGGGGTTGACAGAGAAGAACGTGGTCATAAAAATCAAGGCATAACATATCTCAAGAAGAGTGACAATCGCCATATTTAACATCTTAACACATAATGATAGTATAGATGTCGCAGATTTTAGTTTTTATATTCAATCGGTTCTTATTTGTTCCATTTCTTGCAAAATAGCTGATGTGGGGGAAGGGAGACACGTGTTCTATCTATATTTTTTATTGCTACGGCATTCAAAATACAAATTTAGTTTTAGTATGTATATGTTAGGTACCAAAAAAATTTTTGTAGTGCCCTAACGGGGTGCGTGTTGGATACTTATATCATAGTGTTGGGTTTTTGTAGGCAGGAACAGGGTAAATGAGGAAAACCAGATTTTCTGAGGCACATTTCTATTGCGTCACAATTAATTATAAAATTACATTTTAAGTGAGTGACCCGCGTGGCGGGCGAGAGACGACTGCCGTCACCTCGCCCAACTCTACTGGAAGTGGCAAATATGCTGAATTCACAAAACGAATCATGTGTCCCTACAATAGTATAAAAATAATCTTTATAATTCCGCACCGCGCGCGGATTGTATGTGTGCGCCATAGTATCAATGCGTCGCCGCACGCACACTCAACAAAATCTCGGCGTGTTTCGCAGTGCGCCAGTACCGCACAAGGTTCGAGTGTGCGTGCGCGCGGTGCGGACGTATGAAGATAACCTACTTCCCCTTTTTATACTATGCTTATACATAATAATAAATAATAATAAACGCTACACACTCAAAGGCCCACACTAAGGTTTTCCCTTGTGTCGTGGGTCCCTCGGAACACACATAAAGACAAACATTGTAAGACCTTGTAAACCTACGAAGACAATAAAGAATTTTGATTTTGATTTATCTTGCTATCGAGAGAGAGGTCGGCCAAAGTGGCAATTTATGACGAGCGTTTCACCGTTCTCGACTGTTGTCGATTGACTACATTGTAAAATAAAACTCTTGATATCAGGGTTAGTCAAGTTCACCACACACTTGACTTCACCTACACGATAAGAAAGGGGTTATAACATTACCTGATCCCGAACTACTGCTGTCCGAGTCTGACCCGGAACTGTCTTCTAACTTCTCGACCCGTGTGTCCAACTCTTTTACTGATGCGTTACCTGACGAATAAATATAATGGTCAAATAATTTAGGCAAGTTCGCCACCACTATTCCTCTAACCACTAAATACATCATGTTTACAATACTATATTTTTTATTGCACACAGGATTAGGTTACGTCATAAATTACGTCACACGTTAAGGGGAGGAGAGGGGGTCGACAAAGTGTGACATTGTGTGACAAGGGGGTGGGAGGGGTCATAAGTTTCGTGACGTCACATTTCAAAATGTGTTATGAGTATCAAAACGCGTTAACTATCAACGGCAAACTTAACTCCCTCAGTCCCAAGCACTCTTTACGTTTTAACTTTGGTTGAGACAATGACTTTTGAGTTCCCAAAGAAAAATAACAACACTATACTGCTTTTATTTAAAAAATACAAAAAATGGAAAATATGCAAAATATGTGACGTCACGCTTGGGCGGGGGGAGTCTTACAAATGTGATTAGCTGTGACAAAATCATGAAATTCGTGTGACGTAATTTATGGATGGTCCCTTACAAAATATGTTTCATCTAATAACCCTCGGAATGTCAATCGTGGCATCAAGTAGTTTTGAACCACTGATGCTCTGCCTACCCTGTTTAGAATTAATAAAATAAATAAAATCATTTATTTCGAAAAACAGGTTCCATATAAACAAGTACAAAAACATGTCAAAAAATTAAAAATATATCAAAATAAGAATTATAATTTTACAATAAAATTGGTCACAAATAAAACTCAAGTCATTATATAATAAAATATCAGTAAAAAATATTAAAATTTCTATAAACAAATTAAATTAAATTAAACAAATTAAATGATGATGATAATTCAATAAATAGTCCATTAATACATTACTTATTTCAATAAATTTGACCAATGATGGTTTATAGGACACTCACACCTGCCCCCCACTACTCTGAGAATTACAGGCGTGAATTGTCTATCGTAGACAGTAAGTATGCTGAGTTCTGTGTCCTATTTGCTTCTACATCACATTTTTAGGGTTCCGTACCCAAAGGGAAAAAACTGGACCTATTAAGGCTCCACTGTCCGTCCGTCTGTCACCAGGCTGTATCTCATGAACCGTGATAGTTAGACAGTTTTCACAGATGATGATGATAGTTTTCACAGATGATGTATTTCGGTTGCTGCTTTAACAATAAATACTAAAAAAAAGAATAAATTAAATATTTAAGCGGGCTCCCATACAACAAACGTGTTTTTTTTGCAGTTTTTATAGAGATAATGGCTTTCAAGAGACCGACTCGCACTGGGCCGATTTTATAAGTGATACGGAACCCTTCGTGCGCGAGTCCGACTCGCACTTGCTCGTTTTATTTTCGAATCGTATAAGAAGACTGTAATTTATACATATTATAAAGAGGAAAGATTTGATTGTTTGTTTGTTTGCATTGAATAGGCTCCAAAACTACTGGACCGATTTGAAAAATTCTTTCACCTTTAGAATCCTACATTATCCGGGATGGACATAGGGTACATGATTTTCCCGAATTCCCACGGGAACGAAGTCCCGCGCGGGAAGCTAGTGTTTCATATTATTAAAAAGCAATAATGTTTATTTTATCTTACCCTCTGAACTTCTGATAGACAACACTTCATCGTCATCCCTCAACCGTTGCTGGTCTGGGGGAGGTTTCTTGAAGTTGGCTGCTAATAAGTGCGCCTCGTATAGATCATCCTGAAGAAGAACATTTGATCTATATAAATAACTTCGTAACTATAAACATAAACTTTTAAAAGGGGGTGATAGCCCAGTTGGTAACGAGCCAGACTTGTACCCGGAAGGTAGCGGGTTTAAATCCTGGTGCGGGCCTGTACCTTCACCATTAATTATCACTTGCTTAACGGTGAAGGAAAACATCGTGATGAAACCCGCACGTCTAAGAAAATTCATTTTCTTTAGACGAGCAGTCCACCAACCCGCATTGTGCCCGCGTGGTGCACTATGCACTAAATCCCCTTCGTGTTTCGAAGGGAGGCCCGTGCCCCGAGGTGGGGACGTATATGGGCTCGTGAAAAAAATAATAGTTACCTTGTCGATGTTGGCATATTTCTCGTGTATATGCCGCAGCGCTCTCAGGTTTTCATCGAGGTTTAGTGAGTCGGACGCTTGGCTTGGCGACCCTGAAACAATACACATATCGTTATCTTGGCGACCCTGACTAATATAAGATTAATAAATAATTATTTATTATAATTGACAATGTCAAAAACAACCTAATTCTATTCAGACAAATACAATGCTTCTATCCGTATTACACGACTCGAGACTCTGATCTATTTTTAAGTAGCAGTCGTCTTTATCATTTTGATAGTGAGAGAAAGAGACAATCAATACTTAAGTATAGATCAAGACTTGAGTCTCTTTTCACTCAGCTTTTTCACGTTCAACAAACAAAACAATTTAATTTGAAATGAAGAATATGCGTCAGTATAAAGTTATTTGCGATAAATAATTAAAGAAATAATTAAATTTCTCTCGGCAAAAAACTCGTTCCTGTCATTTGAAAACCAATTTAGACGAAATTTGTCGAACCACAATAAGTAAATAGAAGCACGGTACACAGAGGCAGGGAACCTGATGGGTAACCAAAGTGCTTCGAAGGGCACGTTAAGCTGTCGGTCCCGGCTGTTGTCGATTGACTACAGTCGTTAAAACCAAGTCAGAGGCCATTGTGCGGTTTGAAAACTCTGATACCAGGGTTAGCCAAGTTCGCCACACACTTGACTATACCTACACGATATTAAGAATACCCCTTTAGTGTCGCTAACTAATTTAACGTCACACAACCAGGGTTCGAAAGGATAATTATCACTGATAATTATCGTGATAATAACATATGGATAATTTTCGATTGATAATAACAAGCAACAAAGCCAATGAAAATACAATCATCATCGGATGAAGATATTCCTTTGGCTTCTTTGGTCAATCTAAGTTTATTTATTTACGACTAGCTTTCTGCCCGGGACTTCTCTCTTTCCGAAAATTGTGTTACCTATGTGTTATTCTGATGCATAAGCTATATTATTGTTAAGTTTAATTAAAATCCATTCAGTAGTTTTTGTGTCAAAGTGCAACAAATATCCACACAGCCACACTCACTTTAATAATGTTTTGTTACAATTTGTTACGAACCAATATAACAAATTAATTTCTTACACTGGTGATAATTATCCAATAATTATCCGATAATTATCAGATACTTATCAAGAAGCGTAATTATCTAGATAATTTCGAACCCTGCACACAACATTATGTCTTACCCAAATCTGGCTCGTCATCGCTGTCCAAAGTGATAGTCTCATTATTGGTGGGCATCAGGTTACTTCGGACGCGGATCGCTGTAAAAAATTTATATTTATATAAATATAAATTAAAATAACAAACTCCCGACAGCTATACAAGAGAGTCCATCTATACATTCCTTCAAAAATAGAGTCAAAGAATACTACCTGTCCCAACTGTAATGAGCAAATTATATTTATGTATGTATGATTTATTATATTCGTTTATATGTATTATATATGTTAGTACTTAAATATATTATTTTTATTTCATTATATTTAAGTATTAATAATATAAGCCCTTCTCTTATTTGGTATTTTCTTACGTTGTGCGCAATTCTCTCTTCCCGTCTCGTACACTATTTCTCACCGATTAGGTTGGCTGGAAGAGATCTCTTCTAGAGATAAGCTCGCCTTTGTACACTATTTTTATGTAAATTTTTCCTACTGTGTTTGTGCAATAAAGAATATATATAAAATAATAAGCATTTTTTATGTATTGTGCAATAAAGTATTCATTTAATTATTTATAGTTTAGCATCACAGGGCACTGTAGCGCTCACAGTGAATCGCTCGTAGCCCAGTGGCTCTCGCTGATCTCAACCGATCAGTGAGGTTAAGCAACGTACACAGAGGCAGGGAACCTGATGGGTGACCAAAGTGGCAATTTATCACGAGCGTTTCCGTGCTTCGGAGGGCACGTTAAGCTGTCGGTCCCGGCTGTTATCGTTTGACTAGTCGTTAAAACCAAGTCAGAGGCCATCGTGCGGTTTGAAAACTCTGACACCAGGGTTAGTCAAGTTCGCCACACACTTGACTATACCTACACGATAAGAAGAAGAAGGGCACTTAAGGGAACGTACCCATTTAACCCCCCTCTACCCGTCGGTGACCACCCGTAGTAAATGTCAAGACCCCCCCTCCCCGTCTAGTTTTCACGTAGTAATTATTAATTTTATAACAAAATCTACTAAAAGATTTTGCACTACTAAATCATCGTCTTCTGTCTAAAATCTACAAAAAAAATTGAAATCTACTAAAAGTGGTCACGCTGCAATCAGCTATGTGCCTGGAAATACAGACGCAGGCAGAGAATTCCATTCCTTGGCAGTGCGAAATATAAAAGATTACCGCCCGGGACTTCGTTCCCGAGGGAGTTCGGAAAAATTACATAGCCTATGTTACTCAGGGATAATGTAGCATTCTCATGAGCATTTAAGTTTATTCGTTACAAACAAACAAATGTTTCCTCTTTATGATTTTAGTAAGTAGTGCAGATAATTCTCTAAAATTCCCACGGGAACGGTAAGTTAGCTATACAGGGCTTTAGGTATCTCTCTTTCTACCTCTCTCTCGAGTGGTTAATCAGTCCATAAAACTGAACAACTTCCCCAAGGAACATAGGTCAAAATACGAAAAAAAAATTTGGAGTTCCCATACAAAATATATGCTGATGAAGTTTGTATGGGAACTCAAAAATTTTTTTTCGTATTTTGACCTATGTTTCTTTGGGAAGTTGTTCAGTTTCATGGACTGATTAACCACCCGAGAGGTAGAAAGAGAGATACCTAAAGCCCTGTATATTGTAGCATACTGCAGCAGCCGATATCCATACTCACTGGGTTGCTGCAGTTGGTTCCTCGCAGCAATTTGATCCGCCTTGCGCGGCCTGCCTCTCTTGCCTTTCACTTTATCTGTGCCTGGCGTCTGGAAATAATAATATAATATACACTCACGCCTATAATCCCTTACGGGGTAGGCAGAACATTAATGGTTCTAGAACTAATTGATGCCACATTCGACATATCCATCCCATCCCAGGCAACGACACTTATTTTGTTCTGAATCTGAGGTGTGGTCCTATGGTCTCATGCGGTGTGGTAGGCTCTGTAAAGGGCCATCTGGTTCGCGACCACCCTCCTACCGAAGTCCGACGCCAACGAAGTCGAACTCAAATTAAATAAATAAATAAATAAACGCTTCACACTCAAAGGCCCACATTAAGGTTTTCCCTTGTGTCGTGGGTCCCTTGGAACACACAAAGACAGACACAAACACCCATGACCAGTGCCTTTATGGGCATTTTCTGGGTTAACTCGCTCCATCGTCGACCTCATCTTTGCCCTTTAAGGTCATAGTGCTCTGCCTTACGTCCAAAAAAGGCCGGAACATTTCGCTTCCGGAAACCAGCACCAAATTTTTATGTGTGGTTAGGCATGTTACCTGGACCCCAAAACTGCCGGGAGACACTTCGTGAGGTGTCAAGGTCACCAGTTATGACGTCATCAATGTGGCCGCCGCCGCGTTTTGAAAAACGTAAATTACTCATAAATTACGCGGTGCACATGTACGTGTGGGGTATCAAATGAAAGGATATTAAATATGCTACATTGTTTTCATTGAATGTAACTGCGTAAATATGAAAACAACAAAAATATAGGACAAATAAGACAAATTACAAAAAAAATAATACATATTTATTTTTATAGCTAGAGAACCATTTATATTACAGAGAAAAAATGTAGGGTACAAATAATTCTACGTTATTCGTCTATAGTTTACAATTAAAATCATCACAATCGGGTGAAAAAAGCCATAGTTATGCTGGTTTAACTAAAGCGCGGCGGATGCCATATATTCAACCGACGTCGCCGGCGTGTTTTGAAAAATGTTAATTATACTTAAATTACGCAGTGCATATGAATGTTTGGGATATCAAATGAAAGGATATTAAATTTGCTGCATTGTTTTCATTAAATGTAACTGCGTAAATATGAAAACAACAAAAATATAGGACAAATAATACAAATTACAAAAAAAAATACATATTTATTTTTATAACTAGATAACCATTTGTATTACAGAGAAATAATGTAGCGTACAAATAATTCTACGTTATTCGCCTATAGTATAAAATTTAAATCATCACAATCGGGTGAAAATAGACATAGTTATGCTGGTTTAACATAAAGCGCGGCGGATGCCATATATTCAACCGACGTCGCCGGCGCGTTTTGAAGAGTCTAAATACACTGAACTGCGTAACACACATGTATGTATGTATACATTCGGATATGAAATGAAAGCATATTTAATATGCTCTAATTTTCTAATGTAATGTACTCTGCGTAAATATAGAAATAAGAAAAATGTGTAACAAATAAATCGAATTAGAGAAAGGAATACGTTTATTTATTTCTATAGCCAGAGAACCATTACATTAGAGACAAAAAATGATTTCTTCGTATAATGTTATGTTATTTTTCTATAGTTTAAAATTTAAATCATCTAAATCGATAAAAAACAGACATAGTTCTGCCAGTTTAAAGATAGTTCGGCGGACGCTAACAACGCGACATGGGTAAGGCTCACGAGCGTTTTGTCCGCCCGTTCCAGTGTGTTATGAATATTGATGCATAAGCATTGATGCAAGTAGTTTCTCTTCCAAGTGAAGTCTTCATCCTGATTATTAGTAGAAACGGCCATCGTTAGTATGCATCAATATTCATAACACACTGGAACGGTCGGACAAAACGCTCGTGAGCCTTACCCATGTCGCGTTGTTAGCGTCCGCCGAACTATCTTTAAACTGGCAGAACTATGTCTGTTTTTTACCGATTTAGATGATTTAAATTTTAAACTATAGAAAAATAACATAACATTATACGAAGAAATCATTTTTTGTCTCTAATGTAATGGTTCTCTGGCTATAGAAATAAATAAACGTATTCCTTTCTCTAATTCGATTTATTTGTTACACATTTTTCTTATTTCTATATTTACGCAGAGTACATTACATTAGAGAATTAGAGCATATTAAATATGCTTTCATTTCATATCCGAATGTATACATACATACATGTGTGTTACGCAGTTCAGTGTATTTAGACTCTTCAAAACGCGCCGGCGACGTCGGTTGAATATATGGCATCCGCCGCGCTTTATGTTAAACCAGCATAACTATGTCTACTTTCACCCGATTGTGATGATTTAAATTTTATACTATAGGCGAATAACGTAGAATTATTTGTACGCTATATTATTTCTCTGTAATACAAATGGTTATCTAGTTATAAAAATAAATATATATTTTTTTTGTAATTTGTATTATTTGTCCTATATTTTTGTTTTTTTCATAATTACGCAGTTACATTTAATGAAAACAATGCAGCAAATTTAATATCCTTTCATTTGATACCCCATACATTCATATGCACTGCGTAATTTAAGTATAATTAACATTTTTCAAAACACGCCGGCGACGTCGGTTGAATATATGGCATCCGCTGCGCTTTAGTTAAACCAGCATAACTATGGCTTTTTTCACCCGATTGTGATGATTTTAATTGTAAACTATAGTCGAATAACGTAGAATTATTTGTACCCTACATTTTTTCTCTGTAATATAAATGGTTCTCTAGCTATAAAAATAAATATGTATTATTTTTTTTGTAATTTGTCTTATTTGTCCTATATTTTTGTTGTTTTCATATTTACGCAGTTACATTCAATGAAAACAATGTAGCATATTTAATATTCTTTCATTTGATACCCCACACGTACATGTGCACTGCGTAATTTATGAGTAATTTACATTTTTCAAAACGCGGCGGCGGCCACATTGATGACGTCATAACTGGTGGCCTTGACACCTCACGAAGTGTCTCCCTGCAGTTTTGGGGTCCAGGTGACATGCCTAACCACACATAAAAATTTGGTGCTTGTTTCCGGAAGCGAACTGTGTTTTCCGTAACGCCAGGCACTATCAAGAGTTAACCCATCTTATAAAAAATAAAAAATAAAACAAATTCCTAGGACGATTAGATGAAACATGAAGTAAAATAGTGAGAGGTTGTCAGCCTTTCGCCCATAATACTCCCACTTATTGACTTTTACAGTATGCCTGGAAAAAGTTTGCAGCTGATACATTCTATGATTTTCTTTCAATCCCAGTCCAGCGTGGAAGTCTGATTTACACTCCCACCCGTTTGAAGCGCTCATAGCCCAGTGACGCACGCTAATCTCAACCGATCAGTGAGGTTAAGCAACGTCCAAAGAGGCAGGGAACTTGATGGGTGACCAAAGTGGCAATTTATCGGTCCCGCATGTTGTCAATTGACTGCAGTCGTTAAAACCAGGTCAGAGGCCATTGTGCGGTTTGAAAACTCTGACACCAGGGTTAGTCAAGTTCGCCACACACTTGACTATACCTACACGATAAGAAGAAGAAGGTATTACTTACATCTCCTTTCTTGGCACTAGGCGCGCGTTTAGTGTATTTCCTTTTGACACGAGGCGTGGATTCACCGGCCGACGACGAAGCAGCCGAGTCTGCAACCATATAGCTTTTGAAAACTTTCTTAGCGATGTATAAAGCCAGTCATATCGAAAATTAAAAACACAAGCTAACGGCTAGTTTATATATTGCTAGGACCACTACCATTATGTTATATCCCAGTTTGTAGCTACGAAAAACCTGTGCTAACTTTGCAGCACTCGAAAAACCGCGAAATGTTCGCACTTTTTTAAGTCTAAACCTCCGCGTTTAAAAAAAAATCTTTTCAACACATTTGCTCATAAAGTGGGTCTTATATCATTGTTTTAAGGTTCATAATGATATGTATTACCCAGCCCGTGAGTAATAAAAGTAAAGCACTAGTACGTAATGGTTTTTTTTTCTAAATTTCAGCAAAGAGATCAGATCCTATTTTATATTTAAAATTAAGTGTAAATATTAAATATTTGTAAATAAAAATATAATTCCACTAAATCATTTAAATTTAACAGAAAATTATAATTTATTTATGCTAAAACGTGAAAATATATAGTTAAGTATTTTTTATTATTTGGCATACTTTGTCAATGTGAATCTCGTTTTGCGAGCGAAAAAAGAAAAAAATAATCGCGCCTCTTTTCAGAATTTTCAGATGTTTTCATTTGGTTTTCACAAACGGCATTTTTTTTCATCAGATTGTTATTATTGTCAGAAATACAACACAGAAAAATGTCTTCTTCAAGTGCGGAACAGGAAACCTACGTGGGTACACCGCCAGAAATACATTCCGAGGCGCAATATGCAAGTGGTAGCTTGTTGCCGTCAATATCAAAGGAAAGTTTTTATTTCCTTCTTTCCTCGCAAATGTGTTGAAAAACGTCGTATGACACGCGTGCGCATTGGATATTACATCCTCGGCTCCATTGAGCCCTCGCCTTCGGCTCGGGCTCTAAACTCGCCTTTAATGTAATATCCAACTTAGCACACTTGTAGCATAATGTACTATTACATGTTTAGAGTAAACTAAAATTGCTAAAACCAGCTCTGTACTTACCGAGATGCCTTTTTTAAAAAAATTATTAAAATCAGCTGCTAAATGTCAAACTATTAATGCGTTTCATTTTACGCAATGTTTTTAAACAATAAAAGTTCAAAACTTTCGCGATTTTTCTACTGTCTTACCCGAAATTAGCACAGGTCTTTTAAAGCTGCAAACTTGGATATATTGGTCCTAACAAGATATTAAAAAATCAGAACTAGCCGTAACTTTGTAATTTTAGCAAATTTCTAGTGTTAGAAAGGACTGGCCTTAGGAAATGGCTTATTTTTGTCGTAGACAGAGAAAAGGTATAGACTGCTGGATATCTTCTTTTTCGGTCACACTCACACAGATAAAATTACAAAATTATATCAATTGCACGTGAAAAAAAGAGACAATGCTAGGCATTTTTTGTCCCTTAGCGCGTGCCGTTTTTTTCAAGGCCAGCACTTTACTTTGCTGTAACCCGTACGAATTAACTGTGCACCTCGCTCTGTGTTAACAGTACAGCGCGAGGTGCACAGTTAATTCGTACGGGTTATAGCACATTAAAGCGCAGTACTACGGCCGACTGCGGCAGTACTAATATTTTCTGTCCCTTTCGGTGGCACGCTCGGCCGCAGTCTATACCTTTTCTCTGTCTACGATTTTTGTAGCTAGTCTAATTCCATTTATGAGGCGCGACTTTCAATCAAAACTCTCAGACAGAGGGGGAAATGGCCAAAATGATCCTTACGTAATAATGAATGGGCCCATACAAAAATCTTAAATTCTACCATAGCACAATGTTGCCACACAAAAAAACAGAAAACTACCATGCACATTAATCCAACAAACGATTTTATTAATATACTACATATTGATAATGATCTACCTGACTACCTACAACGGATGGAAGCAATATGCATAAAAATAAATTACAATTTTTTTTATATTTTTAGATACGTACTTATATGATATTGACATATGGGTGATTTTGAATTAAATGGTAAAAATTATTAAGCATTTGAGTTAGCCGTATAAACTGAACAACTTTTACGTTAGGATAAAAGTTAATAATAATTAAAAATCTTTATTTCTTTTTATAAAAGGTAAGCTTAAAACTAGTGGCAGGTGACTCCTCGTAAGCTCATCGCCTGTGTCAGGAGTCACCGCTCTTCCATCACTAACAAACATAACTAACTTATAGTAATAGTACTAACAATTTTGTCTGCTTTTATGTATATTTTATAATTTTGTTTTTGTTTGTATAATTATGTTCCATGAATGTTTTAAAATTATAATGACCGTTTTATGTTTCTCACACAGGTCTTAGATATAAATCTGTAATACTGTGTAGATATTAAATAAATAAACAAATATTAGTAAAAATAAAGTAGAAATTAAATACATATTGAAAAGAAAGAACATATTATATGTAAAACTGCAGGGCTTTAGGTAAATCTCTTTCAACCTCTCGGGTGCTAAATCAGTCCATGAAACTGAACAACTTTCCCCAAGGAACATACGTCAAAACACGAACAAAAATATGTTGGGTTCTCATACCAACTTCATCAGCATAATATAGCGCATTTTGTATGAAAACTCAATAAAATGTTTTTCGTATTTTGACCTATGTTCCATGGGAAAAGTTGTTTAGTTTCATGGACTGATTAACCATCCGAGAGGTTGAAAGAGATTTACCTAAAGCCCTGTATATGTGAAAGTTGCGTTTTATATTTTGAGAGTTTTCTATAGTTTTATTGAGGAAAGTTGTTCAGTTTTTTGGGAACATTCATATCATGAATCTCGAAAAATATTTTAAAGCTTCCCCAATATAATAAATATGTTTTACCTAAATATATACTTAATAATAATAAAAAATACCTAACTACCACATTAATTTTGTCATGCCCTACCTAAAAAAACAACGTACGCTCGCATAGATCATATACTCACATTCATTAAGTTATAAAAAATTCCACCAATAAAAAAAATATTTAAAAAAATTAGGCAGAACATTCTATTTCAATCTGTAATCTTTTTTGCAGGCATTTGGTGATTTTAAATTAGTAAGCGAAAATTATCTGAATCAGCCACAAAACTTAACAGCTTCCCCGAGAAACATAGGCTGAAAGACACACAACACGGTCTAGGGATATTACATGATTTATCATACAAAAGAGATCTGTTTGAGAAGCTACAAATAGTCGGGCAGAGTTAGGTTTTGAGTCAAGGAAATTGTAACCAACAATAAATAAAAAAATATATACATCTTTGCATTTGTATAAACATATTCATTTTGTACAACTTTAGAGTTTCAGGTAACACTTTTTACCGCCAGACGCGTAGTTTATCGGTAAATCGTAAAAAAAACCTGTCAATTTGGACATTATTTTGACAGCCGCGCTGCAACCCTAAAGTTGTACAAAATTAATATGTTTAAGTTTATACTAACGCAAAGATCTATAGAAAAAACATTTTAATTGCTGGTTACAATTTCCCAGATTATAGCAATGTGATCGGCTAATTCTGCCCGACTAAAAAGCATACTCGAGATACATGGAGGGCTATAATTTTCAGACGAGCAAGTGCTAAACCTGAATTTTTATTTCTAATCAATAAATTATGTTTTACTTGAAATTTGTGAAAACGTGACGGAAACGAAAACGAAAATGCATTTTTTGCCTGTTTTTTGTATGAAATTGGTCGAACTTACGCAATTTTTTTTTTCATTTTCGTCACGTTTTCACAAATTTCAAGTAAAACAAAATTTATTGACTAGAATTGAAAATTTAGGTTTAGCACTTGCTCGTCTGAAAATTATAGCACTCCATGTATCTCGAGTATGCTTTTATAGCTTCTCAAACAGACCTCTTTTGTATGAAAAATCGTGCAATATCCCTAGACCGCGTTGATGTGTATATTTTAAAAAAATATTTGCCTCTTCGTGCAACTTGTGCGTTCAGCTTTTTTTTTTTAATAAATTGGGAAACGTACAGCATTTAATAGATTTACCGACATAGAATAGCTTAATTCTCACAGAAGCCAACAAAGTTTCCACGGCCTTTCTCTCACGAAGCTATTCAAATGCTACGCGACTGAGATGCAAACCATAGTCGCCTACTGGTATGCTACTCGGTTGCTATAAGGTGCTACGCAAATGAAACTATTTTTGTCATTTGAAGAACAAAATTCGTACGACGATGTCTAGTGAATCTAGCGATGAAGACAATGTGCTTTTATATTTATATTACAAGAATAAACAAAAACATAAAATAAGATTCTGGGTGCATCCGTACATCGAAAAAAATATCAATTGTAGAGCATTTGTCGCTGCTAGAGAACTGCATGAGAATGATGACGAGAAGTTTCATCATTTTTATAGAATGTCAAAAGAATCATATTATTATTTGATGCAGTTTGTAATTTTGTAAGGCCCTTCTCTCACGAAGCGACTCTCAAGCGATTTCTGTTTCATACGCGTATCCTACGCGTCGCTCGTGAGTAGCCGCCATACAAATTCGGCTAGTTCCGCACACGAAGAAACGCGTCGACGACGCGTTTGATATCAGTCGCACGCTACCGTCTTGCTGGTAGCACGCTACCCGAGTCTTATACGCGTTGTATTACAAAATTACATACTGCATCAAATAATAATATGATTCTTTTGACATTCTATAAAAATGATGAAACTTCTCGTCATCATTCTCATGCAGTTCTCCAGCAGCGACAAATGCTCTACAATTGATATTTTTTTCGATGTACGGATGCACCCAGAGTCTTCTTTTATGTTTTTGTTTATTCTTGGAATATAAATACAAAAGCACATTGTCTTCATCGCTAGATTCACTAGACATCGTCGTACGAATTTTGTTCTTCAAATGACAAAAATAGTTTCATTTGCGTAGCACCGTATGCGGAACCGAGTAGCATACCAGTAGGCGACTATGGTTTGCATCTCAGTCGCGTAGCATTTGAATAGCTTCGTGAGAGAAAGGCCTAATACAACGCCATTTTGTAATACAACGCGTATACGACTCGGGTAGCGTGCTACCAGCAAGACGGTAGCGTGCGACTGATATCAAACGCGTCGTCGACGCGTTTCTTCGTGTGCGGAACTAGCCGAATTTGTATGGCCGCTACTCATGAGCGACGCATAGGATACGCGTATGAAACAGAAATCGCTTGAGAGTCGCTTCGTGAGAGAAGGGCCAAGGGTCAGCTCCCACCGCGACGCGACGCGACGCGACGCGACGCGACGTTGCGAATAGAGCTACTCAAAATTGAACTTTATTTAGTACATGAAAAGATAAACATTTCATTGTGAGAACGCCGCGGCGAGCGGCGAAGCGCGGCGCTGCGTGGTGCGACGTGTTCTAATTCTCACTTGTATTTTATAAAGTTCAATTTTGAGTGGTTCTATCTGCATTGTCGTGTCGCGTCGCGGTGTGAGCTGACCCTAAAATCTATTACATTACCGTCTGATTTGCCTTAGTATGAGATTTCAAATTTTTTAAGTGAAAACTTTAGCGGCGTTGTGCACCTTGAAATATGGGTATAAAATGTTAAACTCGCGTCAGGGTCACGTGTCTGTCACGTGACCCTGATCGAAAATCCGTAAGGCGGAGGGGTGTTTAATAAATATAGGAAATTAAAACTGCACAAGTCAAGATGTCATCCGGTGTCAGCATAGAAAAAAATAATTAAATATTATTAATTAAATATTATTAATCAAGTTTTCACTTCTGCCGGCACCCTAGGAGTGCAACCCGTTGTTTTTTTTTCATAATTTCATGTAGGTTCCTTAGGGAACGTTGTTCAGGTTTATGGGAAAAATCACCCTTCTAAAGTTTCGCAAGCTAATTTAAAATCATAGATTACGCCATAACCATTACAAAAAATATTTTTTCTACGGCCATGCATTGTCTACGTATTTTCCAAATATTTTACCTCTCTTTCTGACAAAGTTCGCGGGCCTTCGCACTATCACTTTTCTTTCACCAATTATCCCTTTAACAGTCTTAACTGGTATTTTTCTTATGGCAACTTTTCTGCCATTCGTTTGAAGCCTCACGTTTCTATTGACGCGCGTTGAAATTTTGCCCGCAGTGACTTTGCCTGCTGTAACTCTGCCAACTTGAGTTTTGCCCATCGGGGTTTTGCCCATTTGGTTTTTGCCCAACTGGGTTTTGCCGACCTGAACTTTGCCGACCTGGACTTTGCCAACCTGGACTTTGCTGATCTGGACTTTGCCCACCGGTTTGCCCGAACGGGTTTGTGTCGTTATGAGCACAGGTTTTGCTGGGGTTTGGAGGAATATACACAGTTTTATATAGTTTTCTTACTTATAATAAAAAGATTACTTAAAAAGTAGAATACATTTTAATAATGACTGTCTTTCTAAACTGATAGTCACCAATGAGTAAATAACATAAATTTAAAACTATTAACCCATTCCATTATACACTGTATTTTAATTTATTTTTTATTTTTCAAAAATCAAGTTATCATAATCATAATATTACAATAAAATTCGTTCACCGAAAGGTTGAATGACAGGACATAATTATATTACAAAATTAACGCATTTGTATACTACTCTTGCGAATAAATTCATTCATTATAACCTACATTTAACAAGGCACGGGCCTTTCTTCGAAGAAGCAGTAAGGGCAAAATGTACTCACATACCTGACATGATACGTATGATACATATTTTATCTAAGTTTGCATTATAGACTAAATTCTATAGTGGTTTGCACGATGATTGATGGATTGATATAACTTTGAACCAATAAATAAGTATGGATTCGAAATCTTTAAGCAAATTGTGATAAAATATATAAATTAATACAATCGCCACTTTTTTACACCAAATGTAAATAGTACTATTAAAGAAATAACATTTTCCGTAAGCGTATTAATTGAAATGTAATAATCTTACATATTGTTAGCTGCGAAGAAATGAAATTCTCTGCCTGTGTATTTTAATTTCGAACTATACACTCGAATTTCAATAGGTATCCCTCGATTTTGGTATCACTAGTTGGTGAACAACGAGTGTAAACTGATTTTTTTATTATCAGTTGGTGAACAGCTGGTCCCCCAGATTTTGTTATTATCAGGTTGTAAACAGGTATCCCCCGATTTTGTTATAATCAGTTTGTGATCAACTGGTAAACCCTGATTTTGTAATCATCAGTTTGTGGACAACTGGTATCCCCCGATTTTTCAACTGGTGTACCCTGATTTTGTTATTGTCAATTTATGAACAATTGGTATGCCCCGATTTTGTTATTATCAGTTTGTAAATAACAGGTAAGCCCTGATTTTATTATTATCAATTTGTGAACAACTGGTATCCCCCGATTTTGTTATATTGACTAACCCGACAGTTGCACCTTTTAATTAACACAGACACAAATATAAATGGATCTATATTTAGTCGCATAACAACTTTTGTCATAATCATAACTTAATCAGGCATAACGTTTTTAGGACTCATGATATTTTACCATAACAACTAAACGCATAATTGTTTTCGCATAATTTTTACTAAACCTAACCTATCATAACCTAACCACAGACCGTTATGCTTAAAAATCATTATGCCAAAAAGATTATGCGAAAGTTTCATTATGATAATATAAATTATGCCCAAAAGTAAAAATTATGCGAAAAAAAGGTATCCCATATAAATACGTAATTTTCATTCACCCATGCTTATTAATTGGTCAAAGGTTCCAATGAAAAATGAAGTTGTTAGTGTTCTCAATGCTAGTGAAATAAAATGTGTTTTTTATGGTACTTTTAGTTTTCAAAAGCGTCCACTCGTGTTTAGTGCAGTGACCACACCTTGGATTTTATTTACAATTCTCATTTTTCTTTTTAAAACATTGATGTGCGAATAGTTTCGTTAGAAACCTGTAAAAACCTCATTACCTTATTTTATAATTTAAAAACGAAAATTGAAAAATTTTGCCACACTTAAATTTTAAATACTACTGAACAAAATGATTCACTAAACTCTTTTATTTTAAGTCTTGCTCACAGGAAGTACTGGTTTCTGAAAATATTTTTTTTAACCGTTTCGATGTTGCCTCAATAAAAAAAAATAAAAAAAAATTTAGCGCCAATTTAGCCCAGTGGCTCTCGCTGATCTCAACTGTTCAGTGAGGTTAAGCAACGTACTCGGAGGCAGGGAACCCGATGGGTGACCAAAGTGGCAATTTATCACGAGCGTTTCCGTGCTTCAGAGGGCGCGTTAAGCTGTCGGTCCCGACTGTTGTTGATTGACTACAGTCGTTAAAACCAAGTCAGAGGCCTTTGTGCGGTTTGAAAACTCTGACACCAGGGTTAGCCAATTTCGCCACACACTTGACTATACCTACACGATAAGAAGAAAGATTAAAATTTAATGTTGACAAAGCTTGAATATTTACAGCAATTAAGGTCTCAAACATATCTTTTACTAAAAAGAGCGGACACATCGTAGTATTTTCAAAACGCTACCCGCGTGAGGGAAATTCACAAATAATTTTAGGAATAGAAAAATGACTTGAAGGCACGATAGCTCAGTTGGTTAGAGCACAGATTTAACCCTAGGGTCGTGGGTTCAAGTTCCATTCGCGCCGAAGGTTTTTCTTGCCCTAAAATTATATTTTATGGCACATCAATGTTTTAAACTAGAAATGGTAATCTATGTTAAACTATAAGTTTTAGTCAAAGTAAACCAAACTTACCTCCAGTGGTTCGGCGTCTGTATTCCCTCTTAGCCTTTCTTTCTAATGCCTCTGTGGAAGAAAAATAAAAAATTAATTAATATACAGGTTGTAAGAAACAGCTTAGCAACAACTGAAACCCTGAATTAAGTTGTAATTGATTTTCCAGTGGACATTTACATGTATTTTTTTTTAATTTGGTCCACCTAGGTGAACTAATGAGGTGAACCACGGGTTGGGCGCGATTAAAGTCACCCTGTAGTTTTAGTTTTTTTTTTTCGGTGTTGCTAGTCAAAACGATGAATTTTTATGACTGTCTTAAGAGGATCGTCTCAGTATTTTTTTCCCATACAAATAGCGTCAATGGATTCCGTCCCCTAAACGTCAACGGATCCCTGTGAAATTTTGGTATAGTGTCAAAAACACCAGAAACTAGGTCCGTACGTTTTGATTTTTGTGATATTTTTAGTAGACAAAAAGATATTTGAGACTAAAAGTCAGCATTTTTCGCCAAAAAATTTCTCAACATTTAAGAGGTGTCTGTTGAAAAACTAAGAACAATTTTGGAAAAAACAAAAGGTACGAACCTTGTTTATACGCTTACGAATCGATAGAGACTAAAAACATACGATTTCCTTAAGTTTTTGGGGTAGAAATTCATTAACGCCTAAACTCATAATTTTGGAAATAAAACTCGGCATTTCGCCGGAAAGCTGCAATTGTCCCTTTCGCGCAAGTCTGAGGCGGGTGATCGACATCGAGGCAGCATGAAAACAACTGAGACGCTAGTCCAAACTGAGACGCTCCTCTTAAAGTAAACATGCGCCAAAGTTTTTTTTTAAATATTAAAACCCAAATCTTTTTACCTGGTACGTTAGCCTGAGAGTTAGAAGGCACTATTCCGTTTGAAAGCATG
Source organism: Aproaerema taeniolella (assembly GCA_949987775.1). Classification (NCBI taxonomy): domain Eukaryota; kingdom Metazoa; phylum Arthropoda; class Insecta; order Lepidoptera; family Gelechiidae; genus Aproaerema; species Aproaerema taeniolella. The sequence goes on from OX465244.1 coordinate 1,746,589, forward strand.
GAAATGACAATAAAATTATCTATTTACAGACGAAGTCAATTTTAACATGAACGCTACACTCGAAGGTTTTCACTAAGGTTTTCCCTTGTGTTGTGGGTCACTTAGAACATAATATTCTTACCAGCCCATATACGTCCCCACCGAGGGGCACGGGCCTCTCTTCGAAACACGAAGGGGATTTAGTCCATAGTCCACCACGCTGGCACAATGCGGGTTGGTGGACCGCTCGTCTTTCGAAAATAAATTTTCTTGGACGGGCGGGTTTCATCACGATGTTTTCCTTCATCGTTGAGCAAGTGATAATTAGAAATCCGTACATAAATTCGAAAAGACGAATTTAGTGGTACAGGCCCGCACCAGGATTTGAACCCGCGACCTTCGGATTAAAAGTCTGGCTCATTACCAACTGGGCAGAACATAATATACAAACAAACGTCTGCTTTTTACACAAATATACTGGAATACAAATGGCGCTAACCTTTTTTTTATTATTTATAAAGGGTTCGCTCTGCAGACAAATAAACACCTCGCAGTAACGCCCTAAGCCGAGGTTCGAGCCCCACAGGGGGCACCCTTAGGCCTGTTACTTAAAATTTTGGGTTGAGAGCCATCTGCGCTCACCACTTGCTCGGTGAAGCTGTCAAGGCCATCAGCGGCCAACAGCATAGTCATTCAAAAAAAAAAAAAAAAAAAAAAAGACAAATAAACAAATAAACTGCAGACAAATAAACTTTTTATCTATCTATCTATCTATCTCTTGACCACAATCTAGCCCAAGGGCAAAGATGTGGTCGAGGATGTAGCAAGCTCACCCAGAAGCCTATTCACTCGAGCTTTAAAGAGATTCGGGTTATATGAACTCGGAAATACAGACGCAGGCAGGGAATTCCGTTCCCTAGCCGTGCGCAATATGAAAGATGATGAAAAGCGCTCAGTGCGAATCGGTGGGATCCCCGCGGTGCGTCTGGACGTCCGATAGAAGAACCCATGTTTAATTTACCCCCATGTTAGCTTACCCATGTTTAATTTTCAATACTAAAATATGTTTTATATGTATAATTTAAATGTAACTTTTCATGTTGCAAATTGTTTTCCTGCGACTGTTTTATTTTTCTTTAAGGTATAATATTAGGTACTATGTTCTTGGTATAATGTTACTTAAATTTTTTTAAATGCGGTTGTCACCTATAATTGGGTTACCATTAAGCCTTTTTTTGTAAATTTGTGCCATTTTAATTAAGAGTCGGTGTGTAACTTGTTGGTGATCTATTAAATAAGTAAAAAAATTAATAAATAAGAATAGGGCAGGCGGAATGAGCTCATGCAGCTCCTGAGCACACTCCCCGAAGTACATCTTATAAAAAATACATAGGCAAGCTACTTAGCGTCTATGAACTAGGCTTTGGAGCTTATCGTGCTTGCCTACAAGAACGACGTAATGTGCTTAGTAAGGGAATGAGAAATTTCGCCGCTTGACTTGAAGGCACGATAGCTCAGTTGGTTAGAGCACCAGGAGATCTAATCCTGGGGATGTGGGTTCAAGTCCCAGTCGCGACGAACATTTTTCTTTCACTGCAAATAATTTGGGAATATTTGTACCGACTGAAAATCGAACCAACGACCCGTCGATCAAGAGGCACATAATATGGAATAATTTTAAATTTCTTAGCGAAACTTTAGGGAGCGATCCTCCCCACAAAACCGGTTCATCACTTTTTTTTTTTTTTATGTCGGCAATTTTTTTTACATTTCGACCTAGTGAACTGACTTACATCTTTAATTTTCGCGCTAACAAAAGCGTCATCCAATAGATCTATAGAATACATAGAATTGTTTTAATAAGATGTGTACAGTCAGCACCAAAAGTGTTTAAAAAATTAGTTTGCTTTTGACCACAAAGCAGTTTTATTCTTATTTTTATCGTGTAGGAATAGTCAAGTATGTGACAAACTTGGCTGAACCAAAGCAGAGATAAGAAATAAATATGGCTTTTTTTATTTATTTCCGTTTTAATACAGAAGCACTGGTTTCTTTTTTAAATATTTTGTACTAGCATTCCGCTCGGGACTTTGTTCCCGTGGGAATTCGGGAAAATTATGTAGCCTATGTTACTCAGGCAAAGTGTAGCATTCTAATGGTGAAAGAATTTTTCAAATCGGTTCCGTTATTTTTTAAGTTTATTCGTTACATACAAAAATACAAATCTATCCTCTTTAAAATATTAGTGTAGATGTGAAGCGCTCGTAGCCCAGTGGCGCTCGCTGATCTCAATAAGTGAGGTTAAGCAACGTACACAGAGGCAGGGAACCTGATGGGTGACCAAAGTGGCAATTTATCACCAGCGTTTCCGTGCTTCGGAGGGCACGTTAAGCTGTCGGTCCCGGCCAAGTCAGAGGCCATTGTGCCGTTTGAAAACTCTGACACCAGGGTTGGCCAAGTTTTCCACACACTTGACTATACCTACACGATAAGAAGAAGTGTAGATGTGAAGAGTAAAGGTTTCGAGCAGACTGTAAAAAAAATAATTAAGTCAAAATATCTCAATGGCAGATGTTACGTTACCCAGCTGAACCTGTACTCTGGAATTAGATAAACTCTTGACTCACCAAGTTCCCTGGCACGCTTCCTGGCTAGATACTCCGGGCTGGTTTTGTCGACGCGTGGTCGTCCACGTTTCCTTTTCTCGCCGCTCGGCGTGCCGTCTGGGTTGCGGTTGTTCATCATTGCCGCTGTTAACAAGCAACCATATTTTACCATTTCAATATATTTAGCTAATCAGCTGCCCTAACATAAGCAATGAGACTTCACTGTCATGACAGTTGATTGCCAAGGAAAATATAACTTTAAATATTTGCATTTCTTTTGCAATTAATAGACGTTGACATATAATCTTGAATTGCTAAAAGGACGTATGTCCAAATCAAAGCGCAAGAGAAATGAAAACGTCTTTAAATCCATACAGGGTCTATTTTCCTTGTGTTGATTCGGAAGTGTATACTCTCATGAGAGAGGTCTCACTGCGTATGCTAGGGCAGCTAGTAAGTTATTTAATGAAAATAGTGACAAATATATTGTGCATGGGTGGATGGGTGTCACTGGAATATTGTGAAAACCGTAATATTGCAATTTGCCTAGTAAAATTAAAATTATAAATTACAGAGCACACAACACCGCATGGGTGGGACCATAATACGACAACTAAAATTTAAATAGGTGTTATGAGAGACTGATCGCTCTACGTGTTTCAAAAAAAATTGCGCAGCTCTATTCTATTGACAAGTATGTCATATTAATTATATAAAACTTTCATTTTGAAAGATGTCAAACCGTGCAAATTACTAGAGTTGCGACTATTTCACTTTTAAAATTAAATTTTGGAATTTCTTTTTTTTGGGTTTTTTTGAAACACCTAGTATATGTATTGTATCTCTACTAGTTAGGTGCTCTGTGTTTTGAGTGAAGGCATAAACGAAATGCAGAATTGTGCAACCAATTGACATCACACGTGGCAGCCTTACCGATTTCTCTAGATAAGGAGGCAATAAAAGAAAATAAAAAGCATCGATGGAATAATGATTCGTCGGTCGAACTGTTCAACGAGAGGTATGGAGTTCCATCCCCAGTACTGATGTACTTACCAATCTCTTTTCCTGAATTAGCACACTAACCAATGCTCTAACAGTGAGGGGAAACATCGTGAGGAAACCTGCTCATTCAGGAGACTGTAACCAAACCATGATCCGATCAGATTCCCCTGTTGGGTTCCAGAGGTCAGATGGTAGTCGCTCCACTGTAATTTACTTACTCTTCTCCTAGGCCTTTTCCTGCCAAGTTGGCCTGTTTCTGGCAAAAATGGCCTGTTTCCTGTCAAGTTGGCCCGTTTCCTACCAAGTTGGCCTGTTTCTTGTAAAAATGACCTGTTTCCTGTCAAGTTGGCCCGTTTCCTACCAAGTTGGCCTGTTTCTTGTAAAAATGACCTGTTTTCTGCCAAGTTGGCCTGTTCCTTGGCAAGTTGGCCTGAATCTTGGCAAGTTGGCCTGTTTCTTAGCAAGTTGGCCTATTTCTTGGCAAGTTGGCCTGTTTCCTGCCAAGTTGCCCTGTTTCCTTCCAAGTTGGCCTGTTTCATGTCAAGTTGGCGTATTTTCTGCCTGTTTTGTTGCTAAAATGATCTGCTTCAAATACTCCGCAGAAACCTGGTCAATGTAACAAATGTTGGCTTACCCATTTCTTTGGCTTGTTTCCTAGCTGCCAAGTTAGCTAAGTACTCAGGAGACGTTTTGTCAATGCGCGGCCGACCTCGTTTGCGTTTGACAGGAGTCGGTGTGCCACTTGTATCTGCTGTACGATAAAAAAAAGAAAATAGGGAAGATAAAAAAAACGGGCGTAAGAGATTTAAAAAAAATTACATGCCAAATTAGGTTGAAAAAAAATTAATAAAAATAACTTGAAACGGGATACCCGCGCTGCGCTAGCAGGAAAAGATATCAAGTACTTACTGGTTGAAGTGGTAGGTTCAACTCTCGGCCTATTGGCGTACAGTTCCACCGGAGGCACGAAATGTGATACAGGGGATCGGTAGTCCACTCGTAGTGGGAGAGAGCCGCTCGCTGTGGACACATATTGCAATCAATACATAATATCACAAAGCAATATTGAGTGATAAAATGTCAAATTTTCAGTACATGTAAGATAATTGTTGGAATACATCTGCATTTCTGAGCTCAGAAAGCCCAAATTTCTTTAAAGTTCGAATGAATAGGCTTCTTCTGGGTGAGCTTGCTAGATTGTGGATTAAAGCCGACCCACCATTAACACAAAAAAAGTTTTTTGTGAGTCATAAATGCAACTTTGTTTTTTGTTTTTTTTCTTAACCTGTAAGATTCTACTGCTGGGCAAAGGCCTACCCCGCATCCTTCCATTTCTTGCTATCTTGTGCAAGTTCTGGCCACCCGGAATTGTAGGCATCAAGATCATCACGCCATCTTTTCTTGGGTTGAACTTTATGACATTTGTATATTATGTCGCATTCGTAGCCTAGCTTCATCTTATCTCTTCTTATCAGCCCATATACGTCCCCACCGAGGGGCAAGGGCCTCCCTTCGAAACACGAAGGGAATTTAGGCCATAGTCCACCACGCTGGCACAATGTGAGTTGGTGGACCGCTCGTCTTTCGAAAATGAATTTTCTTGGACGGGCGGGTTTCATCATGATGTTTTCCTTCGCCATTGAGCAAGTGATAATTAGAAAAAACATAAATCCAACACAAATCCGACACAAAAACACCGAAAAACAAAGACGAACAACAACCGAAACAACAAAAATCCGAAAAGACGAATTTAGTGGTACAGGCCCGCACCAGGATTTGAACCCACGACCTTCGGATTACAAGTCTGGCTCATTACCAACTGGACTATCAGCCTAGCTTCATATACTTTTTAATATATTAACAATTTGGCATCATCATCATATTACACACATGTTTGTTTTAAATAGATCCTAATTTTTCAGAATAATTCACATACCTGGCTCATGTGTGTAAACATCTCCATTGGGCTGTAGTTTCGGCTTCTTCTCAGGCGATTCCTGACTCGAAGTAGGGGAAGAATCCTCCCTTTGTAGAGGGGGAAGGGCAGAGTCCAGCTGGCTTTCACACAGGGCCATTTTAAAGCTGAAATTGAGGTTAGAATATTTTTTTTGTAAAATATCAACTTCGAATTGTTAATTCTAACATTACATGTTTGATCTTACAACTAAATTGACTAATTTATTTAATCAAATGTGTTAAAAAAAAAATTGAAATCGGTCTACAAAGAGTTTTGACGTAAAAAACATTTTAAAAAAAAATTCACCCGAATTGAGAACCTAATCCTTTTTTTTGAAGTCGGTTAAAAAGGAACTTGATTGAATTGGAAATGGTTTTTTGTTTTTCATTAATTTAGTTTTTGTGGTCTTTCAGGTTTGTTTTGGTCTAATCAGAATATTTTTAAGTGACATAGTTTTTTTTGTGGATTTTAGTAAGCGCGCTCAAGGCCAAACTCATATAGACTCGAAACTTTAAACGCGATTTACCTACTTCAAATAAATTATTTTCCATTGAGGTCCCTTTTAGCGCAACCACTCACAAATAATTAAATTTATTGTCCCCACAAAACTGAACAGCTCCTCAAAAAAAATTCGTAATTTAAAAGTGGGATATTCACATATAATTTTAGGGAAAGAAAAATTTCTACTTCCCAAATCAGCTGATCGCACACAAGTTGTATAGAGAAGCAATTTTTTTTTTTCATATTTCGCCTATTTTTTCGTTAGGAGGGTTAACCTTCGACTACCAAAGTCATAGATGAGGTCAACGATGGGGAGAGATTACCCAGAAAATGCCTATTAAGGCAAAATGCTTATGTTCGATGGGGAAAGTTGTTCGGTTTCGTGGGCTGCTTTACATCCTTAATTTTCACTAACTAATGAAAATCACCCAATATTTACTAACAAGATTTTGTTATTCGAAATGCAAATTTTGCAAACTTACAAGTGCATTCTTTCTATACAAAGAGTACTTGGGAAGGGTTTGCAATATAGAGGGATCAACTTTTTTATTACAATCAATGCTCCGAACACACTGTACATATATTATTGGTGAGATGGTGAGGTTTTTTGTTACCTTTTCACCCTTGGCCGAAAAAGTCACAGATATGAATGGAGATGTGATGTTTTAAAATTTTTTTTTTAATAGTATTATTATATTTATTTTATTTTATATTATTTTTATTATATTTTATTTATTGTAAAGTTAAATTTTTTGTACCTACATTAACTCATTTTTTTTGTCAATGTGGCCAGTTTGTGTAATTTGTGGTGTTAATTTGAACAAAATGCAATGTTTCTTATACACACGTGCATTATGGAATACAGTAAAAAAGAATAATGGATGTAAACGCATAAAAATTGTGTTGTTTTAACCAAAAGATGATAAGTAATTAAGGAAAAAAAATTGACAATGATAACAGTAAAAAAAAAATATCCATAACAGTGACTTTTTTGACCTAGGAACCAAGAGTGAAAAGATAGCAAATGATCTCGCTGGTATCCCAAAAAAAATTGACAGACCATGTGCCAAACAGCCTGTTTATGGGCTGACTTAATTTTTGTTAGCGAAACTTTAGGAGCTGATTGTCCTCATGAAACTGAAAAACTGTCCCAAGTAACCAATATGAAATTCTCAAAAAAACATTTTTCGACTCAAAAGCATGTCAGCTGATTTTTTGACATTAGAAATGTCTTTTCGTTCGCTTCAGTAGGTATAGGCTCCGTTTTCACGAAAAAGTGCGATCCTCGGAGAGTTGTGAAGATATGATATTCAAAAAAGGCTCAAAAGACACGTATTTACGAGAGCTGTAAGGTGCAAAAAGAATTAAAAACGAAAAAAGTTATGGCCGAAATAGTAAAAAAAAATTTAAGAATGATATTAAAAGTTTGAGGAAAACTCTTCTGGACAATTTAGTTAAAAAAGGAAAAAATCAGAAAGACATGTTTTCGAATACCGTAGATTTATTTCCAATGTGCTCGAAAGTCATATGAGGCACGAAATCAGTGAATTTTTTTCATAATTCAACCTATGTTTCATGGGAAAAGTTGTTCAGTTTCATAGGTTGATCCACATACTAATTTAATTTTTGCTAACTAATTTATAGTCACCTAATAATTATTTTTCTGAATATTTTTCTAGTCCATAAAACCTAACCTAACCATCTGTGGAAACCTAAAGATATATTTTTTGTTATAATTAAACAAAGGTATTTTCCAGGCAAAAAAACATACCTACATACATTCCCTGCCTCAGTGTACCTTGCTTAACCTTGCTGATTGCTTAAGAACACACTGAGAGCATGCAGAGAGCCCCACTGAACTGAGATTTTGACATGTTAAAAATTATTTATCTATTATTTCATATTTATTTATTTAAATTATGTCAGAATAATTTTAAAAAAATTGTTTTTACCTTTTCTAACATACCTATCTACCTAATTACACCAAGACTTTATTCTAAGGTTGATGTGGACTTACAGATTACAGAAAAAATATTTTAAGGCGGAACCCATCTACAATCTACTTAAGGAAGAACAAAAACCCCATAATGATGCCTGTTGCTTTAACTGTAAGCAACAGGAGGCTCCTACTTTTTAAAAAATAGGGTACTATTGATATTATTTACACAAATTCCCATTACAAAATTTACAAGAAATTCAGTGTTTTATGAGGTCATAAACGCTTGGGCTGTGATAAAAATTAAGCAAATAAGAAAAATTAAAACCTTTACATCAAAGTACTTGACCTAACTGCAGGTGCAGTTAACACTTTTGTTCTTGACTGTACATACATTCCATTCAACATACAAAATCATTCTCATTACTGCACATATATCTAAGATTACAGATGCAGTTTTAATTGCACTTATCAATGCGAGAGGCAGCGAAATGCAAACTATAAAGCAAATTACACTTACCCTTAGTAAGAAACCATTTTGATTAAACACTTATTCAGTATTAAACTTAGTCCTAACGAATTAACAACACCTAACTTACAATTAAACAACCAAAACACTAAATCAAAACCCTTTAAACATAATATTAACAACTAACACGCGTTTTAAACACTATACGAACGGAAAAAAATTGTATGAATGTAAAATTTTCTTCAAACGTAGGAAAGAAAATGGTGCATTGGAAACCTGTGTGTATTACGCGTTAAAAACAAGTTTCCAGATATTAATGAACACGCCCACTACATTATCACGCGAAAGAAACGGTTTTAAAAGTATTTGCAAAAGTTTTCGACGCCGATTGTCGAAGATATAAACAAAAATCGCGAAACCCAAAGACTGGGTCGACGTCCATTAGGAAAGCAAGAATATGATGCTACTGCCTACAAGAGGAGCGAGGAAGATGAATGTTTTTTTGCACTGGCAACACTAGTGACAACGTAACAAAGTCTCGTTGACACGCAAAGGTGTCGCTTTTTGTTCTGAACCGCAAAAGAGTGCTGAACTGTCAAAAATTTTACAGTGTTAATATATTGTTTTCAGTAGTACTTTGAATTGAAATTTCCCTGATTTTTATAAACGGTGTAGTCCTTTAAGATCAGCATTTTTTTGTTTTTTTTCCTAGGATAAATAATCAAATCACATTGAATTACGTGAGTACTAGTTCGCATTTTGGAACTGCACAAAAAGTTACCAAAACCCGCCACAGACATTCGCACAGGGTCGGATTATGGAAAAAAAAAGAAAATCCTTACATAATGTAATTAAAAATTAATGAGATACGTTAAAATTCATAATTAAATTGGTAGGAGAAAAATGTAATATTAATTTTTTGAAATCTTATCTTTGACTAAAAGATTTTCGGTAAAAAAACAGCAACATTTTATTGGGTGTGGGGCGAAAACGTAGAGGAAGGCAGTGTTATTGTAACAATAGGTATAGGTAGGTCGAATCGTTGAGTTGGCATCGCCGTCGTATTATTACCTACACACCCGTTATCGCTCGCCGCGCCGCGCCGTTCGTGTTATCGCATCGAGGTTATTCTTTTGTGAGGCTTCACCTTGTATTCTGTTCGCCACTCTCAAGCGCTGACGTAAACGACCATTTTTTAATAATTATAATTGAAGTTTTTTTATTATATTTTATCGATGTAATTAGGATTGTTTACGTTTGTGCTATTTTTTTCTTATAATGCACTTATTTAACAGTATGCTGCTAAAATTAAAAACGTTAAATTTAAGTTTTAAAGAAACTTAAAACTTTATTCAACCTACTTTATTTATGCTATCTACTCACTTAACGCGAAACAAAATTTATTTTTATTTAAGTATATTTATTACAACCAAATGTAAACGTAAAACAAAAGGCTATAAAATACTAGATACACTCAAATTTAGAAATATTTAATACCTAACCTATTAAAATTACATTGTCTTAGGTACTTAATCAATGTTTTTTTTTTGCTTTTTCCTTATACAAATAGAAATATTGTTTCGTAAATTAAACAACTGTCTAAGTAATTTATTAATTTTATTTTTGAAAAATACTTTCAACTTTAAAATTTAGACATGTAACATACAAAAAACAATAAATTAAATAAACAATATAAAATTATATAGTTAAATAGCACTACTTACAATATGTAGTTACAGGTCAGCCGCCTTGTACACTCAAGAGCACGTTAAGCTTGACACTTTGGACCGACCGACCCTGCATTGTATGGCGCGCAGTATAAATCAGAGCTCAGCTTAAACTGGTAGTGTAAAGCGTGACCTGCTCTTGACTGTACCTAGTCAACATATTTATTTAATTCTAACTAAAAACCATGGTACAGTATTCTAATAACTAATAATAACAACTCTTATCTTATCATCGGCGTTAAGTCGAGAGTATATCCCACGCTGTTAAAAAATCGATGCAAGGAGATAAGACTAGAACACAGAAAATCAATACTTTGTTATGAGAGGGGGAGACAATGCGCTGTTCATGATCGCCTATAAACTTAGAAGAAGAGTGATTAGACCAAACATGCTAATAGCACGTTCATATGTATATCGGGATAAACAGAACACTGTGTAGATCACCGTAACATTGTCAAACCCGTTATATTGTAATTTGACTTGGTAATATTATAAACTCTCAGTACTTATTGAACTGACCCATTCTTTTTTACATTAACGGACTTTTTTATAATATTAATTTAACCAAATCAAACCTAAAAAAGCTGAACTTAAGCTAACTTATCTTAATTTCATGAAAACGTAAATATCGCGGGAGATTATATTTTCACTAGTGAAATTGTAAAATTACGGTTTTTATAATTTTCCGGTGACATATACATACATAAGCTAACGATTTTTCTCCCTTTGGGGTAGGTAGAGACCACATATTGCTTCTTGGTACGATTCAGATCCAAACACATGTCTTTCGCTTTCTCTAATTTCATAATGCGCTTTACACGTCGGGTTTAGGTACTCTTTAAAGCACTGCTAGTTAGGTTAGTCTTCTTCATTGTCCAACCCATGTTCCCAGGTTTATCTGGGGTCGGGCCTCCCTGTACATTTGCGCCAGAGAACTCTGTTCTGGGTTGTCTAAGCAGTAAGGTTGTCCAGGTCCATTTCCTTCTTAATGTTATTCCACCAAGTGGCGGATGGCCTGCCTCTTCCTCTTGTCGAGTTTGGTCGAGTGCTAGTATCTTACATTAATTAATAAATTGTAGAGTTGACTTTTTAATTCTTTAGTCTTGTGATACCAAATGATTCTTCATAGATTATCAGGCGATGGGTTTTAATATTACTCTACAAAAATCAGATATTAAAGATTTTTTAGTTTCATAGTTTCGATTGTATAATTAATTTATTTTATTTAGTGACTACCCTTTTACTTCATACGTCTGTGCAAAACATCAAGTTGATTTGAAAGGGGGGACAAAAAAGAAACCTTTCACATTTGTAATATTAGTTCTCATAGTATGTACTATTTTATAAATGTGAAAGGTTTTTCATGGTACCTGCTAGTTAACACTATCTATATAGAATTTTATAATTATCCTAAAATAAACGATTTGAATTAAATTTAATTGTAAGGATAGACGTTTCACACTAAAGTTTTCCCTTGTATCGTAAGGTCCCTTGAAACATACACAAAGACGGACAAGAACACTCATGGCCCAAACTGCTTTTTACACATTTATTTGCCCCGACTGGGAATCGAACCCAGACCCCCTCGGTAAAGAGGCGACGCCACTGCCACTCGACCAAACTGGCAATTTTTTGTATTTTAAGAGGAAAGAATAGTACGTGCTCGTCCATACAAAAAGAGAAAACGTTTTTCCACCTCTAAATATTTTCAAATCTGAATGTTTTTTTAGTATGTTATTAACAAAAGGAACCACTAGGTTTATAGTTTTTCCATTTTTCAAAATTCGCTTTAGATGAAATCTTATAGTTTTACCTCAAACAACGTTTTTTTTGTATTAAAATTTTGTCAAATTAAGCCGTCTGTTGTACAAAAACCAATGTATTTTATTTTTAAAAGCTAAACCTATAAACCTACAATATATTATGCAGAACCGATCGACACCAAAATCAAAGTGATCTGTTATGATTTAGTTAGTGGAAAACGTTTTCTCCCGAAATGCAAATTTCACCAAGAAAAGTACCTATTGTCAATCGCGAGCTACAACGGTCTCTATTGCACGCGGTGCCCGGTAGTCTGAGCGTGCGAGCGATAGCAAATGTTTTCCTAAATTCTTATTTCGCTAGAATCGCGAAGCTATTCTTCCCTCTTAAATGACAACAAGTTAAAGTGTGTATTTTATTTAATGTTGTTGTTTATCTGAACTTACCAACTAGGTACGACAAAGCACTGACAAGTAATTACACTAGCTTTTGTCCGCAATTTCATTTACGTATTTTTGCTAATAATATAAATGGAAAAGTGTGTTTGTTTGTCCTTCCTTTACGTCGTAATGGAGCAATGGATTGGCTCTAATCTTTTGCACATGGATAGTTGGGGGACCTAGATGTGACATGGTCTACAAGAACGAAGACACGCGGGCAGAAAGCATGAATTATTTCTCAGTGCTCGCTCCCTAATGGGATGTAAAGGAAGGACAAACAAACACACTTTCCCATTACTTAGGAAAGCTGATGCCAAATTTCACGCTTTTCCAGGGTCTAGCACAGCGATTCCAGCTGTGCGTTGATCGATTAAGTCAGACAATCATTTTATTTTATATGGGTTGTCTTTAAATTGGTTGGCGAAACTTTATGAGGTGATTCTCCCCGTGAAACTGAACAACTTTCCCTGAGGAACCTTTACAAAATTCTAAATAAATATGTTGACTGCTAATTTAAAGGCATCGCACAAGCCGTACGGAGAGGTTTTATTTGTATATTTATGTATTTCAACCTATGTTCCCTGGGGAAAGTTGTTCAGATTCGTGGGCTGATTCACATTCCTAATTTTCACTTCACCAGTCCATATTATACAGGGTTATTTTTTAATCAGTACACACATTTTTCTTACGGTGCCAGTAACGTTGATAGAACGTAAATAAGAAAGAAAAAAAATATTTTTTTCCAAAATTTTCAGATTTTGATACCCCTTTTTAACGTCTTAGAGGATGAATTTTGTAAAACGCAGAAAAACGGGTGTCACAAATGTTTTGAAGAGTACTATTACCAAGTTTCAAGTCAATTGGATGAAGTTATGTTTTTTTCCATACAAAAAATTGATTTATTTTCATGCTTCAGACGATCTAGCTTGAAATTTTTATATGAAACGATATAAAACAAAAAAATACGGGTCTGTTTTTTCATAAAGTTTACGTACAAAAAATTTGTGTACTGATTAAAAAATAACCATGTATACGTCCCCGCCGAAGGGCACGGGCCTTTCTTCAAAACACGAAGGGGATTTAGGCCATAGTCCACCGCTGGTCCAATGCGGATTGGTGGACCGCTCGTCTTTCGAAAATGAATTTTCTTTTGAGGGTTTCATCACGATGTTTTCTTTCACCGTTGAGCAGTGACAATTAGAAATCCGTACATAAATCCGAATAGATGAATTTAGTGATACAGGTTAATTTAAATTAATTGTGTTATTTTACAGTCACCCAATATTTAAATATATTTACATAAAGCCTATGACCGTTAGGGAAAATGAATAGAATAAGAATAAGAATTTTTTAAAGTCAGTTAAAAATTACAAGTTTCTCTTATGCTTCATGGCGGTAACAGCCAATTATTAATAGGGTTATTGCACTTCAAGCAAACATACCACAGATATGACGCTTCTGTTACTTATTAACAACGGGATACTGGTATGGAGAAATTCATCTCATTCTATAAAAGAGTGCTTGTTTTGCAAAAACAACGTTTTAATGGCTGTGTGGTGATCGGTTGACAATAACACCACCCCATCTCTTTCCGTGGGTGTCGTAAGAGGCGACTAAGGAAACACAAATGAGACCTGCCTCCTAGTAATCCATCTTTGACCTTTATGGTCAAGATTGAGGTCAAGATTTAACCCATCTTATAATAAATAATAAATAAACGTCTGCGTTCTATCTGCAATTTGACATTTCGGACTGCAAGTAGACGAATATTTACCAAGTTGAAGCTCCTCACCGTTCCCAGCCTTTATTTAAGGAATGTTTACTTATCTGTTTTTACCGCTACGCTACACACTCAAAGGCCTACACTAAGGTTTTCTCTTGTATCGTCGGTCCCTCGGAACATACATAAAGACAGTTACAAACACCCATGACCCGAGAAAAAAACATCTACTTTTTACACAAATATTTGTCCCGACTGGTAATCGAACCCAAAGCCAGGACACTCAACTAAACCAGCTGTTTATATTATAAGGACGCATTCAGTGTTGTTTGAGTCTTGCCCTCGCTATCACAGTACCGCTATCGAGACAAAATGAAGGTTCCAATACGCATTAACAAGGAGGTATACAGTTGAAGCTGTGTACATACAATGTGTTTTAAATTAAGGTCTACAATAAAGTTCCTCCCGAAGAAAAAATTCTTTCACTGCGAGCCTATTGCGTAGAACATTGCTCCGTGACTGTTTTTATTCTTTGAATGAGTTTTTTGAATTCAAATTATGATTAATTCTAATTAACGGGGTGGGTTAAGTCTGCCTTTGTAGGTACTGTTTTTTTTTTGCTGTCTTGGGTAACATATGCTCATTTACAATAAAGAATAAATAAATACACACATACATACTTTATTTGAATTTTGTAATTGTTAATTTTGATAACTTTTTTATTTTATTTATTTAAAGTCAATAAGTAAAACTATGTATGACATTGTATTGCCTTTATAGTAATGGCGATAGGTGATGGTTAGGAGATCTTTTTGTATCACATTTTCAGCAATCAAACTTCACTTCATCTCGTTAGCAGATGTTGAAATCACAGATTACCTTGATATTGATAGTTAGCTAAGCAAGGAAAATAATACAGTAGGTAATGTTTAATGAGTTTTTATATCCATCCTTACTAAATAACCTAAATGTACAGACAGCAGCACGTCTAATTCCCCATTTTCACTACAAAAGCCGGCGCTATTACGAGCGAGATAAGGGTAACGTGTTGTGAAAGTCAATATGTATAGTCTGATGTGCTGCCGTGTGTATTATGTTTTTTATCCTTCTATCACGAAGTGTCGTGATGAAACAGTTGATTATGGTGATTTTGTAAGACTGATAATACTTATCCTAAAGGCCATTTGGCGGTTTGAAATTTCTGACACCTGGGTTAGCCAAGTTCGCCATACACTTAACTATATATACCTACCTACAAAATAAGAAGAAGATCCTGTCCTGGCTACTGCGACTGGTAAGGATAGATAGGACTACATACACACAGCAGCACATCAGGCTGTACACCTTGTCGTCGCCCTTATCTCACTCGTAATACCGGCTTTTGTTAAGCCAATGGGTAGGTAACCTGACGTGCTTCAATTTTAGGTTCAACTTTTGGACTGGGCAAAATTGTGCATGTTAAGTAATTTTTGTATATAATGACATAAATTTTGGTCTAATTCCGTCAAAATTAAATTGTTTACTTTGATAACATAATGTATAGAGCGATATAGATGTAGAAGAGCGGGGCTTCTAACACAAGTAAATGTTTACTTAAAAGAAGCCTCAAAACTGGATTTTGTAAAATTGTTATCTAGTAGGTAAATAAAAAAAATTATATCGTAGAAAAAAAGCTGTACAAAATAAATTTATTTAGAAATAAAACCTATCCATAAATGAACGGTTACAATTATGAGATGGCACCAATATAAAAATACTCTGTGGATGGCACTGATCTACAATCTACCAAATACGAGCTAGGTAAGAGAAAAATAGAAATCAAGTAGGTAAGTACACCCACTTACAGTTACTTAATTACAGCCCATCAAGATCCGTTAACTAATCGATTCTTATAAAAAAAATATTAAAATTTCAAACCTATTATTAGGATTTTATTTTTTCCAAATTTCTATGTTCTGCAAACCCGAACGTAGAAATTTGGAAAAATAAAATCCTGAACAGACAACTGTACTACGAAAACTGACATTATTGCGAACGCGATAAGGGTGACGGACGGCGCGACGTCAAAATTAAAAAGTGTAGTTAAATGTCGACCTTAGACCATAAATAGGTACTGGTCTAAGATGTTGTCTATTTGGACACTAGGTCGTGAGTACTTAGCAATGTAATAAATAATACTCTATTGAATGAAGATGATGTATGTATGTACTTGACCATGATACCATGATTCAGTACCTCCCTGTTAATTAAGAGTAATTAAAATTTTCATTAGCTGGCAACATTAACACAATCTGTCAAAAAAATTACAAACGTTCAAAAACCAAAATTTTTTTAATAGTTTTTGAAAAATAACAATGTATAGATAGGTATTTTTTTTTGTAAAGCTTTACAAATAAGTAAAAAAATAACAAAATGTGTAGATTTTTTTTTGTGAAGCTTCACAAATAGGTAAAACAGTCACTTTGTAATTAAATCGTGAAAGTAGAGTTAGCAAAAGCTTCTTGACGCTTTATCATAACATCAACTTACACGAAGTTTCAGGACGCTACGTTCAGAACATAATGTTGCCATATTACGCGGACTATCGCTATTTAGACACATTTTGTGGACTAACGGTTACCAAGTCTTAGCTTTGAAATATTTTTTTTTATTCATAGAAGTATCTTTAATAAAAACAAGCAAGATTATCTTTGCAGTTTGGAAATAAATTAGACTTTAGGACGAACCCATTAGTTGGATTTTGATCCAAAACATTTCATAGTCTATCTATCTACAACTCTATTTCGACAATGAGGGATTTTCTTTTTCTTTTTTTTAAATTTTTCCCCAGTCGCCGGATAGATGGCGCTAAACTATAGTACGTTACTGCAAGGAACGGAACGTTAAATTATTTTTGATTAATTCACTTGAACGTAATTTTGAGATCATAAAACGAAACGTTATAGTCATATCACATCAATATCACGTCTACCATACGTAGTTAGGCGATTTTACGAAAACAACGAAAAAACAAAACTGAATTATAACAAAGCGCGAGAAAACTACGATGATTGGAAAGCCAAAACAAACCCAGAATATTTGATGCAATGTTTTTCTCCAAGCCTTTTGGCTTTGGCACCTAGTAACGGAGTCAGTTCAGCGCCATCTAGAGAGCTCTGGGGAAGTACTTTTTTTTTTTAATACCCAAAAAGAAAACCTCCAATGTCAGTCAATGCTAATAATGAATTATGAGCTACTTTGGAAAACACTCATATTCCAAGTGCGATATTATTAATGTAATGTAAATTACTTACTGTAAGCGACAAATTTAATAATTCGTAGACAAAGAAACTTGTATCAGTGTGCATTCGGGAAATCGATGATTGTCGACACTTCGAGAGTCAAAAAGAAATTAGGAAAAACGTCGAAGTAAAAGGGTGTACCGAAAACAAACTACTTTTAATTACTACTTTTAATTATCGGAATCTGGCAACTTAGGTTGGCTAAGCTAACTTTAGCAACACTGAACTGTCAAAGTCATTGTTATTGTTGATTATTTTGTTATTGGTTGATTCTCGTGATTTTCGTCTCTCGTGTATATTTGTAAACCAATTAATTATCATAATTTATCAAGGATTTGTATCCTTAGTCGATTATTGAACAAATAGAACTATCGTTGTTGTGATAGCAAACTATTATGTTGTTTATCGCCGTCGGAAATCTGGCTCTCGCATTTTAATTTTGATGTAGAAATCAAAATGAGTCGGTGTGATTTCAAAATTGTTCTTCTGGGGAGTGAACATGTGGGGAAGACGAGTCTTGTGCTTCGATTCGTCAATTGCAGGTTCAATTCTGGAACTCCGTATCAAAATGTAAGTGAAAAATCTTTAAATGACAGCAAAAACACAGTTTGAAGCTGCGATGTTTTTCTGCATGTTTTTTTTTTAAATCATCAACAGCATATAAATTCCTTGCTGTTTCAACTCTACATATAAAATGAATAATTTGTGTAGCTTCTTATCGATTACTAGAAGCATAGGTAGGTAACATTACATTCTTTTGTATAAAGTAATTTGAGAACAGTGACTCATCAAGTTAGCAGATCTTTGTTTACTGTTTAGAAAAAGACCACAGCACATCAGATTACATAGCTGCATTAAAATGAACCTTATGACAAAGATAATAAGAGCAATGTCAAGGTGAACATGTAAAGTCAGCTGTGCTTTTGTGTGTAATTTGATATAGCCGGCATAACAGGATATTTAATTACATACCTTTGCTAACTAGCAAAACAGTGGGTGATTCGATTCTTAGAAATTTGGCGGTTTTGATCTGTGAATGCCATTGGATGCAGTTTGAAAGCGCGCTTCGATCTATTGGTCACTTTAAAATATTTTAAGCCAATCAGGAGCTGTTATTAAAAAAATTGTATCACCGCGTAACTATTTTTTCTGTGTAACACCGCATAAGTCGTCATTCCTATCCCCTGTAAAGTGGGTACAAACGACATGCGCGGTGTTGTTAGCAAGCCGACGATATATTAAACGGGATGTATGGGACAGCTTAGCAAAAAGTGAAACCCTAAATTCAGACCATCATTCTGTATGATTTTTCCATGGAATTTTCCACTGGAAATTATTCTTTTTGTTTTTTTTTTTTTTTTTTTTTTTTTGTTGGTTTCCTTATCTGCAATCAGTCTTGCAACTATGAGCAGGTATGTTGAATGGGATTAGGGCGTTCAGATTGGTTTTCTCCATTGAGGAAACATCTTCATTCTAGGATGGTTTCTGGGAACCAATCAGTGACATCTTGACGCTTTAGTCGCCTGCTGTATACAGGTTTACTGAGTTGTGACGCGAGCCTGTTGGGGTGATTTGCTAATCGCACTTGGTATCTTTCCATGTGCATCTTAATTTCGTCAGCAACGGTGTTTACTTCAAGATATTTATGGAGTTCATCATTTCTTATGAACCATGGAGCATTACCAAGTTTTCGGAGTATTGCATTCTGTGAGCGTTGTATGATGATGATATTTGAGGGACTAGCAGTACCCCACAGTTGTATTCCGTATAGCCAGATCGGTTTGATGATTGCCTCGTAGATTAGGAGTTTATTGTCAGTTGACAGCTTTGAGTTGCGTTTCAGGAGCCAGGACAGTTTCCTAAATTTAATGTTAATTTCGTCTCTTTTGGATCGTATATGCTTTTGCCAGGTAAGTCGTCTGTCCAGATGAATGCCAAGATATTTCACAGAGTCAGTGTGGGGAAGGTTGTGATTTCCAAGTTTGACAGGTGGGCAGTTCTCTCTTCGTAATGTAAATGTTACTTGCACAGATTTTGAGGCACTTGCTTTTATCCTCCACTTTTTGAGCCATTTATCTATGTTGTTCAAGCCATTTTGTAGCAGGATTGTAGCTGTCTCAGGCCTATCACTACAAGCGAGTAATGCAGTGTCATCAGCGTAAGTTGCTATAGTAACTTCATCTGTTTGAGGGAGATCAGCAGTGTAAATTGAGTATAAAATTGGACCGAGAACTGACCCCTGTGGGACTCCCGCTTGTATTTCGTAGAGTTTTGACAGAGATTCGCCTTCTTTTACTGTGAATAGTCTATCTTCCAAATATGATTTTAAAATTTCATAGAATGTATGTGGCAGGTCCATTTTTATTTTGCTTAATAGTCCCTTATGCCAAACGCGATCAAACGCCTGTTGAACGTCTAGAAAGGCCGAAGCGCAGTATTTTTTTTCTTCTAGTGCTTTTCGGATCGTACTGTATGCTCGGTGTACTTGCTCTATTGTTGAGTGCTTCGTTCTGAAGCCAAACTGATGGTCCGGTATAATTGAGTTTTGGGCTAGTATAGGAGCCATCCGGTTCAGAAGGATCTTTTCCAACAACTTTGAGACCACTGGGAGAAGACTAATGGGTCTATATGAAGTGACATCGTTGACGGGCTTTCCTTCTTTGTGGATCATGGATATTTGTGAAATCTTCCATAGCAACGGATAGTGTTTTACGCGGAGTATACCATTAAAGAGGGTTACTAAGTACACTATAGCCTTTCCTGGCAGTTCAGTCAAGACCTTTTTGTTAATGAGGTCGAACCCAGGCGCCTTGTTATTTTCTAGGCTGATTATTAGTCTCCATAATTCATTTGGACTCACTGGTTTTATTGGTTGACTCAGTTGAAAATCTTGGTTGAGTATCAAGTCTATGTCCGTTTCATCCGCGTCATCTTCTGGTTCATTGGGAGTGAAGACCTTTGCCAGGTGTTTGGCAAAGGTTTCAGCTTTGTCCGCATTATTTCTAGCCCAGCCAGAATTTTCGTCCTTTATTGGTGGTTTGGATATCTGTGGTCGATTATGATTTTTTGTTGCTTTCCATAGGGAGTAATTGGTCGCCTTTGTAGCTGTCAGTGACTCAAGATGCGCTTGGAGTGCATCATCTGAGTACTGCTTGAGAAGATCTTTGAGCTCGACTATAGCTTTGTTGAATGCTGTTTTATCCAAGGGATGGCGACTCGTTTGCCACACTCTGCGTAGTCTTCGTTTCTCTACAATTTTTCTTTTAATTTCGGCCGGGACACTCTTGTTCCTGGGAGTACAGTCTTGCTTTTCTGGTGTACTCCTCCAGCATGCTTCTTGAACAACTGTGGTGAATTGTAGGGTCGCAGCTTCAATTTCATCGTGTGTTTTTAATGCAACTTTTGAGTTTAAATTACTATTTATAAAGTCTCGAAATGATGACCAGTCTGTGTGCTTATTGTAGAGAAATCTTGGTTTTTCAGCGAGGATAACAGATGCAGCTACTGTCAGTATAACAGGGGTGTGGTTTCTCGATCCGTCTAAACATGGTTCTATAAGAAAATGTAGTCTTGACAGGCCTCTAGCAATGAAGAAATCTATGAGATCTGGTAATCTATTTGGGTCACTTGGCCAATGGGTGGGCTCTTGTGTAGAGAGAGCTACTAGGCCCTTTTTATCCATGCTGTCTTTTAACTCTCTTCCTCGCGTTGTAGTCAGGCGGGATCCCCAATGCACATTCTTTGCGTTCCAGTCTCCTCCTACAATAAATCTCTCTCCTAGGGTTTCGAAAAAGTGTGTGAACATGTATTCTTTTATTGTTGGCTTAGGCTGACAATAGACTGAAGAAACATTGAAGTGTCCATTCCTGTCTTCAATTACAATTGTTGTGGCTTGAATGTAGTCAGTTCTATATTGTGGCAGTTCGTGATGCCTAATGGATGATTTTACTAATATGGCTGTGCCCCCATGTGCTGTTCCATCAGGGTGGTTTGTAGTATATACCTGATAGTTGGGTATTTTAATAAAGCTTCTATCAGTAAAATGAGTTTCAGAAATGAGTAGGATATCAAGCTTATGCAGGTTAATTAGCATTTCAGCTTCTTTCAATTTTGGAGACAGGCCGTCTATGTTCCATGCTGCAAGTTTGAGTGCAGTCATTTCAAGAGTTTATTGACTAGTGTTGTCATCAGTCCCACTAACGCACTGATTTGTTGAAGGAGGAAGTCCATTTTTATGGTTTGTTGAACAAGAATTTTCTGCAGTATTTGGGTTGAGTCTTCACTTGTTGTTGTTTTACTTTCACCTTTCAGTATTCCCGAATAAGTAGGTATGTGGTTACTTGAATCTCTAGCTCTGGAGCTTTCTTGATAGTTAGAATTAGGACCAGTAGATGTAAGATCGCTATTGGGAGGTACATGCTGCTCGTCTTTCTTGGGTTCCACTTCCTGGTTGACTGTGGGCCTACCCTTCTTAAAGCGTCGGGCTAAGATTTCTTGGTATACTGTACAACCTTTGTAGTTCGCAGGGTGATTTTCTAGGCATAATGCACACTTAGCTGGACTTGTTCTATCTTTTTTCGGGTATTCGCTGGTTTTATGGCCCTCAGCACACTTCACGCATCGATAGGGTCTCAAACAATTGTTCTTTGTGTGGCCGTACTGTTGGCATTTGGTGCACTGTACGATGGTTTTGCGTTTTATGGGATCTTCAATCTTTACCGCTGTGTTGAAAATGTATCGAATTGACTTAACTTCTTTGTTTTTGTTACTTGGCTCAATATTTACAAAGAATGTGCTGGATGGGTGTTTATTAGGACCCACTCGAGCATTTATTATTTCCCCTTTTACAGTATTTCCAGTGCTCTCTATGGCCTCCTTTATAGCCTCATGCGGAGTCGTGTGATGAAGATTTTTTATCACAATACGATAGCAACGTTCTTGCTTGGGTGTGAAAGTGTGGCCGATTAATCCCTTTGATCTGACCAGAGTCATAAGTTTTTTATAGGCGTCTGGTGAGATGGTGCTGACTCGGAGTTGATTCTTAGTAATAATTTTGATTGAGTACTCACGTGCTTCCAAGACCTGTTCAATTTCTTTTGTGAGCTCTCTTACATCTTCTACTCCATACAGAATCAGAGGGGGTGGCTTATTTTCACGTTTCAGTGGTTCATCATCAGTTGGCGCATCGATATCTAGATTCTCGAATCTGTTCTTGGTAGTGGTTGGTGGCGGCGAATCGGAAGTTCTGGGCCGTTTATTTGTTCTTAATATGGGAACTTTTTGCCAGCCTGGGTGACAATCTTCATGAATTTCGTCTTCAGCTCCAAACACTTGGCTCAGTTTTTCAGGTTCATGAGTTTCCACTCTGGAGTCCCGTGCTTCTTTTGCTTGAGCTGACGAGTACACACTGCTGCTCTGCGAAGGTCCTGGCATGTTGTGTATAGGTAGAGGACGTTTACTGGTGGTGAAATTAAGCAAACTAGGGTGAAATACTTGTTGTGTGAACCTTTTTACAGGTCCTTTGTTTATAACTGAATCATCATTATTCAGTTTTGGGGACGGTGAATCTTCACTCGGAAATTCCATCACATTGGTAGGTTTTGACTAGCCATGGCAACACTGGATTAGGTGTGGCAACACTGAGATGTCAAATATGACATTAGTATATTTTTTTGACCGGGGGTAATTTGAAAACTCCGCAGAAATGTTGATTTTTAATCACTGTTTTTAGTCACTGTTTCGCAGTATTTCGCGAGGAAAACGATAATCCTGGTGAATTGTGACTTTCACTACGAGATGCAAGTGTTTTTGGTTAAAAACTACAGTTTTTGCACTTTTTCACTGCACAATCTTCACTAGCACGACTTTTCGTTCAGGTGACAGGTGACTCAGCTTCTTTTTGTTGAAAAAAAAATATCACAAAATGTTTATCTCCACGAGTTGCACAGCTTGACACGAGTTTCACTACAGTGTAGGAGCAGGGTTTTAAAAGAATAGGTTGAAATATGAACTTTTAAAAAATTCATTTATTTTATACTTTAAACTTTTGCGATTTAAACACATAACTAAATGGGTCAAAATTTGCATATACGGGCTTTAGATATCTTTCTTTCAACCTCTCGGGTGGTTAATCAGTCCATGAAACTGAACAACTTCCCCAAGGAACGTAATATTATATTATAAAACAACGTCTCGCGCCGTCTGTCTGTCTGAATGTGATAAAATAAAAAACTACTGAACAGATTTTCATACGGTTTTCACCAATGAATGGAGCTATTTAAGAGGAAGGCTTGTGTTCGGTAATTCATTACCGAAATTCCCACAGGAATGAAGTCCTAGTGTTCTATAAAATAAAGTTATTTACGGTGATAGCCCAGTTGGTAATGAGCCAGACTTGTAATCCGAAGGTCGCGGGTTCAAATCCTGGTGCGGGCCTGTACCACTAAATTCGTCTTTTCAGATTTATGTACGGATTTCTAATTATCACTTGCTCAATGGCGAAGGAAAACATCATGATGAAACCCGCCCGTCCAAGAAAATATATTTTTGAAAGACGAGCAGTCCACCAACCCGCATTGGGCCAGCGTGGTGGACTATGGCCTAAATCCCCTTCATGTTTCGAGGGGAGGCCCGTGCCCCTCGATGGGGACGTATATGGGCTGGTAAGAAGAAGAATTGACTTTGAGATGAATAACTTTTTTATCCATTTGTTTCAGACCATAGGAGCAGCTTTTTGTGCTAAAACTATGCACTCGGACGGAAAAGACTTCCATATTGGCATATGGGACACAGCGGGCAGCGAGAGGTAATTTTTTTTTCATTTTTTTTTATTTAATCTGTTTGCTCCTGTTCTATTCAGTAGTTGGCCATCTATCTATGCTATAACACCACAATAAAGGCGAATGATTCTGAGTGTGTGTGTTTGTTACTTCTTCACACTCAAACGACTAGACCAATTTTAATCAAATTTGGTAAGGAGGTAGCTGATACCCTAGATTAAGACATAGGCGACATCATTGTCCCGAATTCCCAATTCTTCATTTTCTGATACATATGACTGTTACAGATGAACATGCTATATGTTGATGAAGTTTGTATGGGAACTCAAAATTTTTTTTTCGAATTTTGACCTATGTTCTTTGGGGAAGTTGTTTAGTTTCAGGGACTGATTAACCACCCGAGAGGTTGAAACAAACAGAGATACCTAAAACCCTTTATATAAAATCTTTAAAATCGGATTTTTTCGAACATTTATAACTCGAGAACGGCTGGACCAATTTTAATAAAGTTTAGTATGGAGGTAGCTGATTTTTTTTCGAATTTTGACCTATGTTCTTTGGGGAAGTTGTTTAGTTTCAGGGACTGATTAACCACCCGAGAGGTTGAAACAAACAGAGATACCTAAAACCCTTTATATAAAATCTTTAAAATCGGATTTTTTCGAACATTTATAACTCGAGAACGGCTGGACCAATTTTAATAAAATTTAGTATGGAGGTAGCTGATTTTTTTTCGAATTTTGACCTATGTTCTTTGGGGAAGTTGTTCAGTTTCATGGACTGATAAACCACCCGAGAGGTTGAAACAAACAGAGATACCTAAAGCCCTGTATATAAAATCTTTAAAAAAATCGGATTTTTTCGAACATTTATAACTCGAGAACGGCTGGACCAATTTTAATAAAATTTGGCATGGAGGTAGCTGACACCCTGAACAGCGCTGTCCAGTGGCAGCACACGCTGAGTCAGGACCCTTTTTATATAACAGTGTTTCCTGTTTTGTCTTAATTATTAGTTATAAGTTGTATTTTGTTTTGTTTTTATTAGTTTGTCCATTTAACTGTGTATAAATAAAGCTTTTATCTATCTTTATACCCTGGATTAACACATAGGTTACATAATTCTATCCTCGGCGGAAAGTTAGTATGATATAATTTTTTTTTTTGAGATTATTTTAAATTATTTCATTACTTCCATGCTGGACAGGGAGTGAAAGAAAAACTTAGTATGTGCCAGCTATGTAGGTACCTACTTTTCCCAGGTATACAACGTGTTTCAGAAAAACCTAAAAAAAGATAATTCAAAATTAATTAAAATTTAGCTTATTGCGCAGCTCTATTACAAATATGAGACAAGTATCTTTTGAAAGATGTCAAACCGCGCAACTGATTACTAGAGTTGCGACTATTTCACTTTTAAAATTAAATTTTGGAATATCTTTTTTTTTGGGTTTTTTGAAACACCTTGTATGGTAAAAGTCTGTAATGGAATGCGAGGATTTTGCTCGATAATGTGCAAAAGGCTGACCACCTCTCACCATCATGCAACTTGTTCCATCTGATAACCCTCACAATGTGTGTCAAACGTGGCATCTAGTGGTTCTAGAACCACGCGTATAAATAATTTAATTTGATCCTCCACAGATACGAAGCAATGACAAGGATGTACTACCGCGGCGCACACGCTGCTATAATCTGCTACGAGCCCGGATCCATCCACTCTTGGCAGCGGCTAAGGCATGCCTACACTGAACTAAGGACTGTGGAAGAGGTAAGGCTTTAACCAAACATTTTTTTTTAAATGTTTATTGTTTTAACAATATTACACAGTATATGTAACAAGCTGGGGCTACTTTTTAAGCAAAAAGCCTGTGTTAAGAAGCCCCGCTCTTCATAATGATTCTACTTACATTTAAGTTTAAGTTTAAATCACAAAGTACTTAGCAAATATAAATAATCACTTAGTTTCTTGCCAACACTTAGCAGCGCGTGCATGCGTATATGTGTTTTGTGTGTGTGTGTATGTGTGTGAGTGTGTATGTCAGTGCGTGAATATGCAAAAGTTCAAATTGTAAAATACACATACAGTTAGTATAATGTGATATTGTAAATAGAATAAGTAAAATTATTAGATAGTATATAATAGTAATGACTCTGTCTCTTCATATGATCTATTTTTCAACCATTTTGTCATAAGTTTTTTACATTCATAATTAGATTTCTCATATATATTACGTCACAGTGTATGGGGAAGGGGGGGATCATACCAAATGTGACATGATGTGAATGTTAAAGGGATACCAAAAAAGCGTGACATAGGGGGGGGAGGGGTTCAAAAAGTCTACATTTTGTGTGACGTAATATGTCCTTTCACCGCCACGCTCATTTTATTTTTTGTGTCATTTCACGCCATATATTTGCGACGAATACAAGCCACTATTTTTCTAGTGATCAAATGAGAATAACACCACCCCATTTCTTTCCATGGGTGTCGTAAGAGGCGACTAAGGGAACACAAATGAGACCTGCCTCCTATTAATCCATACCAGGCAATGACACCTCAATTTGTTCTGAATCTGAGGTGTCGTCCTATGGTCTCATGCGGTGTGGTAGGCTCTGTAAAGGGCCGTCTGGTTCGCGACCACCCTCCTACCGAAGTCCGACGCCAAACAGCTTGCTGTGTTCCATTGGTGCGTGGGAGTACCAGTGCCTTAATAGGCATTTTCTGGGTTACCTCGCTCCATCGTCGACCTCATCTATAACCAGTGGCGTGCATAGACATTTTAGGCAAGGTAGGCAGTGAACTTTTAGTGATGGACATTATTAAGATTTTAGAATGTTAGTTAAAACAACTTAAGGTTATTAAGGTTCAAAATAACTTGTGCTGTTACAAACTTTTATATGTATAGGTACCTAACAGTTTGAAAACAAAATGCACGGAACACAAAATAAGCGGTTAGTATGCACACAGCCTGTGAGCCAATTATGAATGTCGTATATTTTAGTATTAAAATGTCTTACTGCGGTAGGTATCTTTTTAGCGTCAAATCCAATCTGGGCACGCATCGGCCTTTTGCGATAATGTTTACTTTTTCTTGAAAAGGTAAACTTGAAAAATTACGCAGTTTCGGCAAACAAACATCATCACCACACTTTTCACAACTTATTGTACTCATTTTGTTCTAAAAAATACCTAATAATCATTGTAAACTCATAAAACAATAATTTGCAAAAGTTTTCGTTCGTAGTTGCAAGAGAAAAAAATGCCGCAAAACTAAAAATCTATAACAGCCCTTCCAAACTTACCGAATATTGACACTTCTCAATTTGGTAGCATCGCTTTATAGGCAGAGCTTTTTTCGCCATACAATCAGTTCGTAATTTTTGGCGGGGGAGGCGAAACAGCCAATCAGAAGCCAGCATTTTTCCACAAAAAAGGCATTTCAAACGAGTGCTTATAAGCTTCGCCATCTAGCGGCGGCGGCGAGCGGCACGGCTCTCTCTTCTTACTAGTTTAGATGGCGCTGTTTTGAAAAGGTTTAAATTCAGTAAAAATTAAATTTAGATAACTTGATTTTGATACAAGCAGAAAAGCAGTGCCTACGCCTAGGGTAGGCACTGCCTTTCTGCTTGTATGGAATGCACGCCACTGTCTATAACCTAGGTCAAGATTGAGGACAAGAGTTAACCCATCTTATAATTAAAAAAAACTTTGTATCGATATCTAGCTTATTAAAAGATTGACTGGTCTAGGGGACAGAAATATCATATAAATAGGCAAGTAAAAGATGGATGCTTTAAGACGCTGTTGGCGGTGAAAGGGTTTAAAAATAAATACAATACAATACAATATACTTTATTGCACTCCAACACAAATAAGATACAGTTACATTTTAATACAAATAGTTACGTCAGGGTACAAAATGCGGCCCCATAGAAGCAATGTAAAATAAAATAAAAATAAAATAAATTTATTTTCAACATGTTTAGCAGCTAATGTTACATAGTGGTTGGTACCTCCTTGCAAGCTGTTAAGCCTGTGTTAGGAGGTGCCACTCTTCCATACTTATATCTGCTATTTTAGATCTTTAAATGTTATACGTATGTTGCAACTAAAAACAAATTTTAACCTACTTCCATAGCTTACATTATACTAACAATAACACCTTCGCCCACGAAAGAGATGGCCTTATTATGTGAATGAATGAATGTGTGTTTTTGTGTGTTTAAGTGTGTGTGTGTGTGTGTGTGTGTATGAATGTGTTGATGTTGTTGTTATGTTATGTTACTGTTATTAATATATTTTTTTTTTATCCTTTTGGCAACCTTTAATAGCCAGTAAGGGCTCTTTTATTATCATGCGTGTTTGCGCCCGCATGCGTGCCGCCCGCAACTTGTCATTTCATACATGTTTTTATTGTAAGGTGTGGCCCACGCACGCGGGAAAAGAAAAACATGTATGAAACAATAGGTTTTGGGTGGCACGCATGCGGGCCTGGCCCGCACGCGGGCGCAAACACGCACGACAATAAAAGAGCCCTAAGTAGGATGCGGTGATAGCCCAGTTGGTAATGAGCCAGACCTGTAATCCGAAGGTCGCAGGTTTAAATCCTGGTGCGGGCCTATGCCACTAAATTCGCCTTTTCGGATTTATGTACGGATTTCTAATTATCACCTGCTTAACGGTAAAGGAAAACATCGTGATGAAACCCGCACGTCTATGAAAATTCATTTTCGAAAGACGAGCGGTTCACCAACCCGCATTGGGCCAGCGTGGTGGACTATGGACTAAATCCCCTTCGTGTTTGGAAGGGAGGCCCGTGCCCTGAGGTGGGGACGTATATGGGCTGGTGAGAAGGTAAGGTAAGAAGTAGAATGAGAGGGTTTTGCTGTATTGTAACCTAACCTAACCTAACATAACATAGGATTAAAAGGGGATACACACAAACCCGCGATACACACTTACACACACGCATACACATATACACCCACACACATACACACCTACACAGTAACACACACACACACACACACACACACACACACACACACACACACACACACACACACACACGTCACTCATAGGTATTCTCAGTAACACCCTAATTATGTTTTTTTTTTCTTTTTATTTAAATTATCATTAAGCACTTTACTGCCTGAACTCATGAACATTTTAAGTAAAAGCTGTTTATAAAAAATATAATTAATCTAAGTAGTTGTACTTACACTTCGTATTTTAGTTTACTCACCTGATGTATGTGACACCTAAAGGAAGAGCGGTGCCTCCTAACACAAGTTGTAAAAAAACTTAAAAGGAGACTCCAGCCCCCGTATCAATAATGTAAACTGTTTTTTGGTGAAAATAAAGATTTTATTTATTATTATTTATTTATTATTATTATTGTGGGCGAAAGGCTGACAACCTATCACTACTATACTCATGTTCCATCTAATAACCCTCAGAATATATGTCAAATGTGCCGTCAAGTGGATCTCGATCTACATGGTGTTCTGCCTGCCCCGATAGGAATTATAGGCGTGAGTTGATGGAACCTATAACTTTAAGGCAAGAAAAATGTTCGGCGCGAATGGGACTGGAACCCACGACCGATTAGATCTAATGGTGCTCTAACCAACTGAGCTATCCTGCCTTCAAGTCAAGCGGCGAAATTTATCATTACCTTACTAAGCACATTACGTCGTATGTGGCATGGTGACTGAAAATGGTGGTGGTAATTTTTGAAACCTAACTCAAAAATAAATTCTAAAACGGGTCTAAATTCGCGTATATATATTTACTAGCTGATGCCCGCAACTTCGTTTGCGTGTTAATTTTTTCTTTTGAACAGATTACACTTTATTGACGGTCCATTAATGGACCTTCATTTAGTTTATTAAATATTGATTTAGTTTAAGATTTAGATTTTTACATACAAAAGTTTTTTCCCGCTAGCTCCCGTTCCCGTGGGAATTTTGCAATATCCTGTTGCAACTAAGCTTTAAGTTTACTAAGGTACCTGCATGCCAAATTTCAAGCGTCTAACGTAAGCGGTTTAGATTTTTCATACAAAAGGATTTTCCCGCTAATTCCCGTTTCCGTGGGAATTTCGGGAATTCCTTTCTTAGTGCACCTCTACGGTACCTAAGCTACGTCCCTTCCAAATTTCAAGTGCCTACGTTTAGCCGTTTAGGCTGTGCGTTGATATGTCAGTCAGTCAGTTTCTCCTTTTATATATTTATTAGATTAGATTTACCTATTCACGACGTTTCGACGCGGTTGCACGCGCCGTGGTTACGGGTAGACTGTTGTCTAACTTAAAAATATCTCCATGAGTGTTATTTTTATTATTATTATTATCATCTACACTAATATTATAAAGAGGAAAGATTTGTATTTTTGTATGTAACGAATAAACTTGAAAACTACGGGACCGATTTTAAAATTTATTTCACCATTAGGATGATACGTTATCCCTGCGTCACATAGGCTATATAATTTTCCCGAATTCCCACCGGAACGAAGTCCCGAGCGGAATGTTAGTCTCGTAATAATTAAGATGAATTAAAAAAAGAAGTTGTAACCTATTGCTACCCTGTCGTGACTTTTGTACCATTAATGTTTAAGTGTTTTACGCTGTTTCACCGTGTATTAGATTAAATAATTTAATTTTAAAACAGAAAATATGAAAGAGCATTAAAAATATATTCCTGAGGAAAATATTATTGGAGAATTATTTGGATCGATGGTCTAAGTTTAGGATTTCAGTTTTTTGTTAATATCTGTAACTTACACCCTGTATACTTAAAAAATATTAATACGCCGACTAGTTCTTTGTTCTCTTTAATAGTACTCTCACTAGGTTGACTGGAAGAACTCCCCTCGTGGGATAAGTCCGCCTGTATGCTTAATTGTTATTCACTGTGTTATCATTGTACAGACAGCAGCACCTCAGGCTACCTATAAACAGTACGAAAGCCGGCGCTTTTACGACCGAGATAAGGGCGACGTCAAGGTTAATAATAGGTCTTTACCTATGAAATTGCCGATTTTTTCTCAAGCCTTATTTTATTCATAATTTATTTGATTGAACAGCTATTACTAAAATCGTTTTTTATTTAAAACCTTGGCCATATAACGGAGATATTAAGTCAAATTAATACATATTTACTTTAGATTTATTTGCTGAAAAAGAAGCTCAAATATAGCTCGTTTCATCCGTTGCCCGTTTCATTGCTTATTTTTGCTGTACCGTTATTACAGTTACAACTTTCAATAAAGTAAGTATGATGAAAATTAACTTAATGTTGTCCAAACCTTCCCACAAAATTTTGCTAAATTTGGATTTCGCATTCCCGAGAAAAATCCAAAAATGTTAGTATTAAAAAAATCAGTTTTCCAAAAATATTGTATGAAAAACGGCAATTTCATAGGTAAAGACCTATTATGTATAGCCTGATGTACTGCCGTGTGTACAATAAAGAATAAATACTTAATTTCAGGACTGCAAAGTATACCTCTGCGGCACTAAAAAGGACCTCCTAGACTCTGGGTCGGTGTCCCGGGAGGTCCCTGAAGATATCGTGGCGACCTACGCCCAGGGCGTTCACGGACACTTCCTCACCTCCAGCAAGACTGGGGAGAATGTTGGTTAGTATGATACTAATAGCTTCTTCTTATCGTTTAGGTTTAGTCGACTTTTAACCGTGTGGTGATCGGTTGAGAATAACACCACCCCATCTCTTTCCGTGGGTGTCGTAAGAGGCGACTAAGGAAACACAAATGAGACCTGCCTCCTAGTAATCCATCCCAGGCAACGACACCATTTTTTTCTGAATCTGAGGTGTCGTCCTATGGTCTCATGCGGTATGGTAGGCTCTGTAAAGGGCCGTCTGGTTCGCGACCACCCTCCTACCGAAGTCCGACGCCAAACAGCTTGCTGTGTTCCGTCGGTGCGTGGGAGTACCAGTGCCTTTATAGGCATTTTCTGGGTTAACTCGCTCCATCGTCGACCTTATCTTTGACCTTATGGTCAAGATTGAGGTCAAGAGTTAACCCATCTTATAATAAAAAAAAAATAAAAAAAGTTTGTGGCGAACTTTGCTAACCCTGGTGTCAGAGTTTTCCAAAGCGCAAAATGGCCTCTGACTTGGTTTTAACGACTGTAGTCAATCGACAACAGCCGACAGCACAACACGGAAACGCTTATAATAAATGACCACTTTGGTCGCCCGTCAGGTTCCTGCCTCTTTGTACGTTGCTTAACTTTAATGATTGGTTTAGATCAGCGGGCGCCACTGGGCTACAAGCACTTCAGCTCTCCGCCCGTGACTTCGTCTATAAAAGTAGCCTACGTCCAGCTCTCCACGTGTGCGGGCTTAAGCTGCCCTAGCATACGCAATGAGACTTGATTGAGACTCTCATGAGAGTTGTTAAGCTGTCGGTCCCGGCTGTTGTCGATTGACTACAGTCGTTAAAACCAAGTCAGAGGCCGTTGTGTGATTTGAAAACTGACACCAGGGTTAGCCAAGTTCGCCACACACTTGACTATACCACAATATAACAATAATATCCCTTACAGTAGTGAAACGCCTTTGATGTTAGATCAACGCCTTTGATTTTTATACCGTGTGGTGATCGGTTGAGAATAACATCACCCCATCTCTTTCCGTGGGTGTCGTAAGAGACGACTAAGGAAACACAAATGAGACCTGCCTCCTAGTAATCCATCCCAGGCAACGACACTTCATTTTTTTTCTGAATCTGAGGTGTCGTCCTATGGTCTCATGCGGTGTGGTAGGCTCTGTAAAGGGCCGTCTGGTTCGCGACCACCCTCCTACCGAAGTCCGACGCCAAACAGCTTGCTGTGTTCCGTCGGTGCGTGGGAGTACCAGTGCCTTTATAGGCATTTTGTGGGTTAACTCGCTCCATCGTCGACCTCATCTTTGACCTTATGGTCAAGATTGAGGTCAAGAGTTAACCCATCTTATAATATAATAAAAAAATGTCGCGCGATGCCGCCGCCGGTGTAAGTACCAAGCAAATATCCAGGGTTGCCACGGAACGGGAAATAAAATAAAAATAAAATATTGTGATTGTAAAGTGATCATTTAATCAACATGTTACATGTACATATGTTGTACTGCCAGATATTTACGTGAAACTTTATTTTTAGATGATTTTAGTTCTCTATTTAAAAATTTAATTAAATAATGAATACGCATCCGAATCAACAATCTTATTATAATGATAAAAACATGAGTTAATAGAAAATTAATAGAAAACGCATAAAAGCGTTGTGGCATTACCCCTGCTCGCGGAGGACTGCAAACTCCTTTAGTTTGCCAGCGCCGGCCCGCGCCGCCCGCTTGCCCGCGAGTTCCCCTTCGTTGCTCTGCGCAAGTATATTCGTTTCACTACTGTAGGCGAAATATTGTAATACTGTGACTATACCTACGCGATAATGTTAACTATACTAGGTCCATGGACGACGTAAATTTATATATATTTTTTTTAATTAACAGATGAGCTATTCCAAAAAATAGTCGACGATTGCGCAGCTGATGTAAGAATGATGAAGAATGTAGAAGAACACAGAGTACAACTACAGAGAGAGGAAGCAGCGTACAGAGCGAAGAATAAAGAGTTCTGCGTTTGTTGATATATAATTATATTAATATGTTGATGTATAATTATATGTTAGTGGTTACGCAAAAAGGGTTCTCAAGGGAATATAATTGATTTCGAGTAAATCGCGTTTAAAATTTTGAGTCGGAATGAGTTTCGCTTCGCCTCGGCTCACTAAAAAATCCATTATAAAAAACTACGACACCTAAAATTATTCTGATCCTACGAGCACTCAACCCTATATAGAGACGTAATACATGCGAATTTGAAAGAAAACGATATTGTCAACTAGGTGCGAAGTAATCCGAAGAGATTCCGAACACGATCGCTAGGGCGTGCGTTATATATCAGTGACTATGACTAGCCACTGACGAGTTGACAGGTTCGGGTCGCCTTGTATTACGTCTCTATACTGGGTGAAAAAGAACCTCTTAGCTTTATTAAAAATCCTTAACCAGTATCACTCACTGAACACTTTTTACTTTTTTTATTTTTATTTTTTGGGGGGGGGGGATTTTTTTTTCCTAAACGTAGACACCACTCGGGCGCACCCCCCTCGCGCTACCCGCACCCCTCGCGTGCCTGGTGTAGGAGTAATGTCTACGTTTAGGCAAAAAATTAACTTTTCCCTTTGAAAAAATATTTTTTTTTTTTTTCATAAATCTGTTCTTTGAGTGATACTGGTTCAGGATTTTGAATATAGCTAGGAGGTTCTTTTACACCCAGTATAGGGTTGAGTGCTCGTAGTTCTGATCAGACCAAAACAAAGCTGAAAGACCACAGAAACAAAATTCATGAAAAACAAAAAAACCGTTTCCAATCCCTTTAGGTCTCTTTTTGCGTATTAACCACTCAAATATTAATATTTTTAAAACGCTTACCCGCGCGTGGGATATTCACAAATAGATTTTAACGAAAGAAAAATGTTCGGCGCGAAATGTGCTAGGTAAGGGAACGAGAAATTTCGCCGCTTCACTTTTTATTTTTTACCAACAATTTTTTTTTAATGATTAACATTTACATTAAATATCAAGGTATGCCTTATAGGCATTTTCTGGGTTAACTTGCTCCATCGTCGACCTCATCTATGACCTTGGTCGAGAGTCAATCCATCTTATAATAAAAAAAAAACTCTATCTTCCTCTATTTGTAACATTGTACCGGTATTACAGGCATTGTTTAAATATGTGAATGAATGAAACTTTATTTGACGGCCGGTTTGGTCGAGTGGTAGTGACGCTGCCTCTTGATCGGCGGGTCCTGGGTTCGATCCCCAGTCGTGGCAAACATTTGTGTAAAAAGCAGATGTTTGTTCTCGGGTCATGGGTGTTTGTGTTTGTCTTTATGTGTGTTCCAAGGGACCCACGACACAAGGGAAAACCTTAGTGGAGGCCTTTGAGTGTGTAGCGTTTTATTTTTATTTTATTTTTATTTGGGAGACAGGAATTTTTCCTAAATCTAACTTAAAATTAAACCCAACAATCATAACAGAGCCACCCAAAAAGGCGCTGGCTCAGCATTTGTTACAGCGGCGAGGCTGTAGCGCTGATATTCTGCCAGTACCAGAAAAAAAATGTGTTGTTTAAGTTTTTTTTATAAACAACGGGTGCGCCCTTGACCACAATAAAGGCGAAGATGTGATCGAGGATGTACCAAGCTCACCCAGAAGAAGCCTATTCACTAGAACTTTAAAGAGACTCGGGTTATATGAGCCCGGAAATACAGACGCAGACAGAGAATTCCATTCCTTAGCGGTGCGCAATATAAAAGATGATCAGTGCGAATCCGCGGGTTTTCGACAAGATAACTTGAAGACACGATAGCTCAGTTAGAGCACCAGCTCTAATCCTGGGGTCGTGGGTTCAAGTCCCATTCGCGCCGAACATTTTTCTATCCCTAAAAATTGTTTATAATTATATTTGTTCATGTTATGATTATGACAATGTGTGATTCGCAGCTGATATTGGGTGATCTTAAATTGGTTAACGAATCTTTAGGGGTTGATTCCTACACTGAAAACTTTTCCCAAGGAACCTATAGGAAATTCTAAAAAAAAAAATGACTTCCCATACAAAGTCAAATAAGCTGATCGTACTGTAGGAATAGCAAAAATAAATCTTTCCTACTCTTGACTTATGGATTGGGAAGGAATGGTTGCAGACCATATTGCCAAATATTAATAAAGAAGTTTTTCAGTAGAAGACAGTTAGTATGCCGTATACAGTTGACATTGAAACTCATTAGAGAACGCGCTCTGTAGGAAGTGTAACATACCCCTTACTATTGTTAATTATACTAGTTACTTACCTAGCTAGGCACACCTCTCCTTATAAGATACGGAAATATAGAGAATTTTAATTGAGTTCCGTAAATCTACAGGGCTTTATGGACCAAGATCCCAGGACCGGCGGCCAATTTTCAGCTACCAGGTTCTGAAGGTACTTCCAAAATTTGCTCACTTGTCTTCAAGTCTGGGTGCTATAAAATGAATTGTTATAGTTCCCTGAACATCATATACAAAAATCACGGCTTAGATTGTTGGTATAATCGCATAATTTACTTGCGAACTGTAAAGCGTCTGGCAGAAATTACAGTCGACGGAGTGTCTGGCGGTGTTGAACATTATTTTTTATATTTAATTAATTATATTCTATAAGACATCAGCAGCCCGACTTCGAGACAAGTGAGTAATTTTTGGAAGTACCTTCAGAACCTGATAGCTGAAAATTGGCCGCCGGCCCAGGTTAGCTGGTATTCATACATTACTAGTACGTACTAGTACTACTATTTACCACACATTTGGTTTATGAGAAAATAAGTAAGGTCTGGCGGCCCTGGGATTAAGTCAAACCACGAATAATTTTCCACGTTAAAAACGTATGAGTCACCGACTTCAATCCCAACAACAGTTCACACAAAGTAGATATCTAGTTTTTTGCGGACTACAATGCCTATTAACAAATAACTACAAACAGAAATGTCATTCATTTATTTAGATGATGTTCTAGTTTGTAGTATATTTTGTTTTTGTTGATTTTTTTTAAAGCGCTGAATCATTTTCGATAAAATTTATATGGGACCTCTTCAGGAGTATACTCTTTCGAACAAATAAAGAATTTTGAAAATCGGACAACAGTTGCCGGAGTAATCGCGTAACAAATATACAAAAAAAAAAAAAAAACAGTCGAATTGAGAACCTCCTCCTTTTTTGACGTCGGTTGAAAAGAAATGTTGATCTCCCATACAAAATGCGCTATATGCTGACGAAAGTATGGGAACTCAACACTTTTTTTCGTATTTTGACCTAGTTCCTTGGGGAAAGTTGTTCAGTTTCATAGACTGATTAACCACCCGAGAAGTTTAAAGAGATTTACCTAAAGCCCTGTATATGTATTTAATTTTAACTCTCTAAC
Source organism: Aproaerema taeniolella (assembly GCA_949987775.1). Classification (NCBI taxonomy): domain Eukaryota; kingdom Metazoa; phylum Arthropoda; class Insecta; order Lepidoptera; family Gelechiidae; genus Aproaerema; species Aproaerema taeniolella. The sequence goes on from OX465244.1 coordinate 1,783,784, forward strand.
CCAATACGTAAAAGTTATACATATAGACATGCGGACTTTTTTGTTCATATTTTGAACTATGTTCCTTGGGGAAGTTGTTCAGTTTCGTGGGCTCGTGAATCCTTAATTTTTGCTAACTAATTTAAAGTCACTCTAATTATGTTATGACAATAGGGATGTTGACTAATTCTTTTTTTATTGTTTATCTTAAAAAGGAACTGAATCCAAAACCCAAAACCGAAATAATTTTTGAAAACTATTGAGAAATAAAAAAGTTACAAGCTATTAAATTTCAATAGAGGGGGAAACTGTCAAACAACGAAAAAGAGATGCACTTACCGCCATGTGACGTCACCGCCATTTGTTTGCGTAGGTAAAAACGAGATAGCTAGCTCTCCCCACAAAACGAGATAGCTAGTCCTTACGATAATATAAATGCTAATAACTTGTTCATTTATAAACCAATTTTAATGCTGTTTTCGGATATTAATATATTTCTAGCATTATTATTTGTTTCACATACAATAATTCGTAAAATCAAACACTGTCAACATCCCTATGGGTGATTTGCAGCTTATATACGTGTAAGAGTCAGCTTAGCAAAAAACTGAAACCTTGAATTCAGACCATAATTCTAAATGATTTTCCAGTGGAATCTCCATTTTTTTTTTCATGTTTTTAAATATTTTCTGCTTTAAAATTTTATTATTTATTCGAACACACTCCATTTTGCAATAGAACACAATAATAACAGAGTAAAACAAGAAAACCAGCAGTGTACATCGAATTCTTATAGCGGCGCGGTTTCGCTACAATACGTAGCGCTCAAGTGGGTAAATAACGAAAACTCCTTAACTTCACTATTCCTGGAAAAAATGGTAGGTTCAACCATTAAGTATATGCTAAGCTGTACCGTACATCTTAAGAACAAACATCTGCTTTTTTACACAAATATTTGCCTCGATCGGGAATCGAATCCAGAACACGTCGATCAAGAGGCAGCGATACTCTCGACCAAACCGGCTAAAGTGTAAAAGTGGTAAATTGATAGATATTAGTATATAACAATACCTAAGCGATAATGCAGCGGTGGTTAAATGTGAGCCTTATTAAATATTGCAAAAATCTTAAAGAATGTTATATAATGTTAATCTTTAAGCATGTTATAGAGCCACAGAACATATAAAGAGAGGTTAGAAAAGAGTTGTTGAGAGGTGGCGAAAGGCTTACCACTTCTCACCATTATGCAACTTGTTCCATCTGATAACCCTCACAATTTGTGTCAAACGTGGCATCTAGTGGTTCTAGAACCACTGATGCTCTGCCTACCCCGTTAGGAATTATAGGTGTGAGCGTATTCATGTAGAAGGAAGTTGTGGGCGGGGCAGGCGCGCCAAGGATACGAGCAAACGCTCATATCTCTACAGAAACACGCGATCGGTGTGCGTGCATGCGTATGATGTACCTACATCAGTGTGCGTGCATGCATATGATGTACCTACATCAGTGTGCGTGCATGCGTATGATGTACCTACATCAGTGTGCGTGCATGCGTATGATGTACCTACATCAGTGTGCGTGCATGCATATGATGTACCTACATCAGTGTGCGTGCATGCGTATGATGTACCTACATCAGTGTGCGTGCATGCGTATGATGTACCTACATCAGTGTGCGTGTATGCGTATGATGTACCTACATCAGTGTGCGTGCATGCGTATGATGTACCTACATCAGTGTGCGTGCATGCGTATGATGTACCTACATCAGTGTGCGTGCATGCGTATGATGTACCTACATCAGTGTGCGTGCATGCGTATGATGTACCTACATCAGTGTGCGTGTATGCGTATGATGTACCTACATCAGTGTGCGTGCATGCGTATGATGTACCTACATCAGTGTGCGTGCATGCGTATGATGTACCTACATCAGTGTGCGTGCATGCGTATGATGTACCTACATCAGTGTGCGTGCATGCGTATGATGTACCTGCATCAGTGTGCGTGCATGCGTATGGTGTACCTACATCAGTGTGCGTGCATGCGTATGATGTACCTACATCAGTGTGCGTGCATGCGTATGATGTACCTACATCAGTGTGCGTGCATGCGTATGATGTACCTACATCAGTGTGCGTGCATGCGTATGATGTACCTACATCAGTGTGCGTGCATGCGTATGATTCGTTGCATTTGAAATCGCGTGATTGCGCGGCGCTAGGATTGGCTAGATTTGAAATTGCAAATATGTGTGTAAGCTTCATATTTATTGAAGTACAGATGTAGTGAGGTGAAAGGTGGGGCGGATCGGCAACACCGGTTTTCATACGAACGGCCTATATTATCGCCATTCTGACATCTCTATATATGTTCTGTGTATACAGGGCTTTAGGTATCTCTTTTTCAACCTCTCGGGTGGTTAATCAGTCCATAAAACTGAACAACTTCCTCAAGGAACATAGGTCAAAATACGAAAAAAAATTTTGATTTCCCATACAAAATGCGCTATATTCTGATGAAGTTTGTATGGGAACTCGATATTTTTTTCGTATTTTGATCTATGTTCCTTGGGAAAGTTGTTCAGTTTCATGGACTGATTTACCACCCGAGAGGTTGAAAGTAATTTACCTAAAGCTCTGTATATCAAGACTTAAGTCTTCTGTAAGACGGGTCTTAAAGTGGCCCATTTATTTAGTGCCAAATTCCATTGAATTTCGTTAAAAGCTGTGTTAAAAGTGACTGGATCACAAATTCCAAATAATTTCACGCATTAACACTCAGTTGCAGAAACCTTCATTAAAGTTGAAGCTTCTTGGCCCAATTTTACCATTTTAGTTAATCCACGATTAGTCAGACTACGTCAGAAATAGAAATCGAAGAAATAGAAGAGTCCCCCGTGTGGTGATCGGTTGAGAATAACACCACCCCATCTCTTTCCGTGGGTGTCGTAAGAGGCGACTAAGGAAACACAAATGAGACTTGTTTCCTAGTAGTCCATCCCAGGCAACGACACTTCATTTTTTTCTGAATCTGAGCTGTCGTCCTATGGTCTCATGCGGTGTGATAGGCTCTGTAAAGGGCCGTCTGGTTCGCGACCATTCCTACCGAAGTCCGACGCCGAACAGCTTGCGTTGTTCCGTCGGTGCGTGGGAGTACCAGTGCCTTTATAGGCATTTTCTGGGTTAACTCGCTCCATCGTCAACCTCATCTTTGACCTCTATGGTCAAGATTGAGGTCAAGAGTTAACCCATCTTATAATATTAAAAAAAATTATGAAAATAACATTGTCAAAACTCGGGTTAGCTACTAATCGTATTTAAGGCGCTGTGGTCCGCCCCGATTCGCGGTACCGGTACGTACCCGGCCGCTTCCGTCCGACCCCTCTCCCAGTAACGCCCTAAGCCGAGGTTCGAGCCCCACAGGGGACGCCCTTAGGCCTGTTACTTAAAATTTTTGGGCTGAGAGCCATCTGCGCTCGCCACTTGACCATAAAGATCAAAGATGAGGTCGACGATGGAGCGAGTTAACCCAGAAAATGCCTATAAAGGCACTGGTACCTACTCCCACGCACCGACGGAACACAGCAAGCTGTTTGGCGTCGGACTTCGGTAGGAGGGTGGTCGCGAACCAGACGGCCCTTTACAGAGCCTACCACACCGCATGTGAGACCATAGAACGACACCGCAGATTCAGAAAAAAATGAAGTGTCGTTGCCTGGGATGGATTACTAGGAGGCCGGTCTCATTTATGTTTCCTTAGTCGCCTCTTACGACACCCACGGAAAGAGATGGGATGGTATTATTCTCAACCGATCACCACACGGCCAAAATGTAGTCATTTAGAAAAAAAGGCGCTGTTTTTATACAAGCGACGTGGCGCGGCTATCAAAGCAACGTAAAATGAATCTTAACGCTTACGGAGCAAAGGTATTTCTTGCCGAAAATAGAAGCACGAAGAGACGCATTTAACCTTTTCACGCTAAAGTCTGATATATCAGAAGTTTAAGTTTCGTGCCCTCGCCGCCAAATACGAGACCAATAAATTTTACCAATTTAACTGTAATTGATCTAATTATTAATGTCGTGGCGTGTGGTGAAAGTTTTTGACGAAAACTCTTGGCGCTAAAAAGGTTAAAGTCGCGTTAACTTTAATGGACATTTCTGCAGCTGGTCGTATGAATTTTCATTTAATAATAAGAGTGATATGACAAAGCCATTTGTAAATACAATTTATGACTATTAATGACATTCTAATAAAAAATCTTATGCAATTTTATGTTTAAAAGAAAATAAGAAACGAACAAAGAAAAAATCGACCACAATGCCTTTGTAATATAAGTACTGAAATACGAATAGTCACAATTTTTATGAAATTTTGTAAACTTAAATAAATAAAAATGCTTTTCCACAAAACTTGTTTTTTTTCCTGGAGGACCAAATGACGTTCTGCTTCTGCCTACCCCGACAGGACAGGTGTGAGTGTATGTATGAATTTATTATTATTCTTTGAAATGATTACATTTCTCCCTTCTTTTTGAGAGAAAAACAACTGTCAGCTTTCAAACAAAAAAAAATCGCATCGAAATTGGTCTATTCGTTTAGGAGCTACGACGATGCCACATCAGATACACGTAAAACTTATAACAACCCTCTTTTTTGTCTGTGATTAAAAAAAAAACTATTCTTTTGGCAGTTTAAATATTTTATTCTTAATTTATATTATACACAATATGATTATACTTAAATAACTTATTCGATAAAAATGCACATTATTTAATTCACTTAAGACTTAAATATAATGGTACATACACAAACATTTTATACTGTGTGTACAGTTGAAAACAAAGCTGTGTGTACATTAAAGACAAACCCAAAAGAGAATGTCACTCGTAACATATTTAAATATCTGTTTTAAATCTTGGTATTTCGGAACTGCCCAGGTGTCAGATCTACTAGACAGAAAATCAGTCTTCAATTGGTCGGAATTAGTCAGCAATTGGTCACCCTCCCGTTAATGAGCTATAAGGAATTTTTTGGGGCAGTGCCGCTTATGCGGAGATCTGATTTCACCCAGGATCAGTCGACAATTGGTCGAATTCAAACACCAAGTATCAGATTTGCTCGACCTTCCGTTAACCTTTTCACCGCCAAAGTCTGATATATCAGACATTAAGTTTCGTGCCCTCGCCGCCAAAGTCTGATATAACAGACAATTTTTTTTTTAATGTGGCGTGTGGTGTGCGTTATTGACAAAAACTCTTGGCGCTAAAAGGGTTAAAAAGTTATAAATATTTTCTTTGGGCACTTTGGGCAGTGGCTCTCGGCTCAGCAGGATCTCGGATTACTGTGTAATTATTAAAATGCGTGTAACTTTTTCATTACGCATCGAAAAATTATGATTTTTTGTGATTAATTTCGACTAATTCAAGGTAACATCTGGGTGAAAACAGATCTTCGCTAGGTGGTGTAGTTATTTCGGCACTGCCCATAGAAAATGCTTATAACTTTTTAACAGAAGGTCGAGTAGATTTGATACTTGGTTAAATTCGCCCAATTGTCGACTAATCCTGTGTTAAAATAAGATCTTCGCTTATTTCGGCACTGCCCCAAAAAATCCTTGAAGCTCATTAACAGGAAGGTCACCAATTGTCTCCTTTGCTGACTACTTTCGACCAATTGAAGACTGATTTTCTGTCTAATTAAAATCAAGCTCTGACACCTGGGCAGTGTCAAAATAAGCCACGCATTTCAATTGACTCTAATGTATACTCAATTATGTTTTGACTGACACATGTATAACCGATGATCCAGCCTCGGTTATTAAAAATAATACTCATATACACTGCATACAGGGTTATACTAATAACCTTATACGCAATACACAAGAAGAATTTTAAGAAAATATTGGCTTTACACAATATTGAGATTATTAAAAATATTATATTAAAATATTCATAAAATATTTGGAATATATGCTTATAGTAAAACGCTATCTTTACGCCCGCGACTTTGTATACTAAGAGATCGCGTCGATCAATTTCTTCGAATAAAGAAAGAACAAACAAAGAAACACTATTTTACATGTATATTACTAGTAAGGATTTTCTACTATTACTGTTAATAATTATGTTTAAGAATCTATTTATTTTTTCATTAACTTTTTACAGTTTTGGACGTCACGACACAACAATTAGTTATTATTATTGAAAGATTTTAAAATGGCGGACGACGAAAGGGTCGATCATAATAAAATAGGGACCATTCACTTGATATGAAACCTAAACCCTATTAAAAACTCTAAAATGTGTTATAATTGTGACGGCCATGATTTTATCGCATTAGCTTTGGCAGATTTGCCACAATCTATGAAAGAGATGGCGGACTGAATACACAAAATGCCCTTTATGTACCTACCGTGATATTCTAAAAATATAGTTTATACATTACTTTACTATACATTAATATTCTAAGAAAATCGTTAGGTTCGCCGAAATTTTTACGGATTAAAAATCTCAGTACATTTGGTATCATCGTTATCTTAATAAAGATGGCGGAGCGCAAATCGCGCGGCCGTTCTTTTAGCGATGCGATAGTTTCAGCGTTTCAGCCTAAAATAGACAAAAGTTTACGAAATATTTGGAAATATTTTAAAAACAAGGTTTCTGCAGTTATTTATAGCATTTTTTTTTAAAATTGCTAGGATTGCCAAGATTTTTTCGGATTGAAAATTCTACTACATGACTGTCGTCTATTTAAACTGATCTCCACATTGGCAGTTTTCACACAGCCTATGATTTAAAATCGTGTATTTATTTATTTAGTTTAGGATCTCAAACAGTGGAGTCAATTTACAGCATAAAAGAACTTACACAAATATACGCTGAATGCTCCAATAATTACTGGAGAAGATATAATTATCAAAGTAATGCTCCAATAATTATTGGGGAACTCAGCATGTATTGATAACAAGCGCCCTTATTGCATAAAATATGTCCATAAAATTTTAAAAACATACTTTCTACATATTATACAAAGTTAATTTTTCAAAAAGTCGTAAGGATCGCTAAGATTTTTTCGGATTAAAAATCCTATTACACACTTGCCGCCATAGCTCTCTATGTATTTTAAGATGGCAGAAAGCTTATAGATAGTTTCCGCCGATGCAAGATGGCGGATCGATGCACAAAATACCTTTATTGCTCAAAATATGTCCATAACATTTTAAAAACACTTTATATATTTAATATACAGATAATTTTTCAAACATTTGTTGTCAGGATCGCCAAAATTTCTCCGGATTAAAAAATCCTATTACACACTTGCTGCCATAGTTGACTATGTGTTTTAAGATGGCGGATTGATACACAAAATACCTTTAGTATGTACACAAAATATGTCCATAACATTTTAAAAACACACTTTTTACATTTAATACAAAAGTAATTTTTCAAAAAGTCGTTAGGATTGCCAAGATTTCTCCGGATTAAAAATCCCAATGTCATCGTTGCCTGTGTATTTTAAGATGGCGGAGGGCACACCGCGCGGCCGTTCCTTTGGCGATGCGATAGTTCCTGCCGACGCCTTTGAATGCTCCTCGACCGAATACTTCAACGCAGACTCTGACACGACGCCCGTCGGCTAAACGTTCTGGTTTCCTGTGGCAGAAAAAAAATTAGTAAGCCACAACTTGTCAGTAATGGATTTTGCTATATAAAATGTACCCAAACTGGCAGTATCGGGTTCTGCTTTATTATTCGTACCCAAACGCAGTATCAGGTTCTGCCAAATAATTCGTACCCAAATTTGGCAGTATCGGGTTCTGCTTTATACAGGGTGAAAGCAATCCTCCTAGCTATATTCAAAATCCTGAACCAGTATCACTTACAGAACACTTTTATTTTCATTATTTTCGGTGGGAATTTTTTTCCTAAACGTAGACACCATTCGGGCGCACCCCCCTCACGCTACCCGCACCCCTCGCGGGCCTGGTGTAGGAGTAATGTCTACGTTTAGGCAAAAAATAAACTAAGTATTCCCATTGAAAAAATATTAAAAAAATTTTTTTCATAAATGTGTTCTTTGCGTGATACTGGTTCAGGATTTTGAATATAGCTCGGTTTTTTATCACCGTATATAAAACGTACCGGCTGTTCCTAGTACCAAAGGCAGTATCAGGTTCTGATATACAGGGCTATAGGTAAATTTTTTTCAACCTCTCGGGTGCTAAATCAGTCCATGAAACTGAACAACTTCCCCAAGGAACATAGGTCAAAATACGAAAAAAAAAATGATCTCCCATACAAAATGCGCTTTATGTTGATTAAGTTTGTATGGGAACTCAAAATTTTTTTTCCTATGTTGACCTATGTTCCTTGGGGAAGTTGTTCAGTTTCATGGATTTATTAACCATCCAAGAGGTTGAAAGATACCTAAAGCCTTATAATACGTACCCAAACTTGGCAGTATCAGCTTCTGCTTTATTATAAGTACATAAACTTAGCATTATGTATGTATGCAAATTCTTTATTGCAAACTTTTACAGAGCAGTATCAGGTTCGGCTGTATAATAAGTAGCGAAACTTTCTAGTATCAGGTTCTGCTGTGTAATACGTACCCAAACTTGACAGTATCAGCTTCTGCTGTATAATACGTACCCAAACTTGACAGTATCAGGTTCTGCTGTATAATACGTACTCAAACTTGACAGTATCAGCTTCTGCTGTATAATACGTACCCAAACTTGACAGTATCAGGTTCTGCTGTATAATACGTACCCAAACTTGACAGAATCAGGTTCTACTGTATAATACGTACCCAAACTTGACAGAATCAGGTTCTACTGTATAATACGTACCCAAACTTGGCAGTATCACGTTCTGCCGTATAATACGTACCCAAACTTGGCAGTATCGGGTTCTGCCTCTAACAGCTCTCTGACAGGGCTCTTTGGTGCGGCCGCACTGAAGGCTTCGAGCTCCGCGCCCATCAGACGGACGTAGGACTGCCACACGGCGCCTAGGGACATGCCTGTGGGATATTAATACATATTCAATATTTTATTTGCTTAAAAAATTACAAATTCTATGCAAAACAATATAAAATAATTACATAAATTAGTTCATAATTTTTTGGAGTCAATTCATTTAAAAATAATATTTCAATAAAGTAATATAAAAATAAAAAATATACAGGGCTTTAGGTAAATCACTTTCAACCTCTCGGGTGGTAAATCAGTCCATGAAACTGAACAACTTTCCCAAGAAACAAAAGTATGAAAAAAAATGTAGACTTCCCATACAAAATGCGCTAACAGCTGACGCAGTTTGTATGGGGACTAAAAAAAATTTTTTCGTATTCCGACCTTTGTTCCTTGTGAAAGTTGTTTAGTTTCATGGACTGATTTACCACCCGAGAGGTTGAAAGTGATTTACCGAAAGCCCTGTATAAAAACTCACATATGGATTAATACTCGGTTAATTTTTAACCCCGTCGCAATGGCGCTGTTTTTACACAAGCTACGTGGCATTATTTTAAAATAATTATTCTCTTAATTTTTTCTAAAGGTAAGTTTTGAATCTTATTATAAAGTAATGCACATGGGAATCTTATTATAGAAGCGTATATATTGATCCATAATAGTATATTGTGCAACTCGGGAATAAAAGACGGATTTTAAGAGAGGGCCAAAGATGGATCACGAGCAAATGAAGGATTCTAAATTACTCGCTTACGCTCGTGATTCAAATGTTTGAATCCTGAATGACGCGAGTGATTCATAGTCCTCGATGAAAATCCGTTTTATTCAAGAGTTGCACATTCTATTTTATACCATGACCTCGAGAAAAAGAGAGATTTAAGCAGAAATAGACATTTTCTATTCTGCTTAAATATCTCTTTTTAAGCAGAATAGAAAATTCTTTGCGATGGAGGTCATATGTCTATACATTGGAGTGTTCGAAATTCAAACACCAAAATTGACAAAAAAGTGCTCTCTTTTACGTGTTTTGCGGGAGCAAAAGAATCTTTTTAGGGTTCTTAATTCAAATACCAAAACTGTGACTACAAGAGCTCTTTATCCCCAATTTTCAGTGAAAAAAAGAAGCTTTTTAGAGGGGGAATGGTATAAAATACTGTTTTTTTAACTGTCTAGTAAATCTAATTTTCTTGGTTTTAATTCTAATATTTACATTGTGCCTATCACAATTTTTCTTAAATAGATGTTCATTTTTCTTGACATAATATAATACATACCTGAATCTAAGAATATAGCTCCGGCTACCGACTCGAAGAGATCTCCCAAAGCTTTCGGCACTTCAACGTCTTCGGCTTGTTCCATCTCATCTTCTTGTATCAGGTAATGCTGAAATGTTAACAGAACTATTGAGTTTTTTCTAGCTTCATACATTTCGGGGTTCTTGTGGTAAGAACCTTTTTGATTTATAAAAGTATTGTATTCTTAATGTTGTTTTTCCAATCTATTATGTAATATTATGTTGTCCTTTTTTGTTGCCACTCTTGTTTTTTGTGTTGTGTGTGTGTGTGTGTTGTGCTTATCTATTCTTTTATATTTTTGTACGGTCAATTTTGCACTGATATTGAACTGTCACTTACGTTTCTGGCATTATTATTCAGGCAAAGGAAAATTTCACAAAAATGCGTTAAAATGCAATCAGGCGTGAAACTGAACTTTAAAAAATGATAAACACTCTTGATTACCACTAGGCTACATAATTTTTCGACCTTTTTTATTATTATAATAAGATGGATTAACTCTTGACCTCAATCTTGACCATAAGATCAAAGATGAGGTCGACGATGGAGCGAGTTAACCCAGAAAATGCCTATAAAGGCACTGGTACTCCCACGCACCGACGGAACACAGCAAGCTGTTTGGCGTCGGACTTCGGTACGAGGTTGGTCGCGAACCAGACGGCCCTTTACAGAGCCTACCACACCGCATGAGACCATAGGACGACACTGCGGATTCAGAAAAAAATGAAGTATCGTTGCCTGGGATGGATTACTAGGAGGCAGGTCTCATTTGTGTTTCCTTAGTCGCCTCTTACGACACCCACGGAAAGAGATGGGGTGGTGTTATTCTTAACCGATCACCACACGGTGTTACCACTATATTACCACGGGACAGTAATTGCATTGCGGACAGTGTGACAAAATCTTTAAAACCAAGTTTGGCTTTGAAAGCCATATTAGAGCTCACGCAAGGAGTTAAAGCTCACCGTTGTTAGTCACGACAAGGAGGACTGTATATAATTTTACCGAATTCCCATTGGAACGAAGTCCCGGGCGGAAAGCTAGTCATTAGATAAAAATATGTTTAAAAAGTGTCATCTTCCCATTGTGCTATTGTGTACTTTCTTACCTCTTCGCTAATAGAGTGTCCGTTCTCTTCTTGTATTTTGACATATTTTGTGAGTACTTCGTTTAGACCGGGCGACATGTGACGGAAGTACCTGTTACAATAACAGTTACATTGTTAATACATTTTTGAATAGGTTTTATTAAAATTTGCTTGTAATATTGCCGATGCTGCTTGTAATATTGCCGATGCTGCTAGTAATATTGCCGATATTGCTTGTAATATCGCCGGTGCTGCTTGTAATATTGTAATAATGCTTTTATTATGTGTTTTTAAAGAGAATGGGTTTGTTCTTGACTTCAATCTATCACAGATGCAGTGTGTGTGTTTTTCGAGCTCATATATCCCGAGTTCCTCTAAAGTTCAAGTGAATAGGCATTTTCTGGGTGAGCTTGGTACATTCTCGACCACATATTCGCTTTTTTGGGCTAGATTGTGGTCCAGAGTTAACCCATTTGGTATAAAACAAAACATCCTTACTTGTGGAAGCCGTGTCTAGCGGCTAGTGTAGCAAAGATGGTGTTGTTAACTAGAGCCGAGCGCAGGTCGGTGAGCGCGCCGGGCGAGTGGCGGCGCGGGTCGCCGTACAGGTGGCGGGTTATCAGGTAGTCTACAAATTCAAATTATCTTTATAGTATAGAACATTCAGGATGTTACTTAAAATAAGTCAAAATTACATTAAATACATACAAACATACATTAAACGATTTAAATACATACATACGCATTCGTTCTTTTGACCCTACTGACTCTACGCCTATTCGCAAAGGTGCAGTCTTCTCAGAGAAGAACAGGCAAGAAACTCTGAGGTTGCTCTTTTAAATCGCATTACAAATTTTCTTATTTACTAATTTTAACTAAATCTGAAATAACTCTAGAGCTGAGTAGTTCATTTTATGGCTGCCTGTCTGATAGATAATCGAAATTTAGTAATAACCCTTTTTGCAAAGTTTTTGTTTAGTCAAATTTTGAAGTTTTTGTTTAATCAATTTTTGAATTTTGAATACACATGGGAATCTTATTAAAGAACCGTATACATTAACCCATAAAAGAGTTCGTGACCTTGTGGAGACGACTGTCTAGTACATCCAGTTTATGCTTGGTCCTTGTATTAACATTGTGCCTATCGCTATTTTTCTTAAACAAATGTTCATTTTTCTTCACATATATGTATATTGGGATGCAAAAGTAATGTATGTTTGTATTAAATACATACAAACATACATTAAAGAATTTAAATGCATACATATACAATATACATGCGCCGGCTGGCTGCGGGAGCGGGGTGAGTCGGAGCACGATGAAGTAATAGAAGAGAATATTACTGGATTACATTTATTACACAAAACACTTAAACTTTTGACGTTAATTTATTACAAAATACATAAAAACGGTATATTATGAGCGGGCGTGCGCCTGCGACGGAAACTCAGTTGGGTCTGTGTCATCCCGGCGAATGACAACTAGAAGTGTTCAATTTCTAATTTGGATTAGGAATGCCAAAACTGATGAGTAAAAACTTCGCAAGGAGTTTGAATTTCGAATATTCTTTGCGATGGAGGTCATTGGAGTGTTCGAAATTCAAACACCAAAATTGACAAAAAAGTGCTCTTTTTTTACGTGTTTTGCGGGAGCAAAAGAATCTTTTAGGGTTCTAAATTCAAATACCAAAACTGTGACTAAAAGAGCTCTTTATCCCCAATTTTCAGTGAAAAAAAGAAGCTTTCTAGAGGGGGAATGGTATAAAAGAATATTATTTGTTTGTTATGTAAAAGCCGAACCAAAGATGGCAGTATAACCATCTACTGATTGAACTTTTGGCAGTAAATGGTGGCAGTATAGTATACTTTTTTAACCCCCGACGCAAAAAGAGGGGTGTTATAAGTTTGACCGCTATGTGTGTGTATGTGTGTGTCTGTGTGTCTGTCTGTGGCACCGTAGCTCTCAAACGGGTGAACCGATTTGGATGCGGTTTTTTTTATTTACAAGCAGGGTTTTTGGCGATGGTTCTTAGATACGTTTTATCAAAATCGGTTCAGCCGTTTCAAGGTCATCAGCTCTTTTGTTAGCTGCGGTAAGGTTCTTAGACTCTTAATGTGTATTTACTTTACTTTCAAACATACATGTGACCTAAAACTTGAAATACTCATGTATGCTTTATAACTATGCAGGGTTATGGAACTCTTGGTCTGATGCTGCAGCCAGGATATCCAGAACACTAGTACACTCTTAATAAAAAAATAATAGCAGATATGTCGTGTTTGGACTCGTTTTGATCAGTATTTGATTCTGCATACAATGCAATGGTGGCAACACGGTGAGCTGATGCTGCGGCCAGGATATCCAGCACACTAGTACATTCTTAATTATTTTGAAAATAAGTTAAAAATTTTGAAATAAAAATTAAATTAAAAATTTAAAAAACCCCCCCCGCAAAAAAGTAAAGCGGACATTTAAAAAGTAAAAAATAATACCTTTCGTTGAGCCATCAAATTCATTTCAGAAATACCTATATATATATATATATTTTAATTATCGAAATCGATGGATGGCACGATAGGGTTTGCTCATTAAAATGGCGCTATAATGTCGCGTCGGGGTACCGCTTTAGTGAATCAGACCCTTCATTTGATTGACTATTCACTGATTCACTAAAGCGGTACCCCGACGCGACATTATAGCACCATTTTAATGAGCAAACCCTATCGTGCCATCCATCGATTTCGATAATTAAAATATATATATATAGGTATTTCTGAAATGAATTTGATGGCTCAACGAAAGGTATTATTTTTTACTTTTTAAATGTCCGTTTTACTTTTTTGCGGGGGGGGGGTTTATAAATTTTTAATTTTTTTTTTTTATTATAAGATGGGTTAACTCTTGACCTCAATCTTGACCATAAGGTCAAAGATGGGGTCGACGATGGAGCGAGTTAACCCAGAAAATGCCTGTAAAGACACTGGCACTCCCACGCACCGACGGAACACCGCAAGCTGTTTGGCGTCGGACTTCGGTAGGAGGGTGGTCGCGAACCAGACGGCCCTTTACAGAGCCTACCACACCGTATGAGACCATAGGACGACACCTCAGATTCAGAAAAAATGAAGTGTCGTTGCCTGGGATGGATTACTAGGAGACAGGTCTCATTTGTGTTTCCTTAGTCGCCTCTTACGACACTCACGGTAAGAGATGGGGTGGTGTTATTCTCAATCGATCACCATACGGTTATAATACCATCTGAAGACCGAGCCGATGGCGGTATAATAATCTAAGAGTTAACCCATCTTATAATAAAAAAATAAAAAATAAAGACTGAACCAATGGCAGTATAACCATGTAATAACCAAACTAATGGCAACATAACTGTCTTAAGTCCCCAATAACTATCTTATGTCCCCAACTTCTCAGCCCAATTAACTTTAGGATACCAGTCAATTACCCCAGATCCAGCGTCGCTCCTTTCAGTGCTCCTTTTAGAAGGACTGTCCTTGGCGTCAACTCTCCTGTTCCGCGTCTTAGTAACCTAGCAAATAAGTACCACCAAGCAATTGATTTCTTTGAGGACTCTTTGCCACAATTCCGTAAGAAAGTCATGCAGCAGCTTAGAAACATTTAAAACTTAGTTAATTTTGTAAAAGAATGTACTGTTATTATTGTAACACAAAAACGTGTTCTTAATATCGAATGTGATATTTGCCTTTAATTGTGTACTCGTTTAGTTTTTAGTTCGAAGATTGTATGTTTACTTATGTATTAGCGATGTGAGCGTTGGCAAATCTTTAAATAAAAAAAAATAAAAAAAGTCTAAACCGATGGCGGTATACCGTAAAATAAAGGTACTCACCCAGTATAGCGTCCCCCAGGAACTCCAGCCTCTGGTAGCAGTCAGTGAGTCTGTTCTGTTGGTGCGACGCGTGGGTCAGTGCTTGGAGGAGCAGACTCCTGTCTTTGAAGCGGTACTGGAGGGTCCTTTCTAGCGCGTCGTAACCTATCAAAAAAAAATTAAACCGACTTCAAAAAACTGGCCAAGTGCGAGTCGGACCCGCGCACTATATAAAAAACGATCAAAAAATCACGTTTGTTTAGTGGGAGCCCCCTTAAATATTTATTTTATTCTGTTTTTTAGTATTTGTTGTTAGAGCGGCAACAGAAATACTTCATCTATGAAAATTCCAATTGTGTAACTATCTCGGCTCATGAGATACAGCCTGTTGAGAGACGGACAGACAGACGGACGGACGGAACCCTAAAAAGCAAATACTAAAGATAACACCTAATTACGATTTTATGATGCGTAGATAAGTATGACGCACTGCAATAAATCGAAGAAAAAAAAACTACGGTAATATTCGGACATAAACTAGATAAGTAGTTTGCTGAAAACATGATTCAGCACTTTTGGTTCGATAGAAAAAGCTCACAAAGTCACCTCTAAATACCCAATATTGTGTATCTTTTAAGCTGTAAAAACGGTAGTAAAATGCACACAGGAACTTGAATTTGCTATCAAAATGTTCGTGATTGAACACTCTCGATAAGTAGTTAACGCATTTTTCGATTTAAGCTGTTACCTTTCCATAAATCTCATTTTTCTAACTTTCGAACATGTTTTTACGCACGCACGCTTTCATAGTCCGTAAACTTCGTGTATCGACACTGTTCGCACTGCCGGCCCAGGCCTGTTGAGAGACGGAGATGGCACTATTCCTATGTGTGCTGCCTTTATCGGGTGATGTAGTCGCCTTAATGTGCTACGTAGTACTTACTGATCTGTTTGAAGTCGGGGCGAAGGCAGCCTATCAAGTTTACTTGGTTGGTCAATTGTTTTTTTCCATTTTAAGTGTAAATAATAGAAAGTAAGTGAGAAACATTGTAAGTGCCTACTAAATTCAAGGGTTGTGCCCTCCATTTCCCTGGGATTCCTTCACCAGATCCTGACTTGGTGACAGTTGGACCACTTCTTATCTCTTCCAAACAAAAAAAATAATGTTGTCGATTGACTACAGTCGTTAAAACCAAATCAGAGGCCGCTGTGCGGTTCGAAAACTAACACCAGGATTAGTCAAGTTCGCCACACACTTAACTATACCTACACGAAGACTTACCGGAAAGCATTCGTTCCAACTCTCCTTCGGGATCTTCTATATACCTGAGGAGGGGCGATGGAGGAGCTTTTAGTTCACCGAATATTGTCTGGAACAAAAATACCTTTTCAATACAGTTGCTCGAAAAATAAGCATTGTATGGCTATAAACATAAACAGAAAGTAGCTCATTAAAGCACTAGTGCATTTTACTTAGTAGTTTTTTCTTAATTTTCACTAGTCAAATTCAAAAGTTTACCAGCGAGGAGGTTTGCATACTGAGAATAAAATCATGTCGACTTCAAGTGTAATACATTAATCAAATAAATAAAAATAAGCAAATAATTTTCAAATTTGGAATACAAATATTATTTTGCATATTTTATATTTAATTACATTTAATTTGAAATATTTTAATATTTTATTTACCGAGAAAAACAAGAACGCTGAATATTTGCATTCTTTGCCCGATAATTTTGATACACTAAAACATAATCTACGCATGCGCACCAATTACAATAAAAACTTACAAAAAGGCGCTATTTTCGTTTTTGCATTATTTATATTGTGAATTTGTGAAACAAAAATATGTCTTCGTCTAGTGAGGACAGTGATATTACGGACTTGACACCACCCGACATTTTGAACACGGCGAAAACCGCGCAAGATTGTCTTCTTCCTGCAAATTCTCGTGAAAAATAGGTATTTGGTTGCTTACATTTGTTTTTTATTTATGACTTTTCTCACAAATGTATTGAAAACGTCGTGAGACACACGGGTCACATACGTCAACTCGTTTACAATAACCTCCTTCACACCCTCGTATCACAATGTACTATTTAACGTCACACACAAGACCTTCAAAAAAAAGGTCCCCTGGGACACATTCAAAGACGGATATTCGGGAAAAAACATCGAATTTTGACAAAAACGTTAGCACCAACTGGGATTCGAATCCAAGAGACTGCATTCGAATTGTATCTTTTTGGTCTTGGTTTGGGCAACCCTAAATAATCAAACCGTGTGATTACCCGGCAGAGTAGAATAGGACCACCCTCTTTCTTACCGAGCTGTCGTACAAGGCGACTAAGGTTAATATGCAAGCAACCGTCTGCCAGCGTGGTGAGTATGGCATTTACCTCACGTTATTGAGGGAGGCCCGTGCCCCAGCAGTGGGGACGTGTATGGGCTGATGAAGATGAAGAAATATCAAACGGTGTTGTTTGTTACGGAAGCATACCCACAAGGGTTCGCGCAGGTAGTGCAATGATTGTGGCAATCAATTAAAACAACCAAATTATTTTTAATGAAAGGCGCGTGACGAACGTCTATCCCGAGTGCGTCTTTGCCAAGCAAACACCATCCAAGCACTGATTAAGAAAATTGAAAAAGAACTGAGGGGCGCGCGCGCCGGGCGCGCGGTGCGCCGGGACGCCGGAACTTCGCGGCGACCAATTAGAAAAAATGTTAAGACGCGGGGATTGGCTGCTTACGTCACGCCTCTTTTTAATATGTTTATTACCTAGAAAACATTTAGAGAAAGACTTAAATTAGTTCCTTAATTAAGTTACATCCGCAACATTCTCCCCCCCCAGTGTCGTCATCACGACACTCAAAACGGTCAAATAACAAGGCGACCCTAGTAACTGGTCGTTTCATAAGCCCTGAGGCTGTTCGCACGTCTACAACTCTTACGCGGCCGTCGGTACCAGGGTATACTGATTCTATTACGCCTTTGGGCCAAAAATTGCGAGGGGATGTTGGATCTATAACTACTACTACGTCATCTATTCTTAACTGACTACCTTCACCTTGCCACTTGTGGCGAGGGATCAGGACAGGGAGAATTTCCCTCATCCAGCGCTTCCAAAACCCGTCAGTGAGGCGCTGGGCGATGCGCCATTTCTTTCTAAGGTTAAGGTCTCTATCGTCGAACACTCCTGGTGTGGGTAGGTTAGATGAAGAACCTATAAGAAAGTGATTAGGTGTCAAAGATTCACTGTCGTTGGGGTCCACTGAGACATATGAAAGTGGTCTACTATTAACGATGTTTTCTACTTCTGCAAGCAAAGTTATCAATGTCTCTTCATGCGGCGCTCGTTCCCTAAGAACAACTTTCAGAGCGGACTTTACACTGCGCACAAGGCGCTCCCATGCACCACCCATGTGGGGGCTGGCTGGCGGAATAAATCGCCAACACACTCCTTTATTGAGGGAGTCGTCTGCTACAGCTTGGTATGCCTTCCTAAGCTCAGCGTCTGCACCTCTCATATTCGTCCCGTTATCCGAGTAGATTACCTTCGGCCAACCCCTACGAGCTGCCATTCTACGTGTCGCCATAATCAAAGAATCCGCTGTTAGTGACGGTACGAGTTCGATGTGAACCGCGCGTATAGTAAGACACGTGTATAAGACGCCATATCGTTTCGGTCGAGACCTACCTACTGTGACCTCTATAGGTCCAAACAAGTCAACACCGCAAATTGTAAAAGGTCTAGAGTGGTGAGTAAGCCTAGCCTCAGGTAAGTCTCCCATTCGTGGCGGTCTAGGTAAAGCTTTAGCAATTCGGCAAAAATAACAACGAGAAGCAGCAGTGCGCACCGTAGGGCGCAAATTTAAAATCCAATATTTTTGCCGCAACTCATTTACTACTAACTCGTTACAGCCGTGTGCAGCGCGAACGTGATAAGCGGTCACGATAAGCCTAGCGAGGTAGTCGCGTCCGTCTAAGATCAACGGGTTTTTAACTTCAGCTGACACCCCTTTAGCAGCTCCTATACGCCCACCCACGCGCAACAACTCGTTTTCGTCAAGTATCGGAGTTAATGTACGAAGTCGACTGTCCTTTTTTATTTCCTTATTTTTCCTTAACAATTGAATTTCAGATTTAAAACACTTGGCTTGTGAGTAACGAATTAATAAAACTTCAGCGCGTTTCATCAAATCGTCAGTAAGTCCATTAAATTTTTGTTTCTTACATTTATTAATAAACAGTAACACTGTTGCAGTCGCGCGCAATAATCGTAACCAGCTTGAAAAACGGGTGGGGTCTGGTACAGGTAAGTCGCACGAATAACTACTATCTTCTTCAATTAAATGAACTTTTTCTAAAACCTCATCACTAATGTTTATTTTTGTTACAGGTTCCGTCGGCCAGGTGGCGCAGTCAGCGTGCAGAAACAAGGGTCCGGAAAACCACACCGACGTACTATCCAATTGATGATCATTTAACTTCGTGGCGAGATCAGCGACGTTCAAATTAGTTGGCACGTAATGCCACTCCTGTATGCTGCTAAGCTCGTCTATCTCTCCAAGTCTATTTGCAATGAAAACTTTATAATTTCTATTTTCATTTTTTACCCAATGTAAAACCGTTGTAGAATCCGTCCAATAAAAGGCTTTAGTAGGTTTCAGCCTATGTCCCTTTTTAATACTCTCCGCTAAACGACATGCTAATACCGCGGCCTGAAGCTCGAGTCTGGGTATCGTTACTAACTTAGTCGGCGCAACTCTACTTTTGCTAGCTATAAAAGATACCAATATCTTTCCATTGCTGTCTACTTGCCGCCAGTAACCTACAGCTGCGTACGCACTCGGCGATGCATCGCAAAATAAATGTAATTCGAGCGTTGGTTCTATCTCACGCGCAGTACTACCTACCGAGTCGTCTGACTTTACAGGGGTCGGACTAAGGTTCGCGTCGGGTTTGCGGAAGAACCATCGCGGTATACGTATGTTCCTAATAGAGTCCAAATTTGAAATCCACTTTGAAAAGATAGTAAATAAATCCTCGGGCAGCTCTTTATCCCACTGCAAATCTAATTTCCAAGCCTTTTGAATGATAATTTTACCTTGTATGGTAAATGGGCCTAAGAATCCGTGAATATCAAAAATAGACATAACTATACGTAAAAGTTCTCGCTTAGTTAGTCTACGCTTACATTGTAGTATGTCGTCAGGTACGCGCTTCAGTGACAAATCGAATCCCAATAAATCAGTACCCGGATACCATAACAACCCCAAAGTGCGCTCACATCGACTATCAATCGCACAAAAGGCGCTGTCGCTCAGCTTGTCCCTAGGCATGTCTTCCAGAATAGCTGGCTCATTACTGCTCCAATTTCGCATGTCAAAGCTACCCTGTGAATGGATGAATGTTATTTTATTAACAGTCTCCCTAGCTACGTCCCTGCTGGAAAAGCTGTCGATGTAATCGTCCATATACTGATTGTTTTCAATGGCTAACACTGCGTCAGGCATTTCATCTGCGAAGCGAGATGCATTTTTAAATTTGTTTACATACACTGAAAAAAATCGAGCCAATCAAGTATGACATTTTGCTTGTTAGAAAAATATATGACTGAATCATACAAGAAAATATAAAAAACAAAAATTGACGGTTCTTTGTCACAACAAAGCTAAAATGATTGACGGTCTATCGAGTTGAATGTGTTGAATTTAATAAGTTTACTTTGTTAATGTCGAACTTGTCGAGACATGTTCATTTTGTGATCATTTACCTAGTTAGATCAATCAAGTTGCATCATCAGTCCTACACATCACAATCAGTTGATCTAAATAAGATTTTTATTGACTGAAATATTAAAGCTTATTTATTTCAAATACAACAAATTTATTGATAGAATCATTTTATAATTCATTCATTCATTTAACTTTATAACAACAAACGCGCGCTTGATAATTTGAAAGATGTCAGTTGACAGTTCAATCATGCCGATGTTCGCGCGAGTGCAACTGTTCAAGTCCAAACGTGTTTAGTTTACTTGGTTCTCGGCTATCGTGCGTGTCACATCGCGTGATAGTTTTTTTTGATTATTATATATTAAAGTGACTGTGTGTGATAGAAACTTTGTTGTATTGTGTATACCTAGTGTTACTAGAACGATGGACGAGGTTTTAGATTTGCTCACGGCCTGGGGGCTCCCGGAGCTGGGGCCTCTTTTCGTAAGTAAGTACTTACCTATATACATATTTTCTGTTCCTAGAGTTGCGTTGCTACCCACACGTAAACTGGTTGTTAATTTTAGATGCTGCTATTACAACAATTCTGTAAAAATGAAGTACTTAATGTACGGCTGGTTTGGTCGAGTGGTAGTGATGCTGCCTCTTGATCGGCGGTCCTGGGTTCGATCCCCAGTCGTGTAAAAAGCAGATGTTTGTTCTCGGGTCATGGGTGTTTGTGTTTGTCTTTAAGTGTATTCCAAGGGACCCACGACACAAGGGAAAACCTTAGTGTGGGCCTTTGAGTGTGTAGCGTTTATTTATTTATTTTATTATAGTAATGTAGGTACAATACAATACAATACAATATACTTTATTGCACAATTTGAAAAGAAATACAATGATGAGACAATTACAAGTAACTAGGTACGGGCTAGGTACTTAGGTACGTAAAGGAACATTTTAGCAAATCAAAATTACCTACCTACTTGTGCTTCGCCCTCATAGTAAATCTCTCGCTCTGTCCGTCCTGTTCTGTATGATGTGCAATAAAGTATATTGTATTGTAAGTATGATAAATAAACACAAGTGTAAAGTGATCAATTATTTTAGAATTTGTGACGGTACATATGTGATGTGAGTCCAACCAAGGTCCAACCCTTTTACTATGCTCCAACTCATATTTGGCTAGTTGACATTCTATTTATTAGTATTTTTTCTGCTAATATTACAGAAAACCAAATAAACATTCAAGCTCTAGCAGCGCTTACAACTGAAGACTTGAGGGAAATAATTCCTCAATTGGGGCCTAGAGCCCTTTTTGTTCGGTGTTGGAAGACGTGGGCGATTTTGACGTGGCGCGGGCGTGGGTCTGATTTTGCGGGTTCAAGCACAACCGACACAACCAATGAAAACATAGATTTGTCAAATATTTCTATTGTAAGTATTTAAAGCTTATCTGTTAACAAACTGTACCTATCTCCTAAAAAAGGGCCACTTTTGCAAAAATCAAGCAAAAAATAAAAAGTGTACTTATTGTTTTAGATTTACTGAAATAAACAGGCTTAACAAATACCTATATATAAGATTTAATTTCTGAATGAAAACAGATCACAACTTAAATTTATATTTATAATTTTTTTAATTGATTGTGCTAGTTTGGTTTGAACCAAGAAAAAGCACATACTTATGTATTTAATTTACCCTATAGATTGTCAGAGTAAGGTGTTCAATGAATGCTAGCTAGTTGATTAGGTATATATGATTAATTCTGATGGACATATTTCAGGACCTTCCAGTACTGATTGATGAATATCTGCCAACACATGATACAAGTCTCGTAAGAGCAGAGAAAACGCAGCAGACTTCACCAACAAAATCTACTAGTGTAAGGAACAATTTGATCAATGTAAAACAGAGTTGGAGACCGTGTTATTGTTAGTGTTATTATTGAATAAAAACAATTTATAATCACTCCTGCAATTATTATTTTTCAGAAATTAACATCCCTAAAATTAATTCCCTATATCTTTCCTGATAGTCCCAATAATAATACTTAATAGCTTTAAGCAAGATACCTGAATAACTTAACAATATTAATATTTTTACACAGTCAATTGAGTTTATTACATTAAATAAATGCTTCTTAGATATTATTAATTATCTTAATTCAAATATTGAAAAAACTTCATAGAACAAAATAAGTTGATATTTGATTCTAATGTCAAACAAAATCAAATGAATCAAGTCACCAATTTACAGTAATCAAGTTCTTTATTTGCAGAATACAATTACTTTATAAAATTAAGCATAGCCATTACTAAAACTACAAAAATACTTGATAACCATTACCGTGTTCGTTATAAATTCAATCAAAACAAATGAGAGATCTGATAACCAAACTTAATTGAATTGATTATTTCTTTGTGTTATTATATCAAGACAACTTGTCTGTTTCTCAATCAACCTAACTTTATTTCCATAATCGTATTACTTTATGCGCTCGTGAACAAACAAGTTCCTTGATAGCAACAAACGCTTTTTTTATCAAATTTATCAAGTTTTTTTTTCAGTGTATTGCGCTATGTAGGGCGAGCAATTGGCTCCAAATATGAGTGACGTCATGACGTACTTTTTATTATCCCCCCATAAGAAACGCAAGGCATGTTGATCTTCTTCCCTAATTTTTATCCTTAGGAACATGTCTTTAATATCTCCTACCACGGCGAATGGATTTTCTCTAAATCTAAACATAATTCCATACAGGGATTGCAATAAATCCGGCCCTGACAGAAGAAAGTCGTTCAAGGAGTAACCGTGCGACTTAGCAGCAGCGTCAAAAACTAAACGTAACTTGTTTTTGTTGGGGTTATCGACCCCAAAATGGGGTAAATACCAAATATGTTCAGCTACTTCATTTTCGCGTAGTTCGCGAGCGAAATCGTTTTCGAGTAAGTGCTGAATACGTCCCTGGTACCGCTCCGCATAAGCGTTATTTCGCGCCATTTTATTTTTAACAAGGTTCAAACGGCTAACAGCTTGAGGATAAGAGTCAGGCATACAAAATTGGTCGGTTTTCCAAGGCAAACCGACAGACCACTGCTCATTTTCAAATTTACAAGTTTTATTTAATATTTCAACAGCTCGCGACTCATCGGGGTTTTTACGAGGGTTATTTGAAATACCTATTGAGTCGAGTGAGAACGATTGACGAACTAACTCGTGCAACCCGATGTCGTCGTCAGATGCTGTATGAAGGTGTGCAATTACATCAGATTCAGAGAAACAATTAACATGATGATGCTTATCTTGGTTGCCCAGAAACCCGTGCACACACCAACCCAATCGTGTTTTAGTTATATAAGGTTCATTTTTGCTATGACCCGGTATACAAAGTATGGGTGCTATAAGGTCGTAATTGTCCTGTCCTATCAGTAATTTTGGTTGCACATCACACAGGCACAAATCGTCAGAGTTCAAATGACTATATTTAGAAAAGTCCACATTAGACAAACACTGTGTAGGTAGGTTCAGTTCCTTCAATTTACGTGCGTTCAAAACAAAACGTTCGCCGTCACGAGCAGAGATGTTAAGTCTTACCTGCTCAGCTTGACAAACCAACTCTCCGCTCCAGGCGTCGCGTGCGCGTAGCGTGATGGGCTTGCCGTGCAGGCCGACCTCCTCAGCGAGGTCACCCGCGATGAGGCTCACTGTCGCACCATCGTCCAATAAAGCGTGTGTATGTACTGTCTTTTTAGGTCCATGTACGGTCACGGGCACTATTTTGAGTAACACTTTAGGTAACACTTTAGCACTAGCCGTCGTATGGGCCACCGTTGCGCTACAGCCGCCGTCGTCGGCGCGGGCGTCGCGGCCGCCACCGGGCGCGCGCCCGCCGTCGTCGGCCCCCTGTGGGCCGGGGTCGGGCTCGCGCCGCCGGCCGCCGCTCTCGCCGCCTCCTCGGCGCTCTCCCCGCTGGATCCAGTGTAGCAAGCGATGATGAGGGTGTCCACACTCCTCGCATACAGAGCCCTGGCACGCAGAAGGGTCAGAATGTCGCGCGCCAAGACATTTGAAACATAGGTTCTTGCTGCGAACATGACGCCAGCGGTCTCTCTTTAGAGCACGTTTAAACTTATTACAGTTTTCTAATTTATGCGTTGTAGTAGGCGAACGACAAAATTGACACTTCGCTTCGCTAGCCGTGTCCTCAGAGACCAAAACTTGATGAGTATTTCTTTGATTCTCGGTTTTCTTTTTAGGTGCAATTCCTGTGGCCTGGGGCGGCTGCTGTTGAATATAACTAATACCGGAAGCGGCAGCCACTGTAGCCTCTCTGTGCAGGAAAGCAGATAGTAACTCTAGTTTCGGAACTTCCTCGTTACGCCGCTCGTAGGCATAGTCGGCCCACTTGCCAAGTACAGTTGGTGGGAGTCTTGTCAGCACCATGTTGAGCAACTCAGGGCTATGAAGGTGATCATCGCGTTCGATAGCCTTGGTAGCTGTCACATAATTTTCTATTTTGATGGCGAAGTTCACTATTTCTGAGTGGTAAGCGGCCGGAAGCGCGGTAAGCTTTGAAAGCTCCTCACGAATCTTATTCATTAATATATCCGGACTACCAAAACGAAGTTCCAATGTCTTTAATATTGATATTGGCGAAGAACTTCCAATCAGAAGGGCTGAGACCGCATCTTTGGCCTCGCCGCGTAGGCATTTTCTCAAGCGCCAGACATTCTCGGCCTCGCTATACTTGCAGAGAACCGTCGACTCGTAGTAGGCTTCTTTAAATTGGAGCCACTCCAGTGGGTCGCCGCTAAAGGTTGGCAAATCCTTTGAAGTAGCGAGACGAGTTAGCAACACGCTATTATCCTTTCTAGATGCCGAAGACGTCATAATGGCGTCTCGTATTGCCGTAGTAAATGCTGCCATCTGATCTTGACGGCAATATAAGTCATCATGTTGGTTTATGTTATGGGTACGTGGGCGATTCATTTGACCCGCGGTGTCACCATTCTTGTAAACAAAACCGCTGTCCTTGTGTTCGCCGGCGCCGCCTTCGTTTGACGCGCCGCCGCCGCCACCGCGCGGTAGGTAGGTACACAATCACTACTAATCAGCTATGCAATTCTCTAAGCAACACTTTAAACCTGCGCTCATCGCTGTGATCACGGCTGTCGCAGCCGTAACATCGTTCGCTGCGCGCACCGACGTTATGTTAGGTATTCTCTAAGCTCTACTTGCTCGTCGTCGATCTCTCGGCTGCGGGAACTCACGGCTGTTGGCAAGGCTGTGCTAGAGCGGTGACGAATATTATTTTTACAGTCTATAATTTCTCGACTAGTAGATTTTGGCTATTTCCTCGTATTAAAAAATACATTAAGTACACATTTTATATTAAGAGATATGTAGTAATTGCTTGAATGTATAATATCAATAATTTACTACTTTAAAATAAAGGCACAACGATACAGATTAAAAAAAAACCTAACCTAACTTTGTGCTTGCGTTTGCGGTCGAAGTTACACAGTTGTTGGTAAACAAATACTTAATAATGATGAAAAAATCTCTCCGTTCCAAGAATGCTTAAGTACCTATGGGACTGTGGTTCAACCCACGCCAGCCACTTGAAATTTTTACGCTTTCTACAATCTTCCATCATCGTTTTACGTTTATACCCTTTGTGACTATCACACAGTGAACACTTCGAGAAGTGTATTTTGAATCTAATAAGAAGTAAGTATTACCTACTAATTATTTATGTTTTCGTCAATAAAATCAGTGTGTACCTATATTCAATTTATCAAGTCAATTACTTAATAGGTTTTTGGGTAGTACTAATTTATAAATATCAACTTTATTTTCAGTGGCTCGTAATGCAGGACCATCCACAGCTCAAGAGCTCAAGTCAAAAAATTGATTGGGCTGATGGAGACGAGATCATATCTTGCCACAGGGCATGCCTGTACAACCAATGCTAGGACCCGGATGCGAAATGGATAGGAATAAGTCGCTCTAGTATTGAATAGTGATGGCAACGGGTATGTTAATGATTGGAAGCAGTGGGCAAAGGTATGTAATGCACATTGCACATATTTAAGTATATAACTTTTAATTTTGTGTTAAGACGTTTGTATCTAGTTCAGTGAAGTAAGATCTTTTTTTTGTTGTATGTAGTATTGGAAAGATAAAAAGGCTACAGTTAAAAGGAAGACCAACATGGCATTGGACAGGTGGTTGGGTCGATGCTGAGGTGGTGGAGCTCACAGAGCTAGAACAATGAATTATAATTATCCACCAGCGATAACCTTTGCTACAGGTGATAGGCACCTTTCTATTAATCCATTCCCAGTAGTTATGTACTTACCTACATGTAAAATCTGTACTAACGACAAAAAAGATATTACTGAATAAAATAATTAATCCTTACTAATATTATAAATGCGAAAGTAACTCTGTCTGTCTATCTGTCAGTCTCTCCGTCTTTCACGCCTAAACTACTGAACCGATTTTGATGAAATTTGGTGCATTTATAGTTTAGAGCCTGGGAAAGGACATAGGCTACATTTTATCCCACAATTGGGCACGATATAACCTGTAGTTCACGCGGGCGGAGCTGCGGACGGAAAGCTAGTTTTACTAATAGTAATGTTTTACTATAACTAACTGCCGTTGAATTTACAGCTCGCACGGATGGAGCGAGGGGCGGTGGAAGTGCGCGGCGCCTCATATTAGTGGAGACCGCTCACTGCCGTCACAGAGCAAGTGGTGGGTCCCCGCAGCGACGCCGCGTGCTTCGAGGCGCGCGCACCCAAAGAGGAATGTCTGCGGCCCGGCGACGTCTACTGCGACCGTCTCCGCCATCGCAACGCCGGCCGCTCTGAAATGGCGAGCTTAACAAAACGATTTATCGCCATTGAAAATGCCGTGCCAATGCGGAGCTTGCCATTGCACGGTCGCAAGAAACGTATGCGCAGGGCTACCGCATGATGGCGGAAGCGCTAGAGAACTTCACAAACGCAGTAGACAACGTCGCACAACAGATAGTTGAAGCCATTCAACAATCTGCTGTACGACGTTGACCTGTTTATTAATACAGTGGTTCCAGATTCAATACTAATGATGACTTTAGCTTAATGTCCTGGGTCTTGTTTGTGTTTATCCATGTCACACAAAGCGCAAAGTTCTCCTAGTATGGGCCTACATGAGCTTGAGCATTATAATTATTAATAATTTGCTCGTAAAAATTATAGTATATTGCACTTTTTTCAGACGAGTCCCTATATAATAAAATATTAAGTGACATTGATTCCAATTTACAATTAATACTTTTAAAAAACTCATAAAATCAAGGTCATTATAATAACATTTCTCAGAAACTAAGGTTTGTTACTATTTTGTTTGAGACTGCTCGATTTTGTGGAATTTATACTATTTTTTTTTCTGTTAAACTATGAACCTTCATCTTTTAATATCTATATTTCTTAAAATATTATATTTGCAATAAGTATTACGACTGTAGGTAGGTATATGTTCTAAATTAAATAAATATAATTTAATTAAGAGAAAATAATTGTAATTAAGTACTTAATTTTAGAAGGCAAAAAATAAAAGCAATTTAGTTTGATGTTCTTTTTTTATTTTCACTGACCCAAAAAAAATTAAATGGTAATCCAGCATTTTTTTAAAACTAAAAACACACATTATTAACTAGAACAGAAAAAAAAACAATCAAATTAAAGCATAATGGGTTTGTTCCAATATGTGATGGATGGGATTTTCTTTTTCTTGTAAGTTATTGGGTACCTAATTCCAAGATTGGTAATCCAGCACGATTACATATAATATTATGCAACACACAGTAAGCAACGGCTACTTTAGACACCATATCTGAGTTATAGTGCAGATCTCTGTGGACTAGAAGGCATCTGCACTGCCCTTCAAAATTCCAATTGTCCTTTCGACACTTTATTGTTGTGCCGTGCAGTGAATTGTAGTAATCCTCTGGTGAACTAGGCTCGAGATTTACATTGTTAAATATTTTCCAAACCTAACAAACATGCTCTCTCCTCTGCTGTTTAATTGTTCTAGGTGATGTTTTATGGCTGTGTTATTAAAAGCAAAACTGTAGTGTGTGGTCTCACTGAATGTAGCATCTCCATGTAATATAATAAGGTCACAATCATTGATCTGAAATATAATAAGTTTTAAATTTAACACATTACTTAATCAAATAAAAATATTAACATAACCTCTGTTTATAGGCCACAACTTTATAAGTAATTTACCAAGTTTTAGGTTCACAATATAAATAAAAAGGTGTGTACTTACATATTTATAATTTAATCCGATATTAGCACTTCGAATTCCACTAAAATAAATTAAAAAGCCTTGCCAACAGCCACGAAATAGAAGCTTTTGAGTTTGACATTAAAAATCGTAGGCGTACGCCGAGGCTGTGGCTGAAGTGGAGGCTGTTTTACTTAAAGAATACAGTTTTCCTATAAGAAATGTCAAATAAATGATTCCATATCACGCCGTCTGCAGCCGTGCGGCGCTAGTGTCGGCAGCCTTGAAAATGTTATGAAGTAGAATACGAAACGTGTATTCACCGCTGTAACAGCCGCTGCGATCAAGGCTGTAACGATGTTTGCGCTTAGAGAATCGCACTGCTGGTTCACACACGGCGATTCGGCTCGAATTGACCAAAATGTTTGTTACGGAAGCATACCCACAAGGGTTCGCGCAGGTAGTGCAATGATTGTGGCAATCAATTAAAACAACCAAATTATTTTTAATGAAAGGCGCGTGACGAACGTCTATCCCGAGTGCGTCTTTGCCAAGCAAACACCATCCAAGCACTGATTAAGAAAATTGAAAAAGAACTGAGGGGCGCGCGCGCCGGGCGCGCGGTGCGCCGGGACGCCGGAACTTCGCGGCGACCAATTAGAAAAAATGTTAAGACGCGGGGATTGGCTGCTTACGTCACGCCTCTTTTTAATATGTTTATTACCTAGAAAACATTTAGAGAAAGACTTAAATTAGTTCCTTAATTAAGTTACATCCGCAACAGGTGTAAAGAAATCTTTAAATTAAAAAAAAAAAATTATATTAGCCCTCTACGTCTATATTCCTGCATACCACCTAAGGTTTTATCTGAGCTTGTTTGTGTGTATTATTTAAACTTAGTACACGATTAGTTGTAATTTGTGATAATAAACGATTTTTTAATTTAATTTTATTTATCTTACTGCCGTACTCAGAGACGTCAATTAAAGTTGAGTACTGTTAAACTCTGATGTTGTCTCTTTCACTGTTGTTGATATAAACAAGGATAGCATGACATTTAATTACTTCTTAACTTTAATTGACGTCTCTGAGTACGGCAGTTAGACCGGTATTTTAATCGCGCCGACGACGCGCGTTTTCAGCGCCGTAGATTTTTTGCCAATTTTTGCA
This sequence comes from Aproaerema taeniolella, assembly GCA_949987775.1. Classification (NCBI taxonomy): domain Eukaryota; kingdom Metazoa; phylum Arthropoda; class Insecta; order Lepidoptera; family Gelechiidae; genus Aproaerema; species Aproaerema taeniolella. Next base: position 1,814,148 of record OX465244.1, read on the forward strand.
TTTTCATAGATTTAAAATACGCGCGTGTGAAGTGCGTTCGATACTCCGTTTGTATCGCTGTATCTGTCTGTAAACGCTTGTTTCCCGCTCGCCCCGTGTACTGGTTACAAGGTTGCGTTCCAATCGCATACGTACGTATACATACGCGCGTCGTCAACGCGTTTTTTTTTATTATTATAAGATGGGTTAACTCTTGACCTCAATCTTGACCAAGGTCATAGATGAGGTCGACGATGGAGCGAGTTAACCCAGAAAACGCCTATAAGGCACTGGTACTCCCACGCACCGACGGAACACAGCAAGCTGTTTGGCGTCGGACTTCGGTAGGAGGGTGGTCGCGAACCAGACGGCCCTTTACAGAGCCTACCACACCGCATGAGACCATAGGACGACACCTCAGATTCAGAAAAAAATGAGGTGTTGTCGCCTGAGATGGATTAATGATAGGAGGCAGGTCTCATTTGTGTTTCCTAAGTCGCCTCTTACGACACCCACGGAAAGAAATGGGGTGGTGTTATTCTAAGCCGATCACCACCTGCTAGAGGCCGGTTTAAAATACGCCATCTGCTAGAGGCCTTAGTTGCCTGACTCCAATCAACCCCACGGGTCTGGGTTTATTAATAAATACTAAATAAACAAAAATCATTTATTTCGGAAAACAGGTTCCATATAGAAACATGTCCAAAACACTATTCAATTTTTTAAAATTAAATTAAAAATATCAAATTATTATTATTATTATTTTTTTATTATAAGATGGGTTAACTCTTGACCTCAATCTTGACCAAGGTCATAGATGAGGTCGACGATGGAGCGAGTTAACCCAGAAAAAGCCTATAAGGCACTGGTACTCCTACGCACCGACGGAACACAGCAAGCTGTTTGGCGTCGGACTTCGGCAGGAGGGTGGTCGCGAACCAGACGACCCTTTACAGAGGCACACCGCATGAGACCATAGGACGACACCTCAGATTCAGAAAAAAATGAAGTGTCGTTGCCTGGGATGGATTACTAGGAGGCAGGTCTCATTTGTGTTTCCTTAGTCGCCTCCTACAACACCCACGGAAAGAGATGGGGTGGTGTTATTCTGAACCGATCACCACACGGCAAAAAATAATTAGAACTTTAAATCAATATACTTATTACCTGAACCCAAGTCCCGTCTTCCTTCTGATGTGGTCTAAGTGACCCCAGCGGTCTACCGGGCCAGCTCCAGTCTGGTTCCGGGGTCATCTCCTGCTCGTTTTGCTGTAGATCCTCTTCTTCATCCGAGGAGTCGCTTTCTGAGTCTGTGGCCTCGTATTTACAAGGCTGGGTGGCTGGTGGTTGTGGTTGCTGAAACAAATTATTAATATTTATATCTGAGGACTGTCTTCTTCTCCTGAGGAAGACTGCACCTATGCAAGTAGACGCAAAGTTAAAAATGCTAGTCTAATTCACTATTTTGATTTATTTTAAGTAACATTCTGAATGTTCTATGAAATAAAGCCATTTTCGATTTTGAATTTCATTTTGTACTTGGCGTGCCAGAAGAAAATGACACCTTGGCATATAAAATAACATTAGTGACTGTAAAACGTTACCGTAAATATGACATTTGGTCACACAACATTTGGTGACATAAAATGACATTTGGCTATAAAAAATAACATTGTTCACACAGCTAACACAGTTAAGGAATTTGGTTACTCAGTTTTGACGTTAGTTCCCCAGAGAAAACATTTTGTCACATAAAACGACATTTGGTCTCACAAAACGACATTTGATCACATAAAACGACATTTGATCACACAAAACGACATTTGGTCAGACAATACGACATTTGATTACATGAAACGACACTTGGTGATACAAAAATACATTTGAACACACAAAACCACATTTGGTTACACAAATCAACATTTGGTCACACAAAACGACATTTGATCACACAAAACGACATTTGGTCACACAATACGACATTTGGTCACAAAAGACGACTATTAATCACCCATTTTGTCACCCAAACCTACCTGCGCATGTTTCGTAGTCCTGCCCTTGTTCCGTACATACGGATGGTCGTCGGTGAGCGGCACCTCGTGGTGCGGCAACACTCTGATGCCGAGCCACGACATGAACAGCAGCGCGCCGCGGCAGCCACACTCCAGTAGGTACGCGCCTATTAACGCTTCTACGCAGTCCGCTATTGATTTGTCTGTGGAAGAGTATTGGTTTATAGAGTAGTCATTACTTATAAACATAAGCGTACTTGCTTTCCTAAAAAAAAATTTAGAAGGATAAAAATATTTGACGCGAATGGGACTTTGATCGATGACCACAGTATTAGATCTGGTAAATACCCCTCGATATTTTAAAATTATAGCAACTTCGTGGACAAGTAAACTATGTCACTGTCCAGCCCTCCAAATCCCTGTGTGAAGAATAAAGTCGATCTGTCAGTTCATTTTCGAAGGAAAAATACATATTTTAAAATTCAAAATTTCTGTTCAATTCAATACATGGTTATTGTAATCGTGTAAAGTGATATTTGGTCGCACAGATGGACATCCAGTCACACGGTAAGATATTTGGTCACACTTAGTCACACATACGCAATTTGGTCACACAGTTAACTTTATTGCTTTCCATGGTCTTACATAAAAAACTATTTGTACTAATTTTTATGGTAAACAAGCCTCAATTTCAATAATAAAAAAAGACATGTCAAATCTCGGGTTAGGTGTTAACCATGGGTTATGGGCCTAAAGTACATACATAAGTTCACGCCTTTGTTCCATTGGGGTAGGCAGAGACCACAGACAGTAAAAGCAGTATTTACCTGGGATGCTATGTTGCGTGATTAAGTTGTACGGTATGAAACATCCGCTACTGTCGAGCGGCACTTCGGCGTTTATAGGCAGTGGTTCATTCGTGTCCTAAAAACAATAAAAATGCAGATAATGAAATGAAATATAGTTTATTGACACCATTAACTAAGTTATTGCTTACAAAAAATTAAACATAAGGTAGTTAACCTAATATTGTTAAATATAGTGCCAAAACGACTTGGTTCAGCATTTGCCAGCTAAAAGTTAGCTGGCGCTGTTTTTCAACCAAATGAAATATTAGTACCCTCAGAACGATAAGGGTTCTTTTAAAAAAATCAACTTTTTGAGAGTTTCGGAAAGTTATAACTTTTTACTTTGACAGTGATTAATTCACGTGTTTTGTTTAAAATACAGGGTTATTTTTTAATCAGTACACAAATTTTTCGTACGTAAACTTTATGAAAATTTAACAGACCCGTATTTTTTTGTTTTATATCGTTTCATACAAACATTTCAAGCTAGATCGTCTGAAGCATGAAAATAAATCATTTTTTTTGTATAAAAAAAAAATTACTTCGTCCAATTGACTTGAAACTTGGTAATAGTACTCTTCAACACAATTTGTGACACCCGTGTTTCTGCCTTTTACAAAATTCATCCTCTAAGACGTTAAAAAGGGGTATCTAAATCTGTAAATTTTGGCAAAAAAAAATGTTTTCTTTCTTATTTACGTTCTATCAACATTACTGACACCGTAAGAAAAATTTGTGTACTGATTAAAAAGTAACCTTGTATGTATGCTTATTTTATCATTAATGTGCTTTTGTTTCAATATTCATGAAATAGAACATAACTTTTTAAGTCTCCTTATGATCAATGGATCATAACTCAATTTATTTTAGAGTTAGGCCTCTATTGTTCTGAAGGTGATGCATTGAGTATTTGATAAATGATTATTTCAAGTAATACTTTATCTTATACCGGGTGTCCCAGAAAACCTGTACCAGCGAAGGTCTGTGGTCTGGGGACACCAATACCTATCGATTGGACCCCCATGTATGCTCCGCGATTTTATGTCGTTTTAATGAGTTTTTCAAATTTTTTTACCCAAAATCAATTATTATTTTTTTTCTCTTTATGTTTAACAATATTAAAAAATATATATGGTAGACAATGAGGGGAAATATCAGCTACTATAAAAAAAAAATTGGATCATTTACAAGCGTGCTAACAACTTTTCGGGCATGTCTGGTATTTTCAGAAACAATACGTTCTATGGAATTACTCCTAGAAAACCGCCTACGATGGTTCCTACTTAACGTTAAACGCGAATTACTCATAAAAAAACTTTTTGTATGTTTCCTAAAACTGAATATCTTCCGAAGTTTTTAAAAGCTGTTTGAAACCTGCAGGTCCATCTCAATTATTTTTACCAACTTGAATTATTTTTAACCCTTCATCAATAAAAAAAAAAGATTTCGCTGAAGTGCCAATTTATACTTTTAAGTTAAATTTAAATCATTTTGCATAATGATGAGGGACATCCAATTTTTTTTAAATGGTAGCTGATATTTCCCTTATTACCTATCATAAAGATTTTTTAAATAATCTTAAACATCAAGAGAAAAAATAATAATAATCGATGCTGGGTGATAAATTACAAAAAAATCATTAAATGTGTTATAAATTCTAAACTCGTTTTCTTTTGTTAAACAAGATTTATAAAAAATCAAAACTACAAAAAATCACGGAACATATATGGGGGTCTAATCGATAGGTATCGGTGTACCCAGACCACAGACCTTCGCTGGTACTGGTTTCCTGGGACACCCTGTATATAAAAATGAATCCCTATTTCCCTTGGTCACGGCATCACGCGTGAACGGCTGGACCGATTTGGATGATCCTTTTTTTGTTGTGTTCTTTATTGTCAGGAGAAAGTTCTTATGAAAGACAAAAATAAGAAAGTTAGCTGTCGGTCCCAGTTGTTTTCGATTGACCACAATCTTTGAAACCAAGTCAGAGGCCATTGTGCGGTTTGAAAACTCTGACACCAGGGTTAGCCAAGTTCGCCACACATTTGACTATACCTACACGATAACAAGAAGATATACTCACACTCGATCTGGGATGTAGTGTAGACGGTGGTTTATGACAGGGTGGTAGCCAATTGTCATGTGGTTCGAACTTAGACGCGATCATACGAGCACCTAGCCTCTTGTTGCGACCTAGGCGGTATAGGTTCAGATTTGAGACCTAAAAACAAACAAATAATGATGAAATTTCTGGTTTATATAGAAAATTACTTGGTTTATGATTTCTTTGATATCTACAAACAAAATCAACATGAATGGAAAAAATAATCTCACAAACTGGTTTAAAAATAATGTCCATGACAATTCGGAAAATTCGCTAACCCATTTCATATAAATTATGATTAATATAATGTTCGGCGCGAATGGAAATGTTTGTCCTATTCGCGCCGAACATTTTTGTTTCCCTAAAAATTAATTTATGAATATCCATCGCGCAGGAAAGCGTTTAAAAAAATATTTTATGTAAAGGACGATGGGACAAAACGTCCCCCCTCCGACCAACAGATTTGAAATGTATCTCAAATGAAAGATATCAATGTAGTGATGACTTTTTACTATGGCGACATCCCTCAAATGTGTGGGATATTCTGGGAAAATATTACTTTAATGTTAATATTGATAACAAAAGTAACAGTATTTTATTTAACAATTCTTTGATTTTTATATTTTTATTGTTATATTCATATTTATCATCTCAGGTATACATTTAGAACACATATAAAAATTTAAACCGATAGGTATTTTAGCAATCTTTAATTATGTGTTATTTCTAAACCCCATGGATTTTGACATTAAACGTAGCTATTAATCTCTTTAAGAATACGTATGAAACTGACGACATACACAAAAGGTCTGTTGGAGGGTGGGGACGGTGTGCATACATTTTTGCCCATGGTCCATTGGCGGTCCTGATTCACTGACTCATCAACGCCCAGCCCAAACCCTTAGACTTATAAAGCTTTGGCAAAAAGGTGTTTTTTATGACGTAGGTATACATGCTTACCTTTTCGAAATTAAACCCCTAAGGGGGTGAAATAGGGTTCAAAGTTTCTATGGAGAAAACATTTTTTTTGGACATTTTAAGTCAAGACTTCGTCAAGATATACCTTGAAGCAAATAAACGGACACGTGTTTCGCGATTTTTCTAAAATCATCCCCTGAGGGGTCAATAATAAAATGGGTGACTAAAAGAGTCTTGCGCGAGCGAAGCCGCGGGAAAAAGCTAGTACTAAATAACAAAGCGGCCTTATTTCTATAGTAGCAATCTCTCCCAGGCAACTGTATCTAACCTGTTTACTCCTCATATGGCTCAGCTTCCCCTCGTGTACGGTTGGATGTGCGCAGTATAGATACGCTGTTATGGCGAACTTTAGGAAACTGTCCCCGATTGTCTCAAGTCGTTCTAAGTTTATTCCGTCGTTTGCGTTTGACATTGTTAACGCCTGAAAACGACAAAATACATCCCAAGACACAGAATTAGGTAAATAACCGTGTGGTGATCGGTTGAGAATAACACCACCCCATCTCTTTCCGTGGGTGTCGTAAGAGGCGACTAAGGAAACACAAATGAGACCTGCCTCCTAGTAATCCATCCCAGGTAACGACACTTCATTTTTTTCTGAATCTGAGGTGTCCTATGGTCTCATGCGGTGTGGTAGGCTCTGTAAAGGGCCGTCTGGTTCGCGACCACCCTCCTACCGAAGTCCGACGCCAAACAGCTTGCTATGTTCCGTCGGTGCGTGGGAGTACACTGGTACTGCCTTTATAGGCATTTTCTGGGTTAACTCGCTCCATCGTCGACCTCATCTTTGACCTTATGGTCAAGATTGAGGTCAAGAGTTAACCCATCTTATAAGAAAAAAAAAATGACTGATATTGATTAACTAATATGTCCCCATAATTTGATCTGCCAAATCCTGGATCATGGTCAAGCCTGCAACCCTGCATAAGAAATGGGTAGATGACTGATATTGAATCTATACTTCTATACATATTATAAAGAGGAAAGATTTGATTGTTTGTTGGCTCCTAAACTACTGGACCTATTTGAAAAATTCTTTCATCATTAGAAAGCTACATTGAAAAAAATGAAAAATTTATTTATTTTATTTATTTTCGGTTTGCGCTTACAACATTTGAGTTGGCATCTCCTATTAAGTATAACAATACTTGTGCCAGGAGATACCGCTCCTCCAAGGACTGTGTAAGTGTGAAAACAAATTGTGTACAAGTTATAAAATACAAAGAAAACAAAACTTAACCTAGACTAGTTGTGTGTATAAGTAAGTGTGTTTGTGTGTGAGTAAGGGGGTGTGTATGTGTGTGTGTGTGTGAGTGTTGTGTTTGTGCGAGTGTTGTGTGTGTGTGAGTGTTGTGTGTGTGTTGTGTGTGTGTGTATGGGAGTGTTGTGTTCATGTGGAAATTAGATTGATTGACTCACACTGTGAATTGAAGAAAATATTCTACTTCATCATATTCCAAAGGAAAAAGCCAGTCTACAAGTAAATTTTTACAGCTCTGTATATTTTTAGGGTAGATATTAAGTGCTTTGTGTGCGCGGTTGTATAAGTGATAACTTAGTTTGTTCAGCTGTGACCTCGCAAAGGTAGTTCTGATCTGATCAGCTACGGCAACATTTTGGTTCCTCTTTTTTAGTTTATTCGGATCAAATGGTAAGATCTTATGTAGCCGTAGGATAGCATTCATAACATACAGTTTCCTAGCGCTGAGGACCCCGATGGACATAGGCTACATAATTTTCGCGAATTCCCACGGGAACGAAGTACCGAGTGGAATGCTAGTACGATAATATTTTAATCCCTACTAATATTATAAATGCGAAAGTAACTCTGTCTGTCTGTCTGTCTGTCTGTTACCTTTTCACGCCTAAACCGCTGAACCGATTTTGATGAATTTTGGTACAGAGATAGATTAGAGCCTGGGAAAGGACATAGGCTACATTTTATCCCACAGTTGGGCACGATATAACCTGTAGTCCACGCGGGCGGAGCCGCGGGCGGAAAACTAGTAATCATAATATAATAACAGAATTTTAAATGAAATTTGAAATTGGTTGATAAATAAAAGAACTAATAGCCAATCAAACATATTTGTCTTTTTCTTACAAAACGAAATTTTGTTTGGAATTTATATCGCGGTACTCAAATAAACGCTAATAAACGCTACACACTCAAAGGCCCACACTAAGGGTTTCCCTTGTGTCGTGGGTCCCTCGGAACACACATAAAGACAAACACAAACACCCATGACCCGAGAACTAACATCTGCTTTTCACACAAATGTTTGCCCCGACTGGGGATCGAACCCAGGACCCGCCGATCAAGAGGCAGCGTCACTACCACTCGACCAAACCGGCCGTCAACAAAACTGTGACTCAACTGTGACGTCACAGTTTTGTATTTCCCTTTCTGCCTAATTGAAAACAGCATCGGATCGGTCCATTCGTGTAAGAGCTACGATGCCTTTGACACAGACAGATACACAGGCATACAGATATACACGTCAAACTTATAACACCTTTTTTTTTTGTCGGGGACTAAAAAAGACAACTAACTTACTTGCAAAATAACACTGGGGCTCGGCCCAGGATGACCTTCTAAATTGGGCTGGAAATCAAAATCAAACTCCTTCCCTCCTGGCTTCGTTTCCATATAATACGGCTTAAATTTCTCTGGATTCTTCCATTTATTTGCCTTTTCTATGTACCCGTCTTTAGTGTCAAAGCCTACGTTGACGACTTTCTCATTCACATAGTCCTGAGAATCAATATTAACGTCTTTCATCGAAAAACATTGCAGATTCTTCAATTCTTCTTGAGGTAGTGTTTGCTTCAATTCACTTAGAAGTAACCTCTTATTTTTCTCTATATATTCGAGGCTTATTTGACCGTTTTCTAAGACACCAAAGTTTCCATAAGGAAATATTTCCTTTAACAATGCTGTGTTGCCATCGTTTTCTTCATTTTTGGTAGGTTTTTGCGTTTCTTTGGTGAGTTCTGGTAGGATTTCTGTTAGAGGCTGATCTTGTTTGATTAGAAACCCATTTTCGAGTATATTTCGTTTATGTTGCTCCACCGATTTGTGGAATTTTTCTATGTACTGTAATGAAATTAAATAAATTTTATTTTATTAGGTAGATTTAGAGCCAATACAAACTATGAATGTACATAGTTATATGTTATACTAAGCCTAACAAATCTTCACCTTAAGGTAGGTCATTGAGACATAGTTACCAAAAGAGAGTAAGGAAATAAAATTTACGAAATAGCTCAAAATCAAAAAAAGGTAAAGAAGAAGTAAAACAATAATAAGGCAGAAGTGCATACATACATACATACAATACTCTTTATTGCACATAAACAAAAAAAAACATAAAACATAACATTAAACAAAAAACAAATGTTCATGATGTAGTGTGCAATCCGGCGGCCTTATTGCTATAGAGCAATTTCTTCCAGGCAACCGGGGGGTGAAGGAAGCGATACAGAAGGTGAAGCGGTAGACGTGCAAAGAGTAATTAATATAACTTATACATATCTATACCTAAATATATAACATATACATACACACAAATAAATGATGAAAAACATTAAATATTACATATATATATACATATCTACTATACATACATATCTAGACACGTGAAAAAAAAAGAAAAAAAAAACGTAAGAAAGTGCTAGTAAATGACAACTTGCAAGTTTAAGGAGAAGGTATTAATCAGGAAGGGATAGGAAATGAGCTTTTAGATTAGATTTGAAAGAATGGATAGAAGGAGAACGTCTTAAGGACACAGGGAGGGAATTCCATGAACGAATAGCTTTGACAGTGAAGGAATTAGAGTAGAAATTAGTGGAAAAAGTGGGGAAAGAAAGAGAAGTAGAGCGCAGCGAACGATTGTGCGAATCAGTGCAGAAAATAAATCTTTCTTTAAGGTATGAAGGAGAAGAAGGATTGAAGAGGATAGAGTAAAGTAGTGATAGGATGTGAAGATCTCTACGTCGACGAATGGGTAGCCATTTTAATTTGATGCGATATTCGCTAATGTGGTCATATTTGCGAAGTGAATATATACTATAAACTATTTCCACGCAAACCGTATTTTTTTACTGAATAGATAAACCCAACAACAAGAACCAGAGTAGGTCCAAGTACAGACCCTTGTGGCACACCTCTAGCAACAGTTTTAGTTATTTACGTGCTTTTAGTTCTATTTGGCAGTTAACTCATTTAACTATAGATCTGCACGTCAAGTAGCTTTTCAACTATGCTATGACATTAAAATGAAACCCGTAGGATGAATTGGAAAAGTAGAAAATTAATACTGGTGCAATCGAAAGCTCGCGAGAAATCTAATAATGTCAGAACAGTCTGTCATGTGCTGGTAACATACGGGTTGGGGCTAAATTAGCTAGCGTAACTTTAGCAGGCGATTGTCCCCATGAAACTAAACGTCGCACTACATCACAACTGCATCCATTTTAATTTATATTATTATTATTATTATTAATTGATACACTAGCAGCTCAAAGAGCTGATGCGTGTATATCACTGCACTCGTGTTCTTTAATTTTTTTAAATGTTTATCAAGTCTATTTTTAAAACAGTTCACAGTTGGGGCACTTATTACGGTTTCCGGGAGAGAGTTCCACAAGTTCATCACTCGAAATGGCAAGAAGTATGTACCAATGTTGTTTATTCCTTCTGTATCATTGTTGTTGCTGTGTGTATCTATACATATTATAAAGAGGAAAGATTTGATTGTTTGTTTGTTTGCATCGAATAGGCTCCGAAACTACTGGACCGATTTGAAAAATTCTTTCAACATTACAATCCTACATTATCCGGGATGGACATAGGGTACATGATTTTCCCGAATTCCCACGGGAACGAAGTCCCGCGTGGGAAGCTAGTGTCAAATAAATGTTTTTGAATCTTAAACCTATATGAAATACTTTGAAAAATAAAAAACGACTTCTCGTACAATGAATTAGCTGATCGCACGTGTTTTATGAAGAGAAGAATTTTTTTTCCATATTTCTACCTATAATCCTTGGGGATAGATTAGAGTTTTGTAAGCTGACTCACGTGCTTGATTTTTTAAGTTCACAGAAGAACTCTTATAAACTAATGTAGCCTTGGTACTTTTTTGTTAGAGGTTATTCTTATCGTGTAGGTATAGTCAAGTGTGTGGCGAACTTGACTCACCCTGGTGTCAGAGTTTTCAAACCGCACAGTGGCTTCAATCGACAACAGCCGGGACCGACAGCTTAACGTGCCTTTCGACGCACGAAAACGCTCGTGATAAATTGCCACTTTGTACACCCATCCGGTTCCATACCTCGGTGTACATACGTTGCTTCACCTCACTGATCGGTTGAGATTAACGAGCTCCACTGGGTTACGAGCGCTTTTTTATAAGGTTAAGCTGCTATGATGGGTGACCGTCTTACCTCTTTCGGCGCGTCTCCTTCTTTGATAAACTCCTCGTGTAGCCTCTTATCTTTGGCGTCGTCTTCGTCATCAGGTAGTGGTGCTGGGTTAACCTTCTTTTTACCTTCTAGATCGACTGCTTCGGCTTCGTGGGCTGTTTTGTATTCTATACGTACTCCCATTGCCACTGTGGGATTGAAATTACATCTTATTTATCTTTATTTTTTTTAACCCGGTTAAGACTCTGATCTATACTTAAGTAGCAATCGTCTTTGTCATTTTGATAGTGAAAGAGACAATCAATACTTAAGTATAGATCAAGACTTGAGTTTCCTTCTGTAATACGGGCCTAATATTATCAAGAAGAAAGATTTGGTTGTTTGTTTGTATTGAATCGGCTCCGAAACTACTGGACCGATTTGAAAACTTCTTTCACCATTAGAATGACCTATAATTTCCCTGAGTAACATGGGCTACATAATTTTCCCGAATTCCCCCAGGAACGAAGTCCCGCGCGGAAAGTTAATCTAGACTAATATTATAAAGAGGAAAGATTTTATTGTTTGTTTGTTTGCATTAAATAGGCTCCGAAACTACTGGCCGATTTAAAAAAAAAATCACCATTAGAATGCTACATTATCCCTGAGTAACATAGGCTACATAATTCTCCCGAATTCTCACGGGAACGAAGCCCCGGGCGGAATGCTAGTAATATACAGGGTGATACAAAACCTCTATATTCAAAATCCTGAACTAGTATCACTTACAGAACAGTTTTTTTTTCGGTAGAATTTTTTTTGTCCTAAACGTAGACACCACTCGGGTGCACTCGCGCTACCCGCACCCCTCGCGTGCCTGGTGTAGGAGTAATGTCTAATTTTAGGGAAAAAATGAACTATTCCCATTGAAAAAAATTTTTTTTTTTTCATAAATGTGTTCTTTGAGTGATACTGGTTCAGGATTTTGAATATAGCTAGGAGGTTTTTAATCACCTTGTATAAAATTTCAGGTCCTGACTCATGACTCATTAACGCCCAGCCCAAACCCTTGCTAAATAAAGAAGCTAAAATTTACGCAGGCAAAGAAAAAGGAACGAAGTTTGTTCATACAATCACGTCTCTAATATTTTTTTTATCAAATACTCAATTAGAACAGTAATTTACCATTAGAGTTCCTACTGCTGCAGAAGCCACTGGTATCCGTGTCTTCATCGCTGCCGTCAGAAGTAAAGTCAGAGTCGTCCGTGTCGAAATCACTGGAAAAATAACAAAAGATCCGTACTGATCGCTTCTCTACCTTTTATATTGCGCACCGCTAAGAAATGGAATTCTCTGCCTGCGTCTGTATTTCGGAGATCATATAACCCGAATCTGTTTAAAGTTCGAGTGAATAGGCATATTCTGGGTGAGCTTGCTACATCCTCGACCACATCTTCACCCCTAGGCTAGATTGTGGTCCGGAGCAAACCCATTATACATAAAATAAAATAAAAAGTACAAATAATAACTCTAAAATGATAATTCTGAAATTTTGTACAGACGGCTGCAACTCAGGCTACCACACGCACGTACCCTGCGCTGTTGTAAGAGCGGCTTTTCAATGAAAATGGAGTAACCTGATGCGATGGCCTCTGTACAACCTCCGATATTTTTATCGCGTATAACTTTTAAACGGCTAAACCGATTTTAAACAAATACAGGGTGAAAAAAAGCCTCCTAGCTATATTTAAAATCCTGAACCAGTATCACTTACAGAACACTTTTTTTTTCATAAACGTAGACACCACTCGGGTGTCTACTCCCACCCCCCTCGCGCTACCCGCACCCCTCGCGTGCCTGGTGTAGGAGTAATGTCTACGTTTAGGCATAAAATGAATTATTCCCATTGAAAAAAAAAAAACATAAATGTGTTCTTTGACTGATACTGGTTCAGGATTTTGAATATAGCTAGGAGGTTTTTTATAACCGTGTATAGCTAATAACTATCTATATTACGTCAGCTTTCCAACAAAAAACAACCGCAAAAAAAATACATTTAAAGATGAAAAAAAATACATTAAAAGATGAAAAGAAGCTCTCAGTGCGGATCCGAGGAATCTAAACAAGGGGCGGGTGGTTGAGAATATGAGCTTAATCTGAGTTTGAAATGTTATTTCCATACTTTGTATGCTAATTAGGAAACTGTCATAGATAAACTCTTTACTTTTTTTATTTTATTTATTTATTTATTTCTCTTGTAGGGCAATTTGCCCTACATTACTACTACTTAGGGATATAACTTGTTAACCGACTTTATGTTAAAACGTTCGACTGTATGTATTTTTTATTATTTTTATGTATGTTCACCGATTTCTCCGCCAATAGGGATGTTGACTAAATTTTTTTTATTGTTTATCTTAAAAAGGAACTGAATCCAAAACCCAAAACCGAATTAATTTTTGAAAACTATTGAGAAATAAAAAAGTTACAAGCTATTAAATTTCAATAGAGGGGGAAACTGTCAAACAACGAAAAAAGAGATGCACTCACAGGCATGTGACGTCACCGCCATTTGTTTGCGTAGGTAAGAACGAGATAGCTACTCGTAGCTCTCCCCACAAAATGAGATAGCTGGTCCTTACGATAATATAAATGCCAATAACTTGTTCATTTATAAACCAATTTTAATGCTGTTTTCGGATATCAATATATTTCTAGCATTATTTTTTGTTTCACATACAATAATTCATAAAATCAAACACTGTCAACATGCTTATTATGGACCGATTTTCATAACTCTTTTTTTGTTCGAAAGAGTGTACCTCAGAGGTGGACCCATATAAATTTTATCGAAAATGATTCAGCGCTTTTAAAAAAAATCAACAAAAACAAAAAATACTAAAAACCAGAACATCATCTAAATAAATGAGTGACATTATCGTTTGTTGTTATCTGCTAATAGGCATTGTAGTCTGAAAAAAATACTAGTTATCTACTTTGTGCGAATTGTTGTTGGAATTGAAGTCGGTGACTCGTAAGTTTTTTTAACGTGGAAAATTATTTAAGTTATTCTATCATAGTTACCTGGACATATATGAACAATCACTATCCGCCATGCTGTATTTTCTAGTCGGCTGGTATTGGCTCTTCGGTTTTTCAATCGGGTCGCACCAATTAGTGCCACCTGCATAATTAAATAGAATTATTTGGTGTAAAGTTTCACAAACCAATTAATAGAATTAATTAAATTTTAATAGAATTAATTGGTTAGTGAAACTTTAGAGTGGGAATCAGCCCACTAAACTGAATAACTGACGGCTCGTTTGGTCAAATGGTAGTGGCGTTGCCTCTTGATTGATGGGACCTGGGTTCGATTCCCAACAAAATAGTTCAACAGCAAAAAAATAAATAAGTAAAAAATTTCCGCGGTAATATTTAAAGAAAAATCGTTCAGGATGGAAGTCTGAATGATGGATTTTTTGACAGCTCAGGATTAAAGGTAACAAAAATGTGAACAGATGGCATGCAGACAATTTTATAAAAATAAAATTCAGAAATGAATTTTATGATAAGAAACGAATGATAATTTCATTTATCAAACAGTTTTTTTTTACCAGCCTATACAGGACTTTATCTCGTTTCAACCTCTCGGGTGGTTAATCAGTCCATGAAACTGAACAACTTCCCCAAGGAACATAGGACAAAGTAAAAATTTGAGTACCCATCATGGATTAGTCCATGGTTCCCATACAAACTTCATCAGCATATAGCGCATTTTGTATGGGAGATAATTTTTTTGTTCGTGTTTTGACCTATGTTCAGTTTCATGGACTGATTAACCACCCGAGAGGTTGAAAGAGAGATACATAAAGCCCTGTATACATATCCACCGAGGGGCACGGGCCTCCCTTCGAAACACGAAGGGGATTTAGGCCATAGGCCACCACGCTGACGCAATGCGAAACCGAATTTTCTAAGACTTGCGGGTTTCATCACGAAGTTTTCCTTCACCGCTGAGCAAGTCAGAAGTGCAGAAGGTAAGGTTGAAGGGCAGAGGTCCCATGTACTCCATGTGCTGGGGTCATAGAGATCTAGAGAGAAGCCAATCAATGCGCTGAGTTCGAAACCCAGTGTCGCGAGCAGCGGCCGTACCACCCGATTGAGTGTTAGAATGTGCTCACTATCCATTGCGGTATCGGTACTCAACGTTCGAATAATCTTTAGTACTACGTAAGCATTGTAAACTGTTTACACATATTATCTCGACGGTATCTCGAAAGTGAACTGCGTGGGATCATTACTGTCGCGAGCAATGTGTTCTGTTTTTGCGCATATTGCTGCGACACCGGCCCCGCCCCTTTTTCATATCTTCCTTTAGTTTCTGTGGTCTGTGGCTGGGGTATAGAACACGCCATGTCGTTACTCCAAGTTTGAAATATAAAACTATATATTAAAATATACATAGTATTAACTAACCCGAGGCAGAAGTGCAGAAGGTAAGGTTGGAGGGCAGAGGCTGCATGTACTCCATGTACTCTATGTGCTGGGGTATAGAGGAGGCCATGTCGTTACTCCAAGTGCCTATTTCGAAGCCCTGCGGAAAATAACATGTAAATCTAATAAGTATATAAAATTATCGTGTCGCAGTATTTGTAACAAAACTCCTCCGAAACGCCTTGACCGATACTTATGAAATTTTGTGTGCATATTCAGTAGGATGTAAACTATTTTTTCCCAAATTTCCACGGGAATGAAGTCCGAGGCGAAAAGCTAGTGAATAATAAAACATTTAGTTTTCCTCTACCTATCCTTCCATAGTAATATTATAAACGTGAACGTTTGTAAGCAGAGCTGGGCACCGTTAATCAAATAGTTAACTTCGTTAATCGTTAATCCGCTACTCATAAAGTTAGCTTCGTTAAACGATAAAACGTTACATTTCGGAAGAATTAACGCAAGTTAACATTAATCGTTAATCCGTTAACATGTGATAAAAATTGTCATTTTTATATCGTTGCGTTAGTGAACTTATAAAACCAAACCTGTGCGTTTAGGTTCTGGAAGTTAGGTAACAGTTTAGGATTAAAAAAAGACATAATTCAAATGTGTAATTTAATAATTCAAATGAGTAATTTAATTATCTGGCGTAAGGTGCATATTCCCCTTCATGAACATTAACATGTTGAAGTTCCCGTCCGCAAGCGAGGCTCGTTTTGGTGTCATTTCATTTCGTACTTACTTCACCTACTTGTATGAACCTGTTGTTCGCGCTGCGCGTGGCGCGGTGCAGTGTGATAAATATAATTGGATTAACGATTATCGGACTTCTGGATATTAACGGAAGTTAACGTGTCCGTTAACGTTTTTAAAAGTTACCTTAAAAGTTAATCCGTTAATTAAAATTTTAACTTCGTTAATGAACGATTAACGGATTAACGAGTTAATCCACACGTCTTTGTAAGTGTGGATGTTTTTAGGGTTCCGTACCTCAAAAGGAAAAAACGGAACCCTTATAGGATCACTTTGTTGTCCGTCTGTCCGTCCGTCCGTCCGTCTGTCAAGACCCTTTTTCTCAGGAACGCGTGGAGGTGTGAAGCTGAAATTTATATCAATTACTCAGGTCTACTGTCCCTTGAAGCTGTGAAAAAATCAAACTTCTAAGCCAACGCAATCAAAAGATACAGCCGTTTATGCCGCAAATTTCCGCAAATTTTCGACACTCGCAAAGGAATCAAAACCTACAGGGTACTTCCCGTGAACACAGAATCTTGAAATTTGGTACGAAGCAACGTCTTATAGCACAGATAAAGGAAAAATTGCGAAAACCATAAATTTTTAATTACATCATATCATAAAAATATTTTTAATATTTTTAAACTTACTACCCCTTTCCTCATGAACGCGTTGAGGTATTAAATTGAAATTCATATCAAATACTCAGGTCTACAATACCTTTAAGCTAGGTTTGTACGGAACCCTCGGTGCGCGAGTCCGACTCGCACTTGGCCGATTTTTTACTCTTTCCTCTCACCACTTACATCATTTTTCATATCATAACCATCTGAATGAACTGTATGTACTGAACTGTATTATATTATATATATGTATTTATATTAAATATATGTGACTGTGTCTGGTAAAAGGGACCACTTTGAGGGTAGTCGTTAAAGGTGAAAATGTAATGTAATAAGCTATGTTAATCGCTCTTATTGACTACCCTCCAAGTGATCCCTTTTACTAGACACAGTCACATATATTTATATTTTGTTTAATATATATTGTTTAGGTTTATATATTGCGCCCGCTCTTGATTTCACTATGCGACTTTTCATACCCAAAGGTTACCTGGAAGAAATCGCTTGAAGCGATAAGGTCGCCTATATTGTACCTTTTGTAAAGTTACTTGTAATTGTCTCATCACTGTATTTATTTTCAAATTGTGCAATAAAGTATATTGTATTGTATTAAATGTATGTCAAAAGTGGCATCAAGTGGATTTAAAACCACTAGGATTATAGGCGTAAGCGAACAACCAGAGCAATAACAATAAAGAAATTGAGATTTAAATAAGTATGAAATCATTATATATAATAAAACTAAGTTAATAAAATGTGCGTGCCGATAAAACTTAAAAAGGAGTCCCGGCACGGTAAAGGGACTTATATAGTGTGATAGCCCTTTATCCCCCCTCGAACAAAAAAGTCCCCGTTTTAACCTAAAGGGCGTGTTTTTAAAGATATAAGGGCTTTTCCAACCCTTCAACTTGGAAATTAAGTGTAATGGCGCCATCTGTTGTCGAGTATTTGAACTTCATTCAAAACAACGATTATTTGGGTTGCATTTCGAAAGGCGCTGCGAGCAATTGCAACATGTGTAGAAATGGCGCGAAATTTAAAATTATTTGTTACTATAAGACACTGGATTAACACATAGGCTACATAATTTTCCCCAAATTCCCACGGGAACGAAGTCCCGGGCGGAATGCTAGTATGAAATAAGTGTCTGCGTCACTTACACTTTCAGCAGATTCTTTCTCCTGTAGTATATCATTCAGCGTTTTCTCTTTACCCTGTTCTTCTTCTTCTTCTTTAGTTTCTTCTTTTTCTCTAAAAGTAAAAACGAATAAATAAATAAAAGATTTTTCATCTATCAAAGTTAACATTTACATTTCGCTCACTTTTGAAAGAACTTACTTTAATTCCTTTTCTTCTTTTTTACTTGATTCTTCTTCTTTTTTCTTTTCGTTCTTTTCTGTATCTGCACTTAAGACCTGTAAGTAATATAAAAAATATAAGTCCATACGTTCTACTGGGCCTCTCTTCCAAGCAGAGAACATTATGTAGGCCTTAAGTCCACTATGCTGGCCTAAGTACTACATCTACACTAATATTATAAAGAGGTAAGATTTTTATTTTTGTATGATCGTAACAAATAAAATTTTATCACCAATAGAAAGCTCTCTCGCCAGCGAGTGACGTAAGCTGTTTACTTTTTCCGAATACCTACAAGATATTTAGTAAATATGTGTACGTAATTTTGTGCGTACGAGCGAACGAACACACACGTTCGCACGTACGCACATACTAGCCCACAAACTACGCCACTTCCGGTTCTAAATATCTAATATAGGATAAGATTCAAAGTGTCAAGCTTAGCATGCTCTTGACTGTACCTACCTTAACATGATAATAAAAGTATAAAAATGATTTTCCATGATCAAACAAGTAGAATAGAGTTATCTAATGCTGTAAGAAAGGTAAAAACTTCAAATTACATATAACACTTTAACTTTTTTAAATAACACTTATATTTTTATTACTTAATATTTTTTCCATTTTCAAAGCTCTATATCTCCGAAAGTATACAACTTTCTAAATTTTTTCATTGATTTTAATATTATTTTTTTCGTCGATTGCCATAAGTTTCATCAGTGGTCGCAAACATTTTATTTCTCCATAGTGTGGCTCCTTCGGGTGATCACCTTGAAGTTCAGATATACCAGGCTCCATACAAATATGTTCGATGCTCTTTGTTTTTGTATTTTATTTTTATGTTTTTTTAAATAATGTTAGACATATTCGCATACAGTGTAATTACTGTTTTTTGCATAAAGTATTGATTGATTGATTGAATGCTGCTGAACTAAACGGGCATCGCTCTGCTTACAAAGTGGCGGGACATGTATGAAGCCTTAAAACATTGCAGTAAGGGACAGCTTAGCAAATAATTAAATGGTAGAATCTGTCCGCAACTACGATCAGCTACCTACAAGTAATTATTCTTTCCCGAAAACGTCAACTTAAGGAGTTTGGTTTTCGTGTTTTACGCTGTTATAATTGCTTCTGAATGCAAAATGGTGTGTATTCGAATAATGCATTCATTTTAAAGTAAAAAAAAAATTTTTTTAAACATGAAAATTTTCTTGAGATGATGGTCGGAATGAAGAGTTTCAGTTTTTGCTAAGCTCTTACACCCTAGGTATATGCAATGCCTAACGATAACTTCAATACTGCGTGTTAAGCCTCAATACATTTCCCGCCACTTTGTATGCAGAGCGATGCACATTCATTCAGCGATATCTAGCAAGAGTGAGCCGAAATTGGCGTACGTGCGAACGAAAACATAGGATGTGTTTGCGATGTCTGGCGACATTATTAGTCGAACCTCGGTCTCCAGGCTTTTTTTATTGTAAGATGGGTTAACTGTTGACCTCAATCTTGACCATAAAGGTCAAAGATGAGGTCGACGATGGAGCGAGTTAACCCAGAAAATGCCTATAAAGACACTAGTACTCCCACGCACCGACAGAATACAGTAAGCTGTTTGGTGTCGGACTTCGGTAGAAGGGTGGTCGCGAACCAGACGGCCTTTTACAGAGCCTACCACACCGCAAAATTGGCTTATGTTTATATAGCGGTCAGATGGCAGTTGCTTCACTGTAATGACTCGATCTGCTATATTCTGGATCATGATCAAGCGTGGGCATAAGAAATGGGACTTGGGCCCTTAATACGGACTTAATCAATAAACAATTGAAATTCAAATTGTTTATTGGAAAACTAGTGTCAATAAATGAAACTTAAGACTGAACATGTTAATAATAAGATAAATTAATACTAATTAAAACGACAAATTAATAAGTAGTAGAAAGAAGATCTTACCTCAGCCAAACTCCACCCAAAGTCGAGCGGCGGCCACTGGAAGCCCGGGCATGTCTTCTCGTCTATCTTCGGAATGCCGAGGCCGACGTCGATGGCGACCGATCGACGAATCTCGTCTGCTATTAGTAGGGCATTTATTCTGTAATAAAAGTAATTAAAGAGTGTAAAGGACTGCTTAGTATTATAAAAAAATACATTTATTTTTTCCTACAAACATATTTTTTTTTAAGTTGAATAAATACCTTAACGCTATGCAATATAATATTGCAAAACCTCATCCAGCCCTGGTTTGGTTTGCTGTTTTTAATGATTTTTTAAATGCAAAATGGAATTGATTCGTATTAACTTGTTCTTCTAAAAATATTAAAAATATGTATTTTTTTAAAATTTTCCTAAGGAAATGAGAATGGGCATTTTGATCTATACTCGAGTCATGGTTAGATATATAAATAAACCGTAATATATCTATACTTACTATTATAAAGAGGAAAGATTTGATTGTTTGTTTGTTTGCATTGAATAGGCTCCGAAACTACTGCACCGATTTGAAAAATTCTTTCACCATTAGAATGCTACATTATCCGTGATGGACATAGGGTACATGATTTTCCCGAATTCCCACGGGAACGAAGTCCCGAGCGGAAAGCTAGTATTTCATAAGTGTGAACCTATTTTTAACTCAAACTATTGTTATTCACAGTGAACATCATTAGTTTTTGGGATACAATTGCATTTTAAAAGTCATTAAAGTATAAAAGAAAATATTACATATTTCCTAAGTCCTAAACTAACCGGGGTTTCACAAATTTGTATTTTTTAATAGTTCTGCACACAATAATAATAAATAAACGCTACACACTCAAAGGCCCACAGTAAGGTGTCCTTGGTGGTGGTCCCTATTAATGCGTTTTAAAAATTAAGATAGACCACGCTCCATACATTTTTGCCCATTCTCCTCTCAGGAAAAATAATCTGAATTCAGAGTTTTAAATTTAAACTGTATCTGTTTCTGGTCCAATCAGTCCCGTTTGGTACTTATTGTGTACTAGCTGATGCCCGCAATTTCGTTTGCGTGTTATTTTTTTTTTGTACAGAGTACCTACACAGATTAAAAACATCTATCTTACGTAATTTAGATTTTTACATACAAAAGTTTTTTCCCGCTAACTCCCGTTCCCGTGGGAATTTTGCAATATCCTGTTGCAACTAAGCTTTAAGTTTACTAAGGTACCTGCACGCCAAGCTTCAAGCGTCTAACTTAAGCGGTTTAGATTTTTCATACAAAAGGATTTCCCCGCTAATTCCCGTTCCCATGGGAATTTCGGGAATTCCTTTCTTAGTGCACCTCTACGGTACCTAAGCTACGTCCCTTCCAAATTTCAAGTGCCTACGTTTAGCCGTTTAGGCTGTGCGTTGATATGTCAGTCAGTCAGTCAGTCAGTTTCTCCTTTTATATACACACATCAAAAAAAGTCTAAGCAACACGCACGATTTTTCATACAACAGAGGCCTCTTTGAGAAGCTGTGAAAAGTATTTAAGACACGTATTTTTAATAAAATCTTTAGTGTGAGCAAGTTCTATAACTGAATTTTCAATCCCTATAAATGAACTTTATTTAGCTTGAAATTTGTGGAAAAGAGGGAAAAATGAAAATGAAAACGCAGTTTTTCTTTATACTAATATGGAAATGGTGAAATTAAATTTTCATTTTCGTCTCTTTTTCACAAACTTCAAGCTAGATAAAGTTCATTTATAGGAATTTTAAATGCGGGTATAGAACTTGCTCACACTAAAGATTTTATTAAAAATACGTGTCTTAAATACTTTTCACAGCTTCTCAAAGAGGCCTCTGTTGTATGAAAAATCGTGCGTGTTGCTTAGACTTTTTTGATGTGTGTATTTAGATACGTTACCTGTATAATACACAAGGTAGCGCTACAGTAGCGAACCACAGCGGCGCGGCGAAGGGATGCACTCTACATAGCTCTGGGACCAGGATCTGTTTTTGGTCCAATCGATCTCGTTTCGCTCGACGGGTTCGCTCTGACGATACTGGTAGGGCCACGCCTTTTCGGTTCACGTATCTGGTGGTTGGAAATTAATATTACGTCAGATTTTAAACAAAAAAAAACGCATAAAAAGCAGTCCATTCGTTTTAATTTGAAACGATTAGACCGATTTAAACTTTAAAAGCTACGATGCCACAGGTACATACGTAGATACATAGAAACATCCCTACTAATATTATAAATGCGAAAGTAACTCTGTCTGTCTGTCTGTCTGTCTGTTACCTTTTCACGCCTAAACCGCTGAACCGATTTTGATGAATTTTGGTATAGAGATAGATGGAACCTTGGGAAAGGACATAGGGTACTTTTTATCCCACAGTTGGGCACGATATAACCTGTAGTCTACGCGGGCGGAGCCGCGGGCGGAAAGCTAGTAGTTACATAAATAAACACGTCACACTCATAAAATCCCTGTTTTGTCCACTATACCATACACTCACACATATATTCCCTTCTGGGGTAGGCATAACATTGGGTAGTCCGACCACTGAACCACTGTGGCGTCACACATTTGACAGTCAAACGACACATTTACTTTTTTTTGTCGGCGGTTTAAAATTCGATTCACAGACACACACGAGTACATTACGCTTGCCGCATTTCCTCAATAGAAACGAAGCGTACCATTATTTTTCTACCTACTGTGACATCACACGAGCGATTTAGTGATGGAACGGTGCTAAAGGAAGAAAATTGTGCTCACTTTTTGACACGCGAACTACATACACTTGCGTCGTCTAGTCGAGTGGATAACATATAGTTACATAAACCCTGTTTTTTATTCTCAGAGACTAAATTGACAATACCTGGGTAGCCAGTTTTTTGCAAATCTTAAATAGTGATGTGCCACTAACGGTAACCGATGTTATCAAAATTAAGTGCCGGTTTTATATTACTTAAAGAGAAGGGAGGAAATACTTACTTTAAACGTAACGTAATGTCCCTAATCGTTTTTAGGGTTGCCGTATCAAAAATAGAAATTACCGTGTTTTTCGCTAACATACACAAATAACTAATAGAATAGTTACCGATAGATTTTTCTTTTTTTAAAGTTGTTTGCTGTTGCCATATTTAAATAAGTGCCGTATTTCTTAAAAGTTTAGTGATTTTGTCATAAATAAGAGCGTGAATTGTCGTATTTTACTGTTGGGAACAACACTGATGGCAACTGCCTTTTTTTATTTATAAGCATCAAAAGAGGTTTTATTATAAATTCATTTTGATAATAATTTTTAAAATGTTAATATCATACAAAACTAAGAAGCTAATCATCTAATAAAGTCAAAATTATTATTATTACGTTTTTTTAAAGTTTAGATTCAAAAATCGACAATTTAGGTACAACACTATTAAAAAAAACTGGTAACATTATTTGTAAATTTGACATTTGCATATGTCAATTTAGTCTCTGAGAATAAAAAACAGGGTATAGATACAAACTTATAACACGCCTCTTAGTTACCTGGGAGTGAGCAAGTTAAGTCTGTTGCTAGTGTGGTCCACGTCTAACAATGGCTGATCAGTTTGTGTTAAGGTGACTCCGTATTTAGTGCTGTAGTACTGTCGGAAGGTGGTGTGGGTGGCTATAGCATATAGTTACATAGATACAAACTTATAACACCCCTCTTAGTTACCTGGGAGTGAGCAAGTTAAGTCTGTTGCTAGTGTGGTCCACGTCTAACAATGGCTGATCAGTTTGTGTTAAGGTGACTCCGTATTTAGTGCTGTAGTACTGTCGGAAGGTGGTGTGGGTGGCTATAGCATATAGTTACATAGATACAAACTTATAACACCCCTCTTAGTTACCTGGGAGTGAGCAAGTTAAGTCTGTTGCTAGTGTGGTCCACGTCTAACAATGGCTGATCAGTTTGTGTTAAGGTGACTCCGTATTTAGTGCTGTAGTACTGTCGGAAGGTGGTGTGGGTTGCTGATGGGAAAGCCGAGTCTGGGGAGAGCTTCCAACAGATTTCTGCTACTAGGAAGAACTGTGGACAAAATAAAAAAAAATATGAAAATCCTACTATCTTTAAACATATAATAACAGGTTTTTACCTTGATCGTGGTAATATGTTTAAAAATAGTGAAAATAACCGCAAGAATCTTAAACAATCAATTTTATTTTATTTTATTTTACTTTTCGGGAAGATTTACAGACAAATTTTAAACCTATAGTACATGAATTATAAATTAAAAAAATGCTAATAACAAATCTTCACATTTAGCGTTTAAACAGAATCATTTAGTTTTTTAACATATAGCGCTTATCAGAAGGTTCAGCTGTCCTTGAAAAATAATCTAGATATTCTATGCTTTACAGTACTAGTATTAGTGCAGAAAAGATCAATATCAAGAGATTCAGGCAATTGATTGAAGGTCCTACTTGCGCGCACGAGAAATGCATTCATTCTATAGTTGGTATTGGCGAAAGGCACCGCCAACACCGGCCGCTGTCTGACTCATTTGATCGGTACGAAGGCCGATCAAATGATCAAATGAGTCATGCCGTTTGGTGATCGGTTGAGAATAACACCACCCCATCTCTTTCCGTGGGTGTCGTAAGAGGCGACTAAGGAAACACAAATGAGACCTGCCTCCTAGTAATCCATCCCAGACGAAACTTTATTTTTTTTTCTGAATCTGAGGTGTCGTTCTATGGTCTCATGCGGTGTGGTAGGCTCCGTAAAGGGCCGTCTGGTTCGCGACCACCCTCCTACCGAAGTCCGACGCCAAACAGTCTGCTGTGTTCCGTTGGTGCGTGGGAATACCAGTGCTTTTATAGGCATTTTCTGGGTTAACTCGCTCCATCGTCGACCTCATCTTTGACCTTTATGGTCAAGATTGAGGTCAATGGTTAACCCATCTTATAATAATAAAAAATAAAAAAATAAAAAAAAACACATCCTTGTTAAAGGATTGTTATAGGAGGTGTTATTTACTACATACCTGAGGTTGATCCTGGTTCCTATACCAGGGAGTGACGACAGCCTCTCTGTATTTATCCGCGTCGAACACAAATACCTCTCCCTCTTTTAGTAGCGGGTTGGCTAAGGTTTTCACCTTTTCATTCTGAAAACAAAAGTTAAGTTCAACGGTTTGGTCGAGTGGTAGCGAGTTAGCGACGCTGCCTCTCGATCGGCGGGTCCTGGGTTCGATTCCCAGTCGGGGCAAATATTTGTGTAAAAAGCAGATGTTTGTTCTCGGGTCATGGGTGTTTGTGTCTGTCTTTGTGTGTTCCAAGGGACCCACGACACAAGGGAAAACCTTAATGTGGGCCTTTGAGTGTGAAGCGTTTTAAAAAAAATAAAAAAATAAAAATTGGGGAAAGTGACATTTTTTGAATTATCTTTTTTTGGGTTTTTTTGAAACACGTTGTGTATTTTTTTATTTCATAATTATAAGAAAGATAGTTTTAATTTTGTTAAGAATTTCCTTTTAAGTTCATTATCAAATCTTATCGCTTTTTAACGGAGTTTCAGCCGGGACCGTCGCGCGTCGGTTTAACGCGCCCTCCGAAGCAGAAAAACGCTCGTGATAAATTGCCAGTTTGGTCACCCATCAGGTTACCTGCCCTTGTGTTCGTTGCTTAACCTCTATACAGGGTGCAAGGGACAGCTTAGCAAAAATTACAATCCATTCGCGTTTAATGGGAGGTTTTCTTTTTGGGTAATAAAAAAAAGTAGTTCCCCAGAGCTCTCTAGATGGCGCTGAACTGACTCCGTTACTAGGTGCCAAAGCCAAAAGGCTTGGAGAAAAACATTGCATCAAATATTCTGTTCGTTTGCTTTGGCTTTCGATCGTCCTAGTTTTCTCGCGCTTTGTTATAATTCAGTTTTGTTTGTTCGTTGTTTTCGTAAAATCGTCTAACTACGCGTGGTAGATGTGATATTGATGTGATATGACAATAACGTTTCGTTTTATGATCTCAAAATTACGTTCAAGTGAATTAATCAAAAATAATGTAACGTTCCGTTCCTTGCAGTAACGTACCTTGTTTAGCGCCATCTATCCGGCGACTAGGGAAAAATTTAAAAAAAAGAAAAAGAAAATCCCTCATAGAAAAAAATCATCCTTGACCAACTTTTGGGACACCCTTTATGTATGTCTAGTAACTTACCTTTTTAACGACCGGCGTGGTCGGTTCTTCATCTTCTTCCTCGTTCTGCCAGAGACTCGGCCGCTCTATCTCCGATGTCTTCTTCTCTTCTGTGTGCTGGTAGATCAGCTCTAGGAACTCCCAGTCTATGTCTATCTTTGTGGTGCCGTCTTCTCTTGTCGCTGGAGAAAATTTACGATTCAGTTTTTCTTCTTCTTATCGTGTAGGTATAGTCAAGTGCATGGCGAACTTGGCTAACTCTGGTGTCAGTTTTCAAACCGCACAATGGCCTCTGACTTGGTTTAACGACTGTAGTCAATCGACAAAAGCCGTTGTCGGCTTAGCGTGCCCTCCGAAGCACGGAAACGCTCGTGATAAATTACAAATTTGGTTCCGTCTCTGTGTACGTTGCTTAACCACACTGATCGATTGAGTTCAGCGAGCGCCACTGGGCCACAAGTTTAAACTCAAAACTCAAAAGTGTTTATTTCATTGAACATAATATAAAACGATACTTGAACACGTCAGAATGATGAATTACATTAGCACTTTTGACTTTGCGTCTATTCGCAAAGGTTCCTTTGTTTTAATTTTGTAAAGAATTTCCTTTTAAGTTCATTATCAAACCTTATTTAACGGAGTTTCAGCCGGGACCGTCGCATCGGTTTAACGTGCCCTCCGAAGCAGAAAAACGATCGTGATAAATTGCCAGTTTGGTCACCCATCAGGTTACCTGCCCTTGTGTTCGTTCTCTCTTCTTTTTTTGAGGAGGCTGTTGTTTCTGTTTTTTGCAAACTAATTTAAAGTCAAAATACGTAGGTATATCATTGAATTGGGAAATTAGACAAAATAGGACATTTTTTACCAGCCCATACACGTCCCCACCGAGGGGCACGGGCCTCCCTGGGGATTTAGTCCATAGTACACCACGCTGGCCCAATGCGGGTTGGTGGACCGCTCGTCTTTCGAAAATTTTCTTGGACGGGCGGGTTTCATCACGATGTTTTCCTTCACCGTTGAGCAAGTGATAATTAGAAATCCGTACATAAATCCGAAAAGGCGAATTTAGTGGTACAGGCCCGCACCAGGATTTGAACTCACGACCTTCAGATTACAAGTCTGGCTCATTACCAACTGGGCTATCACCGCTAGCCCAAATAGGATATTATAGATATTAAAATAGGTATTGCAGCTGCAGTGCGTTATCGGTGCAGTAAAATTGAAGGTTACTCAAAAACTACTGGACCGATTTAAACATTTTTTTCAACAATTGAAAGCTCTTTTACCAGCGAGTGAAATTTTCCAAATTCCCCACGGGAACAAAGCTAGTTTATATATACAGCTATGCTTACTCTTGTAGGTGGGTACGATGTAGTAGTTATTGTAGTGGTGCGGCTCGCAGTGCAGCCGCATGCCGCGCCGCCGCACGCGCAGCACGGACGAGAACACGAAGCGCATGAACCTGTTACAATGGTAGGGTCAACATTTACATAAGAATGTTAGATAGAAACAAAAAATAAATAAAAAAAGTGATTTATTTGCCACAATTTGTTTACAAAATTATTTTAAAAACAATAAAAAAAAACAGCATATCGGTTCAGGACTCAGCGTGTTGCTGTGGCAGAACCATCAGCAGCTGGTATTCTGTCCTGGCCTTAACCAAAAAATAAAATAAATAATAATATGTTACTTAACATTAATAGATAGATATTTTATTGCATACTTCACAAGGTAAGACAAAAACATATAATACAATCTTATGATAAAAAGTATGCAAGGGCGGCCTTATCGCCAAACAGCGATGTTTTAGAATCTAAAATAAGATAGAGGCTTACAATAATTTGAATGAATGAATGGTTTATTTCTGCACACACAAAGCTTACATTATAACTTACATTAAATCAATTAATTTTAGAATTAAAATTATAAATTAAGGTATTATAATTTTCAAAAATTGTTGATAAATAATTAGACTTATATAAATAAAGAAACAGGCCGTAGCTCAGTGAGAATTTTGGCGCTGGATGCGACAAAGCATACCACCTGCGAGGTGTGCCGAGTGCGAGTATGTTACAATGCAGTCCTCGGATATAGCTTCATAATAGGGTAGATGACAAATTTTTTATTGTTCTAATTGAAGCTTCTTTACCTTATACCACGTTATTTTTTAATCAGTACGCAATTTTTTTTTATGGACTTAATCTTTATTAAAATTTTACAGACCGTATTTTTTGTTTTATATCGTTTCATATACAAATTTCAAGCTATTTTTGTATGGAAAAAAAAATAACATCGTCTAAATGACTTGAAACTTGGTAATAGTACTTCAACACAATGTGTGACACCCGTGTTTCTGCGTTTTACAAAATTCATCCTCTAAGACGTTAAAAAGGGTTATAAAATCTGAAAATTTTGGAAAAAATAAAAATTTTCCCTCCTTATTTAGGTACGTCCTAACTTCTATAACGTTACTTACACCTTAAAAAAATTGCGTACAGATTAAAAAGTCACCCTGTATAAATAGCCTGGTATAAAAAGTTTTTCAATATCTTTAAAAATAAGAAAGATTTAAACGTTTAAATCTCTCAATTAGACAGAGAAGGAAATACTAAACGATGACTTCATTGTTGAGTACCGTCATGTAAATTCAATACAAAATTATGTTTTGTAAGAAAGATATAGACATCAATGTCTATCTCCATTAGCGCCCTGCGAGTCCAATATAATAATGGATTCAGGATAATGTTTTTTTTTGTTATTTCTTTTACAATGCAGTTGCTCGGAAATGGCCCCGTAACATGGCCACGGAGTGTACGTTTACGTACCCCATAAAACACATGTCATGTTATGTAATTTTGAAATGAGAAGAAGATTATGAAAAGACAAAAAATATTTGAAGTAATGAGCAAATAAACCATTTTTCATATACCAAAATTCAACTTCAGTGGCTATTCTGTGATCCAGTAAAGTTATTTTTTTTATTAAATGATGAATAAAAAGTAAGCAAAAAGTGAATAAAATACTGACAAAAATGTATGACGCAATAAAGAGTAGATGATTTGATAATTCAGTGACCCTTTTGACAAGTGAGAGCATTACCTTTTTTATGAAACTTCATGCTGGCTGTATAGAATGACAGCAAAAAGTTTTTATGTCTGACAAAATAATTATTTCTGACGAAAATCTTAATTTTCAGTGAAATAAAATATAAAAGTGAATTATTTATTTTACTTTTTAATAAAACAAATCTGATTTTTAACAAATAGTTGAACTATTTAATAATTTATGTAGGTGCAATTGGCATTTTATTTACTTAGCCTTTGCCTCATAATTCTGGAAAAATATTTTGCTCGCCATTGTTTTGCCCGCAATTTGAAATTATTTGTTCAACAAAATCATTTTTGTGTTATAAAAATATTAATTCCTTAATGTTTTGTGTTTAATCGTAAAATATTAGTGCACATTGTTCGATTGTAACACGTTTCCAGTGAATGTTGATTGAAAATACTATCTTTTAAGAACTTTGGATATACCTATACGATGTAAGTTTTTGACAAAAAATTTTTTAGTTTTTTTTCCTCGGCTACTGCATTGTAAAACGTTGAACAATATACGTGCCTTAGGTAATGTGTAACTGGAGCCCTATAAAACACTCGCTTCGCTCGTGTTTCAAATGGGCTCACGTTACACATTACCTACGACACTAGTATCGTTAATAACTATAATTTGCCTTAAATTTGTTTTTGTCTTTGTGTCTGTTAAGTGTCTTCTGTGTTTCTTCTGTTTTTCTATATTGTGACGTCTGTGTTGTACGCCGAAATAAAGCATTTTCTATCTATCTATCTATCTATATTGATGGGGCTGCCCCGCTTCTGCAGCGCATCAGGCATGTTCGCGGACGCACGCACAGATGATTTCTATGCGATTGTGCGGAAGCGAGCTGCCTCGTTGCTCTGCAGGGTGCGGGCCAGCTCCAACTCTATTCTGAGTACCGTGGTGGCGAGATGTGACTCGGATATCATGCGCCACCTCACTAGCGTGTTGGTTGCATGAGGTGTTTTGTATGTATTATTATTTATTTCAATGTATTTAATTTCTATTATTTTACATAGGTTAAGTTTTACTAACACATAATGAGCCCCTGTAGCTTAAATAAATAAATAAATTATAATTAATTATTATAATGTCTGATGGGCTATAAGTTTTTATGTTTGATTTGACAAATATAATGAAGACTCCAAGGTCTTGAGTCTGTATCATTAAAAGCATAATTTACAAGAAATTTACGCATAAAATCTTACTTTTGATCATTACATGAACACATAAGACGATAAACAATATTTCCCTATTTTGAAGGTTTTTTTAATTAATAATGAGATGGGTTAACTCTTGACCCCAATCTTGACCAAGGTTCTAGATGAGGTCGATGATGGAGCGAGTTAACCCAGAAAATGCCAACTAAGGCACTGGTATTCCCACGCACCGACGGAACACAGCAATCTGTTTGGCGTCGGACTTCGGTAGGAGACGGCCCTTTACAGAGCCTAC
Source organism: Aproaerema taeniolella (assembly GCA_949987775.1). Taxonomy (NCBI): domain Eukaryota; kingdom Metazoa; phylum Arthropoda; class Insecta; order Lepidoptera; family Gelechiidae; genus Aproaerema; species Aproaerema taeniolella. The sequence goes on from OX465244.1 coordinate 1,845,350, forward strand.
CACACCGCATGAGACCATAGGACGACACCAGGTTTTCAGAATATCCAGTAAAAGTGTGTCTATTTTGTCGGTGTAGGTACTTAAGAAATGTTATTCAAACATTTCTGACGATTAATACATATGAAGAAATATACTGCCGTGTTCACCGTGTGGTGATCGGTTGAGAATAATAACACCCATTTCTTTCCGTGGGTGTCGTAAGAGGCGACTAAGGAAACACAAATGAGACCTGCCTCCTAGTAAACCATCCCAGGCAACGACACCTCAGTTTTGTTTTCAATCTGAGGTGTCGTCCTATGGTCTCATGCGGTGTGGTAGGCTCTGTAAAGGGCCGTCTGGTTCGCGACCACCCTCCTACCGAAGTCCGACGCCAAACAGCTTGCTGTGTTCCGTGGGTGCGTGGGAGTACCAGTGCCTTAATTGGCATTTTCTGGGTTAACTCGCTCGATCATCGACCTCATCTATGACCTTGGTCAAGATCGGGGTCAAGAGTTGACCCATCTCATAATAATAATAAAAAACTGTGATATTGTAATTTAATATTTGAATTTATTAAATTTTATTAATAAATTATTTTTTAAGGGTCTACAAATGTAGTATCTTTGTAATGTACCTGAAATATTTTTTTTTGTATTCCTACCTCCTCACTAATCGGCCCCGTCGTACCGTCATCCTGACGTCAGCGTCCGGTACATACTCCACTGACACGCGGACCTCTCTATGTAAACTGTAAATGTATTCCTACCTCCTCACTAATCGGCCCCGTCGTACCGTCATCCTGACGTCAGCGTCCGGTACATACTCCACTGACACGCGGACCTCTCTATGTAAACTGTAAATGTATTCCTACCTCCTCACTAATCGGCCCCGTCGTACCGTCATCCTGACGTCAGCGTCCGGTACATACTCCACTGACACGCGGACCTCTCTATGTAAACTGTAAATGTATTCCTACCTCCTCACTAATCGGCCCCGTCGTACCGTCATCCTGACGTCAGCGTCCGGTACATACTCCACTGACACGCGGACCTCTCCTGACCGAGTGTACACTGGAAACGCTGGGATTTGAAGACTGTGGACAAAATAACAAGATTATTCGAGAACTTTTAATGTGGCACTTTTCACAGACAAAAAAAATCTGGGAGATATATTTTTGTAGCTTCTCGCCAGGGACTCCGTTTCCGTGGGAATTTCGGGAATGAATTATAATAACCATTCCTTTTGAATCATTCTTTCTATTGCTGAAAACTGTGTTAAAATCCGTTGAGTAGTTTAAGAGATCTAAGTGAGCAGACAGCGGAAGCGACTTCATTTTATACTATGTAAAGATTATTTAAGCCCATAACGAGCGGTCCACCAGCCCGCGTTGGGTCAGCGTGGTGGACTGTGGCCCAACTCCTCTTCGTCTTTCGAAAGGAGTCCCGTACCCCTTGGTTTATGGATGCGCGCCCCCTTTTATGGTTTTTTTTTTTATCAGCCCATGTAAGTCCCCTGCGCGCTGCCCCAATTCGGGTTAGATTGGGTTACTTTGAATCAGCTAATGAAATTCTTCTCACCAGCCCATATACGTCCCCACCTCAGGGCACGGGCCTCCCTTCGAAACACGAAGGGGGTTTAGGCCATAGTCCACCACGCTGGCCCAACCAATGCGGGTTTGGTGGACCGTTCGTCTTTCGAAAATGAATTTCCTTGGACGGGCGGGTTTCATTACGATGTTTTCCTTCACCGTTGGGCAAGTGATAATTGGAAATCCGTACATAAATCCGAAAAGACGAATTTAGTGGTATAGGCCCGCACCAGGATTTGAACCCGCGACGCATTACAAGTCTGGCTCATTACCAACTGGGCTATCACCACTAATGAAATTAAAGGATTCAAATTCGCCTACAAACTAAACAAAGTTGTCGAAATAACAGAAATGGAAAAATCGGCTAGTAAAAATTATTTTTAAGGAGTTTTATATGGATTTCTTGGGGCAAGTTGTTCAGTTTTATAGAGAGAATAGATAGATAGATAGATAAGACATTTATTTCCATCACAGTACACACTTACAAAGATTTAGTACAGAAAGAGACAAACACAAAAGCAACGATAGAGTTTTACAATACAACAAACAAGGAAATAAGGAACAAAAAAACAATAAATAGCAAAGAAAGTAGATAAGATAAGCACAGAAACATAGAGCGTAATAACATAGAGAAATAGAACACACATAATAATAACAATAATTAAAAAAAAAAACAAAGCAAAGTAAGTGTGCGCTGCAGGAAACGAGGTTGCAGCTCAGTATAAAGTTTTACCGTAGGTGGCAAAACACTGATTTTCAGCTGCCGCCTACAAGGTAGTACCGGGCGCGAGTGCAGCAATACGATTGCAAACCAGAATTATGCTAAGAACCGATTCATAGTACGGGCTTGCACTCAGTACAACAATATCTATGACGAAGTCAACATTTTCGACAACAAAGCATCAAGATTCACGTCTGCTATTAGAAAGCTCATGAAGTTAAAATGAAACATATTACTTTATTAATATTGTACCCAACCGTAGAAATTTGAAAAATTGTGTAGCCTGTGTCACTCAGGGATAATGTAGCATTCTAATGGTGAAAGAATTTTTCAAATCGGTCCAATATTTTCGCAGCTTATTCAAAGCAAACAGACAAAATAGAGCTTTCCTCTTTAATATTAACATGACATACCCTTAGGATGCTATAAGTCTTGGACTGAGAGTAAAAGTATTTTTTTTATGTTTTATATTATGATTCAACGAAAATGTGATAAATATTCAGTGAAAACTGTTTTTGGCTTACGTGTTACTTAATGTGTATAATTTAAATGTATTATATTATGCTGTAAGTTTTCCTAAATAAATAAATAAATAAATAAACCCACTACTCGACCATTATACTCACTTGTCTGGCTCCTCCCTGGCCATGAGTATGCCTATGGCCTGGTTGGCGTGTTGCGGCGCGTGTAATCTTCTTCCGCGCGTGTTGTATCGTTCCGGGAGCGCGCACCACAGCTTCGACACTATGGCGTATAGCATGTTGCGTTTTGTACCTATTGTAAGAAAATATTTTATTAATATTCATGCTGGGGGAGTGGAAGAAAGAATTATAATGTACCAGCTGCCAGCTGAAATTAATGAATACAATAAAATCCAATAAAGAACACAACAAATTAACTAGTAACATATAATTTAACGCACATTTGGAATAGGCGCCGTATGGTGATCGGTTAAGAATAACACCACCCCATCTCTTTCCGTGGGTGTCGTAAGAGGCGACTAAGGAAACATAAATGAGACCTGCCTCCTAGTAATCCATCCCAGGCAACGACACTTTTCATTTTTTTTTCTGAATCTGAGGAGTCGTCTTATGGTCTCATGCGGTGTGGTAGGCTCTGTAAAGGGCTGTCTGGTTCGCGACCACCCTCCTACCGAAGTCCGACGCCAAACAGCTTGCTGTGTTCCGTCGGTGCGTGGGAGTACCAGTGCCTTTATTGTCATTTTCTGGGTTAACTCGCTCCATCGTCGACCTCATCTTTGACCTTATGGTCAAGATTGAGGTCAAGAGTTAACCCATCTTATAATAATAATAAAAAAGGCGCAAAGTTAAAAATGCTAATGTTATTCATTACTTTGACTTATTTTAAGTAACATTCTCAATTTTCTATTAAATAAAACTGTTTTTAGTCCACGATACAAAAAAGGGGTGTCATAAATTTGACCCAGTTGGAAATGAGCCAGACTTGTAATCGGAAGATTGCGGGTTCAAACCCTGGTGCGCACCTGTACCACTAAATTCGTCTTTTCGGATTTATGTACAGATTTTTCACGAGAGAAACATCGTGATGAAACCCGCACGTCCAAGAAAATTCGTCCACCACCCCGCATTGTGCCCGCGTGGTGCACTATGGACTAAATCCCCTTCGTGTTTGGAAGGGAGGCCCGTGCCTTGAGGTGGGGACGTATATGGGCTGGTAAAAAAAAAGCAACATTGCGAATGTCCTATAAAAAAAGCTATTTTCGACTTTGATTTGACTGTCTTTAATCCTGAAGTTAGAGACTGGCTAGCAAAAGCGTGACCTGAAAAAACGCGGCAAATTTAAAAAATCTTTGTGTGGTATTACTGACTATAGCAGGAGAAATGTGTTTTGATACTTAAGTATTTTTTTTATTTACGACAGTTTTTTTAAATAGTTGTTTACGAATTAAATGTATAATACAACCACAGAATAAATAATAGTACTAACGTACAGAAGTCTCACTCCCTAACAAAAGTCAACTTTAGGCATAAAAATTTGCCTACTATTGCAAGCGGCATAGGCTTGCAAGAGAAATTGAAACTTATAGTCAGCCGCTAGCGTTTATATTCTATTGCGGACCGCCGACTCGATGCCGCGTTCGCGACGAGAGCTCAGGGTTAACACTCGCCGCCGATTTAGAGGTAAAATTATTATTGAAATTAATTAAGAAATATAATACTGCTTATATCAAGAGTAACTTTAGTAAGGAAGTGTAGTAAGTAAAAACACAAGTTAACATAACCAACCACGTTATTTAATACCTAGCCTATTTACTTACTAACTACAGACACCTACAGACTATTGTGATGGCAAAACGTGTTTCTGTCTGGTTTTAATATTGTCAATAAGTAGATACACATATTATTTTGTTCAACACGCGACCGTTGCGGCCCACGCGCGCGGCGAGTGCCACCCCGCGCTCGCTGCATACTCAGTATGCCCGCCGCAAGAACATGCCTAAACAAAGGAGTGACACCCCCCTGATACAACTAACTATTTAAAAATTTTAGATGCACATAACCTGTGTGTTTAATCTCAATTTCATTAGTTTAGGCTCCTTCGGAACCTTGACTGTCATGGATATGTGGGAGTAAAAAAAACGAGTGTGTAGATTTATTTACTACACAACAAGAATTATGAGTCGTAGCAAAACACTGACAATATAATGACATACTTTGACGAATCTTTGAAAGCTTAATAATGTTGCGATAATAAATTTTTCAGAAAAATTCAAAAAAAAAACGCTTTCGCTAGTCATACTCTAGCAACACTCTGTGTTAACAAGTCGCATACTTACCAGTCCTGTTTACAGTTTCTGTCTCCTCGCTTTCAGGCTTCGCTTCAGTATTGACATCTGCGTTCTTCGGTGGATCTAACTCTGAATCACTTGTGTCTACCACTGGTTGGCAGTCAGTGAACGCCCATGCGGTCTGTAGAGTAAAAGAAAAATAAATAAGTTATAAAGAATAGAATATTGAGTTTATGAGAAAAATGTTGAGTTTATGACAACAAAATGTTGAGTTTACTAGAACAAAATGTTAAGTTAAAAAAACAAGATTTTGAGTTAAAAAGATCAAAAAATTTAGTTGATAAATCTATATCCATAAAAATGAAACACTAAATCTGTTGCTAAGCGCAAAACTCGAGAACGGCTGGACCGATTTAGATGAGTCTTTTTTTGTTGTGTTCCTTATTGTCACTACCATGTTTAATATATTAAAAAAAAATTAAAATCCACCGGGATAATTCCCATGGGAACAAATTCGCGGGCGGACAGCTAGTTTAAATAAAAAATAAAAATGTAAATCCCGACAATCATAGCGTATCTAATAAATTTTAAATAACTATTAAATGCGTGAACCAATTTGATCATACATAGTTAGGAAACCAGGTATGGGACGTGGTCCATGATTACGTCAAAGGACGATGCGTCAAAACGTCCCCCAAAAACCCATTTCCGACCAACAGATTTGAAATGTATCTCAGATAAAAGATATTAATATATTGATAACTTTTTACTATGGCAACATCCCTCAAATGTGTGGGACATTCTGGGAAAATATTATTTTAATATTTTTATTGATTACAAAAGTAACAGTATGTTATTTAAAAACTCTTTGATTTTCACCATATTCATAGTATTTTTATTGTTTTTATATTCGTATTATCATCTCAGGTAAACATATAAAACACATACAAAAATAAAAACCGATATTTGGTCAATCTTTAATTATGTGTTATTTCTAAACCCCATGGATTTTGACATTGAATGTAGCTTTTTATCTCTTTAAAGATACATACGAAACTGTCGACATGCACAAAAGGTCTGTCGGAGGGGGGGGGACAGGTCCCATACAAATTTGGTCATTACCCTTTGTTATTATAAGTTAGACGAATATTTACCTGAGAAATTTTAAAATTTTAACACTTTGACACATTAATTATACATAATTTATTTTGACGTTTACAATTATTATTATTATTAGCTACAATATTTAATATTTGACATCTAATTTGTACTTGATATTAATTCTGACATAAACCAATTCTTTACTAATGACATTTTAATTAACAGTTTATAGACATACTATTTGAATTTATACTCATTCTGACATTTTAATTCTAACATTGACATTTACACACAACAATGAATTATAACATATTTGACATATTATATAGAATATATATAGAATATTATATAGAATATAATAACTAATAATGATAACTTAAGCTAATAGTACTAATATTGACATCGCATATTATTTAACCTCATATTTGTTTTATTATTCAATATATTATTCAAATACATTATTTCGATAAATTAATAAATTTTACAAATAAGTTAACAAAAATGCCAGTCTGCCTGCCGTTCCACTTTTGCAATGCCCGACAGGGTTCATGTGTATATAGAAGAACATATTGTAGATAAAGACCTTTTATACTCTGTACATATGAATAGCAATAAATGATGAATTGAATTGAATTGAAAACAAAAACACCACATCGAAATTGGTCCATCTGTTAGGTGCCACAGAGCAAAGGTAAAATTATGATATGTACGCGAATTTAGACACGTTTTAGTATTAAATTATGTGTCCAAATCGCGAAATTTTAAGGCGACTTCAGCACCCGATAAAGGCAGCACGCATAGGAATAGTGCCATCTCCGTCTCTCAACAGGCCTGGGCCGGCAGTGCGAACAGAGTCGATACACGAAGTTTACGGACTATGAAAACGTGCGTGCGTAAAAACATGTTCGAAAGTTAGAAAAATGAGATTTATGGAAAGGTAACAGCTTAAATCGAATAATGCGTTAACTACTTATCGAGAGTGTTCAATCACGAACATTTTGATAGCAAATTCAAGTTCCTGTGTGCATTTTACTATCTTTTTTACAGCTTAAAAGATACACAATATTGGTATTTAGAGGTGACTTTGTGAGCTTTTTCAATCGAACCAAAAGTGCTGAATCATGTTTTCAGCAAACTACTTATCTAGTTTATGTCCTGAATATTACCGTAGTATTTTTTTCTTCGATTTAATGCAGTGCGTCATGCTTATCTACGCATCATAAAATCGTAATTTAGGTGCTGTAGTCGCCTTAAAGTATGTAAGATACACATACCCGTTTATAATAGTACTGCCTCCGTTTGGTAGTCCCGGGCCGCGCTGAGTCGCTCGGGTCGTTAGAGTCGATGTTAGTCGTCTCTAACTCGGCTGCCTTGAAGTTCTCTTTACCTGTTTGTAAATAATACCATTGTAAGAACTTCTTGTCTGTTCGTCTTGGAAGGAGACTAAATTTTTGCGAAAGTACGATAATTCGAATTTCTGACCCAAAAAACTCCTAAAGTTAAGTGGACTGATTCACATCCTAAATTTCCACTACTTCTTCTTATCGTGCAGATATAGTGAAGTGTGTGGCGAACTTGGCTAACCTTGGTGTCAGAGTTTTTAAATTTAATTTTCGCGGACGAAGATGTTAGCTTTTTTGTTTTGTTTGTTGCAAATTAAAAAGTCTATGCTTTCACACGCTGATTGTAAGAATCCAATGTATGTATGCGTGTATGAGTGACTAGCTGATGCCCGCAACTTCGTTTGCGTGTTAATTTTTTCTTTTGAACAGATTACACTTTGACGGATTAAATATTGATTTAGTTTAAGATTTAGACTTTTACATACAAAAGTTTTTTCCCGCTAACTCCCGTTCCCGTGGGAATTTTGCAATATCCTGTTGCAACTAAGCTTTAAGTTTACTAAGGTACCTGCATGCCAAATTTCAAGCGTCTAACTTAAGCGGTTTATATTTTTCATACAAAAGGATTTTCCCGCTAGTTCCCGTTCCCGTGGGACAAAAGTCATTTTAATCGGACAGCCAAGTGAGGTGAACTTGGCTAACCCTGGTGTCAGAGTTTTCAAACCGCACAATGGCCTCTGACTTGGTTTTAACGACTGTAGTCAATCAATAACAGCCAGGACCGACAGCTTAACGTGCCCTCCGAAGCACGGAAACGCTCGTAATAAATTGCCACTTTGGTCACCCATCAGGTTCCCTGCCTCTGTGTACGATGTTATTAGGTAAGTTACTACACAAAAATACAAAGATAGACATAGATCGGGAATTCCTAGAGCTGATCTACCAGCACACAGAATAAAGCGGCCGAGTCTCTGGCAGAACGAGGAAGAAGATGAAGAACCGACAAATTTTTATAAAGTTATATATACACATCAACGCGGTCTAAGGATATTGCACGATTTTTCATAGAAAAGAGGCCTGTTTGAGAAGCTATAAAAGCATACTCGAGATACATGGAGGGCTATAATTTTCAAACCAGCACGTGCTAAACTTGAATTTTCAATTCTAGTCAATAAATTTTGTTTTACTTGAAATTTGTGAAACGTGACGGAAACAAAAACGAAAATGCAATTTTTGCCTGCTTTTTGTATGAAAATGGTCAAATTTACGCATTTTTTTTTTCATTTTCGTCACGTTTTCACAAATTTAAAGTAAAACAAAATTTATTGACTAGAATTGAAAATTCAGGCTTAGCACTCGCTCGTCTGAAAGTTATAGCCCTCCATGTATGTGGAGTATGCTTTTATAGCTTCTCAAACAGACCTCTTTTGTATGAAAATTCGTGCAACATCCCTAGACCGCGTTGATGTGTATCGTTTACCTATAGGCATGAGCTGGTTGTCCAGCTCCCCCGACTTGTGCAGGATGCGGCACGCCTGCAGCGCCACCACGCGGCGGGCCAGCGCGCGCGTCGGCATCGGGTGACCCTAGGGGGGGGGGGAGTACTTATGTTATGTTTTTTAGAGTGAGTTTTTTGAATATCTTTAAAATCAATTTATGTGTTTATTAGCTTTCCGCCCAAATCCTAACTTCCTAACTAATATTATAAATGCGAAAGTAACTCTGTCTGTCTGTCCGTCTTTCACGCCTAAACTACTGAACCGATTTTGATAAAATTTGGTACAGAGATAGATTAGAGCCTGGGAAAGGACATAGGCTACATTTTATCCCGCAGTTGGGCACGATATAACCTGTAGTCCACGCGGGCGGAGCCGCAGGCGGACAGCTAGTATGGTATAAAATGTAGCCTATGTCCTTTCCCCGGCTCTAATTTATCACTGTACGAAATTTCATTAAAATCGGTTCAGTAGTTTAGGCGTGAAAGACGGACAGACAGACAGACATAGTTACTTTCACCTTTATAAAATTAAGTATGGATTAGAATAAAATTTAATGAAAATGTACAAAGGTAATACTCAAATTAAAAATACAATTTTAGTCTTAAACCTAAAGTTCCCATAACGCTGGCCGCGTTGCCGCACTGAATTGTCAAGGACAACCTTTGCACCAGGAATACTCCGGAGCGGGAATCAGTGTGGTTTGAGTGTCTAGCCGGGAGATTTTACCCGTTCACGAGAATGTAGTCCAATAATTCTACTTATTTTGTCTTCTAAATTGCTTTTCCTAACACCGTCAATTAAAAGTGTATCACTTTAAGTGCCTCACCTCACCTTAAGGGCCTAACTGCTTCAATTCTAAGTGCCTTATCAGTAAAAACTGCCTCAATCTACTCACCACAATATTATATTTGATAGGACAATTGAGATGTAGGTCAGGACAGCTGAGACATGTCGCCCGGAGAGATCTCGCATATTCAGGTCGATAGCAAATCGTTTGTGACGACAAACAAGCAAACTTTCATCGTTTGTGACGGTATACTTTCGCCAAAAAATCAAAAAAACATGGTTCAGCCAGCCGGATTTTGCACTTTTCGGAGCACATCAGATCTCAGCTCCTGAAGGGTTTTCGGGATTCGTTCCTGATCAAAAGTAATGTGACGCGTATGTGACAGAAATCCAAACTGATTTCATCTATCGTGATGCAATACTTTTGGAGAAATCTTGAAAAACAAGTGTCCAGCCAGCCTGATATCCGGCTGGCTGAACCACTTGTTTTTCGTCGATTTCTCGCTAACTAACGCGTTTCACTCTGAACTTTTTTGATCAAAGGTTTGTGATGGCAATGTGACAGGGTACCATGCAGGTTTGAACGCCCGTAACGCATACATTTTTGAGATATTCCAGAAAACTAAATGGTTCAGCTGGAAAAAGTCAGGCCAGCTGAACCACCTGTTTCTACCACTTCCAGGTGCGCTACACTCGAGGAATCTAAACCAAAGGTTTGTGACAGAGATGATAAATACGATGGTTCGTTTGTGACGGCTCAAAATGCAGCCCAAAAAAAGTTATAAGCGATTCTTTTTTTTCCATACATTGATTAAACTAGGTGACCATGCTTTCAGTATTGCAAGGACAGTCCCTAATTGAATTAAATATTAAAGCTTTAATAGAATGAGCAAGGCGTCGTGTAGATGACTAAAATTATATTAACAATTAAATTAAACAATACTATATAAGTCATCTTTCAATATCACCTAATAAGGTAGGTACACTTAGACGATAAATTATATTGCGTAATGAGAACGAATGACTGCGTGCAATATTATTATGACTTCTTAATGCGGCGGTACTGGTTACGCACCGCACACAAGAGGATAATATCCAAGAATGATGAGCCAAAAGCTACGAATAAAAACAAGTCACTTGTGAATCAAGCTAAAAAATGCTACGTACGAAGGGTTTCCATCGCGGTTGATTTTTCCAACAGTTTGTCAATGACTTAATCGCAGTGGTCATGCCTAAAACAAACTGATTGGCTAATTTGTACATATTTATTATATTTAAATGTGGGACCAAATTTGTTGTTCATTTAACTTCTAGACATATTATTTTTAGATCAAAAGAATAATAGTATTTATTCTCTTAATTTTGTTACTTACATACACCTACTTACCTTTAGTATTTTTAGCGTGGGGCGTTCAGTGTTGGTAGTTGCTGTGGCCTGGCCTTATTATCAGAAAAGGTTATGTTATGAAAATACATATAAAATAAAATAACATAATTTTTTAAAAATCACATTTTAATTAACAGTGTATAAAATATTACTCAATATTCACTAATTATGCATAACAATTTAAGTCTTAATTACCTTGTAATCACAGATTGAGAAAATATTAACTATTACTTACTAAGGGCGGCTACATATACATTCTGAAACGAGTAACGAGCACACATGTAAGTCGTGTGTGGAAATAAAGCTGCCGAATTAAGTGGATTTACATGTTTGAGGATTCCAATTCGGAATTTCTGATGTGGTGGGCCTTATTATAGTAGGTAGGTAAAGCTTCTTTGTTAAACTAATATATAATATCCATTATACTTATGTACTATTTCCATTATAACTGTGCTTTACTTCTTACAATTATTATATAACAATAATATGCACCAAACATGCGTACATGCGTGTACTATTATTTCTTTGGCTTTACGAAATATGACTTAATATTTACTAATATTTATATGTATAAAAAAAAGTCTTTTTAAATCTCATAATCACAGACTGAGAAAATAGTTTCTTTAACTAACAATAGGTTTGAACAATTTGCTTTATATACACTAGGTTAGGACGGTATTACATAAAGTACTCCATAAATATTGTCCATAAGCGTGATTGACTAAATTATTTTGAGATTGATTGTATTTAAAATAAAAAGTTAGTGCCAAAAAAGCCCTCGTTTGCATAATTTGTTCTCATTGCGCAATATAATTTATCGTCTAAGTGTACTGCAAGGTGTATTTTAGGGGGCAGTAATAAAACAGCTTGCTTCTTCGTGTTATTTAGTTATAATTAACAACAGCTTCTTCGTAATCACAATCTTTTACTTCATTTACAAAAATCACAATTGTAACACAGATACTTTTTATTTTTAAATAGTGCTATTGCACGCCTATCATCGCATACAATTTTATCGCGGGCTAAGATTATTAATCCGCAAAGAACAAATATTCAATCCGCCACGATCAAACAATGAATAATGAATCGCGCAAGACCAGATCTTCAATCATTTCGAATCAATCTTTCTGGCATAAAAGGGGCGGTGTACGCCAATGCCAATTAATTTACCTTTGCCTAAATTAAAAAAAAAAATGGTTATTTGTTGATGGCATTCTATACGTCAGTCATGTCACTGTCATGTCATAGCAAAAATTTTCTTTGTATAATTTTTTCTAAATTTTTATCTTTTTTAGCAGGTAATGTTAATAAAAAACATCCCTGGGCTGTTAGTTAGTTTTTTTTTTTAAATGTGTTAATGTTATTGTGTTCTGTTCGTAGTGAAATGAAGACAACCATGGATTGTGAATGGAAGAATGCGGGAAGTCTCCGGCTCGGTTCTGCCTTCGCTTATGTTGGCGAATATGATGGGCGTCCGAAGCTGAGCATCCCAACCTCTTCCATCGTTAGCTGAGGCCCGCGCCGTGCAGCAGCAAGTTATAAGCCGTATCAAGACGCTGGTGCTATGCCGCGAGTTTCAAGCCCTTATTTGTACGGAGTGCTACATATCAGGTGCAGGAGTTTCAATAGAAGGACCATGGAAAGGGGAGAGTGACATGGTTTATGTCCCCTCTCAATGGCCCTCCTTTGTTATTGGCCTCTTTTCATTAATTTTTCTTTTCAGCGAGGTCCGCATGGGAAAAACTCCCTTTTTCCAATTAAGGAGGGGAGGAGGGTTTATGTTGGCCCTCATACTCAGTGGTCCTCCGCCCCTGAGGCCATAACATGGGCACTCCGACAAAAAATGCATGTGAGGGTGAGGTCAATGCAATTTTGTGCACTCACATGTTATATCTTTTGGGCATACTGTAATAAGGGCATTATGGTACAAGGACGTTTTGGTAATAGGGGACAGGGTAACAGGGGACAGGGTAATAGGGGGTTTGGTAAGATAATTCGAATGAGAAAGAAGTTGCGTTATGCCCGATCCTCTGTGAAGGTCTGCATACCACAGTACCTTATTAGGTGATATTGAAAGATGACTTATATAGTATTGTTTAATTTAATTGTTAATATAATTTTAATCATCTACACGGCGCCTTGCTCATTCTATTAATGCTTTAATATTTAATTCAATTAGGGACTGTCCTTGCAATACTGAAAGCATGGTCACCTAGTTTAATCAATGTATGGAAAAAAAAGAATCGCTTATAACTTTTTTTGGGCTGCATTTTGAGCCGTCACAAACGAACCATCGTATTTATCATCTCTGTCACAAACCTTTGGTTTAGATTCCTCGAGTGTAGCGCACCTGGAAGTGGTAGAAACAGGTGGTTCAGCTGGCCTGACTTTTTCCAGCTGAACCATTTAGTTTTCTGGAATATCTCAAAAATGTATGCGTTACGGGCGTTCAAACCTGCATGGTACCCTGTCACATTGCCATCACAAACCTTTGATCAAAAAAGTTCAGAGTGAAACGCGTTAGTTAGCGAGAAATCGACGAAAAACAAGTGGTTCAGCCAGCCGGATATCAGGCTGGCTGGACACTTGTTTTTCAAGATTTCTCCAAAAGTATTGCATCACGATAGATGAAATCAGTTTGGATTTCTGTCACATACGCGTCACATTACTTTTGATCAGGAACGAATCCCGAAAACCCTTCAGGAGCTGAGATCTGATGTGCTCCGAAAAGTGCAAAATCCGGCTGGCTGAACCATGTTTTTTTGATTTTTTGGCGAAAGTATACCGTCACAAACGATGAAAGTTTGCTTGTTTGTCGTCACAAACGATTTGCTATCGACCTGAATATGCGAGATCTCTCCGGGCGACATGTCTCAGCTGTCCTGACCTACATCAATTGAGCGGCAGTCTCAGGGTACAGACGTATGCCTTCCGCGTGTGGTTTGAGTGTGTAGCCGGCAGACTGACTTCCTCCATCCACCATTGAGGCGCGAGACGCGACCAATTATCCATTTACCCTTTCACGAGAGTGTCCAATAATACGACTAATTTTGTCTTCTAAATTGCTTTTCCTGACACCGTTAATTTAAAGTGTATCACTTAAAGTGCCTCACCTCACCTTAAGTGTCTCACCTCACCTTGAGTGCCTCACATCACCTTAAGCGCCTTACCTAACCTTAAAAGCCTAAGTGTCTAACCTCACCTCAAGTGCCCCACATCACCGTGAGTAAGAGCCTCACTTCATCTTAAGTGCCTCAATGTCTCACCACTCCTTACGCCTAAGTGTCACACCTCACCTTAAGCGCTTCACGTTACCCTAAGTGCCTTCTCTCACCTTAAGTGCCTTACCTCACCTTAAGGGCTTAACTGCTTCAATTCTAAGTGCCTTATCAGTAAAAACTGCCTCAATCTACTCACCACGATATTATATTTGACAGGACAATTGAGCGGCAGTCTCAGGGTACAGACGTATGCCTTCCGTGCGTGGTTTGAGTGTGTAGCCGGCAGACTGACTTCCTCCATCCACCATTGAGGCGCAAGACGCGTGAACGTATCTGACGGTAGTTTGCCGCAGTACCTTGGAATACAAATAGTTTTTTTTTTTATGAGTCAACTCTTGACCTTAATCGAAAATGCCTATCAAGGCACTGGTACTCCTACGCACCGACGGAACACAGCAAGCTGTTTGGCGTCGGAATTTAGTAGGAGGGTGGTCGCGAACCAGACAGCCCGACACAGAGCCTACACTGCATGAGACCATAGGACGCCACCTCAGATTTAGAAAAAATGCCTGAGGTAGATTGATAGGAGGCCGGTGTCATTGAGTTTCCTTAGTCGCCTATTACGATACCCATGGAAAGAGACCACACACGCAAAAAAGTATATCTATAACGCCTATAATCCCTTACAGGGTAGGCAGAATATCATGAGGTTTTGGAATCAGTATACGAACAACAGCCGGAAAGAATTTTTTGGATTTTGTGAACCCTCGACGTTTTGCGCTGTACAGATGACAGTGAAAGTGCAGAGTACAGTCCCAGTTGTAAAAAAAACCCAAGGCTAGACTATTTTCATTTAATTGCATATAAAAACTCATACACTGATGAAAATGCATGACGTCACAGGCTAGTATTTCAATAAATTCAATATCAAGAGTGTTTTGACTGGAAAAGGGTATTCCAGAAGAATAATTCTATAGCAATGATCTAAACCTATCGGTTTCTCTGACAGCAGGGCCACGGAGGCATTTGCTCCACTGTGATGTCTTGACCTGCCAAATCCTGGATCATGGTCAAGCGTACCCCGAATGAGAAGCAGGACTGTACACCGTGTGGTGATCGGTTGAGAATAACACAACCTTATTTCTTTCCGTGGGTGTCGTAAGAGGCGACTAAGGAAACACAAATGAGACCTGCCTCCTAGTAATCCATCCCAGGCAACGACACTTCACTTTTTTCTGAATCTGAGGTGTCGTCCTATGGTCTCATGCGGTGTGGTAGGCTCTGTAAAGGGCCGTCTGGTTCGCGACCACCCTCCTACCGAAGTCCGACGCCAAACAGCTTGCTGTGTTCCATCGGTGCGTGGGAGTACCAGTGCCTTTATAGGCATTTTCTGGATTAACTCGTTCCATCGTTGACCTCATCTTTGACCTTATGGTCAAGATTGATGTCAGAGTTAACCCATCTTATAATAAAAAAAGGACTAAGCACTAGGAAGAAGACTCACCTATTTATCAGAGCGATGGCTGTGCTCAAATCTACACTGGCTATACTTTCTTCTCCTTTTTTATCACTTTTCTTATTATTTTCTTCACTATTTTCCTTAACGCACGAACATTCAGTATTAACACTATCTTTTTCTTTCTTACACTTATTACAAATAAGATTTTCAGTATTATTAAATTCATTTTCGTGATTATCAATGTTGTTTTCTATTATTTTATTGTTAGCTTTTTTTGTTTCGGTTTTGGCACTGTCTTTTTTGGCTTTGTCTGTGGGTATAGCTGTTTCACTTGGCACGTATGGTTTTATAAGATGTGTGAAGGAGTCGGCATGATCTTCTTCTGATTGAGGAGGTTCGTCTTGGATTCCGCAACCACATTTTCTGCTGATTATCTATAAAAAAATAGATTAGAAAAAGAGAAGAAATAGGTACGTAAAACAATTACAAGGAATTATAAAACCCTACACACTCAAAGGCCCACGAAAAAGGTTTTCCATTGAGTCGTGGATCTTTTCAAACATACACAAAGACAAGAACACCCATGACCCGAGAACGAACATCTGCTTTTTACAAAAAAAAATGTCCCGATCGGGAATCGAACCCAGGATCTGTCGATCAAGAGGCAGCATCACTACCACTCGACCAAACTGACCATCAAATGATAGTTAAAAAAGAGGACCAAGTAAAATTATATTGTGGATTTTTTTCAATAACACTTCTTATTTACGTGCATTTTGGAGATTTTCTTGCCCATCAACGCCATCTACAAGTGAAATAGCGAAACTAAATGTTCAATGACTTAGCTTTGTTAGTGTGGTGGTATTGTAAGTGAAGATTTTTAAAATAATCAGTTTAAAACGTAACGCCATCTACTTCTTAACCTGTAGGATCCCACTGCTGAGCAAAGGCTTCCCGCGTATCTTCCACTTCTTACGATCTCGTACAAGTTCTGACCACCTGGAATTGTAAGCAACAAGATCATCACGCCATCTTTTCTTGGCCATTCTGTGGCACCCTATAGGTAAAGATCCGTGCCCACCGCTCCTCGTGTATGCAGCTTAGGTACCTAGCCCAGGCTTAAGTTTGGGCCTCCATATTAATCCAACTTTACCTGTAAATAAGTGTACTAACCTGATCTAGCTCCGTGTACACGGCCACATTGTGCAGCAGTGTATCAGTGTGTCCGGGCGCGCCGCACGACAGCACGCCGCACGCGGCGCGCGGCGCGCGGGCGCGGGCCCGGCACAGGCCGTACGACCGGTACCTACACATACATTATAATTAACCCTTTTAGCGCCAAGAGTTTTCGTCAAAAACGCCCACCACACCATTTTTTTTTAAATGTCGTGGCATATGGCGAACGCTTAGCGAACGATATTAAAGTAAAAAATATATTTAAAAAAATTGTCTGACATATCAGACTTCGGCGGCGAGGGCACGAAACTTAAACGCCCATGTATCAGACTTTGGCGGTGAAAAGGTTAATTCCAAATTAATACAGAGGCCAGCGCCTCAGGTTACTCCATTTTCGTTGCAAAAACGTTGATCAAACAGAACACAAAAATGAGTATACACACACACCCACAAACACACACACAAATACATATACACACATAATAAAGTAAAGTTTTATTCTGTACTTCTTTTAATTCGAGAGAGGGGGCCAGAAAACCATAGCACAGGGAATCCTGTCTCCCGCTTACATAAAAATAGTATACTAAGAATGCATATTAAGAACCATATAAATTGTACAATTATGTATTTGGGAGAAATAAAGTAATTTTATTATTATTATTATCGCAACAGCACACAGTGCACGCTTGTGGTAACCTGATGTGCGGCCGTCCGTAGATACATACACTCACGCCTATAACCCCTATTGGGGTAGGCAAGAAACACTTGATACCACATTTGACGTAGATTCTGAGGGTTATTAGATTAAACATGATGTAGTGAGAAGTTGTCAGCCTTTCACAAAACACAATAAAACTTACAGACTTAAAGTATGCCTAGAAAGAGTTGGCAACTGGTACATTCTATGTTTTTCTTTCACTCCCAGTCCAACATGGAAGTATCAAACTCATAACACCCCCTTTTTGTCGTGGGCTAAAAAGACAGGTTAATACTTACGAAGTAGGAATATCCCATCGCAGCACGAGATTGCATCGTGGCAGGTCAATGCCCTCTTCCAGCGCTGACGTAGCTAATAATAGATTGCATTCGTGCATTCTGAATCTGTAGGAAAAGAAATAGACATTACCTATACAAATAGTGAATGCCTTAAGGTTAGGTCTTACGAATTGTGAAGAAAATGTCTTAAGGATAGGTCTTACGAATTACGAAGAAAATGTCTTAAGGCAGGTCTTATGAACTGTGAAGCAAATGCCTGAAAGACAGGTCTTACGAATTATATACCTTAAGGTTAGGTCTTACGAATTGTGAGGGAAATGCCTTAAGGACAGGTCTTACGAATTATGAAAGGCATGCCTTAAAATTAGGTTTTACGAACTGTGAAGGAAATGCCTTAAGGATAGGTCATACGAAGTACGAAGGGCATGCCTTAAGCACAGGTTTTACAATTTATGAAGTGCATGTTAAGACATGTTTGTGAATAATCCTACGAGTACTCAACTCTTAGAGACGCAATACATGCGAATTTGAAAGAAAACGATTTTGTCAAGTAGGTGCGATGCGAAGTAATCCGAAGAGATTCCGAACACGATCGCTAGGGCGTGCGTTATATATCAGTGACTAGCCACTGACGAGTTGACAGGTTCGGGTCGCCTTGTATTACGTCTCTATATAGGGTTGAGTGCTCGTAGGAATAATCCTACTAATATAATGAATTCGAAAGTTTGTTAGGATGGGTAGATGTTTGTTACTCGTTCACGCAAAAACTACAAGGAGGATTTTCATGAAACTGCATTAATATAGCTTAGATACTAGGATAATACATAGGCTACATAATTACCCCAAATCACCACGGACACGCAGTCCCGGGCGAAAAATTAGTAAAATATATGTTTATTAAGAGCAGGCCTTAATTATACAGGTTGAAAAAGAACCTCCTAGCTTGATTTAGACCAGTCATTATAGTAAGTTCACCTCGGAATTCGAGATACCCAGCTGTAAGTCTGTAAATACTTGTATATTGACTCCCTAAAAGTTGTCTCAAAACCTACATATGGTAGGGTGTAAGCAACTATTAAATTTCAAGGTCAAAGGTCACAAAAATCAGTTTTTTGCGCTTTTTTTGGAAATATCTCATTTCCTATGGGTTTTTTGCTTTTGTATTTATTATTAATATTGTAGAATACAAAATTCTCTACAAATTTTGTTTAAAAAAGTTTTTTATACGGTGAACCGTTTTCGAGATAGAGGGCGGAGAGCGCGCGGTCACAGCATCACTTCAGGTCAACCGGTGCCTCCGGTCGAAAACGCGCCATATATAGTTGATGAACTATCGATAAATCAATGATTATAATTATTTGTCAATTTTTATTAACTATTATATTTTATTTTATCATTTTTTTCCTAACTTATCCACTTTTTATTCAGTATTAATTTATTTAACAACACTTACCTGCCCATGTATTTGCAGAATTGTTAATGAAAATATAGGAATTATATTTGAATTTTAACCTAATTAATATGAATACTTAACTTCTTACATGATGAAAAAAAAACGAATAAATTATGAATTAATCTTTTTATTAAAAAATATCATTGAATACGTTTATTTTTATTGAAAGTAAAAAAATGGAATAAAGGGTACAAAAACTACAATTTATAATTTTAATCATCTTCTTCCTCTTCATCTTCGTCTTCTGGCTGCTGGTAAATTTCAAACTGGTCTTCATTATCGTCTTCAACGACATTTGTCTCAAGTTCTTCCATGATTTCGGGGTCAAAGGTTCAATCTTCGTTAATGTCGCTTGCCCATTACATTGGCCACAAGCTAAAGAGCATTGCAAGCCCGCTTTCCCGCATCCGCATCGCGAACCACAACCACTCTTGCAGTTGCAGAAAATTGTATTTAGCAAATTTTCTGGAAGTTTTCTGGAAAAACTTAAATCATAATATAATTATATTCCCATTTACACTAATGACATTTTAAATAGAAAATAATTTAGTGCCTCTTTAAAATCTCTAAATTTTAAAATTCTTCCACTACGTCCTTAAATAAATAAATAAATCAAATTATACAATACAAGTGAACATCTGTCCCGACTGGCTATAAATAGAAAGGTCCGTAGTGTATAATAGGGGCCCGTATAATTCCCAGGTATAATTTTCGACGTAGTGGAAGAATTTTAAAATTTAGAGATTTTAAAGAGGCACTAAATTATTTTCTATTTAAAATGTCATTAGTGTAAATGGGAATATAATTATATTATGATTTAAGTTTTTCCAGAAAACTTCCAGAAAATTTGCTAAATACAATTTTCTGCAACTGCAAGAGTGGTTGTGGTTCGCGATGCGGATGCGGGAAAGCGGGCTTGCAATGCTCTTTAGCTTGTGGCCAATGTAATGGGCAAGCGACATTAACGAAGATTGAATCTTTGACCCCGAAATCGTGGAAGAACTTGAGACAAATGTCGATGAAGACGATAATGAAGACCAGTTTGAAATTTACCAGCAGCCAGAAGACGAAGATGAAGAGGAAGAAGATGATTAAAATTATAAATTGTAGTTTTTGTACCCTTTATTCCATTTTTTTACTTTCAATAAAAATAAACGTATGATATTTTTTAATAAAAAGATTAATTCATAATTTATTCGTTTTTTTTTTCATCATGTAAGAAGTTATTCATATTAATTAGGTTAAAATTCAAATATAATTCCTATATTTTCATTAACAATTCTGCAGTTACATGGGCAGGTAAGTGTTGTTAAATAAATTAATACTGAATAAAAAGTGGATAAGTTAGGAAAAAAATGATAAAACATAATATAATAGTTAATAAAAATTGACAAATATTTATAATCATTGATTTATCGATAGTTCATCAACTATATATGGCGCGTTTTCGACCGGAGGCACCGGTTGACCTGAAGGATGCTGTGACCGCGCGCTCTCCGCCCTCTATCTCGAAAACGGTTCACCGTATAAAAAACTTTTTAAACACAATTTGTAGAGAATTTTGTATTCTACAATATTGATGATAAATACAAATAGCAAAAAACCCATAAGAAATGAGATATTTCCAAAAAAAGCGTAAAAAAACGATTTTTGTGACCTTTGACCTTGAAATTTAATAGTTGCTTACACCTTACCATATGTAGGTTTTGAGACAGCGTTTAGGGAGTCAATATACAAGTATTTACAGACTTACAGCTGGGTATCTCGAATTCCGAGATTCTTACCTAATTTAAGCTTAAATAACTGGGCTAGATTGATAATCCTGAACCAGTATCACTTACTGAACACTTTTTTTTTTGTTTTTTTTGGGGGTGGTGGGGGAGCGCTACCCGTACCCCTCGCGTGCCTGGTGTAGGAGTAATGTCTACGTTTAGAATGTAGGCAAAAAATGAACGAATGAATATTCATTGAAAAAAAAATTTAAAACAATTTTTTTTTTCATAAATGTGCTCTTTGAGTGATACTGGTTCAGGATTTTGAATATAGCTAAGAGGTTCTTTTTCACCCAGTATACACATCAACACGGTCTAGGGATATTGAAAAATTTTTCATACAAGAGAGAATTTTCATTTAGGTTTAGCACTTGCTCGTCTGAAAATTGTTTGATTAATTACATGTCTTGCGAAAGGCTTTTTTTCTAATGTCTTATTTATTAATCTGAGGACCAAGTATTAAGATGTTAGGGTGGCCCTAAAAATGAATCTGACTGGATATTATACCATAAGTACATTATTAAACAAAATCCCCAACCGCGTCTGTAGGTCAATCTGAATGCGATAAACTCAAAAACTACTGAACTGATCTTTGACCGGGTTTCACAAATGGACGGCGTGATTCAAGAGGAAGGTTTACGTGTATAATTCATTCCAGAAATTCCCACGGGAATGAAGTCCCGGGCGGGAAGCTAGTATTACAACTTACTTCTTAAGCACGTCCTCCTGTTTCTTCCCCTGCCGCTGCCACTCGCGGGGCTCGGTGCCCGGGTCGGCCGGCTGCTCCACTGCGCAGTACTGAGCGCAGAGGTACGCTAACATTGGGTTAGCACGAGACATGTCCTGGGAAAATAAACCTTATTGTATTAATGTTAACCATAACATTTTCACACGTGTTTAACACTTGTTTACGTTAATCCTTGTTCGATTTTGTTTTCTTTCTAAATTATAACGGTTTAAATTAATAATATAGCTGGGTTCGATTCCCAGTCTGGGCAAATATTTGTGTAAAAACCAGATGTTTGTTCTCGGGTCATGGGTGTTTGTCTGTCTTTATGTATGTTCCGGGGGACCTATGACACAAGGGAAAACCTTAGTGTGGGCCTTTGAGTGAGAAGCGTTTTTTTTTAATGCGCTTTTTAAATTCTAAGATCTGTGCTAAGGCTCCTTGTCCTAAATGCATTTATTTCACAATTCGTAAGAACTGAACTTAAGGCATGTCCTTCACAATTCGTAAAAAATTAACTTAAGGCATATCCTTCACAATTCGTAAGACCTGTCCTTAAGGCATGTCTGTCACAATTCGTATGTTGGTGTAAACAAAACGTAATTATAAGCAAATACGAACAATGAAACGCATTTGACAGCAGCTGTCATCTGTCACTAATGTCATATTTTTTTTTTTTTCTTGATCTCGGTGCCCTCTTGTATTGTGCTACGTTGCAAAATAAATCCAAGGTTTATAATTAAAATCGTTTCTTTTTCTGCCCATAACCCATCAGGTTATGGGCCCAGGGTCACGCCTGTACCCTGTAATTAGTATATTTGTGCGATTCGGCAGAAAAAGTCTGTACTCGAAATTCATAACCTCCAACGTAGGCACGCGCACGATCGACAACGAAAATGTCTACATCTACAACTTCAACAACGGTTCCAATCATTCCGGTGGAAAAGTTGAGTGGCATTGAAAACTACAGTAATTGGAAATTCCAGCTGAAAATGTACCTCATACACGAGGATCTGTGGGATGTCGTTGAGGAAGGTGGTGATGAAAAACAAGACGCGGCATGGTTAAAAAAATCACAAAAAGCACTCGCAAAGATATGCTTAGCTGTGAAGCCCTGTGTTTTTATGCACGTGAGGAATGCGACAACGGCGCGGCAAGCATGGCTAAACTTACAAAAAGCATATGAAGACAAGGGATTGTCCAGAAGACTAAGCTTACTACGACTGTTATTTGCTACCAAGTTATGTGAATGCGAATCTATGGAAGCATACGTGACGAAAGTTTGCGACCTTAGCCAACAATTAAACGATATAGGTGCACCACTAGAAGATGATTTCGTCGCTGTGTTACTGCTGAGCGGCTTATCACAAGACTTTGACCCGCTAATAATGGCACTTGAAAATTCAAATATCAAGTTATCGAGCGAGGTGGTCAAAGCGAAGCTTATGCAGGAGAAGCAACGGCGTGATGATAAAGGTGACACCGGTTCAACAGCATTGGCAGCACGTAAGAAACCAGTTAAATGTTTCAAGTGTAAGAAATTAGGTCACTACTCGCGGGACTGCAAATCAGTGAAACCAGTAAAGACGGACAGTTCATCGGACAAGGCACTGCTAACAGCGTTATCAGTATGTGTGCAAAGTGATGTGTGGCTGATAGACTCTGGTGCGAGCAGTCACATGTGTCATGACAAGAACATTTTAAATAACTTTGTTCCTGGTTACGTGACCGAAGTGAAGGTGGCTAACGGAGAAAAACTTTACACTGCTGGTCGTGGTGATGTCAAAGTACATTTAAAATTAGGCGTCAAAACTATCAGTGAAGTTTATCTTGTACCTAACTTAGCTACGAACTTGTTATCGGTCAGTGCGTTAACTAGAAAGGGATTTCAGGTTATTTTTGATGAAAAATGTTGTAAAATATTAGATGGTAACAAACTAGTAGCTACAGCAAGTCATAAAAATGGTGTTTATCAATTAGAAACTGCTGAATCTGTTAGGGAGCCTGATCTGTGTGTGGTAGGATGGGGTGTCTGTTCTATGATTTCAGGGAATAGTGTGGAGCCTACGACTACCCAGGAATACGCAGAAGCTCAAGATACAGTGCAGAAGGAAGCACCTGAGAGCTGTGGGGTGGAAACTGAGTTGAGTTTCCAGGCGACTACTAAACCTGTCACGCAGGAAACGTGGCACAGAAGACTAGGACATCTTAATGCAAGGAGTATGCATTTGCTAATGAAAGGTATGGCAAGTGGCATTACTTATAATAAATCACAGTTCAGTCCATGTGAAGCTTGTGTTGAGGGAAAGCTTAGCAAATTACCTTTTCCTAGGAAGGCACAAAGCAGGTCTAATGAACTTTTAGGTGTTGTGCACAGTGATTTATGTGGGCCAATGCCAGTGAAATCCTTCAGTGGAGCACGGTACTTTCTCACTTTTATCGATGATTGTAGTAGGAAAACATGGATTTATTTTCTGAAAAATAAAAATGAAGTTTTCGATAACTTCAAACATTTCAAGGCATTGGTGGAAAACCAAACAAATAAGAAAATAAAATTATTGAGGACGGATAATGGAGGGGAATATGTCAATTCTATATTTCAGGAATATTTGAAAGAGAACGGCATCATTCACCAGACTACCATACCGAACTCTCCTCAACAAAACGGCGTTGCGGAACGGGCCAATAGGACGATTGTTGAGAAGGCTCGCAGCATGCTACGAGACGCAGACTTAGATGGGCAGTTCTGGGCTGAAGCGGTCAATACCGCTGTCTATTTAAAGAACCGGTCCCCTACAAAGGCAGTCTTCGGCGTCACGCCAGAGGAAAAATGGACTAACACAAAGGTGAATCTTAGCCATTTACGTATATTTGGTTGTGTGGTTTATGCCTTGACACAGAATCGTAAGAAATTAGATTCGAAATGTAAACCTTATATTTTTGTAGGATATTGTGAAAATAGTAAGGGTTATAGACTGATTGATCCAGAGAATCCCAGCAAATGTATAAAATCTAGGGATGTTACATTCTTTGAAAAGAAATTTTATACAAAAAATAGTGAAAATGATGGTGATTTATTCATGATGATAAATGATTCCCAGACTGAGGATTTAAAATCAGATGATCCTCATGTTGAAGTAGCACAGTCTGAAAATTCACTATCACCAGAAAAAGGGGGAGAAAACGAATTAGTAATAAATCCTAGAAGACAGACTATTTTTGACCTAGATAACTCTGAAAATAACTCTGACAACAGTAGTTCTGATGACTCTTCCGATGTCACTTACTCTCCAGGTGAATCTACACTCGCAGATGCATCAGAATATGACAGCGCTGACTCCAGCGTGACAGCATGTACTGCAATGCTGACCTGCATCAGAGATGAACCAGAAACAGTAGAAGAAGCTCTAGGAGGGGCTGAAGCTGTTCACTGGATGAATGCAATGAAAGATGAGTATCAATCATTTATTCAAAATAAATGTTGGACATTGACTGATCCACCTAAAAATCAAAAACCGATTAAATGCAAGTGGGTTTTTAAGAAAAAGAAAGGTCTCAATGGGGAACTAAAACAGTATAAAGCTAGATTAGTAGCCAAAGGCTATACACAGCGCTATGGTATTGATTATGAGGAAACTTTTTCGCCTGTAGTTAGATATTCCACCATTCGCATATTACTAGCTTTAGCAGCTGAAAAACAAATGGATATTGACCACATGGATGTGAAAACCGCTTTTCTAAATGGGGATTTGCAAGAAACAGTTTTCTTAGAACAACCAGAAGGTTTTAAAATAGAAGGTAGTGAGCACAAAGTATATAAATTACATAAGGCAATTTATGGCTTAAAACAAGCCTCAAAGTCTTGGTATGAAAAGATAAATAATGTCTTGCTTACAAAACTTAATTTTAGAAGACTGTCCTCAGAGCCCTGTGTGTATTTTAAATCAAATGGTGAAGAATTAATCATCATTAGTTTATATGTTGACGATATATTATTATTTTCAACTAGAAATTCACAAATTAAATGTGAAATAAAGAAAAAGGCTCATGCAAGAATTCGATATGAAAGATTTAGGGCCAGTCAATCACATACTTGGTATGCGTATCACAAGAAACCAAGATAATATTTTTCTTGATCAGTCTAGTTACATAAGGGAAGTTTTGGACCGTTTTCATATGACTGACTGCAAGCCAGCTCAGACTCCAATGGAATCAGGATTAAAACTAGTAAAGGCTGACAAAAAGGAAGAAAATTTGGAATATAGAAATTTAATCGGATCATTAATGCATATTTCAGTTTGCTCGAGGCCCGACATCGCGCACGCGGTAAGCATGCTTAGCCAGTTTAATGAATGTTACGATCAACAGCATTGGAAAGCAGCAAAACGCGTTCTGCGATATTTAAAAGGTACAGTAAACTATCGTCTTGTATTCAGTAGGAGTGGTCTAGACATCAATGGGTATATAGATGCTGACTGGGCTTCGTGTGAAATTGATCGTAGATCATACACTGGGTTTGTTTTTCAAATCGGGAACTGTCCTGTATCTTGGGAAAGTAGGAAACAGCGAACAGTCGCCCTTTCTAGCACAGAAGCAGAATATATGGCTCTCTCAGATTCTTGTAAAGAAGCATTGTTTATAAGAACTCTGATGTATGAATTGCTTGGTAAACATTGTTCTGTTACTATTTTTAACGATAACCAATCAGCACATAAGTTATGTAAAAATCCTATGTACCACGCTCGTACAAAACACATAGATGTTCGACATCATTTCATAAGAGAAGTTGTTAAGGATAATATTATTAATTTGAAATATTTGTGTACTTCTGAAATGACTGCTGATATCTTAACTAAACCACTTAATAAAGAAAAACACAATAAATTTGTAACTTCTTTAGGTTTACAATAAGTTTTTAATTTATATAGGTATATAGTTTTTAAAATCAATAGTCATTAATTGTTTCATATTGTACTGGTAAATTGGTTGCTCTGTGTATTGTATAACTATGTTGTATGTTTTAATTATATCTTTAGTATTGTATACTTATTTGTTTAAGGGCCAGTGTTGGTGTAAACAAAACGTAATTATAAGCAAATACGAACAATGAAACGCATTTGACAGCAGCTGTCATCTGTCACTAATGTCATTTTTTTTTTTTTTTTTTTGATCTCGGTGCCCTCTTGTATTGTGCTACGTTGCAAAATAAATCCAAGGTTTATAATTAAAATCGTTTCTTTTTCTGCCCATAACCCATCATCGTAAGAATAGAACTTAAGGCATATCTTTCACAATTCGTAAGACTTGTTCTTAAGGCACACTTACTAGGAAAGTCTTTTCATTCTTACGCGAAAACAGAAAAGAAAATACTTGTTTTACTCCCATGGTAGGAAATTTTTTATGAAATCCATTACATGAAGGTGAAGTTATAGCGGAGCGACAAATTGACGTGATTTTTTTCACAACGATAATTAGAAGGCTGGAGTGGAGAGTGACACAGGCCACTTTTCCACACGAACAAGTCACGGGCAGAAAGCTTACTTAGTTACTTCGCTGGCTCAACGATCCAAAGTGGATCTTGGCCTCCGACATTAAAGTGCGCCATTCCATTCTATCTCGTGCCAATTTCGACCAGTCGGGCACTTTCAGCTCTTACGAGGCTAATCTATCTTCTATACATATTATAAAGAGGAAAGATTTGATTGTTTGTTTGTTTGCATTGAATAGGCTCCGAAACTACTGGACCAATTTAAAAAATTCTTTCACCATTAGAATCCTACATTATCCGGGATGGACACAGGGTACATGATTTTCCCGAATTCCCACGGGATCGAAGTCCCAAGCGGAATGCTAGTAAAATACTAAAATAAAACTAATAAATAATAATTACTCACCACTATCAACATGAACATAATCTTAGCCATCAGAGCCTCCTTCACGAAGACTACGCCACAAAGAGCATCGGGATTCTGTTGCATTTGTTGCAACCTTGCTGCATTTGATCTTAGCGACCTCCCACGGCCTCTAGCCCTATGCCCAGTGCGTCTAGAAAAACCTGGACCACCTTTATGTGGCTCTACAACTTTTTGAGTACTTTTATTTTCATTTTCAGGCTTATTAAGTTCGTTTTGAGGATTCTTAAGTTCGTTTGTCGTATTATTGAGTTCGTTTGCCGTACTTTTAAGTTCGTTTGGTTTATTATTGTCTTCTTTTTCGGTAACAGTGAGTTCGTTGATTGAATTTGTTAGATTGTTTATTTTGTTTTGGTTAGTTATTTCTTCGATTTCTTTCAAGTTACTTTGAATAACGTTTACTTTATCTTCAATTTTGTTGCTTAAACTTAAAAAATCACACTTTTCTATAGCTTCTAACATTTCATTAGTTTTACTATTAGCGTTTTTATTACTTGTATTTTTATTATCCTTATTTTTATTGATTTCTTTTATTTTATCTTGCGGACAAAACTTCTCGAGTATTTCAGCGAAACGTACAACTTTGGGTGTACAGAAAGTTTGAACTTTTATCCAATCGTTGTCGTATTTCGAGAAAACCAAGTCGGCGTTACATCTTATTTTGACGAACACAGATGTACACAGACATAGAAGTAGGAAGTGTCTCTCGTAAGGCACTTTTATTTTGAGTTTCTCTAGTTTTGTTAGAAGACAAAATGCCGCCTTATCCGCTGCGTATGGACCTGAAATAGACGTATTTAGAATCCTTATCAATATTACAATTTTATAATCCGCATACTTAAACCAAGGGATAGTTTAGCAAAAACTTCAACCCTGAATAAAGCGTAAAACACGACAACTAGCAATGTACATCGTATTCTGATAGTAGCGCGACGCGGAGTGCTGTTTTGCAGTACTATTCATAGCGCCCAAGTACATAAATAACGAAAACTCCTTAACTTGGACGTATCCGAGAAAAAAATTGTTGTATCCGATCGTAGTTTTGGGTAGGTTTAAGAATTTGCTAAGTTGTCCCTTACACCCTGTATAAACGTTAAGTACGTACCTAATTGATCTAAAACATAAATAAATTGTTCAAATATATGTTTTGGGTCAATGGTTGGGTTTGGTATGTTTTTGAACTCTTCGTACAAATCTTCTCCGTATATTTCAGTAGGGTCGTATCTGAAATAAATACAATTTTCAATTAGTATATATGGGGCGACTTTAAAATAACTAGTGAAACTTTAGGGGGTGATTCCACCTATGAAACTGAACAACATTCGTCAAAAAACCTATTATGAGATTCTTAAAAAAAACGTACCGACTGGGAATCGAACCGAGGACCCGTCAATCAAGAGGCAGCGCCACTACCACTCGTCTAAACCGGCCGTCAAAATAATTATAATTTTGTTTCATGCAAATCGACCCAGTAGTTTCGAATCAGCCCAATAAACTGAAAACTTTCCCCAAGGAATATGTTATGTCTAGAAATATTTTAAAAAAATTTCAATCAGCTGATCCCAGTAAATTCCGCATGGTAATTCGATTTTTTAAAATTGTAATACGTGTTTCGTGGATAAATTAGTTCAGTTTCGTGTTGGGGTGGTGATCATCCAATAGTTTTGATATTTTATACTAAGTCAATAAAAATGCTTGAAATGAGTTTTTTAAATAAATATATTCAGTTTCATGTTGGGGTGGTCATCCAATAGTTTTGATATTTTATACTAAGTCACAATTTATGCCTGAATAAAGTCAATACTACCTGTGTTCATCTAAAAAGGCAATGGCATCGGCTACTGTGTCCCGCATGAACTGGTCCAATTGGACATAATCTTCTGGAAGCTTATCGGGAGTTTTCTGCGCACTGTATTCTATTATCAACTCCTTTGGTTTTGTTAGTGTTGCTGATATTCTGAAAGGAGGTGATTTCACTTACAATGATACATTATTCGGCAGCCACTATTTTTATTTTAGTTAATCTTGATCAAGGTTAACGATGGGGCGAGTTGACCCAGAAATGCCTATTAGGGCACTGCTGGTACTCCATACATAAGACAAACATTATTATGCCATATTATGCAATATACTGGGTGAAAAAGAACCTCCTAGCTATATTCAAAATCCTGAACCAGTATCACTCAAAGAACACATTTATGAATTTTTTTTAAAGTTATTTATTAAATATTTTTTCAATGAGAAAAGTTCATTTTTTGCCTAAACGTAGACATTACTCCTAAACCAGGCACGCGAGGGGTGCGAGTAGCGCTCGGAGGGTGCGCCCGAGTGGTCTACGTTTAGGAAAAAAATATATCCCCCCCCCCCCAAAATAAAAATAAATAAAAAGTAAATAATAAAAAGTAAATAAAAGAAAATAAATAAAAGATTTTCAATAAAGCTAGGAGGTTCTTTTTTAACCTGTTTCTTATGATTTTGGGTCTTATGACCCAAATTATGAAAGTCCCAGACTTTCGGAAGGCATGCGATAGGCTGAAGTATTATTATTCTTTTTTTATGATGGGTTAACTCTTGATCTCAATCTCGACCAAGGTCGTAGATGAGAGAGTATTATACTTAATTGAGAGACATACCTTTTCCCACCATCAATGTCTTCTGCCAAGTCCATTTCACAGAACAACTCTTTCTCCAACTCCTCAATCTTCCATTCCAGCTTCTCATACATTTCAAAGTCATCAGAATTCTCATTAACTACTGTTTGGCTTTTCTTTTCATCATTTTTTTCATCGATTTCGTTGCCTTTTTCTTCTGACGTTTCTTTGTTTGTTATTTCTTCACTTATTTCTTCTTTGGATTCGCTTTCTTCTGGTTTTATTAACGTTTCTTCTTCTTTAACATAATTATCATCTAGTTCTATAATCTTAGGTACATTTTCTGTTAAATCAATTTCATCGATTTTTGGTAGAATTTCAGTAACTTCATCGCTTTTTGGTGGTATTTCAGTGTTGCCAGTGCTGCTGGATTCAGTGGTGGGTTCTTCTTTTTTTGGAGATGAAAATAAGGGGTATGTAAGAGCAAGTATTCTTGGTCTTTTGTCTTCTTCGGATTCTTTATAAGTTTTCATTATCTACAAGAAATATGATTTGCTAATTTATATTTTTTTTATCGGCCCATATACATATATGGGCTAATTTATCTTAAAAAACAAAAATTTAAATAGCCCCCAAAACAAAAACCTCTATTTTTTTATTATTATTTGAGATGGGTCACTCTTGACCTCAACCTGGACCAAGGTCATAGATGAGGTCGACGATGGAGCGAGTTAACCCAGAAAATGCCTTTTAAGGCACTGGTACTCCTACGCACCGACGGAACACAGCAAGCTGTTTGGCGTCGGACTGCGGTAGGAGGGTTCTCTAAAATTAAACATTTTCACACACAGTATCACCCCCAATATTCGATTATTTATAGCTTTTGAACGGCTTAACCAATTTGATCAAATATACCCATCTCGATTATCTCAGCCTTCAAACAAAAAAATCACATCGAAATAGGTACATTCGTTTAGGGGCTACGATGACACAGACAGACAGATACATAAACACAGATACACGAGTCAAACTTTTAACACCCTCTTTTTTGTAGCGGGTTAAAAATAAAAAGGCCATTAAAAATATTCTTCTTCTTCTTCTTACCAGCCATATACGTCCTCACAAGGGGACGTATTCGAAACACGAAGGGGATTTAGGCCATAGTCTACCACGCTGGCCCAATGCGGGTTGGTGGACCGCTCGTCTTTCGAAAATCAATTTTCTCGGACGGGCGGGTTTCATCACGATGTTTTCCTTCACCGTTGAGCAAGTGATAATTAGAAATCTGTACATAAATCCGAAAAGACGAATTTATTGGTACAGGCCCGCGCCAGGATTTGAACCCGCGACCTTCGGATTACAAGTCCGGCTCATTACCAACTGGGCTACCACCGCTTATTAAAAATATTATTTTACTTTAAATGGTTTTTTTGGAGTGTAATTATTTAAGAAAAGGTACTTACAAACAGTAAGTTCTCATCCTTGCTCACTAGATGGCAGCTGTCAAGAACCAAGATGTTTATATTTGACATCATCAGGACTTCCTCTTGCAAGATCTGGCTGAGGACCGAAGATGTGCAAACAAGAACCTTAGGGCAAAAGAAAATATAATAAATATTTTTTAGGGACACAAAAATGTTCTGCGCGAAATATCCCTCTAGCAGGTAAGCGTTTTAAAAATACTAAGATATGATAAGATATTCTTAGTCCAGTTAAACGATCTTGACCCAATGGCGCTAGATGATCTAAACCGACCAGTGAGGTTAAGCAACGTATAGAGAGCAAAGAACCTGATGGGTGACCAAAGTGGCAATTCATCACGAGCGTTTCTCGTATAATGTCAATAGATAGGAATGTAAGGCCCGTAAGTGCAAGCGGGATAGACATAGGGAAATGATTTATGGCCCGACGCCTCAGTTCAATAATAGCTCCCACAGATCTTTTCTCAATAAATCTTTACTAACCTCTTTCTTATCCATCTCAGCGCACCAATCATATACGTCTCCATACTCCTTAGCTTTGATGATAGAGAGATCGGTGAGTATATTTAGCTCGTAAGCTACCACATCGACTCGAGAGGCGCGGGTGACGTATACTGAGCGTTGGCGGCCGTCAAATAGTGAGCTGTAAGATAGAAAACATAAGGTTCAAATAAAGAAAGAACTACATATAATGTAGCTTGATTGATAAATACTTTATTGCATGCTTAAAAAGTTAAGACAAAAATATACTCATACTATGAAAACTTACAACCAAAAGTGGGCGGCCTTTTTCTAAGATAACTCTAAGATTAAAAAATCTGTATCACCGCTGACATTCGATTGCTTATAACTTTTAAACAGCTGAACCAATTCTGATCAAATATAGCTGAGAACCATCTCGATTACGTCGGCTTTCTAAAAAAAAACCTTTTTTTAAAAAAAAACAGCATCAAAATCGGTCCATTTGTGTAGGAGCTACTAAGCCACATACAGGCAGACACACAGATATACAGATACACACGACAAACTTATAACATCCCAGATAAAAACTACATAACAAATCGTTGCTAATGTGTGTGCCAGTGTTCCAATAAGGTCATATCTCAGCATATGTTTTGCGTTTCGACAAAACACTGACATTGAGTTGCACGAAGGAGTATCCAAAACTACATCATTAGGATACTCTCTGATAGCGCATCAGTACTACAAGCCCTAGGAAATCACTCAAATACCTACTTCTGGACTTATTACGGAATGCCACCAAGTGCTGAATAAAATATCTTCAGCCAACAGGGTCGTCCTGCAATGGATTAAGGGGCATAGCGGTTCCATAGGTAATGATGCCGCAGATGAACTGGCTAGGAAGGGATCAAACACCATCTTGGCAGGCCCTGTGCCAACCATCCCGATTCCATTTAGCCAAATACGGACTTGGATCCGAGCACGCACCCTTATGCAACACAAAGACAGGTGGGACAACGTAACCACTTGTCGGCAGTCGAAGGAAGCCTTTACAGGACCCTCCCCGCGTTTGACGCGCAGACTGCTAAACCTATCCAGAGATAACCTACGAATAATGGTGGGTACCCTTACGGGCCACTGTGCTCTGAACAAGCATTTATTCGTACTAAACGTCACCGACAGTACCCTCTGTAGGGGCTGCTTAGAGGCTGATGAAACAGTCGCCCATGTAATCCTGGATTGCATGGGAGTGGCAGAACACCGGGCAAAAATCCTTGCAGACAATTAGGTCGCTCCGCGAAGCCTGCGAAATCCCCAGGAGGATTCTGAGCTTCTGGACGGAACTGAAGTGGCTGGAATAACCACTGACCCACGCGCATAATGGGCCACTTAAGAGTCTACATGCGGAAAATGGGAGCCCATATCACTTATCACTGAGTTGGTTTTCTAAATAAACAAATTCAAAATAGTTTCTTAACTTACCCTCGTATCTTATAGGCATCTTCATAGATCAAGCGTGTAGATATGAAGGACGAGTACTCCACGGCTAAGGTGTTCTTATCTGAGGCGGCTGCAGCGAGGCGAGCGCCTCCTTCTGCTGCCGTGAACCGTGAGCAGGGAGCCTCCATTCTCTGGGAATTCATTTTTAGCAAATTACAAATATATACAAAAGAAACAGAAATGGAGACCGTCACAAGAAAAGATGAGGAAAATAAATTGTTCAAACAGCTGGAAAAACGTGGACAAGGGTGGCCGAAAATACGTTAGAATGGAGAAGATTGGAGGCCTTAGCCAAGAGGCAAGCAAAGAATGAAGAAATTGTTCAATAAAGGGTGATGGGAATATTAGTATGGAACTTGGTACCAGCACCAATTGAAATAAATGATACATCGTTAAAAAGGTAATTTTCTGTAGAATAAGAATAACTGAAGCGCTTGTCCTGATATTTATTTTTCATCATTTATTAATTTTTTCTGCATCATTTTTCTTCATTTTGGCATAGTATTTTAATTTATTATATTAATTATAAATTATGATCATTAATTAGTATCATTAGTTGTTTATTCTCTCAGTAAATAAAACAAGTTGAAAGTAGTTTTTTTCATAATTAATGATGATCATTTATTATTAATATAACAAATAAAAATGCTATGCCAAAATGAAGAATGATGTCTCAGAAAAACTGAATAAATTATGAAAAATAAATAACTTTCAAGGCAGGATTACTCTAATTGGACAATGAATTAGGTCTAGCATTTTGGTTATTCTTATTCTACATAAACCTTTTTAACAATGTATCATTTATTTCAATTGGTGCCGGTACCAAGTTCCATACTAATACCGATACCAAAATGCCCATCATCGTTTAGTTTTCGAAATACAAAAAAAAGGGAAAAATTGTCTAAATAAAGGCTATAAATAAAATAAAAAACATGCAAATGAACACTACAAGAAAAAATTTACAAAACCCTACAGTGACCGCCTAGCTAACCATATTGATGATTGGCCAATTTAACACTTGCTCAAAAGCCTCGAAGTCCGAAAAGGCTGAAAAGACAATATCAGGCAATGAGATAGCAGATGAGCTAGCAAGGAAAGGGGCCGATGAAACATCCATCGGTCCGGAACCTAGGCTACCTATCTCAAGATTCTCAAGTAAAATTAGTAAAGGCATAATAAGCAAAATTATAACGGAAGAAGCTAACTCAAGATGAAAGCATAACAAACAGTGCCACCAGGCAAAAATCTTCCTAAAGACATACAAGAAAAGAGAGTCAAAACTACTTCTAAAGCTAAATAGAAAGGATATTAGGATTGTGGTGGGTCTACTCACGGGACACTGTCTTTTGAACCGACACCTAACAATAATGGGCCTAAAAAGTGATCCCACCTGCCCAGAATGCGACAAGGAGGAAACGGGTTTGCAGTTCCTGACTGAATGTCCAATGTACGCGCTGGTAAGATGGGAGACAATAGGCATAGATGAGATAAAAGAAGAACAAATACAAGAGATTAGTATAAAGGAGATAATTGGGTTTGCAAAAGCTTTAAAGAGGTGGAACTGTCAGTGCAGAGGTAAAACTCATGCGCTGTTATGGGGAATTGGGTGAAATGGTCCCAAATACAGGCGTCCCCTCCATAGATAGATAGAATACTGATATCGATACCAAAATGCCCATCATCCTTTAGAGGAAACTAAAGAAGTGTGTGTGGATCATACTAGGTAGCAATCAGTGGTCTCTGCCTACCACAACGGGACAAAGCCGTGAGCTTATGAAAGTGTGTATGTACAAAAAAAATTTTGCATGTAGGTATGATGGGGAAAACTGATGTCATCTAACGGAAAATTTGGAAATGCGTTTAGTCCGCATTTTATGTAGTCTATAAGTAGTCACTGATGAATAAAACCAACATTCCGTTGCTGTGAAATTAAATTCATTTGAATTAATTTTTTGTTTACAAATTGAGAAAAAGTGTAGCTGAGTATCTGGTTAACTCAACGCTTACATTATATCATCAGTACCTAGAAATCTTTAATGCATAACAATAAATATTACACCCAAAACATAAAAAAATGAAACAAAACAAAATTACTAAAGGATAATTTTGAGGTTATCTCTTGATGAGTACAAGCAAAACAGTAAAAAATACTTACTTTGAACGCGTTTCTTCGATTCTATCTTATAAACAACTAACAAAAATGTATCTTTGCATCACAAAACTCAAAACACCGCATTGTATTTCACAAGAAAATTGGTAACATGACGCTTAACTTTGATAATCAAGTTTCATATGGAGAAGATCTAGAAAACTATGAAATTTACCGCTCAGGAAGCAGCTAAGGATGTCTTTCTTTTAGAATTTAGCGATAGTTGATTCTAATTGGAATTAATTTCCAGAAAAAACAACAAAAATAAAACTGCAGTTGCATAGCAACTCGGGGAAGTTCACTGACATTGATTGCGTTTCGCTTCGTCGAAATGAAGTCTTTAAAGTTAAAATTTATTAAATTTATTTAAAGTTAAATTTAACAAAATTGATTTAAAATCTACCAAATGCAAATAATTTATTTAATAAAATAACAGTTTAATTCAACTGTCTACAAAAAAAAAAAAGAATAACTAAAACGGTGCATTCTAAACAAAAAAGAGCTCCAAGACCAAACTAAACGCAAACATATGTTTTGTCAAATTCGTCATACATTGTTAGTTTAAGCAGTATTTTTGAATGCAGGTTACTTTATACAGAAGCAATGTACCTATAACCAATTTAAGAACAATCGATTATGTCTTTCCGTGACGATTGCTCGGTATTTTTTTGCCTTCACGTTTTGGAAGAACTAC
Source organism: Aproaerema taeniolella (assembly GCA_949987775.1). Lineage (NCBI taxonomy): Eukaryota > Metazoa > Arthropoda > Insecta > Lepidoptera > Gelechiidae > Aproaerema > Aproaerema taeniolella. The sequence continues at coordinate 1,882,117 of OX465244.1, forward strand.
AAAGAATCCTTTTTGTAGACAAATTACCTGTATATCTATCGCTAATCTACACTACAACTCATATCTTTAGTGCCTTTCAGGGTAGGCCGAGCGTTATGTGATTCTGGAACCAGTTAACGCCATATTAATTAACATTCATTTGGCGGATTATTATAGGTGGAGTAGACGTGTAGTGGTGATAGGTTATCGGCGTTTCCCCCCCCCCCCCCCCAATACAGTAAAAGCCTCGCGTCCCAATTAGGTACTAACTGGTTTCTACAGTTTGTCTGGAAAGAGTCGGCAGCTGGCAAAAGTCTAAGTTTTTCTTTCACTGCCAGTCCAGCGTGGACATAGAAGATCAATGTTAGAACAAAAAACTTAAATAAAAATAAGTAAACTCAAGTTTTCTTAACTATTTTTATTAATAACATTATTAATACTAACTTTTAAATTATAATAAAACTTGTTTAAGTATCTATTTGTAATTTTATACAACTTAGGCTAAAAAATATGTACACAATAGGGATGTTGACAGTGTTTGATTTTATGAATAATTTATAGTAAGTATGTGAAGCAAAAAATAAAGCTAGAAATATATTATAATATCCGAAAACAGCATTAAAATTGGTGTTATTAGCATTTATATTATCGTAAGGACTAGCTATCTCGTTTTGTGGGGAGAGCTAGCTATCTCGTTTTTACCTACGCAAACAAATGGCGGTGACGTCACATGCCAGTACTAAGTGCATCTCTTTTTCGTTGTTTGACAGTTTCCCCCTCTATTGAAATTTAATAGCTTGTTACTTTTTCATTTCTCAATAGTTTTCAAAAATTATTTCGGTTTTGGGTTTTGGATTCAGGTCCTTTTTAAGATTCAATTCAATTTTTATTGCTCAATTCATTCAGATAAACAATAAAAAAAAAATTAGTCAACATCCCTATTAGATTGGGCGCGACTTTAAATTAAATACTTAGTTTAAAAAAAATTAGGGAATGATTTTCCCCAAGAACACGAAATTCTAAAAAAAAATTCAACTTCCCATAAAGGCAAACTGTACGGAGAGGCAAAAATTTTTTCGTTTTTCGACCTAGGAAAGGTGATCAATGTAATAGGACAATTTCCAGCACAGCATAAGCCAATTAAAAGTTAATTTCTGTCAATATAACTTACTCATAAATTAATCTTATACAGGGCTTTAGGTATATCTCTTTCAACCTCTCAGGTGGTAAATCAGTCCATGAAACTGAACAACTTTTCCAAGGAACATAAGTCGAAATACGAAAAAAAATAATTCTGACTTCCCATACAAAATGCGCTATCAGCTGATATGCAGTTGTATGGGAAGTCAATTTTTTTTTCATACTTCGACTTTTGTTCCTTAAGTTGTTCAGTTTCATGGACTGATTTACCACTCGATAGGTTGAAAGTGATTTACCTAAAGCCCTGTATAGGTAAAACAATTTTTTTATAAATAAAATTAAACTAACTTCAAAAAACAAAAAAAAAGACGTAGCATTTAAGGTGCTACGTAGGTACCTACTAATTTGTTTGAAGTCGGTGCGAAGGCAGATGTACGTAATAGCATATAAAACTTATTTGGCTTGGCACTGACTTCAAACAGATCAGTAGATAAGTAGCACCTTAAATGCTGCGTCTTTATTTTATGCTTTTTGAAGTTGGCTTAATTTTAACTATGTATATTATACCTAGTCAGGTCATAAGTTCTGTCACATAAACAAAACTTTTTAAATTAGAATGCTGGCTACTTTTTTTCAATTGAATTTGAATTTCGAATCTTTTATGAATTTAAAAATGTACACTCTATCTAATTTCATTTATTTTTAAAAATGGAGTGGACGCGAAAGGAAGACCGAGTCGCGGTTGTCGCCTTGCACCGGTGCGGTTACGCGCCAAACCAGATTTTCAATCTGCTGAAAAATTTAAAAATAACTAAAAGATTCGTTTATCGATGCATCAAACGATATAATGAAGATTTAGGTGTAGAAGACAGAAAAAGAAGTGGTCGTCCTCGCACTGTTAGGACTCCAGCAGTGATAAAAGCTGTTAAGGCGCGGATCCAAAGAAATCCCATGCGTAAGCAGAAACTGTTGGCCCTTCAGATGGGATTAAGTAGAACCACGGTGAAAAGGGTGTTGAATGAAGACTTAGGCCTACGAGCTTATCGAAGAAAAACAGGACATCGTTTGGATGCGCGTTTAATGGACCTGAGACTGAAGAGATCCAGCGTTTTGGTTAAGAGATACGCGGGAAAAAAACACCGTGAAATTCTTTTTTCGGATGAAAAAATTTTTACCGTGGAAGAGAGCTACAACAAACAAAATGATAAAGTGTACGCCCACAACAGTGAAGAAGCGAGCAGCCGCATTCCGCGTGTCCAGCGAGGCCATTTCCCATCGTCACTCATGGTTTGGCTAGGAGTCTCATATTCGGGCCTAACTGAGGTATATTTTTGTGAGAAAGGCGTAAAAACCAATGCAGCTGTGTACCAAAATACAGTCCTAACAAACCTTGTGAAACCACTTTCTCATACCATGTTCAAAAACAGACACTGGGTATTCCAGCAAGATTCTGCGCCAGCTCATAGAGCGAAAAGCACGCAAAACTGGCTGGCGGCTCATGAAATTGACTTCATCCGGCACGAAGACTGGCCCTCCTCCAGCCCAGACTTAAATCCGCTGGATTATAAAATATGGCAATACTTAGAGGAAAAAGCCTGCTCGAAGCCTCACCCTAATTTGGATTCACTCAAGGCATCCTTGATCAAAGCAGCCGCCGATATTGATATGGACGTCGTTCGTGCTGCTATAGACGACTGGCCTCGCAGGTTGAAGGCTTGTATTCAAAATCGCGGGGGTCATTTCGAATAAGCTTAACTAATATAAGAATCCATGTTTTAGTAAGTTCCTTTTGGTATATAAATGGTTACAGTAAATACAATCGTGTCTTAATTATTTCACCAAAAACATGTGACAGAACTTATGAACCGAATAGGTATACCTATATAAATAATAAATAACAGAAAGTTCGTGAGAAACAATGTAAGTGTCTATTAAATTCAAAGGTTTCCCTCGATTTCCCTGGGATTCCATCATCAGATCCTGACTTAGTTACAATGGGACCACCTCTGGAGTATACTCTTTCGAACAAAAAAAGAATTTTGAAAATCGGTCCATAAATGGCAGAGAAATCGGTGAACATACATAAAAAATATACATACATTGGAACATAGAACCACCTCCTATTTTGAAGTCGGTTCAAAAGTGTCCTGCGAAAGTTATAAGATGGTTTTTATACATTTGTATCGGATTTTCTTAAGTAGGTAACTTTTTTTTAACCATTTTTTTTTCTTAATTTTGCAATAATGATGTCCGTGCCCTTGTCTTATTATAATTTATATTTTTAATAATTATTTTACATTTTTTTAAGAGATTTTATACTCTCCATTTGAGTTTATAATAAATACATATAAAGATACTAAAATATAAATACAATTATTATTCTATGTTTATTTACGTAAGCCAGCGGTGGTTTTTCTATTGTCTCCAGTCCTTAAAGCATCGATAACAACTGTATCCCGATTTTTGATGGCCATTTTTATGTTATAATCAATCACTTTTTCTGTTTTCAATCACTTTTACTGTTTTAACAATTATTGCTATCGAGGTTTCCTACTTTTCAATAGCGACTTGCAGCAAAATTGGAAAAATCTAGATTTTATTAACCCTAGATTTAAGGTCGACTTTACGAGTAGGTATAAGTAAGTACTTTGATATTTTTTTTATGATTGAAGTTTAGCATAAAAAAAATATCGTGCAGGACAATAAGTTGGTTGGGTTTATGGTAAAACCGAGTATCAAGTTCAAGTTCTTTCTTTATAACAAAATACATTGAGTCGAATTGTCCTAACCTACATCTATACATTGAGTTGGAGTAATCATGCTTGCCGTTCTTCATGACTTAGCACCAGGGTATTGAACATACAAAAGATACAATACAGTCGAACATAGAACCTCCAAATTTTTTGAAGTCGGTTAAAAAATGATGCAAGTCACCCTTAGATTCTAAACGGTTTACCAACTGTTACGCGTTAGATACGCGTATTATCTATGTCGCGACCCGATCGTTAAATTGGCCAGATCGTGATCGGCCTGGGCATTTCATGAAACGCCGCCGTTTTGTGATCTCAGAGCCTACCAAACTGTTCAACGTCAAACGTTTTCTTGGGGATATCAATTAGTAGAGCCAAAAAAAAAGAAACTACAATGCCCGCCATTTCATGAATTGTTTACAGCTAATGTTTGTCGATTCGCGTGACTTTTAAACTGGCACATTGTGATTTAGCGAGTAAATTGTTGGCCAAATCACAGAGTGGCGATGTTTCATGAAATGCCCAGGCGGATCACGTTATGGCCAATTTAACGATAGGCCCATGACGTCCACGACACATTCGTACCCTTAATTTTTATTTTGTAAACCAAACCCGACCCTCTTCAAAGTTATTATCATACCTACTATTAACATTTCGTTGTCTGTTGTTGTTGTTACTAAAATAATCACGTTGATTGTTGTAACTGTATGATTCTGTGGTCGTTGTTGTCCGTTCCGTTCTATGTTGACTGTTGTAAAAATGTTGTTGTTCAGAATTATATCTGCCATCATTTTGTTGCCCGTTGTTAGAATATCCGTCTTGATGCTGATTCGATGTTCTAGAGTTTGCAATTGCATCATCTTGTTGTCGATTACTGTTTGAGTAAACATTTTGTTGTCTGTTATTTGTGCGTTCATTCTGATTGTTATAATTTACATTAGCATTTTCATCATTTCTATTGGGATTTGTTTGAGCGTTATTGTTATTGTAAACATGTTGTTGAACGGTGTAGTCAGTTCTGGGATTACTTTTTACGTTATGATCATTGTTGTGATCTTGACGTTGATTGTTGTAACTGTAATATTCTGTTGTTGTTGTTGTCCTACGATTGTCACTATTTTGATTTTGTTCTCGTGTATTCTGACTGTTATCCGATCGTCTGTTATGATTGTTTTTGTAGCTATCATCCCCAAATATTTGAGCAGCGATAAAGGTCCGATGTACCAAAGCGTAGAGCCCTGGGGTGTTGGGGGCGCCACAAGAGCGACCCAGTGACGTCACAGCAACGATTCGCCACACGCAGCCATCTTGGATCTGTGCTGGACCACCCGAGTCTCCCTGTAAATGAGATTGCACAAATTAAAAAATATATCAAAGTTCTCCACGCCGTGTTCAGTTCAGCATGTTCAGTTCGTTTTGATGTTGTCGCGATGGTACACTCCGGTATGGCTTGCAAATCCAAATTTGGTTTTAAAAGTCCTATTACAAGGTATGCAGAAGAGCTATATATGTGTACGCGTTAGTTAAGCTTAGGGCGAATCTTTATCTCTGCGCGATTAGCGTCAAGATCTTCCAGGCGCTTTGATTCAAAGCTCCTCCCATCGTTTACTGGGTATACCACAAGCTGACAGATGACGCTTTAGCACGTCTTTGTAGCGTCATTTCAATGTAGTGATAGGAAATAGCCCGTGGCCGTGAGTTGCATTTTGAGTAAGCCCGTTAATCACACGTGAGAAAAATTATCCTTATGACTGTTTTGATGCTAAACCTGATTAAGGCCTTGGTGATCTCAACGCGGTACAAGTTTTTTTTGATCAGCCCTTATTGGTCCCCACCGAGAGGTACAGATCTCCCTTTGAAACACGAAGAGGATTTGGGCCATAGTCCACCACGCTGGCCCAATGCGTGTGGCTGGACCGCGTGCCATTTGAAAACAAGCTTTCTTAGACGTGCGGGTTTCGTCACGGTGTATTTCTTCACCGCTGAGCAAGTGATAATGAATAAAAAATCCATACTGGTAGAGGCCCGCATTTGAACCCGCAACCTTCCAATTACAAGTTTGGTTCATTACCAACTGAGCTATCACCGTTCTTTAAAAACCGGGCTATCATGATTTACAAAAGTTAATTATTAGTAGGTATAAGTGACGAAAAGTGCAAGTCGATTCAAGTAGATTCGAACGGTGGGAAATTTCAATGTGGCAGGACGTCACATCGTCTTCTCTTTAAACCTGCTTTTTAGCGCCGTGTGGTGATCGGCTGAGAATAACACCACCCCATTTCTTTCCGTGGGTGTCGTAAGAGGCGACTAAGGAAAGACAAATGAGACCTGCCTCCTAGTAATCCATCCCAGGCAACGACACTTCATTTTTCTCTGAATCTGAGGTGTCGTCCTATGGTCTCATGCGGTGTGGTAGGCTCTGTAAAGGGCCGTCTGGTTCGCGACCACCCTCCTACCGAAGTCCGACGCCAAGCAGCTTGCTGTGTTCCGTCGGTGCGTGGGAGTACCAGTGCCTTTATAGGCATTTTCTGGGTTAACTCGCTCCATCGTCGACCTCATCTTTGACCTTTATGGTCAAGATTGAGGTCAAGAGTTAACCCATCTTATAATAATAATAAAAAAACCTGCTTTTTTACCCTATGATGTGACGTTAATAGCCATGTTAGGAGTTAACCTCAAAACCGCTTTAACCTCATTAAAATCATGCTTAGCAAGCAGTTTTACTGGTAGTTTCCAAAACCGCGTTCCAGTTTTTCTGTGGTTTTAGTTTACCTTCTCCCTTCATTAGCGTAGGTGTAGACAAGTGTGCAGTGGTGTAGCTACTGGAGGGCTAGGGGCAGTGCCCCGGCGCCCCCAAGCTCAGGGGGCCCCTCCAACTCTGACTTACAAACTATAAATTGAACTAGTGAACTAGTGATCCTACATTCGGAATACTGGGTGAAAAAGAACCTCCTAGCTATATTTAAAATCCTGAACCAATATCACTCAAAGAACACATAATAATATTTTTTCAATGGGAATAGTTCATGTTTTGCCTAAACGTAGACATTACTCCTACACCAGGCACGCGAGGGGTGCGGGTAGCGCGAGGGGGGTGCGCCCGAGTGGTGTCTACGTTTAGGAAAAAAATCCCCCCCCCCCCCAAAATAAAAAATAAATAAATAGAAAACAAAAAAAATAAAAAGTGTTCAGCAAGTGATACTGGTTCAGGATTTTCAATAAAGCTAGGAGGTTCTTTTTCAACCTGTATAAATAAACCAGATTCGAGGAATGCGACTTTAATAAAGATAACTTATTTGCCATGCCAGCTGCCAACTCTTCCCAGGCATACTGTAAAAGCCAGTGAATGGAACGGTTATTGCTGTATGGTGGGCGAAAGGCCGACAACGTATCACCACTCTTTATACCCATATACCATCTTAGAACGCCTTAGAACGAATGTCAAATGTGGTATCAAGTGGTTTTATAGCAACATGTCGTTTTGCCTACCCCGTAAGGGATTATAGGCGTGGGTATATGAATGAATGAATCTACACTATTACTTTATAGATCAGATTGAAAAACGCCACTGGTCTGTGGTCCGTATAACAGAACACGACTCAGACTCTGATCTATACTTAAGTAGCAGTCGTTTTTGTCATTTTGATTGTCAGAGAAAGGGACAATCAATACTATTAGATCTAGTTAAATAAGAAAAAAAAATGTGTAGGTAATGCGATTAAAAAGAGCACCCTCAGAGTTTCTTGCCTGTTCTTCTCTGAGGAAGACTGCACCTTTGCGAATAGGCGTAGAGTCAGTAGGGTCAATAGAACGAATGCGTATTATTATTATTAGTTAATACACTAGTAGCTCCAAGAGTATGTATGTATTTAAATCCTTTAATGTATGTTTGTATGTATTTCATGTAACCTTGACTTGTTTTAAGTGGCATCCTGAAATAAAGATTTTTTCTATTCTATTCTATTTAAGTATAGATCAAGTCTTGAGTCTCATTCTGTAATACTCTGATTTACCTGACAAGTATCCTTCCCTCCTCTCTTCTCTCCGGCGCAGAGTTGGCTGTCAGTTGAAGGTCCGTCGGGCATCTTGCGGGATGTTCCCAGCAGTTCCTTACATCTCTCCATGTTCCAGACTGGGAGTGACACACTGCGGAGTTCTAGTGATTGGTCTCCTCCTGTAATTAAATGCGTATGTTTTATAAATCTATTTTATTTGTGCAAAAAGTAGATGTTTGTTCTCGGGTTATGGGCTTTGAGTGTATGGCGTTTGAGGGCCTTTGAATGTATGGCGTTTATAAATATACCTATTTAAAAAAAACAACGGGTTGCACTCCGGGAGTGCCGGCAGAAGTGAAAACTTGAACATTAACGTTGTGCATTAATATGAAAATAAAACAAAATACACAAAAAGAGTCCGTTATTCTCTCAGGATTTGAAACCTCGACCAGTTGCTTACAATCTGGCAACTTTTCCACTAGACCAAACTGTCTACTTTCAATTCAGTAAAATAGTCTATCGGTATTTGCGCACTATGTGCGAATAATCGTTGACATCGTCGACATCTGTCACAGAGATAATTTTAATATATTAGATCCATGTAATTTTACCATAGGGCTGCCATCCGTCCGGGTTTCCAACCATACTTCAAAGTACACAACGCTGCTAAAGAAGTTTTCCCTTCAAAAAAGGTGGCAACCCTATCCTACGCATTTTCGATCACGGTCACGTGACATCTGACGATCTGACGCGAGTTCATCGCGAGTTTTACATTTTTTCCCCATACTAAAAGTGCTCAACGCCGCTAAAGAAGTTTTCACTTCAAAAAACAACAATCTTCGCGTTTGAATTTTAGGGATGTTTCTATATTACTCGTGACTTTACACCATTTAGTTTAAACCTTTACGCGATTCTTGCACAGCCGTGTGTGCACGATTAGTAGGTATCGCACTCGCCATATACCTACCTACAAGCGCGCAACGCGACGGGTATAATTTAATACTAAAACGGGTCTAAATGCGTGTATCCATGACCACGAAACATCGAGATTCGAGAACAAAAGTAAAAACATAAATACGCTAACGCGAATTTAGACCCGTTGTTTAAAGTGTGATATTTTGCACCATTTGTTAGTAATTGTTTGAGAGGTTATTAAAAAAAAATTAAATAAAGAAAAACAAGTAAGTCCACTAGTCTAGACTTTTGTTTTTGAATATGATTGAATAACATAACGATTTTAACAATCGGGACCCATTATTAGGAAGCCAGATTTTTTATTTATTGTTAAGATCGTATTGTTATTCAAAAATATTCAATAATAAAGTCACGACTACTGGACTTACTTGTTTTTTTCTTTTAAGTTTTTATTACGGGTTTCTTTATTTTATTAAATTAATTGATTTTATTTTACACTTTTTAGTTAGGGTCGGATATTTGTTTATAGATTTTCTCATAAGCTATATTTAAGTATAGGTATCTTAATTGCATAAAAATTTAACAATTTTCGAAGCCTATATTTAAGTGGGAATCGTTACTAACCAGCTTTTAATTGTTATACCTAGATCCTAAACGGTAATTCTGATTGAAAAACGATATGAAAAACCTGGAAAGAATTTTTTAATACCTATTCAACGATACCCCACTTGTTTGTCGATTTTCAATTTTTTCTTTTTCTCATTATGGCGTCCAAAATCGGCTATTTAGATTTCTCCACATTTTTATGCTTTCTATGACATTTGCGCCGCCATGACGACAAATCAAACGACGTGTCACTTACCAAAATCGGCCCACGCGTTTGGCCTAAATAGTGCCACAAAGGTACAAACCCACATACATACATACAATACATAGGCTGATAAACACATTACCCTCCTTTGCGTTGCGCAGTCGGGTAAAAAACTACCTACCCCAATAAGGATAACAAGTGAGTCATCTCTCTATAAAATACTAACCTAATTCAGTTTTCCCCCAGCCAGTTGCGATAATGGGTTCATTGACTTCTGGTGGGACGCCCAAACATGCCGGTTTTATTACCTCTGAGAACCTGAAAAAAAACAAACAAAATTACCTCAATGCATAAGTAGGTATTCAAAGTTACAAAATATGCCCTTGATTTTATCTTTTTTTTTAATTTTTAAGTACCTACACACTTTAAAACAACCAGCAATAAGACGTTTATAAAAGTACCTATTTGGCATGAAAATATATTCTATGTTACAAATGCAGCGACATAATAGAGGCTTAACAAAGAGGTACTTAAATGGTGGAATCTATCCATAGCTAAAATTGACTTATTTTTTCCCGGAATCGTCAAGTTAGGGAGCTTTCGTTAATTACCTACCTATTTTTGAGCTACGCAATGTACCGCAAAACTGTGCCCCGCACGCGATCCCCCCGCGCCGTGCCGTTGTCAGAATGTGATGTACACGACATCTTAGTAAGTAATACACGCAATTAGGACTACTAGGGACTTTACTAGGCAATGTTGGGGAGGCAATCCTGAAACGTTTCGAACTACACTAATTAATTCCTTTTCTGATCTATTTTTCGCGGGCTATGTCGGTCGAAAAGAAGTGAAAAAAAGAAGAATAAATAACAAAAGATGGTCGCGCTCCGCGTTCCATTAGCTCGAGCAAAATGCGGCTGACGGAGAAACTTCACTTTGACTGCGCGTGGGCCCCGCATTAAGGCTTGCGCGCCCTCTGGCGTTGTCAATGTTGACATTTTGACATAAGACCGCAGCGTATAACTGCTGAGTGCTGATGATATGGTGCTACTGAGCCCAACAATCAGGGCTCTCAGGGAGCTACTTCACACGTGTGAGGTGTACGCGCGAACACACGGTTAACCCCCTGCTACTCCCCCCCCCCGCGGAGATTATATCAGGGCAGAAACTGTAGGTTAGGTTAGAACTGCGACCCCCAACGCACGAGCCGAGCGAGCGAAGCGAGCGTGCCGCGGCAGCGGCCGGCGAAATGCCAGAAAAGACTTTGGTTGCGTTAAACGGTAAGCACAACACCAACATACCTAACCTCAATTTTTAAAAATTCATAAAAAAATAAGAATCTCCGCGGGGGGGGAGTGGCAGGGGGTGTTCCCCCCTCCCCCCCTCACCCCCAACCCCTAATTCGGGATCCGAATTTCAAATGTATCCGAATTTCTAATGCCCACCTCAATTTTTAAAAATTCATAAAAAATAATAAGAATCTCCGCGGGGGGGGAGTGGCAGGGGGGTTCCCCCCTCCCCCTGCCCCCCAACCACTTTTCAACCCCAAATTCAGGATCCGAATTTCTAATGCAACCCCATTCAGGATATTGATGGGGCTGTTCCGCTTCTGCAGCGCATCAGGCATGTTCGCGGACGCACGCACAGATGATTTCTATGCGATTGTGCGGAAGCGAGCTGCCTCGTTGCTCTGCAGGGTGCGGGCCAGCTCCAACTCTATCCTGAGTACCGTGGTGGCGAGATGTGACTCGGATATCATGCGCCACCTCACTAGAGTGATGGTTGCATGAGGTGTTTTGTATGTATTATTATTTATTTCAATGTATTTAATTTCTATTAATTTTTTGACATTTGTAAAATAGTACTAACATAGGTTAAGTTTTACTAACACATAATGAGCCCCTGTAGCTTAAATAAATAAATAAATTATTATTATGACGCGCGCGATGACGTCATGCTTGAGCTGTATAAAGGTTTGTAAATTAAAACGTAAATGCGATCATTTACTTACGTAACAGGCTGCACCAGCTTCAGCAACGCCACGTCGTAGTAAGACTTGGGGAACTTGTACTTCGGATGGCGGACCACGGCTGAGACCTTCACCACCAGCGCTCCAGGGTCGTCCAGATACGAGGAGCCTAGCTGCACTACGCGTGGTGGGCCTCTGAAGACAATATCAAACGTAAGTCACAGTTTAAGTCCGTATGACAGAAGAAGACTCAAGCCATGATATTTTTTTAAATTTTTAGCCATCCCATATACGTCCCCACCTAGGGGCACGGGTCTCCCTTTGAAACACAAAGGGAATTTAGCCCATAATCCACCACGCTGGCACAATGTGGGTTGGTGGACCGCTCGTCTTTCGAAAATGAATTTTCTTACACGTGCGCACGTTTTCCTTCACCATCGAGCGAGTGAAAATTAATTAGAAATCTGTACATAAATCAGAAAGGACGATCCATACTTAAGTATTAATTGTCTCTTTCTCTCACTATCAAAATTACAAAGACGACTGCCACTCAAGTATATCTGATCGTAGATCAGAATCTGAGTCGCGATTTTTAATACGGACCTTAGAAGCGATCGCATACGATTCAATTTTACGATTTACAGTGATTTTACTCAGCATTTGAAAATATTTAGCAACTAGACCTTAGACGAAAATTGTCGGAGATTGTTTAAATTACATTACATACGCTGACGCCTGTAATCCCATACGGGGTAGGTAGAGCATCAGTGGCTCAGAAACACTTGACATAAATTCTGAGGGTTATTAGTTTAAACATGATGTATAATGGTGAGAGGTTGTCAGCCTTTCACCCACAATACAGCAAAACCCTCGCGTCTCTATTACTGATTTTTACAGTTTGCCTAGAAAGAGTTGGCAGCTGGCATATTCTAAGTTTTTCTTTCACTCCCAGTGCAGAGTGGAAGGTTAATTTTCAATAATAATTTTCAAGTGACGTGGCGCGGCGACGCGGCTATCAAAGCACGGAGCAGAGGTTTTTCGTAATATATTCCTAACTCACGTGACAACAGTGTTGTCCCGCTCCTGGTAGGAGCAGTGAGCAGCCGTCAGGATGTACCGGTCGCTGATGAGGGAGCCGCCGCACTTCCAGGAGTAACCTCCACCCTGTAAGTACAATATACAGGGTGTAAATGACAGCTTAGCAAATACTTAAATGTTAGACTCTACCCATAACTATCATCAGCTATATGTAATTACTTTTTCCCGGAAACGTCACGTTAAGGAGTTTTCATTGTTTACCTACTTTGGCGCTACGCAACGTATCGTGAAACTGCGCCCCGCGCGCGATCCCCCCGCGCTGCGCTGCTATCGGAGTGCGATGTACAGGGACAACGGCACACCATGCTATACAAAACTGTCAAATTTCTTCAATCGATTTTCAATTTTATCTCGAAGTATAAAAGTTTACTATCCATTGGGGAAATTTGACAGTTTGTGGTAACCTGATGTGCTGTTGACTGTACATTGTTGCTGGTTTTCCTGTTTAACGTTGTTATGATTGTTTTTTATTGCAAAATGGAGTGTATTTGATTACATAATAAAAAATAAAAGCAGAAAATATTTTAAAAAAATTGAAAAAAATTAAAATTTTCCGGAGAAAAATTTCACTGGAAAACCATTCAGAATGATTGTCTGAGTCCAGGGTTTCAGATTTTGCTAAGCTGTCTTTTACACCCTGTATAAAAAAAAACTTAATATTAAATATTTATTTCTCTTACAAACAACTTCTGGAACTCCCTTTTAAGCGTTATTTTTATTATTATTATAGGATGGGTTAACTCTTGACCTCATCTTGACCATAAGGTCAAAGATGAGGTCGACGATTGAGCTAGTTAACCCAGAAAATGCCTATAAAGGCACTGGTTCTCCCCACGCACCGACGGAACACAGCAAGCTGTTTGGCGTCGGACTTCGATAGGAGGGTGGTCGCGAACCAGACGGCCCTTTACAGAGCCTACCACACCGCATAAGACCATAGGACGGCACCTCAGATTCAGAAAAAAATTAAGTGTCGTTGTCTGGGATGGATTACTAGGAGGCAGGTCTCATTTTTGTTTCCTAAGTCGCCTCTTACGACACCCACGGAAAGAGATGGGGTGGTGTTATTCTCAACCGATCACCACACGGTTAATATGCCTGTGGTGGGTAAGTTATGGAAAATTATTGATACTTTGCACTACTACTGGACTGATAAATGAATGAATGAATTATTTATTGCACACGTTAAAAAACAAAAACAAGAGGAAATAATAAAACACGTGCAAAAGGCGGTCTTATCACTAAAATTGATCTCTTCCAGAAAACCGATTTGAAAAATTATTTTACCATTTGCATTACAATGCTACATTACCCCTGATGAACATAGGCTATAATACATAATTTTCCCGAATTCTTAAGGAGACAAAGTCCCGGGCGGACTTTCTAACTCCTAATTTTGATCATATATACTTAGGTCCATTCTTTTAAAAGAGCTACGATGATACAGACAGACACACAGATGTGAACACAGATCCACACGTCAAACTTATAACACCCCAGGGGAACGGAGTCCCGGGCGGAAAGTTAGATTTGTATATTTTTATTTCTTCTTCTTACCAGCCCATATACGTCCCCACCGAGGGGCACGGGCCTCCCTTCGAAACACGTAGGAGATTTAGGCCATAGTCCACCACGCTGCTGGCCCAATGCGGGTTGGTGGACCGCTCGTCTTTCGAAAATGAATTTTGTTGGACGGGCGGGTTTCATCACGATGTTTTCCTTCACCGTTGAGCAAGTGATAATTAGAAATCCGTACATAAATCCGAAAAGACGAATTTAGTGGTACAGGCCCGCACCAGGATTTGAACACGCGATCTTCGGTTTACAAGTCTGGCTCATTACCAACTGGGCTATCACCGCTTCAATATTTTTATTATTTATTCTTTGCGTAAATTACGCCTTTTAAATTCTTGTAAGACTGGTTCATACTTCGACGAAGGAAGCAAATGAGATATATTCGCATATAAACAAAGCACTTATGCAAATGTTGTGGTCACAGACATCCAAACAAACACTCTAACATCAAATTTCAACCTAAGATTTTAATTTAAAGATTGTGTTTACTAATAAAACGACGAATGTTGGAGTAGACAGGTTCTCGAATGGAGACCACGTCTTGGCAAACGTAGTTAGGACGCCCCCCAGCCAGATGGTCAGATGACCTAAACAGCGGAGGATCGTGCAAAGTGGCGCACCTTGGGGGAGACCTATGTTCAGCAGTGGACTACAATAGGCTGATATGACTAATAAAAATTAAACAGACTTCAAAAAACGGAAAATAAAAACGTTAAATTTAATGTGCTACGTACCTACTGATCTGTTTGAAGTCAGTGCGAAGACGGATGCAAGTATAGCCTATAGTTAAGGCGACTACAGCACCTAAATTACGATTTCATGATGCGTAGATAAGCATGACGCACTGCATTAAATCGAAGACAAAAAATACTACGGTAATATTCAGGACATAAACTAGATAAGTAGTTTGCTGAAAACATGATTCAGCACTTTTGGTTCGATAGAAAAAGCTCACAAAGTCACCTCTAAATACCCAATATCGTGTATCTTTTAAGCTGTAAAAACGATAGTAAAATGCACACAGGAACTTGAGTTTGCCATCAAAATGTTCGTGATTGAACACTCTCGCTAAGTAGTTAACACATTTTTCGATTTGAGTTGTTACCTTTCCATAAATCTAATTTTTCTAACTTTCGAACATGTTTTTACGCACGCACGCTTTCATAGTCCGTAAACTTTGTGTATCGACACTGTTCGCACTGCCGGCCCAGGCCTGTTGAGAGACGGAGATGGTACTATTCCTTTGTGCTGCCTTTATCGGGTGCTGTAGTCGCCTTAATTGACTTGGCGCCGACTTCAAACAGGGCTCCGACTCTGTAACTTGCGCGTCGATGGAATGGTCGCCATTTTATCTGTTCAGGTGACGAAATTGAGAACTATTTAATTTTCATATACCTACTTGCTGACAACCGACCCGACCGGCACGGCAGTGCCACCGCCAACCGAACGCTAGTTGCAATCTACCTAGCAACTGAAAATTCAGTTGGCGGTGGCGCCACCCGTCAAAGCAGCCGTCATTAGATGTATGAAATTTTGATAGTTCTCAATTTCGCCTTCAGAACTTCAGAACGGATATTAGGCGATCATTCCATCGACACACAACTTAAGTTACAGAATCGGGGCCCTGATCAGTAGGTAAGTAGCATAAAAAGCTTATTTATTTTTCTATTTTTGTGTAAATATTTATTTTTCTATTTTTAGTGTAAGAAAGTACGTGAGAAACAATGTAACTGCCTGTTAAATTCGAGGGTAACCATCGTACTCGCTAGTTTTCCGTCAGGGACTTCGTTCCCGTGGGAATTTGGGAACATTATGTAGCCTATGACTGTGTTAATCGTGGGTATTAGCTACCTCCATACCAAATTTTATCAAAATTGTTCCAGCTGTTTGAGAAGAGGAACAAACATCCATACATCCATACCTACAAAACGCTTTTTAACCGACTTCAAAAAAGGAGGAGGTTCTATGTTCGACTGTATGTATTTTTTTTATGTATGTTCACCGATTTCTCCGCCAATTATGGACCGATTTTCAAAATCCTTTTTTGTTCGAAAGAGTATACTCCAGAGTAAATTTTATCGAAAATGATTCAGCGCTTTTAAAAAATCAATAAAAAGAAAAAATACTACAAACACGAATATCATCTAAATAAATGAGTGACATTTGTCGTTTGTGGTTTTCTGCTAGGAATTGTAGTTTGGAAAGAATAGTAGTTGTTTACTTTGTGCGAACTGTTGTTGGGATTAAGTCGGTGACTCATACATTTTTTAACGTGGAAAATTATATGATTTTAGTAAGAAAGTAAGCATTATTGTATTGTATTATAAGGCCGCTTTAAGAGCAGTCCTGGATTTGTCAAAAGGCCGTATAGGCTGTGGCCTAGGGGCGGCAGATTTCAAAGAAAAGCACATAAGAAATTAAAAAGAAAATACTACAAAGATAAAATAAACAAATCTTTACATAATCCCAAGCGACTTTGGTCAACCATAAATGACATTACACAATTTAAGTCATCCAAAACTAGCAACAGTAATTTACTAAATATATCTCCTCATCCACTGTCTTCGGTTAACTTGGTAAATAATTTCTTTATTAGTATTGGTGTAACACTTGCTAACGACATTCTGACCAAAAATGGTACTTATCATTGTCAAAATGTAGTCATACAGGGTCATGTATCCTCTTTTGTGTTGCTAGAGGCAACTACACAAGAGGTAAATATTATACTAACTAGTATGGATTCTAGGAGTGCTGCTGGATGGGATGGGATTAGTACAGGCTTTGTTAAACGTTCTAGAGATATTCTTGTCCCTTTACTGTGTCAACTAACTAACTTATGTTTCTCTACTGGAACCTTTCCCAGGGCACTCGAACGATCCATTGTAACACCTGTGCACAAGGGTGGTGATAGGGGCGAAGTCAACAACTACAGACCTATATCTGTTTTACCCGTTTTTGCAAAAATCATCGAAAAGCTTTTAAATGTTAGACTTGTCAACTATCTCAACAAATTCAACATCTTATCAAAAACTCAGTTTGGTTTTAGGAAGGGTCTCTCTACTCAGGACGCAGTAACTTCTTTAACTTCATTGATTGTTGAGAGGGTTGACAAGGGTAACAAATGTATTGCGGTTTTCTTAGACTTAAAGAAAGCCTTCGACACCGTCTCTGTCCCTATCCTTGTGCGCAGACTTGAGAGTATTGGCATTAGAGGTCAGGCCTTATCACTTTTTCAGAGTTACCTTAGTGAAAGGACACAAACAGTGAAAATAGATGGAATACATAGCGATGAAGAAAACGTAACATATGGGGTCCCACAGGGTTCGGTACTTGGGCCTACGCTTTTTCTCATCTATATTAATCAACTGTGTGAACTGAGTGACTGTGGGGGTCAAATTTTCTCATATGCGGACGACACTGCTATAGTCTTTACTGGTCGTACGTGGTTGGAGGTTAAACGCATTACTGAAACTGGACTTAATAAAATTGCCTCTTGGTTAAATTCTAATTTATTAACATTAAATATTGCAAAAACATGCTACATTTGTTTTTCACCTAATATTAGTTCTCAACCTAAAAATAACTTTGAGATAAAAATTCATACCTGCTTAGAGCCCGAACAACAGGGTTGTACTTGTGAACCTATTAATAAGCTTATTTCTACTAAGTACTTGGGAGTTGTTGTCGACCAAAGATTGTCCTGGTACACCCATCTTGATCAGATCATAAGTCGAATAAGAAAATTGATCTGGATCTTTAAAACTCTTAGACATGTAATGGACGCTAAACTTTTAAACAGAGTCTATATTGCTCTTGCTCAATCAGTTATCACTTATTGCATACCTGTATGGGGCGGCGCTGCTACTACAAAATTCCTTGATGTTGAGAGAGCCCAACGATCACTGATAAAAGTTATGTATTTTAAACCATTTCGGTTCTCGACAAACGCTCTATATACACTCAGTGACCTTATGTCAGTACGAAAACTATATATACTTAATATGACTCTTTATAGACACAAAAGTTTACCGACTCAGCAAGCTCAAAATAGAAAAAGAAGGAAAGAGGTAATCCCATATTCACAATCTATTAGAACATCATTTGCTAGACGCCAATATAACAATCAATCAATATATTTGTATAATACTCTAAATAGGGTGCTAAAAATAAATACAATGTTGAAGTATGCCTGCAAGAAGGCTATAGTGGAATGGCTGAAGGGTCTAACATACGAAGAGATCGAAAACCTTTTGAAACGAATGGAATAGTCTCCACACTTTCTCCTATCGGCGATAACTTTACATGTAGTTTTATTTCTATTTCTGTATATTTATCTTACACATTCGTTAGTGGAAGTTGTCGTTGGCACAACTTCCGATCCCAAGATATCACATCGTAGGGCTAACGCACGCACACATACATATACACCGGCACACACACACACACACACACACACATACACACACACCCACACACATGCACGTACACACATACACATCTGCACACACTTTGATTTAAGTAAATTTAGATATATTTTTGTTCTGTTTCAGAAATTTTGTTATTTAAACTGGGATTGTGCGAGGCACACCCAACACAAGCAAATTAATGCTTACTGGGCTGGCCTCAAGTGAAAATGTAAAAATTACTTCTAGAAATAAATAAATTTTCATTTTCATTTTCATTTTTCAAGAAAACCAGTGAACTTGTTTGACTTTTATCCTCTAAAATCGAGTGAGCGTTCTCACGCTCTTTCTTAGTTCGTTCGTTTATTTGTCTTCAGTACCTTCCTTACTACAAAATGGAAAATAATTATTTTAGAAGGTACATAGGTCAGCGGAAATAAAATGGCCTACACTCATAAAAAATATAAATAATATAAATATATATCCGGCACTGTTTAAGAGGTATTCAAGCTTATTTACTCACATCAATTTTCTCCCACCCCAGCAATGCCATATGCGGGAACTCATTGATGCTGACGATTTTACCCCCCACCACTAGGGGCACTGTAGTGGGGGTACATTGCGATACATTGACTTGCACAGGGTCCGGAGAGGGGAGCAGAGGAATCGCCTGCACTTGCTTCATGTTTAGCTGCTTATATTTGTCGCACACTGGAAGAAAAGTGATTGATATATTTTTTTTCAGTCCATATAAGTCCCCGTGCTCGTAGCCCAGTGGCGCTTGCTCAGCCGATCATTGAGGTTAAGCAACGTACAAAGAGACAGGGAACCTGGTGGGTGACCAAAGTGGCCGAGCGTTTCCTTTAGAGGACATATTGCGGCCCCGGCTGTTGTCGATAATACAGTCTTTAAAACAAGTCAGAGGACATTTGGCAGTTTGAAAACTCTGACACCAGGCTTAGTCAAGTTCGCTACACCATAAGAAGAAGAACTCCTCACCGAGGGGCATGGGCCATCGAAACACGAAAGGGCTTTAGGTAATAGTCTACCACGGTAGTCCAGTGCGGATTGGTAGCCGCGCGCCAAGCGAAAATGTATTTTCTTAGATGTGCGCGTTTTACGATGTTTTCCTTCACCGCTGGGCAAGTAATATAATTATTGAAAAATCCGTACATAAATTCAAAAAGACGAATTCAGTGGTACAGGCCCGCACCAGGATTTTAACCCGCAACCTGCTGGTTACAAGTCTGGCTCGTTACCAACTGGGCTATCACTGCTTTTCTATACTAATATTATAAAGAGGAAAGATTTGATTGTTTGTTTGTTCGTTTGCATTGACTAGGCTCCGAAACTACTAGACCGATTTGAAAAATTGTTTCACCATTCGAATACTAAATTATCCCTGAGTAACATTTTCCCGAATTCCCACGAATCCAATAAAATAAGGAAATTATTGAAACTTATTATTAGGTTGACACGTTACCGCTTTTAAATAAAATAAAATGAAAACGTACTTCTTTCAGCATTCTCAATATGTCTCCTCTTCTCACTCGCACTCATGTAATCCTCATCTGGCCCTCTCAGAATCAAAGGCTGCTCATCTTCAGGAGGAAAGAGCACTGCCCCAGCATCAGTCGGTATCGGATTTACTATGTACGGCCTAGAAGTTGGCTTATTTGTTGAAGGCCTTACAGTTGCTCTGTCAGTTATAGGCCCAAATGGCCTTTTCGTTGCTGGCCTATTCGTAATAGGTGGCCTGTCATCAATTATAGTTGGTTTCACTCCCGGTCTGTTGTAAAAAGGATTCTTCGTTGTATAATAGTTGTTACTGTTGTAAGATTTTGTTGTCGTATAATAGTTGCTGTTGTAATTATAAGATTTCGTTGTTGTTTCGTAGTAAGGTCTGTTGTAATCTTCAATGTTATTTGGTGGTTTCTCGTACCATACATTCAAATTATCGTTTTTGTCAACATTGTACTCTATGAACTGCAATTTTATTTTGCTGTCATTATCATCAGTTATCCTCGTCTGGTCGTAGTTTTTTCTCGTATTACTATTATTAACATTGCGACGACTAGAATTGTTCTTTGAAACCTTCCTTGGCTTCTGTGTAGTCGTATAAAAATTTAAATTAAATAAAGGCGCAATAGTAGGCGCAGTTTGCTTTCTCCTTTTCTCTTTAGAAGTTTCCCTACTGCTGTCTTTATCCACCTCTTCGTATACGTATGTGATAGTGGTATTTTTCCAAGAGATTTGGGAGTCTAGATTGTCTATGGTTTTTATTGTATCGATTTTTGATCTTCTGGTGGTTCGTTCCACTCCTATTAGTTTTGTGTTTTGGTATTGCGGTAGCGGTGGTATGTTGAAAAAATCTGAAACAAAAATTATTTCATTAGGAATAGTCACAGACAAACTTCAGAGATATGGGAGACTGACTGCAGCTTTAGCACGATAACGACAAACTTGCGCTCGGCTCACGCTGAAACTTCACTTTGATTGCGCGAGGGTCCCGCGCAAAGGCTTGCTCGCCCTATGGCGTTGTCAATGTTGACATTTTAACATAGGACCGCTGTGTAGTCGCGGCGCTGTCACTATCGTACTCGGCCTGCAGTATGAATGTACAAATTCAAGTTCAAATCTTCAAAAAAAAGTTCAAAGTAAAAAAAAAAGAAAAAAAAGGATCTACCTACATTACACTTTAGATTGATCTCATAATTTAATACTTAAACGGGTACTTCCACGCCTACTTTTCCCAGGCATACTGTAAAAGTCAGTAAGTAGAACGCGAGGGTTTCGCTGTGTTATGGGCGAAAGGCTGAAAACCTCTGACTACTATACATATACTATATACATATATATGTCACAGTTAAAACCCATTTTTCGTTAGAACTCGTTTTCCCTAGTTAAAATTAATTATTACTTAATGCCTTTGTTAAAACTAGAAATAATCAGTTAAAACTAGAATTTACCACTGACATATTTGTTTTTTAGATAAAACTAGTTGTCACATCGAGCTATAGGTAGTTAAAACTAGCTATAGTTAAAACTCCCCCCCCGCGGAGATTATATCGGGGCAGAAACTGTAGGTTAGGTTTGTTAGTAGCCTAGCCTAACCAACCCGTTAAGGGTTGGTTAGGTTAGGTTAGGTTAGAACTGCGACCCCCAACGCACGAGCCGAGCGAGCGAAGCGAGCGTGCCGCGGCAGCGGCCGGCGAAGTGCCAGAAAAGACTTTGGTTGCGTTAAACGGTAAGCACAACAACAACATAACCCACAACATAACCTCAAGCCAATCAGAATAAGGTATGATGAACTCTAACCTCGGTCGGAACAGTTTTAACTGACTCGCTTCGGGACAACGCGTTTTGCCTTGCAGAAACTAGTTTTAACTGATATTTGATTCAGACATTAGTCAATTCTAGTATTAACAAAGGCATTAAGTAAAAACTAGTTCTAACTAGGAAAAACGCGTTATATCTACAAACTAGTTTTAACTGTAACATATATATATATATATATATACTAATGTTTCAGCTAATAAACCTCTGAATGTATGTAAAATGTGGCATCAAGTGGTTTTAAAACCACTAATGCCTACCCCGATAGGGATTATAGGCGTGATCGTATGTTTTTTTATTATTATAAGATGGGTTAACTCTTGACCTCAATCTTGACCATAAGGTCAAAGATAAGGTCGACGATGGAGCGAGTTAACCCAGAAAATGCTTATAAATGTACTGGTACTCCCACGCACCGACGGAATACAGCAAGCTGTTTGGCGTCGGACTTCGGTAGGAGGGTGGCCGCGAACCAGACGGCCCTTTACAGAGCCTACCACACCGCATGAGACCATAGGACGACACCTAAGATTCAGAAAAAAATGAATTGTCGTTGCCTGGGATATATTACTATGAGGCAGGTCTCATTTGTGTTTCCTTAGTCGCCTCTTACTGTCGTAAAGAGATGGAAAGAGATGGGGTGGTGTTATTCTCAACCGATCACTACACGGTCGAAATGTATGTATGTATGGGTCGAAATTCGTGTATGTATTATGTTTTTATATTTTCAGCTTATAGTATCGCGGCAAATTTCAGCTTATAGTACCACAGATCTCTTAGAAAAACCGGGACAGATGGACATGGCGAAACAGTAAGGATTCATAGTTTAACACGCAACCCTAATAATAAAGGTACTCTGAATTACGCAACAAAAACAAGATACCTTTGCTCACTTAATTTATACCAGCAGGAAAAAATAGTTGAACAACTCTTTAATATCAAAACAACGGCTATAAATAGGTGTTGGCACAAAAACCGCAAGAATGTGGCAAATTCCTACAATACATACTTAGGTACATAGATGATAAGACCGCCTTTTGCACTTGTGCTATTATTTCCTTCCGATTTTTACCGACTTCAAAAAAAGAGACTGTAAGCATGTAGGTATTTTTTGTAAATGTATGTTCACCGATTTCTCCGCCAATTATAGACGGATATTCAAAATTCTTTTTTAGTTCGAAAGAGTATACTCTAGAGGTAGTCCTATATAAATTTTATCGAAAATGATTCAGCGCTTTTAAAAAAATCAACAAAAACAACAAATACTACAAACCAGAACATCATCTAAATAAATGAGTGACATTTTCGTTTGCGGTTACCTGCTACTATGTAGTTTGCAAAAAATACTAGTTATCTACTTTGTGCGAACTGTGGGTGGGATTGAAGTCGGTGATTCATACGTTTTTAACGTGGAAAATTATGTTTTTAAGGTGTGCAATAAATAATTCACTTTTTCATAGAAAATAAATAATAAATAAACGCTACACACTGAAAGGCCCACACTAAGGTTTTCCCTTGTGTCGTGGGTCCCTTGGAACACACATAAAGACAAACAGAAACACCCATGACCCGAGAACAAACATCTGCTTTTTACACACATGTTTGCCCCGACTGGGGATCGAACCCAGGACTCGTCGATCAAGAGGCAGCGCCACTACCACCCGACCAAACCGGCCGTCAGAAAAGTAATAGCTAAAAAGTAATAGAAAAGTAATAGTTGGGGGCTATTTCACGGTTGAATGACAGTGGAGACCTTTTTTACGTTCGGGTTGCGAAAAAGAACTATAGAAACCTTATATATGTTGCCGGAAATTAAGGCGACTACAGCACCCGATAAAGGCAGCACATATAGGAATAGTGCCGTCTCCGTCTCTCAACAGGCCTGGGCCGGCAGTGCGAACAGTGTCGATACACGAAGTTTACGGACTATGAAAGCGTGCGTGCGTAAAAACATGTTCGAAAGTTAGAAAAGAGATGGAGATTTATGGAAAGGTAACAGCTTAAATCGAAAAATGCGTTAACTACTTATCGAGAGTGTTCAATCACGAACATTTTGATTGCTATTCAAGTTCCTGTGTGCATTTTACTATCGTTTTTACAGCTTAAAAGATAAACAATATTGGTATTTAGAGGTGACTTTGTGAGCTTTTTCTATCGAACCAAAAGTGCTGAATCATGTTTTCAGCAAACTACTTATCTAGTTTATGTCCTGAATATTACCGTAGTATTTTTTTTTCTTTGATTTAATGCAGTGCGTCATGCTTATCTACGCATCATAAAATCGTAATTTATGTGCTGTAGTCGCCTTAATAAGAATCGTAAGTTGATCAATTTTCGAGGTAGTTTATCAACTGTCGGCAAATCCATAGAAGTAACTTAAAAATTCTATAACTACTATGGCTGTAAAGTGTTATGTAAAGTGTAGTCTAAAATAATTATTAGAAATGAAAACTGTACATTATGTACTGGTTTTTTAACCAACTGGGCAGATGTTCGACTAACCAATAGTGTCTCTACGGTGGTAGAATGATAAATGGTGACCACTTTGTGTTAAACGTGGCATGTAGTGGTTCTAAACCCAGTGACGCTCTGCCTACCCCGTTAGGGTTTTATATGCATGAGCGCAGTGGCGTAGCTAGGTAACCAAAGGCCCTGGGGCATAAAATAAACTAGCGCCCCAACTAAACTACTTATTTAAAATCGTTTGTTCCGTATTCGTCGTGTTTTGAATTCGGCGTACTCCAGATTTGTCGTATTCCAGATTCGTCTTACTCCTGTGAAACCAGCATAAGAATACAGAAGAGTTCCCCACAAGTTTAAAAGAAAAATGTTCGAGACTTGGTGTGAATTCTCCTGTATTTTTTTTCTATATAAAGAGGAAAGATTTGATTGTTTGTTTGTTTGTTTGTTTGCATTGAATAGGCTCCGAAACTACTAGACCGATTTGAAAAATTCTTTTACCATTAGAATCCTACATTATCCGGGATGGACACAGGGTACATGATTTTCCCGAATTCCCACGGGAACGAAGTCCCGCGTAGGAAGCTATAGTTTCAAATAAGTTGCTGTTATTAAAGTCGCGTTCCTGAAATCTGGTTTATTTATTTATTTATTTATTTATGTAGGTACAATGCTTAGTCTTACAGGCTAACCTAATAACTAAACAGGAAACAAGAAATATAAACTTAAATTAAATATCCTCACAATGCTTGTGAATTCCACCCAAGACTGTTGCCTATTTACATGCAAATAGATCCATTCTTTTATTATATTCCGAATGTGGGAGAAATTTTAACTAGTTCAATTTATAGTTTGTCAGTCAGAGTCCGAAGGGCCCCCTGAGCTTGGGGGCGCCGGAGCACTGCTTCATCTAGCCCTCCGGTATAGCTACGCCACTGCGTGAGCGTATGTGTGTGAATCAACAGCATAGCTCATGCAAAAAACTTGTTTACATAACACGTGCATTAAAGTACCTACACTGGGCGTCAAAAATAAGTAGTACACTTTTCAAATTGCAATTACTCCTAAACTATAGTAGTTACACTTATGAAATAAAAAGCAGTTTATAGTAAACTTAACGAAGTTTATTAAAGTTATATTTTATTTGGCATGAATAAAGTTTCAAACTTAAAATTAAGATAAATACTAAAAAGTATCAATTTTTAACGATATGTCAACCACTTAATTTTCACGTTTTGGAACTTTTTCACAATTTAATAACTTGTGTTGCCGCCTCGGGCTCTAATTACAGCTTGGATCCGGTTTGGCATGCTGAACACTAAGTTTCGGAGGCGGTGTTGGGGAATATTTTCCCATTCTTCTATCAGCGCATGTTTTAGAGCCCTGAGTGTGGCAGGAGGTGGACTGCGCCTTCTGACTAGCCTCCCAAGCTCATCCCAGGCGTGTTCAATCGGGTTGAGATCTGGGCTTCTCGATGGCCAAGCCATCAAGTTGATGCCAACCTCCTGAATGTACTCTTGTACGTGGTGAGCAGTGTGTGGCCGGGCGTTATCATGCATTAGGATGGCTCCATCACCCATATTTATTAAATATGGCCCTGCATACTCGTTGAGGATCTCCGAGGCATATCTTTCACAAGTCAAAGTCCCATTTTCTATTACCACAAGCTCTGTGCGACTCTCTGAAGAGATACCAGCCCATACGTGTACAGAGCCCCCGCCATATTGGACTCTTTCCGAGATACAAGCTTGAATGTATCGCTCACCGGGTCGTCTGTAGACTCTCCGCCGTCCATCTGAAGTGTATAAAGAGAATCGAGACTCATCTGTGAATAAAACTCTAGCCCATTCTTCTTCGCCCCATTGTACGTGTTGACGGGCGTAGCGTAGTCTTGCTACGCGATGCTCTGTCTCAAGTTTGGGGCCATTTGCTGGTCTTAGAGGCTTCAGGTTAGCTTCAGCAAGTCTTCTTCTCACTGTACTCTCACTGATGTAGTCTGTTCGGGTCCGAAGAAGCTGTTGCTGAACCTCAACTGCATTAAGGTGTCGATTTCTTAACACAGTGGAAACAATAAAGCGATCTTCTCGGGTACTTGTGCACCTGGGTCTGCCATTACCTCGTCTCCTTAGATGGTTTCCAGTCTCTTCGTACCTTTGCTTTACTCGCTGAACCGTTCTTAAAGTTACACCCACCCTCCTTGCAGTACGACGCATACTGATGCCCACTTCGAGAAAAGCTAAGATTCTTGCACATTCTTCTGGTGAAAGAGGCATGATTAGTCAAATTTACTCTCTGAAGATACCTATGCTTTTCAATTACAATTGCTTTATCAGCAGCGAATGTGTCAAACACAAAAATCCTAAGTAAGACAACACCTTTCAACAGTTTAAAAAAAGTGTTTTTATTTATTCGTTTTTTTTTAAGTCAAGCATTATAAGTTCTTATAATGCATGAAGTTTTTATTGAATAAGATTAAATTTTCTTTTTAACCTTTTTTGTTTCAAAGGTCTAAGTTTTATAGTTTGGGAGAAATCGCAATTTTAAAACTGTACTACTTATTTTTGACGCCCAGTGTAGTTGGTGATTAAAGAATAATTAAGTAATAAATGGCAATTTTCTTGCTTTATTACTTGACAAATCATTTCAAACGCGCAGGTATACACATCAACATTGTCTTGTACTATACCCGTTCTAAGGTTCTCAATACTCAATACATAAGAATAAATAATAACTCTTATGACTCAATACTCAATATTTTATTTGCCTTTTTCACATTATGTAGTAGGTAAGGTCTTAAAACAGAAAAAGTGTTTAATGTGAAACCCTGCAAGGGCACACCAAACTTAGGAACTATAGGTGCATGCACATTTACAATTTTTCTTTGGTACTATTACTTATATTAAGTTTCTATATATTTTTATTTATTTATATCCTACAATATCCAACATTGCTGTTGGCGATATGAAAAAAAAAACTATATTTAAAATATTTTTTATTTATTATCTTACTAATATTATAAAGAGGAAAGATTTTTGAATAGGCTCCGAAACTACTGAACCGATTTGAAAAATTCTTTTACCGTTAGAAAGCTACATTATTCCCGATGGACATAGGCTACATAATTTTCCCGATTTCCCACGGGAACGAAGTCCCGAGGGGAATGCTAGTTATTAATAAAAATTGTGTATTTGCGTAAAATTAGACACATTAATTGCGTTTAATCAGGTTGGGGGAGGGGACGCGCATTCCACGGACCGGCAAACTTAGCGCGAACGGGTTATATAGGGATATTGTATGATTTTTCGTACAAAGTGGTCTGTTTGAGAAGCTATAAAAGCATACTCGAGACACAAGGATGGACAAAACTTATGAGATTTTTTTGGTTTCAGTTTATTGGGCTGAGTCATATACTAATTTGAATTAATCCAATGTCTAGTTATTATATTCTTTTTTTATTTTTTTATTATAAGATTGGGTTAACTCTTGACCTCAATCTTGACCATAAAGGTCAAAGATGAGGTCGACGATGGAGCGAGTTAACCCAGAAAATGCCCATAAAGGCACTGGTACTCCCACGCACCGACGGAACACAGCAAGCTGTTTGGCGTCGGACTTCGGTAGGAGGGTGGTCGCGAACCAGACGGCCCTTTACAGAGCCTACCACACCGCATGAGACCATAGGACGACACCTCAGATTCAGAAAAAAAATGAAGTGTCGTTGCCTGGGATGGATTATTAGAAGGCAGGTCTCATTTGTGTTTCCTTAGTCGCCTCTTACGACACCCACGGAAAGAGATGGGGTGGTGTTATTCTCAACCGATCTCCACACGGCAAAAACGTTCTATCTAATATTCTATCTCGTTCTATCTAATATTATAAATAGGTAAAGTTTGTAAGTGGTACAGTTACTTGAGGATATAAGAAACGCACGTAAACTTTTAAGAGTAAAAGCCATGTTAAAGAATTATTATCTGACGGCAGGTTTGGTCGAGTGATAGTGGCGCTGCCTCTTGATCGACGGGTCCTGGGTTCGATTCTCAGTTGGGGCAAATATTTGTGTAAAAAGCAGGTGTTTGTTCTCGGGTCATGGGTGGTTATGTTTGTCTTTATGTGTGTTCCGAGGGACCCACGGCACAAGGGAAAACCTTAATGTGGGCTTTTGAGTGTGTAGCGTTTATTTATTTATTTATCTGAATTAGTTACAGTAATAATAAGATTTTCGGAAATAACTTTTAAAGTTATAGTAGGAATTCAGGAAAATTATGTAGCCTATGTTACTCAGGGATAATGTAGCATCCTAATGGTGAAAGATTTTTTGAAATCGGTCCAGTAGTTTCGGAGCCTATTCGTTACATACAAAAATACAAACATACAAAAAGACATAAATCTTTCCTCTTTATAATATTAGTATAGAAGTGTATATTCGTGTAGATATAGATAAAAATAGTTTGAGTTCTTGACAATCTTGTTACGAATTTTTTACAAGGTTTGCTAATTAGTATAGACAAGTACGTCTACCTACATAATGAACTGTTACTAATTAGCTACTCCATGTTTCCTCTTGAATGTCGTATAAGACGACAATATAGCGTCGTGACCACACTGATATCAAATCTTTCTGTACAAAATCCATACTTAATATTATAAATGCGAAAGTAACTCTGTCTGTCCGTCTGTCTGTCCGTCTTTCACGCTTTAACACAGAGCACATGCTCTGTGCGCCTTAACTACAGAACCGATTTTGTTAAAATTTGGTACAGAGATAGATTATATCCCGGGGAAGGACATAGGCTACATTTTATCCCACAGCTGGGTACGATATAACCTGTAGTCCACGCGGGCGGATAGCTAGTTATTTATAACTTCATTGAATCTTTCTATCTGCTAGGTAAAATTTTCAATGGCCAAGGTAACTAAAAATAATATTGCTTCACCCGAGGCAACGATTCTGTGTGTCGATGGAATGGATTTTATCTGTTCAGGTGGCGAATTAACTATTTAATTTTCATATATTGACAACCACACCGACGAGCTGCGCCGCCACCAACCGAACGTAAAGTTGCAAACTAACTAGCCACTGAAAATTCGCTTGGCAGTGGCGCCACCAGTCTAAGCAACCGTCATTAGATGTATTTGGATAGTTCTCAATGGGCCTTTTTATAATTCGAACGGCACGGCACGGCACTTCAAAATTTAAATTACCATTGCCCACTATGTTTCCAGCTTCTAGTATTACTATTACATAAGAGGCAATGGTAATACAATTTTGCCGTGCCGTTTTCGAATTATAAAAAAGCCCATTTTCGCCACCTGAATGGATAAAATGGCGACCATTTATCTGATTGGGGCCCTGTTGTAGAACTTTAACTATGTGAAAAACGTTCTTATAACATATTTGTTAAACATGGGGTGATTTTATGTTGTAGTATGTGAGAATAAATTTATATTTTCAAGAAAACTTACCGAAAAACTGAGTTCTAACATCTGCTATGAGAATAAGTAGAAGAATAGAAGAAAATACTGCGTTCCCAACCATTTTCTTCTCATTATTGGTTTCTGAAAGAAAACAGAAGAAAAAATAGAATAACTTTCATCGCTTGTAACTTTTAAATAGCAATTTTTATTAAATACATACAGGGTGAAAAAACCTCCTTCAAAATCCTGAACCAGTATTACTTACAGAACACTTTTTTTAATTGTTTTTTTTCGGTGGGATTTTTTTTTTCCTAAACGTAGACACCACTCGGGTGCACACCCCGAGCGCTACCCGCAACCCTCGCGTGCCTGGTGTAGGAGTAATGTCTACGTTTAGGCAAAAAATGAACTATTCCCATTGAAAAAATATGAAAAAAAAATTTTTTTTTCATAAATGTGTTCTTTAGTGATACTGGTTTAGGATTTTGAATATAGCTAGGAGGTTTTTTATCACCGTCTATAGCTGAGAACCATCGTGATCACGTCAGCTTTCAAACAAAATAACCGCATCGAAACTGGTCCATTCGTGTAGAAGCTACGATGACACAGACAGACACAGATACACACGTCAAACTTATACACCCCTGTTTGTTGACGGGGGTTAACAAAATCTTCAGCCTTTCTATGCAACTTGTCAGTTGATATTCCTTTCTTAGCCCAATTGGCTTAGAATTCAAATCGGATTTAATTCCTACAAAAGGTTTTATTGTCTTAATAGCTTCTTTTGTTGCCAAATAAGACTATCCTAAGTTTTCCCCCGCGGCGGAGGTGTGCGTAAGTGGTGGGGTGTAAAAATGACCCCAAAAGGGATATTTTTGCGATTTTTCGGTTATATACTTCCAATATCGAAAAATATTTTTTTTAATTTTTTATAATAAGATGGGTTAACTCTTGACCTCAATCTTGACCAAGGTCATAGATGAGGTCGACGGTGGAGCGAGTTAACCCAGAAAATGCCTATAAGGCACTGGCACTCCTACGCCCCGACGAAACACAGCAAGCTGTTTGGCGTCGGACTTCGTTAGGAGGGTGGTCGCGAACCAGACGGCCCGTCACAGAGCCTACCACGCCGCATGAGACCATAGGACGCCACCTCAGATTCAGTACAAATTGAGGTGTCGTTGCCTGGGGTGGATTAATAGGAGGCAGGTCTCATTTGTGTTTCCTAAGTCGCCTCTTACGGCACCCACGGAAAGAAATGGGGTGGTGTTATTCTCGACCGATCACCACACGGCAAAAAAAAAACTGTCCAGATTCATATTTTTGGACATACATACATCCATGCCACAGGCTTTTGCCTATTAGGGTTGCTACTGCCAAACCTGTTATTACTTTGAGTCGCTTGTCTCTGGCTTTCAAACACGGTTTTGTTATATAGTCAATAAGTTTTGCATGTACGAAATAAATAAATAAATACATACGCTCACGCCCATAATCCCTAACGGGGTAGGCAGAGCATCAGTGGTTCTAGAACCACTAGATGCCACGTTTGACACAAATTGTGGGGGTTATCAGATGGAACAAGTTGCATTTCGCCCATTATACAGCAAAACCCTCGCATCCCACTTACAGACTTTTACTGTATACCTGGGAAGAGTAGGTAGCTGGCACATTCTAAGTTATTCTTTCACTCCCAGTCAAGCATGGAATGATGCACTGAGATTTTCCGAGCGTCGTTATCGAATCGGATGGTGTAGAAAACGGGTGCTGATGGCAAACGCACAACTACCTCTACCCCGTGTAAGCGGCTTAACCTTACTGATCGATTCCATACAGTGAGCACCACTGGACTACAGAACCCGTTATAAAATTGACGAAAAATCATTTTTTAACTGCCCAAAACCACAGACAGAGCGAAAGAGGGAACGCAGCAGGTGGCAATCTGTGGTCTCTGCCAAAGGCGTGAGCTTATGTAAGTGTGTTTGTAAAAACACAGACAGATCGAAAGTAGGTGCAACAGACAGTGGAAAGTACCCAGAATGATTGATACCAATCATTAGTGGTTAACTTGACCTAAAATTTGGCCTAGTGTACAGTTAGAAGCCAATTTAAATTGAGTTCAAAGTAATCAAAGTTATGAGAGATCGGTGATAAAAGGATTTGATCTTTTGACGGGTTTTTTCCACTAGTTTTACGTTCACGAATTTGTGTGATTCGAAAAGTGATAGTTGGTAATGAGCCAGACTTGTAACTGGAAGGTTGCGAGTTCTAAGCCTTGTGAGGGCCTGTACAGTCACGAGAAATGTTGACCTAGCAACATTAGATCATACAAATAAGTAGGTATGCTAAGGTATGTCTTATAATTAGGTAAAAGAAGTAAGCTAATTTAGATAATTGAGAACAAATTGTTGTTAACAATTTTTTTAACGGGTTAAGTTATTTTAGAAAATGTGACAATGTATATATATTAATACTTGTGACTGTACTGGTAAATTCATCTTTTTGGATTTATGTACAATTTTTTTATATTTTACTCAGAGATGAAGGAAGACATCGTTGTGAACCCGCACGATAAAATAATTCAAGTGATACAAAAATATTGCTACAGTGCTTCTTAGTTCTCCGTAAACAAAACATTGTCGGTAAACCGAGAATGGGAAAGCTTGTTCAGAAGAAAAACTTCAAAGACGTATAGATCTGTAGCCCGGAGACATTTATATTACTAAAAAGGTTACCGTTTGTCTTTGTTAAATTTTTATAGACTTCTTCATTTTATATACTAAAAGTGAGGTCTTAATGACCGTAACCCGCCGTAACCATATTATATAGTGATAAGTAAAAAATTTCTTGAGTCAAAAAGTTATTTAAATTTTTCAGTTATAATTCTATTAATAGGACCTCTTGACAAACCATATACATACCTATTTTAAGACGATTTCTGAAGCCGGTTTAGATTTTAAGACTCATTTCTTCTTCTTTAGAATAAAAATTTATTCTATGTTATGGACCAAATGAGTGTTAAAATCTAAACCAGCCACAGAAATCATATTAAAATAGGTATATGGCTTGTTCAGAGGGTCTATTAACAGAAACATTTGAAACGGTAACTCAAAAATCTAAAAAAAAACATAAAAGACAGACTTCACTTTTAGTATATAAAATGGCGAAATCTATAATAATTTCACAACGACAAACGGTTATCTTTTTAGTAATATAAATGTTTCCCGGGGCTACAGATCGATGGACATAGATTCCTTTACTTTTCCCAAATTGAAAAAATAACCTCTAGAGCGGGTGTACATACCTAAAACGTCGCGTTATGACTAAATTTTATAATAAACTATATAGGGTAATTTTGTTATCACCATCCAAATTTTTTGCACGTAAACTTTATGAAAATTTAACAGACCCGTATTTTTTTGTTTCTACGTTTCATATAAATATTTCAAGCTAGATCGTCTGAAGCATGAAAATAAATCAAAATTTTTGTATGGAAAAAAAATAACATCGTCCAATTGACTTGAAACTTTGTAATAGTACTCTTCAACACAATTTGTGACACCCGTGTTTCTGCGGTTTACAAAATTCATCCTCTAACACGTTTAAAAGGGGTATCAAAATCTGAAAATTTTGGAAAAAAAATTTTTTTTTCCTCTTTATTTACGTTCTATTAACGAAAAATTTGGATGGTGATAAAAAAATTACCCTATATGTCTAAAAGGATGTAAGACTATTTAGCCAATTGCACCTTACTAAAAACCAGCAGCTATAGGCAATTCGTAAATGGCATTTCCATAACTTTAACACAGCTGTTTATTTATTTCTAGTGCGGGAAACAGGTTACGAGTTAAGTTGAACAATTATAATTTAATTATAATATACAATATCTACTGATGTAGTATGTAATAGAATAGAATAGATTACATAATCTAAACTTATACAACAAGTCCTACAACACGTAATATTGTGGTTTTTCGCATTATTTATTGATAAGCAACATGTAAACTAATAAATAACAGGTTATTAATGCGAACCTAACTTCCTACGAGTTATTTAAATTCAAAGGATTGATCGCAGATCTGAAACTCGTTAATCATAATATGGAATATGCATGATTTTTATTTTATTTAAAAAATTAATCCTCATTCATGTAATAAACAGTTTAGTAAAACTATTTTTCGAATAACTATGAAATCAAAAAAGATATAAGCCATCGAAGATTTATTTCTATCTCTTTCTAGCAAAACGAAATTTAACAAGGAGTTTGTATGGACGTAGTGACATGTGACGTCAAAGTCCATGTCGGATCTCTCTGTCTAATCGGTGCGTAATTAATAGTTTTAAATGCATATATCGGCCGTATTTCTCGGCCGATTTTAATTTTAATTTCACTTTTTGTCATCTCAACTTCGGTATTTTCATATTTTGTTAATCAATGCGATAAAAAAAAATGTATATTCCCTATCAGATTACGACCGGACATTCTATAATTTTTAAGCGACTTCAAAGAAAGGACAATTCGACTGGATAGTTCTTTCTATCTATACATATTATAAAGAGGAAATATTTTATTGTTTGTTTGTTTGAACACAATTTGAGTCTAATGTGGCATCAAGTGTTTTTTTTTATTATTATAAGATGGATTAACTCTTGACCTCAATCTTGACCCTAAGGTCAAAGATGAAGTCGAAGATGGAGCGAGTTAACCCAGAAAATGCCTATAAAGGCACTGGTACTCCCACGAACCGACTGAACACAGCAAGCTGTTTGGCGTCGAACCTCCGGTAGGAGGGTGGTCGCGAACCAGACGGCTCTTTGCAGAGCCTACCACAAGTCAAGTCAAGTGTTTATTTCATTGAACATAAAAAATGATACTTGAACACGTCAACATTATGAATTACATTAGCACGTTTGACTTTGCGCCTATTCGCAAAGGTGCAGTCTTCCTCAGGAGAAGAATAGGCAAGAAACTCCGAGGGTCGCTCTTTTTAAGTCAATCATATAAATTTTCTTACTTTTAATTTTAATTGACTTAATATCTGAATAACTCTGGAGCTGAGCAATTTATTCCCATGGTTGCTTGTCATTCTATAATAGCCCTTTTTTACAAAGTTTTTGTTTAATTATCGTCTTAAATTTTTCTAAAGGTAGGTTTTGAATACACATGGGAATCTTATTGTAGAAGCGTATACATTGGCCCATAAAAGAGTTTGTTACTTTGTAGAGACGGCTGTCTAGTATATCCAAGTTATGTTTGCTTCTAGTGTTTACATTGTGCCTATCACAATTTTTCTTGAACAATTGTTCATTTTTCTTTACATATAAAAGATTATTAAATATATACTGGGACGCAAATGTCAAAATATCTATTTCCTTAAATTTATTTCTAAGAGGTCTCATTTGATAAATCGCGCGAACAGCCCTTTTCTGCAGGACAAATATCTTATTAATGTCGGCAGCATTACCCCACAGCAAAATGCCATGTAACATTAGGCTGTGGAAGTAACTGAAATATACGGTTCTCGCGGTTTCTACGTCCGATAATTGACGGATTTTTTTAACCGCGTAAGCTGCAGAACTGAGTCTGTTCGCTAACTTATCAATATGAGGACCCCATTGAAGCTTTGCGTCAATAGTGATACCTAAGAATACAGTAGATTCTACAACTTCCAGTTTTTCATTTTTAACCTGTACATTGGTATTAAACTGTTTAACGTTAGGCAAGGTAAATTTAACACATTTGGTTTTTTTCTCGTTCAAGAGTAGGTTATTTGCAGTGAACCATTCAACTACCTTTGAGATCGCAATATTCACGTCGTCATAATTAGTGTCATATCTTTTCACTTTAAATAAAAGTGATGTGTCATCTGCAAATAATACGATCTCATGGGCCTCTTTAACAAGAAAAGGCAAATCATTAATGTACAGAAGAAACAAGAATGGTCCTAAAATTGAACCCTGCGGGACGCCCATACAGACTGTGGACCCAGGTGATCTAGTGCCGTTAACCTCAACCTTCTGGATCCTATTACACAAATAAGATTCCAGAAGCCTAAGTGCATTTCCTCTTATGCCATAGTGATGTAATTTTCTGATTAGAGTCTCATAGTGAACACAGTCAAAAGCCTTGGACAAATCACAGAAGACTCCAAGAGCATCGTGTGAATCCTCCCAGGCCTCAAAAATGTGACGAATAAGCTCAACACCGGCATCGGTTGTTGAACGACCCCGTGTGAATCCAAATTGATTAATATTCATAAGTTTATTAGCATAGAAGTGAGTAGTTATTTGAGTAAGGATAATTTTTTCAAAAATTTTGCTAAGTACTGGTAGTATTGAAATAGGTCTAAAGTTGGTGGGGTCAGATGTACTACCAGCTTTAAACAGAGGAATTACTTTACTATGTTTCATCAAATCAGGAAACACACCACCATCGACACAACTATTGAAAATAAACACTAAATGTGGAGCAATACAATCTATTATACAATTTATTACTTTTACTGAAAGACCATCAAGGTCCGCAGTCTTTTTCATGTTTAACATTTTAAAAGTTTTAAGAATATCAACAATTCTTATGTGTGAAAAACTGAAATGAACCTTACTTTCGTCTACATTTTGCTTGAGTAGCGATTCAGCGAGAGCGGGAGATGAGCCAAGTGATTGAGTAGTGGAGACTGGAATGTCAGTAAAAAACCTTTCAAACTCTGTAGCAATAGCTACATCGGATGTTAGGATTTTGTTATTAATATTGAGCTTAAAATCAAACTTGCGAGCCTTAACCCTTCCCGTCTCACTATTAATTATTTTCCAAGAAGTCTTAACGATATTACTACTATTTTTAATTTTGTTTCTAACAAACATAGCCTTCGTCGCTTTATATATCGCAGATTCAGAAAAAAATGAAGTGTCGTTGCCTGGGATGGATTACTAGGAGGCAGGTCTCATTTGTGTTTCCTTAGTCGCCTCTTACGACACCCACGGAAAGAGACGGGGTGGTGTTATTTTCAACCGATCACCACATGGTTAGTTAGACAAGTGGTTTGCTAGAACCAATGATGCTCTGCCTACCCCGTTAGGGATAACAGGCGTGAGTGTATGTATGTATGCATGTCTGTGCATCTGTGTGTCTGTCGATACGGTTTTTTTTATTTGAAAGCTGAAGTACTTAATCGAGATGGTTTTTAGCTATTTTTGATAAAAAAAATGGTTAAATTCTTCTAACACAGGGTTTCTCAAACTTTTGGCTCCACGAACCCCTGTTGAAAGTTTCCAGATGACAGCGAACCCCTTGACTAACCAAAGGTAACAAATACAGTGTCAAAAGAAATATATTTTTAATATTAATGTGATGGGTGTTTCTTGTCGCAAATTAAGTCAATCTTAGGAGTAATTTTGGACAAGTGCCGCACGTGCCCGCCAGTCATCAAGTCGCCGCCATCACGTAAATCTTGCCGCGAACCCCCTACCGACGAATGGCGAACCCCTAGGGGTTCGCGTACCCCACTTTGAGAAACCCTGTTCTAACACCATTTGAGTGATCTGCCTATCCCGTTAGGATATAGAAGAAGTCCGTAGGGTATTAAAGAATAAATATAAATACATAAACATGAACAAAATGAATGCAAAAAGTGATATAAACACAATTATCTCGAATTAAAGTCGGCGTGGGATGCATCCGCTGGATTACAGAAACACACGCGCACGCGTGATACAGCTTTGTAGAAAAAGACGATAACATACGAGTACATACATAAGCCGTGTGAGTCCCTGGCAGAGTAGAATAGAACCACCCTCTTTATTACCGAGGTGTCGTACAAGGCGACTAAGGTAAATATGCAAGCAAGTTCATCTGCACACAGAGAAGGAAAACTCTGCAATTATATCAAAACCCTCGCCAACCCGTCTGCCAAGCGTGGTGAGTATGGCATTTACCCCTCATGTTATTGAGGGAGGCCCGTGCCCCAGCAGTGGGGACGTATATGGGCTGATGAAGATATTAAGCTCACGTCTGTAATCTCTATAAGGGTAGGCAGAGTATCAGTGATTTTAAAACCTATTGATGTCACGTATGACGCAAATTCAGAGGGTTGTTAGATAACATATGATGTAAACTTACATTCACCACTTGTGGTGAGAGGTTTTTAGCCTTTCGCCCACAACAGCAAAACCCTCGCGTCCCACTTACTGACTTTTACAGTATGTAGGAAAGAGTAGGCAGCTGGCTTTTTAAAAAAAATTTCGTCCGTACCAAGCCAAATAATGTTGTAGGCCACCTAAAATAGATCAGTGTGTAGGTACTACGTAACACATTAAATGATGTTGTCTTTAAGGCGACTACAGCACCTAAATTACGATTTTATGATGCGTAGATAAGCATGACGCACTGCATTATATCGAAGAAAAAAAATACTTCGGTAATATTCAGGACGTAAACTAGATAAGTAGTTTGCTGAAAACATGATTTAGCACTTTTGGTTCGATAGAAAAAGCTCATAAAGTCACCTCTAAATACCAATATTGTGTATCTTTTAAGCTGTAAAAACGATAGTAAAATGCACACAGGAACTTGAATTTGCTATCAAAATGTTCGTGATTGAACACTCTCGATAAAGTAGTTAACCTTTCGATATATCTCATTTTTCTAACTTTCGAACATGTTTTTACGCACGCACGCTTTCATAGTCCGTAAACTTCGTGTATCGACACTGTTCGCACTGCCGGCCCAGGCCTGTTGAGAGACGGAGATGGCACTATTCCTATGTGTGCTGCCTTTATCGGGTGCTGTAGTCGCCTTAACCTTAGCTGGTGAAATACCATGCTGAGTCAGCGCCATTTTGACTGTTTTTAGATATTATGTTTTTCTACCTGTTTGTATTGTCTCTCTCGAAACAGTTAAATAAAGTTATATATCTATCTATCTATCTATACCATAATTTTGACTTGCTAGCCAAATCATTTTTGTCTTTATATTATTTAGGTACTTTTTTCAACTTTTTATGAAAATTAAACCGTTAGCACAGATAATGTAAAAATATTGATAATAGCTGAATTTTGTTCTTTGTTTGTTGATTAGTTTAATTATTTTTTTATTTTATAAAATTCCTTATTTCTATGACCTACACGTAACGTTTCCTTATTTCTATGACCTACGCGATATGGAAGGAAGATTCAATTGTATACTTTACATAATACAGGGTGTAAAGGACAGCTAAGCAAATACTTAAATGGTGGAATCTACCCTTAACTATCATCAGCTATAAGTAATTATTTTTTCCTTGAAACGTTACGTTAAGGAGTTTTCATTATTTACCTACTTTGGCGCTACGCAACGTATCGTGAAACAGCGTCCGTCCCGCGCGCGATCCCCCCGCCCGGCGCTGCTATCGGAGTGCGACGTACATTGCTGGTTTTCGTGTTTTACGTTGTTATGATTGTTTTTTATTGCGAAATGGAGTGTATTCAATTAAATAATAAAAAATATAAACAGAAAATATTAAAACACATAAAACAAATTTGAAAAATTTCCGGAGAAAAATTCCACTGGAAAATCATTCAGAATGATTGTCTGAGTCCAGGGTTTCAGTTGTTTGCTAAGCTGTCTTCTTTTACACCCTTTATACGGCAACTTGGAATAGTTAGCGAAAATTAAGCATGTGGATCAGCTCACTAAACAGAAAAAAAATCTTCTTCTTATAGTGTAGGTATAGTCAAGTGTGTGGCGAACTTGACTAACCCTGTTGGCAGAGTTTTCAAACCGCACAATGGCCTCTGACTTGGTTTTAACGACTGTAGTCAATCGACAACAGCCGTAACCGACAGTTTAACGTGCCCTCCGAAGCACGGAAACGCTCGAGATAAATTGCTACTTTGGTCACCCATCCGGTTCCCTGCCCCTGTGTATGTAGCTTAACCTCACTGATCGGTTGAGATCAGCGAGCGCCACTGGGCTACGAGCACTTCAAATTATACAATTCATTAATTTATTCATCTCTAATCTTCATACAATTTGAGCGATCAGCAAATTGCCTTTGTATGAAATGATGAAAATTCGTTTTGACATTGAAAATTTATTTTCGTTCGCTCCAGTATAGACTCCTATTTCACGAAAAAGTGCGTTCCCCTTATATCTCGGAGAGTTGTGAAGATATGATATTCAAAAAAGACTCAAAAGACGCGTACTCACGAGAGCTGTAAGGTGCAAAAAGAATTATTCGTGAAAGTCAAAATCGAAAAAAGTTATGGCCGAAAAAGTGAAAAACAAATTCATTTTTTTTAGAATTTTTCATTTAGGCGCTCGATATTTTGGAAACGAAGAATGATATCAAAAAATTGAGAAAAATTCCTCTGGACAATTTAGCCAGCTACAATTTGAGGCTAAAACAAAGACGATCGGGTTTAGGGTTTACCCTGTCGCCTAGAACCTTTTTGAAAAAAGTCAGAACGACATTTTTCGAATTCCGTAGATTCGTAGATTGGTCGGCCGGTTTGGTCGAGTGATAGTGACGCTGCCTCTTGATCGGCGGGTCCTGGGTTCGATCCCCTGTCGGGGCAAACATTTGTGTAAAAAAAAAGCAGATGTTTGTTCTCGGGTCATGGGTGTTTGTGTTTGTCTTTATGTGTGTTCCAAGGGACCCACGACACAAGGGAAAACCTTAGTGTGGGCCTTTGAGTGTGTAGCGTTTATTTATTATTATTATTTATTATTTCCAATGTGCTCGATAGTCGTGTGAGGTACGAAATCTGTGAATTTTTTTAGAACTACGCATTGGCACGCACTTGGTCATTTTTCTAGTCATAGCACCGTTTAATAATAGTTAAAAAAATAATAATTCATTTGTGGGAAACCCATTGTTTCTATAGACCTGGGGATTAACGGCGCTGACCACCTGATCTGACTCATTAAAATTATACAGTAAAATACACGAGTTCTTAGTAAATATAATGTACCTATTTATAAACAGTTGAGCATGACACAGCAAATTTTGTAACAGCATGATTATTGGTCATTCACTTTAAAAGTACGAAGATTTTTTTTAATGTTTACCTACTTTGGATTGAAAGCAAATTAAAACTTCGTTTCTGACTTTTTGTTAAACCCTGTCAAAAAAAGAGGGTGTTTGACGTGTGTATCATCTGTATGTCTGTGCTTCTATTTGTGTATCTGTGTACTATGTAAAATAATAAATTTTGTTTTACTTGAAATTTGTGAAAACGTGACGGAAATGAAAACGAAAATGCACTTTTTGCCGGCTTTTTGCATGAAAATGGTCAAATTTACGCATTTTTTTTTTCATTTTCGTCACGTTTTCACAAATTTCAAGTAAAACTTTATTGACTAGAATTAGAGCTGCCATCTCGAAAACCTGCCCCCCAGGAAGCGTAAGTTCCCCGGATTTTGGAGCTTTCACCCCGGACATTTCAATACTTTTTTCATTAACTTACATCTTGATTAAAATATATTTTACTCCGTACTTGATAGAAGAAAACTTTAATTTTAAGCCTCTTTTGTTGCATGAAATAGTGTGTTTAATCGTTCTTGTGACGACAAGTGAGTAATTTTGCTTTATTTTTAACCTTCTTAGGGATGCGATGTAGGTTTTACATAAATTATGGGAACGGGATCTGATCGAAAACCCGGACTTTTATTGTAGTCCGGGTCGCACCCGGACCACAATTTAAACCCCGCCCGGACGCTCCCCGGACGTCTTCCAAACTAGGACAAATCCGGGGAAACCCGGACGGATGGCAGCCCTAACTAGAATTGAAAATTCAGGGTTAGCACTTGCTTGCCTGAAAATTATAGCCCTCCATGTATCCCGAGAATGTTATTATACCTTCTCAAACAGACCTCTTTTGTATGAAAAATTGTGAAATATCCCTGACAGTGTTGATGTGTGTATTAGTAAAGTAAAGACGGATGGTATTACAAATACAAGGAAAGGCGAGATTGTTAAAAAAATATTTCCATTACTTTGCGGTTAAAACCAATTCATTCATTAATTTCTCAAAGTTTTGGAAAATTCCACGGCTCAGCGTCGTGGA
Source organism: Aproaerema taeniolella (assembly GCA_949987775.1). Lineage (NCBI taxonomy): Eukaryota > Metazoa > Arthropoda > Insecta > Lepidoptera > Gelechiidae > Aproaerema > Aproaerema taeniolella. The sequence goes on from OX465244.1 coordinate 1,924,008, forward strand.
TACATTTTTTGTCATATTTCCTCAAAAGGGTCATCTTTAGAGTTTAATTAAATGATTTTAATTGCTCTTTTTGATGTTTGAGTTATTTTGAGGCTAAAAATAACTATAATTTAGTGTTTTGATTTCATGTCGGTGTCTTTTAGAAGATTTCCGAGGTAGGTATTAGTTACAAAATTTATACCTTTTTTTAAAAAATAACTCAAAAATTAAAAATGTTGTATCACTCCCGACATTTGTTTGCTTGTAACTTTTAAACGGCTGAACCAATTTTGAATAAATTAAGCTTAGAACCATTTCGATTATGTTAGCCTTTAAACAAAAATTGCTACGATGCCACAGACAGACGCACAGACATACAGATACACATACGTCAATCTTATAATGCACCTGTTGGGAACTTTTTCCTACAAGTATTTTTTTAATTTATCTTTTCGTATTTTTAACATTGGCTGGTTTGAAGTTTGGGATAAAAAAATGTGAATATCGATCTTTCGTTTGTTATTTTGTAAATTGATAAAAGTAAAATAAAACACAAAATCATCATACTCGTATATGGGCTTCTAAGTTATCTGGGTGAAAAAGAACCCCCTAGCTATATTCAAAATCCTGAACCAGTACCACTCAAAGAACACAATTATGAAAAAAAAGAAAAATTTTTTTTTTTTCAATGGAAATAGTTCCTTTTTTGCCTAAACGTAGACATTACTCCTACAGCAGGCACGCGAGGGGTGCGGGTAGCGCTCGGGGGGTGCGCCCGAGTGGTGTCTACGTTTAGGAAAAAAAATATCCACCCCCCAAAAAAAAGTGTTCAGTAAGTGATACTGGTTCAGGATTTTCAATAAAGCTAGGAGGTTCTTTTTCAAACTGTATATTATAATCGTTTATAGTCAGGAGTACCGCAGAGTGTTTTTTATAATCCCCTTTTTTGTCAGGGATTAAAATATACTTCATCATATCCACATCTATCAACTACATAATATACACACATCAACACGGTCCAGGGATATTGCACGATTTTTCATACAAAAGAGGTCTGCTTGAGAAGCTATAAAAGCATACTCAAGATACGTGGAGGGCTATAATTTTCAGATGAGCAAGTGCTAAACCTGAATTTTCAATTCTAGTCAATAAATTTTGTTTTTCTTGAAATTTGTGAAAACGTGATGGAAACGAAAACGAAAATGCACCTTTTGCCTGCTTTTTATATTAAAATAATAGAATTTACGCAATTTTTTTTTCATTTTGGTCACGTTTTTACAAATTTCAAGTGAAACAAAATTTATTGATTATAATTGAAAATTCAGGTCTGAAAATTGCTTCTTTGAAAATTATAGCCCTCCATGTATCTCGAGTATGCTTTTATAGCTTCTCAAACAGACCTCTTTTGTATGAAAAATCGTGCAATATCCCTAGACTGTGTTTGTATATTGTAAAACAAATCCGCCCCCGCGTCTATACAGACATACGTCTCTCTGATGAACTCAAATAGGTAGTATTTTTCTATATACATATTATAAAGAGGAAAGATTTGATTGTTTGTTTGTTTGTTTGCATTGAATTAGCTCCGAAACTACTGGACCGATTTGAAAAATTCTTTCACCATTAGAAAGCTATATTATCCGCGATGGACATAGGCTCCATAATTTTCCCGAATTCCTACGGGAACGAAGTCCCGAGCGGAATGCTAGTCGCTAATAAATGGAGTGATTCAAGAGGAAGGTTTATATGTATAATTCCATCCCAAAATTCCTACAAGAACGAAGATCCGGGTGGGAAGCTAGTTGTTACCAAAATGTCCCAGAATAAAAAAAAAATTACAACACTGAAAAAACATAAAGGTGTTAAATAATCTTGCCGTGTGGTGATCGGTTCAGAATAACACCACCCCATCTCTTTCCGTGGGTGTCGTAAGAGGCGACTAAGGAAACACAAATGAGACCTGCCTCCTCGTAATCCATCCCAGGCAACGACACTTCATTTTTTTATGAATCTGAGGTGTCGTCCTATAGTCTTATGCGGTGTGGTAGACTCTGTGAAGGGCCGTCTGGTTCGCGACCACCCTCCTACCGAAGTCCGATGCCAAACAGCTTGCTGTGTTCCGTCAGTGCGTAGGAGTACCAGTGCCATATGGGCATTTTCTGGGTTAACTCACTCCATCGTCGACCTCATCTATGACCTTGATCAAGATTGAGGTCAAGGGTTGCCTGGAAGAAATCGCTGAAAGCGATAAGGCCGCCTTATTGTATATGCCTTGGGTTTATGTAAATTTATTGTTATTTTTAGTTATTTTTCTGTTTGTGTGTACAATAAAGTATATTTGATTTGATTTGATTTGATTTAACCCTTCTTATAATAAAAAAATAAATCTTAAAGCCTAATCTCTGCCTAATCTAATCAATGTTGTGACTGAGTTTATAGCTGTTGTGATGACTTAATGAGTACATTAGTTAGTCATTAGCTAACTTCATAAAAACACAAGCCATAAATAAGCCAAGTGTCACTTCTGTTGAAGATACTACATACATAATTACACACACGTCTACATAATGTATAAAAAAATTACATTTAATGGAACTTGAGTATAATTGTTGGTGGCACTTCACTTGGCGTTGCGTATTTGCGTAGCGTATTCGCCGTATTTGTCCAAATATTTGTACGTAGTCCAAACAGCACAAACACGACGTCCTCACTTGGGATGCCAACAGCGAATAACACAGGCAAATAAGGTCAAAAATGGTCTAATAATCATATTGCGTCCTTTAATGTGTGACCAAAGACTGACAAGCGATCGGATCGGCGTATTTGCCAATTTGTGTGTTTGTCATATTTGTGCAAATATAGACAAATAAATCCTGCACACATGGTAGTATTTGGCCAAATACAGCAAATACGCAAACACGCAACGCCAAGTGAAGTGCCACCTTTCTCACGACACAGCAGAACTCTCGCCACTTACTATTTTTTTCTTCCACTGCCAATCCAGCGTGGTGGCAGATCGGATTTTATACTTCGACTGTCTTACTTCTTTTTTTATAATGTTACTAGCTTTACGCCCGGAACTTAGTTCCTACGGGAATTTGGAAAAATGTGTACTCTATGTGTTATACTGATATCTAAGTTATACTTTGAGAAAGTTTCATCTAAATCCGTTCAGTAGTTTTTACGTAAAGGAGTATCCATCTATCCATCCCTACAACTTTTCGCACTTATTATAAACTATCTTACCGCTTGGGACTTTGTTTACGTGGAAATTCGGGAAAATAATTTAGCCTATGTTACTTAGGAAAAATGTAGCATTCTAATGGTGAAAAAGTTTTAGAAATCGATCCAGTTATAAACATACAAAAATGCAAATCTTTCCTCTTTATAATATTAGTGAAGATTTAATAAAGTGGGTGTAATTATGGCCTAAATCCCCTTAGTGTCCATGCCCCTCGGTGGGGACATATATGGACTGATAAAAAAAGTTGTAATCTTTTTAATATTTAAAACAAAATCGGGTTTATTCGAACACTTATAACTCGAGAACAACTGGACCGATTTTCATTGTTTTTAATTTGTTGTATTTGGCTCCGTCCCGAATAGCTAAATAACTATTAAAAACATTTGAAAATTTAGGAAAAAATCCCTCAGGGACGGGTGGAAAGCTAGTGTAGGATAATATACGTTATATAAACCAATATACTTATAACAAAATCAAATTACCTTGTCATGAAGCAAAACAACGTATAACAACGTAAAATAACGTAATAACGACGTCCACATAGAACAATTAAATAACAATTAACTTCATTCCATTGTTTCTTCACAAATTAAAAAAAAACTGTACAATTCCACTACTAAATAGCTTATATGGTGTTTTTTTTAATTTCGTCACATTTTTTGTTAAAACACTAATTTTTTTATATTACACAAAACCGTTTTGTTTTTATTTGGTCTGTCACAGTTGTTATTTTTTATTTTAGTTTTGAATATTATTCAATGTTTTCACAACACTTTTGTTTTTAGTTTTCAACTCAGAAATTTCTTTTTGTATTTTTTTTCCACTGACGTTGGATAAAAATTTAAAAAAAATTAAGTTAAAAAGTTTATTTTTTATGAATTCGATATTTCACTGCACCAATTCTCACGTACGCAATATTTTTCGCAAATATTCTTTAAGAGCTTAATATTTTTACTGATTTATTTATTATTATTTATCTACATATAAAATGCCGTAAAGACATTCGCTCTGCTCGGCAAAGCCCTCGATACTACATTACTAAGTATGCCTTTAAGTGGGCGCCCCCGAACCCAGATCATGATTTTAGGGTTGCCATAAGTAGATATTTATATTTAGGAGGAATTTTTAAACCCCGAAAAAAAGGGGGTGTGTTGTTTGACCTGTGTATCTGAATATTGTATCTATGTGTCTGTGGCATCACAGATCCTATACGAATAATTGAATTTGATGCGGTTTTTTTTCGGAAGCTGAGGTAATTATGATATAGTTCTTATATTTCTTCATAATTGGTTCAGCCGTTTAAGAGTTACAAGCAATCAAATGTCGGGGGCAATACAATTTTTTTATTTTGGAAGAATCGATATTTTTCCCATACAAACGGCGTAGGCCGTTTTTAAACTTAACCAATCTTTGTTTCGAAATAATGAAAAGACAAATATATCAAAACTATATAGGACGTTTAGAACTTTTACTTGACTTGAAGGCACGATAGCTCAATTGGTTAGAGCACCAACTAATCCTAGGGTCGTGGGTACAAATCTCCCATTCGCGCCGAACATTTTTCTTGCCAAACAAAATATTTAAAGAACCGGAAATTAAAAATAAATCGCGTGTGGTAGCCCTGTTAAACTGGGTGTCATTAATGATAGCGTCTCTGCGGCGTACGCGCAGCTTGTCCTACGTCACACTTCGGGGACAGACGACAAGACATGAAAGGTTGCGGATCTTTAATCTTTGTTTACCAAACTAGCATTCCGCCCGGGACTTCGGGAAAACGAAGTAGCTTATGTTACTCAGGGATAATGTAGCATTCTGGTAAAAGAATTTTTAAAATCAGTCCAGTAGTTTCGAAGCCTATTCAATGCAAACAAACAAACAATCAAATCTTTCCTCTTTATAATATTAGTATAGATATAGAAAACTCACGCTTCATTATTAAGAAAATATTCAACCAACGATTTGCAACTAACCAGTGATTTGACAAAGTCATTTTCATAATTTTTATGACATTTTATCTGATTAGTTGGTGTAGGTGGGGTATACAACTTAGTGCTTATCATCACATGTTAGTTGCTGGCGTAGCACCCTGCTGATCAACGGACGAGGCTTTGGCGTACTACAACGTCGGTGCCTGCCGCTACCACCACGCGAGCGTCCAGACGTTCACTAAAGTCGTCGCCGCCAGAAAAACACCAGTTGCTGTGACCCAAAATCCTCCAAAAGTGGGACACCGTGACGAAGATGGCTTCATCAGGGTGCAGAAGAAGTGCAAACGATCGATTAACAAGAATCGCTGCGGGACGGTAAGATGGTTCTTCATCATATCATCATCATATCAGCCTATTGCAGTCCACTGCTGAACATAGGCCTCCCCCAAGGTGCGCCACTTTGCACGAACCTCCGATTTTTGCATCCAGCCACTACCCGCTGTTTTCTTTAGGTCATCTGACCATCTGGCTGGGGGGCGTCCTGCACCACGTTTGCCAAGACGTGGTCTCCATTCGAGAACCTGTCTACTCCAACGCTCATCGGTTCTGCGACAGACATGGCCAGCTCACAGCTTGCTACACTTTAGGACAACATCCATTACTCCGGTTTTCTGTCGGATAAGATGGTTGTTAGCTTTATTTAATCAAAAGTTCAGCTGTTTTAAAGTTATAAACAATCGAATGCCAGGGGTGAAAGAGTTATTGAACAATTACATTTTTAATGGCTCATTATATGAATCGAAATTTCTATTTAAAAAAAAAAGTTTTCGTAACTTGGACCAAACCGAATATTTATATCTGTAGTATAAGATTTTTCCAGACGATTTCCGACATAAAATTGCAATTATTTTAACATCCGTTAAACCTTTTGGTCTTGGCATTCTCAATTAACATAACTATGATTTTTTAAGGATATTAACAAATTAAAATAAACGAAATTCGGAAATCATTTGACGACTTCTTGACAGCCAGAGGAAATGATAATATAAAAACATTTTTCATCTTAAAAAGTATAGTCAGGTGTAGTATACGTTATTAGCCAATAACAGCCGGTATTAACGGTTTATCGTGCCCTACAAAGCTCGGAAACAAGTTATCAACATCTCGAACCAGGCAGGGTGACCAAAATGGCAATTTTCGTGGTAAATTGCGTTTCAGTGCTTCGGAGGGCACGTTAAGCCGTCGGTCCCGGCTGTCATCGATTGACTACAGTCGTTAAACCAAGTCAGTGGCCATTTGACGGTTTGAAAACTCTGACAGCAGGGTAGTCTAGTTCACCACATACCTGATTGAACGTACACCCGATAGGGAAGGAGGACCATCTCGAAGGGCCTTTTTATAATTCGAACGGCACGGCACGGCACTTCAAAATTTGAATTACCATTGCGCCCTATGTTCTTAGCTTCTAGTATAACTGTTACAAAGAAGACTTGTAATACAATTTTGCCGTGCCGTTTTCGAATTAAAAAAAGGTCCAATGGACTCTGACTAAAATTACCATTAATTTTTAGACGCACATCCCGTTTACACACGTTCACTTTCAGTTAAATTTACCTACACCCCTCATTACACTCAAACACACACTATCATGCAGTTTTGTGGGACTTAAAAATAAATGCCCCGAAAAAAAAACCCTAAAAATATACAAAAGTAAACCCTAGTCAAAAAAGCCAAAGGTTCCCATGTAACTGGCCACATTGCCGCGCTGGGCCAGCGAAATCCTTTGAGCAAGGTACGTCCTAGAGCGTGGGTCGCCAGTTTCTTCGTGCAAACGCCTGCCGATCTCGGCGACAAACTGCACGGCCTCTGCGCCCCAAGTCCCCGCGGATTCCACTGCCACTGGCACAAATTAATAAATTGAATTTAGTAAACAATTATAATTTGCCTGGATATTAAAATTCTGTTTAAGTAGAATAAATAGGTCTGTATTTATATACTCATATAACCGTCTGTCTAAAGTTCGAGTGAATAGGCATCTTCTGGGTGAGCTTGGTACATCCTCGACCACATCTTCGCCTCGGGCTAGATTGTGGTCAAGAGCAAACTCATTGTCTATAAAAAAAGGTGGTTTGTGCACGAGTAGGGTTTCTGATTTCTCGACCTTTTTTGTTTCTCGAGTTTCGAGAATTCTCGAGGTCAAATTCTCGAGTTTTCTCGGGTCTCGAGCTTTTTTATTAAAACCTTTGAAATCTGCTGAAATACAGGGTGTTTGGTGCATTATTTGCCAAATTGAATGGGCCGTAAGAGGGATCTTTTGCTACCTCCTCAGCCTTTATGCCATTTTTTTATTTTGGTTTGAAAAATTATAAAAGTCCGCATTTAACATTCACTGAAAAAAAAAGTGTTTGGGGCTGCTGTAATTTTTTTAAATCTGTAATTTCTATCGGTATGCGGTTCTAACGAAATCAAAATTACTCGCCAGCAACATCTTATAGCCCCGCAAAGTTTTTTGAAGTTAATTCATTAAACTGATACCTCAAATTTAGACTTGATTAAAAAAAAAAAAAAAAGTGATCACGTTCTTCCAATTTTTCCAAAACATCTTTGGACTGTCGGCTTTCTAATAGTATGCAATAAGCTATGAAAAGTTTTTAGTAACATCACTAATTCGCTAAATTCCTGTACTTAGTCGCATTTTATTAATATTCAACAGATGGGATAAAAACTAGTTTTTGTGATAATAACACCTACAAGGCAGGTAAAACTGTTGTCTTCCTTTTGCACACTAGAATTGAATCTTCTATCTATCTATCATAAGGTAAACTGTATCTAGACGACCTTAACCTATGTATCTTTATGTATCGAGAAGACATTAGGCTGAAGAAGAGACATTCATTCATTTGTTCGCTCACTGCCACACTTTGCTTGGCACGGCTCTACCAGTAAACTGAGATCCCAGGGCCGCCAGACCTTACTTATTTTCTCATTAACCAAAAGTGTGGGAAAGAGTAGTGCTAATATGTACTATTAACATAATAATATGAATACGAGCTAGCCTGGGCCGATGGCCAACTTTCAGCTACCAGGTTCTGAAGGTACTTGCAAAAATTACTCACTTTCAGGACAAGTCTGGATGCTATAAAAAGTATTGTTATAGTTCCCTGAACATCAAATAAAAGAATCACGGCTCAGATTGTAGGTACAATCGCATAATTTACTTGCGAGCTGTAGTGTCTGGTAGAAATTACAGCCGACTGATGTATCTAGCGGTGTAGATAATTTATTTATATATTTAATTAATTATATTCTATAAGACATCAGCATCCAGACTTCAAGACAATTAAGTGAGTGACTTTTGGAAGTACCTTCAGAACCTGGTAGCTGAAAATTGGCCGTCGGCCCAAGCTAGCAGGTTTTCATATGTTAATAGTACATATTAGCACTACTCTTTCCCACACATTTGGTTAATGAGAAAATAAGGTCTGGCGGCCCTGGGATCTCAGTTTACTGTTAGAGCCGTGCCGAACGAAAGGCAGTGTAGTAGCGTGTGTACACTAAATTATACGGCGATTAATGATTAAGCAATTTCCTTTTGCATGACTAGTCATTAGGACTAAAACAATGATTTAAGAAGGGGAGCCACCTTTTTTTTTAATGTAAATTTTTATTATTATTTTTTGGCAGTGGGGGGACCCTTATGACTAGTATTGTAGCTACTAGCTTATGTTTGGTATCAATTTCGAGTAAATCAAACACGTAGAATTCATTTCTGCTATTCATTTTGCAAGATTTTTCACAGAAACGAAAGAAAATAAAAAAAATCAAAATCGTCATTTTCCTTTTTTTGTACAAAGTCGTCCTTATCATTTTTAATTTAACAGATAATAGAAAAACAATAATTTATTTAGAAAGTCCATTTAATCTCCTTTTTAAAAAGTACCCACATGATGTATAAAGAATTTATAATACGGATGAAAAAAATACATCTCGTCAGAGTATAAAAAACATTATAATTTAAAAAGACCTGTTTTTGACTTCAAACTCGTCTGATAAAAAATACATACAGACGAATTGAGAACCTCGAAGTCGGTTAAAAAAGATAGTGCAGTTGGAGATAAAATTGGCGTCTCTAAATTATTATGATGTTATTGAGATTCATGTATAAAGTAAACAAAAATGCCTTATTTTCCAATATTTATTGATTACATCTATAATCACAATAAAAGTCGCGTCGTGGCTTATTATTATGCAATATCATCTTCTATGCCGTCTTCCACTTCGTCTAGTAATGCCTCGCTGTCTATTACACTGTAACAAAAGAAATAATGATAAGTGCCTAAGATAGATAATTATTAAGTTTTAATATAAACATATAAATGTACCTTGAATTATCGCAGTTTCCTCTGCAGTTATGTAAACTGCGTGCATAGCAACCCATTTTGGCTGCAGGAACATCGACCTCTGCAACCCTTTTTACAGGAACATTTGGTAAGCTGGCTTACAGATTCCCAGATATAGGCCTGCGTGGTCCATGTCGGCTTCCATGCATCCCCTGTGTCAGTCCATCCCCAGTTCGCCGGAGAGACAATTTCAGGGAATGATTTTAGGGCTTGTCCCCACACTTGCCCTGCCTGGTAAGCCGCCCGCATAAAATGCATCTTAAGGGCATCTTTTGTTGGAGGAATGTTTTGGAGAGACCTATTTTTTGATGCGAATAAGAATTTTCTTGCATCGTTTACACTAATGATGTCAACGTCTCCACAGTAAAGACGCACCACATATTTTTCTAACGCATTGAATACATTCTCGGGCAGTTCTCCGTGTGGATTAGATATCGTTTTGAAAGCTACAGTAGTCTCGGGATATCTTTGCCAAGTATTCCAAGTCAACGTTTTGCCCTTAGAATGAAACGCTGAAACGGTGTCACACCCTGTAAATTTTAGCGATAAGGCCGCCTATTGCGTTATATCCACTGTATAAATTGTTATTTGTGTTCTGTTTAGTCAATAAAGTAGTATTCTATTCTATTCTATTCTACCTTTTTTATCAGACGAGTTTGAAGTCAAAAACAGGTCTTTTTAATTTATAATGTTTTTTATACTCTGACGAGATGTATTTTTTTCATCCATATTATAATTTTTTTATACATCATGTGGGTACTTTTTAAAAAGGAGATTAAATGGGCTTTCTAAATAAATTATTGTTTTTCTATTATCTGTTAAATTAAAAATGATAAGGACGACTTTGTACAAAAAAAGGAAAATGACGATTTTGATTTTTTTTATTTTCTTTCGTTTCTGTGAAAAATCTTGCAAAATGAATAGCAGAAATGAATTCTACGTGTTTGATTTACTCGAAATTGATACCAAAAATAAGCTAGTAGCTACAATACTAGTCATAAGGGTCCCCCCACTGCCAAAAAAATAAAATTAAAATTTACATTAAAAAAAAAGGTGGCTCCCCTTCTTAAATCATTGTTTTAGTCCTAATGACTAATCTTGCAAAAGGAAATTGCTTAATCATCAAACGCCGTATATTGCACTTTTTTGCCTTCTACAGATGCGACTAGTGAGTGAACAAACGATTGAACGAGCACGGAGCGCGTTCACTGATTGATAAGTGTCGAAAAAAAATCGCGCGGCGCGTCTGGCTTGATTCAAGTTCGAAACTCGAGAATTCTCGAGTTCTGGTAATTTTTTTCTCGTCTCGAATGAATCCCAATTTCTCGAGTTTTCTCGAGTTCGAGAAAGCTCGAGCATAAACCCTATGCACGAGTAAGTGATCGTTCTCTTACCGTAGGAGCATTTAATAGAAGTACACACGGTAGCACGTCAGGCTATACTTGTTAACCTTAACGTCGCCCTTATCTCGCTCGTGATAGCGTCTGCTTTCGTCTGACGTGCTGCTGCGTGTACACGGAAACGGGAAGTCGGGAAGCATTTGCAGGATTCCCGATAGTGCCTGAATTAAAATGTTGAGCAAATAGTTATACGATTTCCTTGCTTCACTTGTTGGGCTAATAGGTCTTTATTATGAAATTGCCGATTTTTTTCTCAAGCTTTTTTGTGTTTATTATGTATTTGAATCGACCACACAGCCTATGTATTTGATTGAACAGCTGTTATGTAAAGCCTTGGCCGTAAACGGAGATTTTGAGTAAAATAATATGTGTTTACTTTGGATTTATTTACTGAAAGCGAAGTTCAAATACTTATGGCTCGTTTCGTTCTTTGCTTTTGTTACAATTACAACGTTTAATAAACTAAGTATGATGAAAAATTACTTAATGTTGTCCAAACCTTACCACAAAATTTTGCTAAATATGGATTTCGTATTCCATAGAAAATTCCAAAAAACGTTAGTTCAGTTTTTCAATAATATTGTTAGAAAAACGGCAATTTATAGATAACCTAGGTAATATGTATATTTATCCAAGATCCCATCCTTACACTATTCAATATTCATGTTCTAGAGACACGACGCCACATATGACATTCATTCTGAAGGTTAGTATTAGATAAAATAGTGAGGGGTAGGGAATCTTCGGTTGTGGTAAATGGGTATTCTTCAAGGCTCTATGTTTCTCTTTCCGGTGTACCTCAGGGAAGCCATTTAGGCCCTTTACTATTTAACATCTTTATGAATGATATTTGCGAATCTTTTGAACAGTCTAAGTGTTACCTTTTCGCAGATGATTTAAAGTTGCTTAAGCGAGTGACTTCTTCTCATGATGCTCAGTTGTTGCAGTCTGATCTTGATCAACTTGTCTCTTGGTGTCGTAAAAACAATATGAGCCTCAATGCTAAGAAATGTTGTGTGATGCGGTTTACCAGAGAAAAAGTGCATCTATTTAGATTGTATTCCATAGACAATGAGCCCTTGACCGAAGAAAACTGTGTGCGGGATTTGGGAGTGACCTTGGATAGTAAATTAAGATTTCATACGCATATTGATAAGATTTGTAACAAAAGTTTTAAGATTCTTGGCTTTGTATTGCGTAATACCAAAGAATTCAAAAAATCTCACACTATGATAATGCTATATAATGCCTTGGTACGTAGTAACTTAGAATATTGCAGTGTGGTCTGGAATCCACACTATGATGTGTATATTAAAAAAATTGAGAGGGTACAGAAAAGGTTTTTGTGGCACTTGTCGTATCGGTTTGGGTTAGCTAAAAAGTTGAAATCTTATTCAGAAAGACTTCTGAATTTTAAAATGAACTCTCTGTCCGATCGTAGACGCTACCTGGATATTATGTTCTTTTACAAACTTGTGAATGGTACCCTTGATTGTCCCGAGTTGTTGCCTCAAGTAGGTATAAAAGTGCCCGCGAAATTACCACGCCCTAATAAATATCAGCCTTTTTCATTGAGGTCGGTTAGTTCTAATCTCGGGTTTCACTCGCCTTTACAAAGAATGGCTAGGGAATATAATACAATTTCTTCCAGCTGTGATATTTTTGGAGATAAAAGCTATTCCTTCAAAGCTTCGATCAAAAAACAAATCCTTGGTCTAAATTGTTTAAAGTAGCTCACCCATGTTTAATTTTTAATACTATGTTTTATATGTATAATTTAAATGTAACTTTTCATGTTGCAAATTGTTTCCCTGCGACTGTTTTATTTTGATTTTTGATTTAAGGTATAATATTAGGTACTATGTTCTTGGTATAATGTTACTTAAATTTTTTTTTTGAATGCGGTTGTCACCTATAATTGGGTTACCATTTAGCCTTTTTTTTAAATTTGTGCCATTTTAATTAAGAGTTGGTGTGTAACTTGTTGGTGATCTATTAAATAAAAAAAAAATAAAAAAATATTGTAGGTCTTTCGCCTACAATACAGCAAAACCCTTGTGTCACACTTATTGGTTTCTACATTATGCTTGCGGAAAGTTGGTAGCTGGCACGTTCTAAGTTCGAGCGTAGATAGGGTTTGTATAGATAGGGTTAAAGGATAAATAAATAAAACAATTTCATTTATTTCTTTATTTATTTTTCATTTCGCATCATTCTTATTGGCTATGTCATATGTACGTTAACTATTTTTATTATTCTAAATGTAGGTACATAGTATATTTTTATGACTATGAATAATTTTCATTTTTGATAACTCGAAGAAAAAACAATCAAATCAACAGTAACAGACTTATGGCGGGAAAAAGTAGATTTTTTGGGCGCCATTTTGAATTTTTGATGCACCATTTTCCTAAATTTTCTCATTTTTTTAGATAGTATTTTATTTATTATGTAGTGAATAATGAACGATAAAATTATAAAACCAAAATGTATTTCAGTTTTCCCAATAAATATGGCGTCTAAAAACCACTTTTCACCGCCATCTTTTAACGGTCATAGATTAACAAAAAAAGTTGTTTTTTGAAACGATTATGAGCGATAGGTATAACATACAAAGTTCAACTTATTACACAAGCGCACAAGACTTATATTTAAATACTATTTTCTTTTTAAAACTACTTTATTTTCCGCTAATTTTACTCGACTTTCGAATAAAATGAAAAAGGTAAAAAAACTAAGGTAAATGGGGTATAAAAAATAATGAGAGATTTTTTTCTTCGGCTGTTCTACGTCTTAAATTTTATTTTATTTACCTCATCCTTTTTTCGAAAAATTGAACTTTTATAAGGTATTGGAAAAACGTCACTTTTGACAGTTATTCCTACCTTTTTTTCGTAAAATGGACGATGTGTCAAGACGTATACAGCCTACGGTATCGCCTTAAGATAGAGAATCACATTTTGATATAATGTGTATATTAGTAGTCGCATAAGGATACAATATTAATAAAATATAAAAAAGGGGGGAAGATAAAAATCACTAACATTTTGTGGTCATTTTTGTAGTAAGTTCGAATGATCACATTAATTTGTCTTTTTATTAAAAAGAAAAAGCTCTGTCCATCTCTAAAAGACAAAAAATGTGCGTTGAAATTTAAATTGAAAAAAGAAAACTATTGTGGTGTTTTGTATGGAGTTGTGGCCCAGTTTCAATTTTGGAAAAGAGACCCCTTTAAAATTGAATTTTATTGATTTTAAATATTTCTTTTGAGCATTAAACAGGTTCAATTTTTTTCTGAAATTTGGCCTTTATTCCATACAAATTGTCACCCATTTTGAGCTTAAAAGAAAACTTACCTACGCTACATACAACACCCATGGACGGTAGAAAAAAGAAGGGGAAACACAATATTTAAAAAAAATTTAAATAAGTACGTGCATTTTTTTACAATTGATTTTTTAAATCGCAATTTTTTCGAATTTTACATATAGGTACACTTAAAACTGAAAAAGTTTGATCGAGTTTACATGCAAAGATATTTTTGCTTCATCGGTTCTTTTAAAAGTACAAGAATTATGTTTAGGAAAAATCTAGAATAGTAAATATTAATAAGATGATTATACTGTTTATGTCCATTAAAAATATATATATTTTCGGATAAAAGTAAAAAAAAAGTGCATATATATATACTTTGCATATAAGCCCGATCATAGACAGAAGACGAAGAGACTTCTATCTACTTCAAACGTTGACCTAGCAGTACAAGAAATAAAGTTTCTACCACACACATCTATTGCGTATTATTGCTGTTTTTATTGCATTACTTAAAACAAAAATCGATGTTATAAGGATATTTGTCACGATTTTTTTTAATATACATATTTTATTAATATTATATTTGTTGTTCAATTTCAATCCAAGTAAATCCGCCATCAAGTTTTCTTTTATTATAGTAATATAGGAATTATTATTATTTAGCATTTGACAAAGGTCTCCTTATACCATAGACTTTTATCCAAGTGTTTATTTAATCGTAGGATTTTAATTTTAAAGATATTGCTATAAGTAAAGTGAAATACACGTCAAACTTTACACCTCACCCTTTTGAGTCTTATATATAAGCACGTAAGGGTTCCGAATGTGTAAAGCTTCATGTGCAGTTAAATCAAAACTATGAAAAATAGCGTAAAACAGCACAAGACAACGTTTAGGGTCAGTTCACACCGAGACGCGACGCTGCGCGCATATTTTTATAGAGCCACTCAAAATGGAATTTTATTTGTAACATGAAAAGATAAACATTTCATTTTGAGAACCCTGCGGCGCGCCGCAACGTATTCTAAATTTTCAAATCTGTTAATAATATTCAATGTTAATTGGCTCTATTAAAATGTGCGCGCAGCGTCGCGTCTCGGTGTGAACTGACCCTTAGATTCGATGTTTCGTGATTTAGATATGATCAATATGTATTTTTAAAGAATGATGCCAGGGTTCGCGAATCCGAAGAGCATTTAAGAAGCGAATCATGAATGTAGAGGAAGCAAAAGAGCTAAATGCTTACCCGCGTGCGGGATATTCACAAGTAATTTTTAGGGAAACAAAAATATTCGGCGCACCAGGAGATCTAGTCCCATTCGCGCCGAATATTTTTCTTTCCCTAAATTAAAAAAAAATATTTGCAAAAGAGGTGTGTTTGGGTCATAACAAGTAGCAATCTGTGGTGTCTGCCTACCCTAATGGGATAAACATTATGTATGTATGTTCGATGTTTCCATGTAATCTGGTGCCACTCTCCGATAGCTTTGTGTAATGTAATACATCGTTAGGTTAGGTTAGGTTAGTTCACTTTATGTTGTTCTTGTTTTGTTTTTTGTTGTTGCTGGCTATTTCGCCAACGTGGTTAATAGAGAATATCTGGGAACGGACTCAGATTTAGGACTTCGCGTCGTGGAATTTTTATTCAGCTCAAGAATACCTATGCGATGATGTTTTCACGTGTAACTATTGGAAGGGACCAAGATTTACATCCTCCTTTAATAAAAAAAATTATAGGTCTATGCGTTCATTACCTGTGGTTGGAGAAATTGCTGAAGTTTGAGCTTTGTAGCTCTTTTTTTTCTCACAATTTAAGGGAAAATATATGTCCAAAAGAATAATGACCATTCCTCAATCATGAAACAGCGAATCCGACAAGAATGGATTCAAAAGATCCACCATTTTACACGTCTCAAAAAATATCGTCATTTTTCGTGTACGAAAACAATTTTTCTCTTATAGAAGCACAATGGGACATAATCACTACGATACATCGAATTCTAGCATTTTCTATAACTAAAAATTCTACTTTAAATAAATAAAAAAGACACCGAGTATTCTATCCGTGACTAGTCTATTTTTTACAGCCTTGAATTATTTGCAAGAAAAAAAAGACCTGATTTAAAAAAAAAAAAAAAATAATAATAATAAAATTGTTTATTTAGTAAAAAGTTCATACATATAAAAATAATGCTGTTAACTTAAATAAAAATAATGCTTAGTTCATACATATAAAAATAATGTCTTGTTATTGATCGTCATGACAACAGTGAGAGCCTAGTCATTTGAATTTTTTGTGGGCTTGGTTTGAGAGCCAAGCCCACAGAAAGCTCAAATGACTAGGCTTCTTCTGGGTGAACTTGCCATTTCCCCGACCAAAGTCGCTTCTGCGTCTATTCTCTATTATTAGCACATATATGTAACCCCTAGGGGCGCGGACCTCGCTTTTGAAACATTAAGGGGATTTAGGCCATAGGCCATATGTCATGTTCTATTTTTTTATAAGCCCGTACACGTCCCCACTAAGGGGCACATATATATTATCAATTTTTTTCGACTGCCTCCCTTCGAATTTTTTTTTAAATTCTCTATTTCAAAACAAAAACAATAATCTTTTTTTAAAAGAAAAACTCTGATAATGCTATTTCAAGGCTGTAAAATGTGTTTTAAAATCGCTCTAAGAGGATTTACGAGTATCTAAGTCTGAGTTGGTGTTATCATTTCCTGAATACAGACACAAACCATACAACCAAAATAATGTTTGGCACTCTTTATGTCACGAACGGAATGTCAAATGTTTTATAATAATAATTAATTTATCTCAGGCTTTGCCCATATTACACAATCAGATAAATAAATACACAATAAAATAATAAAATTATTATAAGGTCAAAAAAAAAGTCACAAATTTAGTAATACGAAACATTTTTTTAATTACCTTGATAGTTTATTTAATTTTTTTCAACCAAGCTTATAATTTTTTACGTTAATGTTTTAACTTTATTTTTGTAATCTGTTTTTTTTTCAACTTTGTATTAACTAAAAATAATTGTTTAAGTTAAGTTTTAAATGTTTTAAAGTGTGTATGCACTGAATAAATTTTTAAAATATTTTTTATTACTTATATTGTTTAGAAATAAAATTGTTTTTATTTTGACATTCCATTTCTGACTTGATGCGACTTCTACCGTAAAAAGGGGACAGATAAGGCATTTCGATAGATTTTAAGGGACTACGTCATCGCCGATTCTAATTTTATATATATATTAACATTATGTAAAGGATTATCTTATATTTGGTGTTTTCTTTGGGACTTAAATTATATATACCTTATATAAATGGAATGGATATAAAAAAAATAAAGAAAAAAAAACACTCAAAATTCGAATAGCCTATCTAAACGATATATGTATAGGGTATTTTTCGAAAAAATATATTAATCTTTTTGTATGTTTTCTGACTTTCTCGTTCGTTTCGGTGGATTTTAATCCAAACCAAATGACTACTCTTAAAGTTCGCATATTTGAACAAAATTGATATAGTTTCTCGAATAATTACCCATAATAATGTTAACTTACTTTGCACAATAAACTTGTATATATAATATACAATAATCTATATATCTTGTAATTCACCTAGCTAACAATCCCTTTTATATCGGGGATATTAATAAATATGTTTATATATTAAGTTATACTCGTTATTTAGAAATGAAACATATGTTTTTAAACCTGCGATTTAAAATTTGATTTTAAACGATGCATATATTGTTTTGCGTTTGCTCATTATAATAAAATCAATGTAACACCTGAATTTTAAATGATTGTTAAGTACGAATATTAGTATTTTTGTTTTATAGTTTCGCCAAAAAGCGTATTCAATATATTTTTATATTTTTTTATGAATATAAAATTATGGATATAAAATAATCAAAATGATAATTAGTTACGATTAAGATTCAAAATCTGATTTAAAAACACACATCTCAGTTTCTTAATTCCTTATTTACTACCTTATTAACTATTAGAACAGCAAAGCCGTTTTATTCTAACATTCTTATGTATATTTCGCGTTATATTTATATAATAACTATATGTATAGTGAAGGAAGTATATAGCAACAAGAGAAAGGCAACGACCGATCAGATTTAGAGTCTTGGACGCGTATAGCAAATTGTAAGACGAAAATGCTTGTCAACTTTAGTTGGAATCTGAGACATTTAATAAATAGGTATACAATTTTAACAAAATAACCATGAAATAATTAACTTTGAATTGAGTAAATTTGTTTTAATTTAAACTTGATTTTGTGTGATATAATTTATATTATAAATTAATTGGAATGACTCCATTATAATCGTTTTAAATTCTTAAAAAACATATTGTATTTGTTTTCATTTATGATTTATTCATAAACATATAAGGATTTTTTGAAGGTTAAAGCATTTTATTGTTTCCTGTAAATAACTGTCATTAATATAATTGAGAAATAAAAGTTTAATTATATATTACATATAAGTCAATTATTCATGATTTCCAAGAAAATTTAACAAATGTTTTCGTGAAACAGACCGCTATAAGTAAAATATAGAGTAGTTACGTCCTTTCTACTACACGACGGTCGGCATTTTATATTAATATTACATTTATCATTATTCTTATATCAACTTATTCTAATCCAATATATATGTATACCTAATTCTAAAGAAGCAGTTATAGGCATAAATGAATTTTCTTCTAATGTCTAGCTTCTTTATATAGTTTTTTTATCCTATATTTGACTATCTAACTTGTCAATACACGTTTGATATATTCATTTTCCTTAGAGGTCCAACCTCCCCATGGTTTAAATGCTTACAAAACACATGATTTAGATTTTTCCCATTTTTTGAAAGATATTATTTTATTTTCGTTCAACATAAACTTTTCCTAAATAAGTTTATACTTGTCAAAGTTTTTTCGATGAAAACTGTGAATTTCTTAAATATATTTTGTAATAAAAAACATTTAAACCACGTATTTTTCCTTTCGATTGACTGGATGACAAAATTGACGTAACAATTCGTTCCTTAGCAGAAATTAACTATATAATCATATTTCATTAATATAATATAATCTTATAATATAATTTCTAGCGATATGTCTCTCAAGGTCAACTACTGCACAGAAAATTAAAATAAAATGCTAAAAATGAAACTCTACGACAGACAAACAGATAATTATTTTCAATATAATAGTAGGGTCATATTTTTTAATTTTGAACATTTAATGACTGGATGTGACGAGAAAATTCAACTAAAAGATAGTTAAAAGTATAAAATATCGGCATGTAAAATGCATTATACATGCCGTTAAAATAGACATTTATAAGTTGTTAATCCAGTCAAAAAACATTCGTAATTAAATAAACACCACCCTGTATATAAAATACATCTTTTACAAAATATCCAAATATCGCACCATGGACAGACATGGCGTTAAAAAGTTTTCAAAAAAGACATTGATGTAGAACAACTACTTTTATAAACATTTCGAAAAAATCACACCGATCGAACCTCTCTTTCTCTCTTCATAAGTAAGAGCGAGAGGCGCAATGGCTGATTTTATTAACACTACCTTCTCGCACAACTAAATTTAAGTCTCAAAAAGTCGAAATTAATAATAATTGTTTAATAATAGACAGCCAAATATAACTAAAGTTGAGTTTTGAGAGAAATTAAACACCACAATATTACTTTTAACTACCTACAGTAAATGATTAATATGCATCTTAGTGACTAGTAATAAATATTTTTCTTTCCGCTTACTTCTAGTAAATATTTCTAATTTCACTACTTTCGGTATTTTTTCAAAGTTCATGTATCTTTTTTTTATATTTAGACACAACCATCTTTTTATAACAGTATTATTTTTATGATTTCGTTTTTTTATCTTTTATGGATCAATTTGGCATAGTCTCGGTCTGTGATTAAATAATAATAAGAATAAATAATTAAAAGTAAACAAATGACTAGTTTTTGTACGATCCGTCTCGATCCATTTTTAAAGAACCAAGTTTGTTTGAAACCTTTTCTTTGGATTTCAGCTTCTAAGCCTAATCATTTTTAAAATTCCATTCATTCGTTCATTCTTCTTGACTTTGTTGCGCAAGTCTTGTCGCTCTCTAATGACACTGACAATTGCGTATTAGCTAAATAGTAGCACATTCGATTTTGACACTAACGAAAGGTCAGCGCCACCTTGTGAGCAAACTAGAACAACTTCCATTGAATATTTATTTATTTGAACATGTTTTCATTAGCTTTACACTCTTAATCACGATTATCGATCCCGATATAAAATGCGAAGGAAAGGGATCGCCCGTAATATCGCTATCCTGCCTTATCTACGTCGCGGATATAAAATTGTCTTATAAAACCTCTCACTCAGCTGTGAACCGATGTATGTTCATCACCTATATTCATCACCTATTCTTCATCTATGTTTCTACATAAACATGTCTCCAAAAATCTACTTTTTCCACTAACTTAGACTATTCTTGTGCTGTCAGATGCTTTGGTACATTATGACCGTTTTTTTAGATCTCACACAGTCAAAGTCCATCAAACTTCATCAACCTTCGTCACAGTGAATTTTTTCAAAACTTTAAGTTAAAAATTCAAGTCACTTTTTCTATATCAATCAGACCCGGTCAGTCAATACTACTTTATAGATTGATGGGAGTTTGATGGCCATTCGACCACCTAAGCTCTGACCATACCATTTTTACAAAAAAATTGCAACCTTTGTTTTGGCCCGCGTGTGATTTGATATCTTGTCATTTTTAAACCTAAATCTCTTAAATATAAAACCTACTTCAAGTTAAGTATATTTTGGTGTTAGTTTTTTGTCATTTACATTTTAAAATCGATGCAGCAGTAAACAAGAAATTTTTAAAATGGCAAAAACAAGAAAATAGTTATACTGGAAAAATATGATAAGAAATTTTATAGAGTATAATTAAACAAAAAAAAATCTGCTCACATTTTTTTTTCTAAATGTAACTGACCAAAAATAACATCTCAATTTTTTCTAAAAGTATATTTTAATATTAATTTAATGCATTTTTCATGCCTCATAAGCAATAACTAAATCTTTCGTTTAAGTGACTCACATTTTTTTTTCAAAATCCCTTATTTTTTGGGTGAAATAACTAGATTTTTTATAGACTTGTAGCCTTTGCTTGTAGCCTTTTTCTTTAAACCTATCCGCTCCTCAATACCTGCTGCTTTCATGCCTCGATAAAAAAAATAATGTCTCATTTTTTTTCTTTTTTTTATGATTTGTTATTTTGGTAAGTAGTCTATTTTTGGTGTTTTTCGTGTTTTTCAAGAAGTGAAAAGAAAATCAACCTTACATCGTTTACTCTACCAACCGTTTCTAAACTACATTTATTTTGAAGAAAAAAAATTGTGTTTAAGATATTCAAATCAAGAATTTCAAATTTCAATTTAAAGTATCGTATAGTACTTTAACTAGGCATATAATTAATAAAATAAGGGGTGGGGGGGAATCTAAAAGATTGTTTAGATTTTTTTAACAAAACAAAAATTTTAATTAAATGCAAGTCGAAAAGATAGACAGATTACGTTCCAAGAACAAGAAAGATTCGTTTTGAAGAACAAGAAGAAAAATAGTCTGCTTTAAACATAAGAAAAGTTAAGAGCTTAAATAACAAATAAAAAATAACAAAGATTGATTAAAAAAATACAGAAAATACTTCGGAAGTGGAAAAAAAGTCAAGCAGAGAAAGAACAGTTGCGAGTAGAATGAAGTCTACCATCTCTTAAAACAATGAAACAACCTTACTTTGACGTTGATTAGTCAAATCAGCTTCTTTTTATAAAATGACAAAAATAATTTCAAGAGGAAATGAACTAACCCCTTACTTATGATTTAGTCAAATCAGCTTCAGTTTTTAAATAAAATGTACCTACATAAAAAAATAAGTCGAAAATAGCTAAACGTTCGATGATTATAATTATTATCTGTATTAAAAATCATTAAGTGGTTAGTAATGCTTGCTTCCTGATCGACGGCACCTGGGTTTGATTCCCGGTTGAGGCAAACATTTGTGTAAGCAGATGTTTGTTTTCGATTCTGACAGTTTGTCTTTGTAAGGGACCCACCATGATACAAGGAAAAAGAAAAAAAAACGAATATAATAAGGTTAAACGAATGTAGAGAAATAATAATGAGTGAACTGTATATAGGATAAACTGGGTTATAATAATAAAAATACAAAAGTACTACTCGACCAAGCTAAGTTTGCACCTCGCGTAGATTTTGTATATATATTTTTAACATTTTTATTTTTGTTGTTAAAAAATGATAAAAAAATATATAAAATCGCCGCGAGGTGCAAACTTAGCTTGGTCGAGTTGTAAGACACAAGACTAAACAGCAGAATAGAAAACAAAAGAATAAGAAAACAAAACAGTGTCACTTAAGTCAAATCAACCAAAGAGCACGGCGTGGTGGCCAGGCCGTTCGTAACAAAGGTAGTTTAAAAAAAATTAAGGTTGTTTAAAAGTTGCTTTAAGAGATGGTTAATGCATGGAGAACAGTTAGGTCCATTCCTTCCTGGAACAGCAGCAGGATTCAGGCGGATTTGCGCCCTGATCTCACACGAGGAGGCTCGGAGCAAGCCACTCGTCTTCGCCAATCTGTAGCAAGAAGAATCATTTCATAACATCACAATTTTAAAATATAAAGGACTTACTTAACTATATCGGGTATAACAAGAAGGAGCACATTATGGACACTTTAGGATCAATATTGAAATATTATACGTACGTCTTTAAAAGCCCATGCACGACGTGAAAACAACGCGGTCAAATGGCAAAAAAGTGGCAAAATGACGTCAGAGTCAGAGGGCGAGCAACTGGCCCGGTGGGAGTGGGTGCATTAGCAATTCTGAACCCACCATATTAGAGTTAGAAATTAATTTGAATACTCTGTGATACAATTAAACTTTGTATTTTTTGTTGTTTAATTTATCCCTTTCGGGAAAGGCAAAGGAAACTATGTCCATACAGCCATGTCTTCAGTGAAAAATCTTCTTTCTTCAACTTAACCTAAGCCCTAAGCTTGTCATGTTCTGCGTAAAACCGGATAGCGTCTGTTTTACGAAAACTGGCGGCGAGAAGCACAACCGCAAGGATCTTTGTCGGTACCAAACGGAGCAGAAACACTGTTACCACTTGAATTTTTCAACATTACACGAATTTTAGTCAATTTACTGCATAATACACAATCACTATTACACATTTAACAACTTTTTCACGCGTGATGGACGCTACTCAATCCGCCGTTCAAGTGACTACGTTCTGGGCCACAACTTTATAGTTACTTGCCATCGACTCGCTAAGAAGAAGAATTTGGTTTCGATTCGCCATACAAAAGCGAATCAGCTGATTGCACAAATTATATGAAATCGAATTTCTTATATGAAGTCACCCAATATAATTAATTCATTTTAAAATTATTATGTGTTTTTATTTTATTTTATATAAGATGGGTTAATACTTGACCTCAATCTTGACCATAAAGGTCAAAGATGAGGTCGAGGATGAAGCGAGTTTACCCAGAAAATGCCTATAAAGGCACTGGTACTCCCACGCACCGACGGAACACAGCAAGCTGTTTGGCGTCGAACTTCGGTAGGAGGGTGGTCGCGAACCAGACGGCCCTTTACAGAGCCTACCACACCGCATGAGACCATAGGACGACACCTCAGATTCAGAAAAAAATGAAGTGTCGTTGCCTGGGATGAATTACTAGGAGGCAGGTCTCATTTGTGTTTCCTTAGTCGCCTCTTACGACACCCACGGAAAGAGATGGGGTGGTGTTATTCTCAACCGATCACCACACGGCAATCTCAACCGATCACCACACGGTGTGTGTCTATATTCGTCGGAATCACGGGAAATTATCTCCCGAACCTTTGGAAGGCGTGTATGGGGCCAAAAAAAAGGCCCTTTAGACTATTATTATTTATTACAAGCCCTGAGGATCCCACTGCTGGGCAAAGGCCACCTTTTTTTTCCACACCCCACGGTCCTCAGCCATTCGCCACCAATTTGTGGAAAAAAAGTCCAATTCATCGCGCGATTGCTTCTCCTTCTCACATGTTTGTATGCATGAATTTATTTTTATGGTACATTAGCTACACAAGACACATACATACATACATACGCTCACGCCGATAATCCCTAACGGGGTAGGCGGAGCATCAGTGATTCTAGAACCACTAGATGCCAGTCACAAGTTGTGAGGATTATCAGATGGGTTCTACAAGACACTATATAAGAAAAACAGTACAAAGGCGAACTTATCCCACAAGAGGATTTCTTCCAGCCAACCCATTTGAAGGGGCCAATCTTCTTAATATATAAAACAAAGTCAGGTTTGTTAGAACACTTATAACTCGAGGACGGCTGGACCAATTTTCATGGTTTTTGATTTGTTGTATTTGTCTCCGTCCCGAATAGCAGAATAACTATTAGAAATATTGGAAAATTGACGAAGAAATTCTTAAGGGTACGAAGTCCGAAGCGATAAGCTAATTTAAGAATAAAATTTATAATCAATTTTAGAATAGAAACTATAATTAATTAGTTACAGCCAAAGATGCGGGGTGGACTTGGGCAGCCCATTGTGGCCAACTCAGTTGGCTAGAGGCTATTTTCTTGTCCTCTGCGATCTGGGGACAAATGGACCGGTATTTCAATTTGGAAGATAAATTTTGTTAATTTTTTTACAATATTTTATTTTATAAAATTGGGAAATGTAGTTTATACCTTGTGTTGTTACTTCTCGATGGAACTCCATATTACTAATGATAGACACGATTTTTACACTTATTTAAGTGAAAACTTCTTCAGTGGCGTTGTAAGAATGGGTAAAAAATAGTAAAGGTCACGTCAGGGTCACGTGTCTGTCACGTCTGATCCACGACACAAGGGAAAACCTTAGTGTGAGCCTTTGGGTGTGTAGCGGGGCTTCTAATACAAGTAAATGTTTACTTCAAAGAAGCCTCAACAATGGATTTTGTAAAACATTTATTAAGTTAAATAAACAAGTTTTTTTTAAACGTTTATTCATTTAATTAAACTTACCGGCTGCACCTGGAAGTGCTGCAGCGGGTAGTGCAGCACCTGTGGCGGCTGCGACATGGCCGCCACGCCGCCCACGCCACCCACGCCGCCCACCGAGCCCACGCCGCCCACGCCGCCGCCCAGCGCCCACGGCAGTTGGACGCCGCCCATGCTGAAATCGTAGCGATGTTTTTAGGATAAACAAATGTTTCGTGCAAAGTCAAAGTCAAAATACCTAGCTTTATACAGGATGTCCCACGGCTATGCCACATGGAGGGAAACTACCTTAATTATTTTAGATGGGACATTTTACTGAAAGAAGACCTCATTTTAATTTTAAAAACAATTTAAACTGCATTTATACAGTTTTGAATAATTGCCTGGTTGAACCGGGAATCGAACCCGGTACACGAAAAAACAAATCAGCCTGTAGTTTTATCGTACCGATCGGAAGGTACGATTTCAGGACAAGTGAGTAATTTTTGGAAGTACCTTCAAAACCTGGTAGCTGAAAATTGGCCGTCGGCCCAGACTAGCAAGTATTCATATGTTAATAGTACATATTAGCACTACTATTTCCCATACTTTTGGTTACTGAGAAAATAAGTGAGGTCTGGCGGCCCTGGGATCTTGGTCTATTACTACTATACAATATTTAGCTTGACTTAACGGTAATATTTCCTCTCTCAAATTCTTCCCTAAGGTTGCCTGGAAGAAATCGC